>CM053578.1:27276207-27564684 GCA_028646485.1 Cryptoprocta ferox | reverse complement strand
GCTTCCTAATCCATTCATCAGTTGCTGGACATTTAGGCTCTTTCCATGATTTGGCTCTTGTTGAACTGCTCTAGTTTTAAAGTGGGACTGTTTCTTATAAGAAGAAAGAACTCTTCCAAATCAGTAAGAAAAGGACAAACATTCTAGAAGAAAAGCAGTTAAAATTGGCATAAGCACATCACAAGACAGGTTATCCAAATTCCCTGTAAATGAAAAGGACTCAAACAAATTAGGAGTTAGGGAAATATAAAATGAAACCATAACCGGATTTCAGTACACACTAACCGTAAGGACTGAAATAAAAATTACTGACAATTCCTGGTGTTGTCAAGAATTTTGGGATACTGAGACACTTATACATGGTTTTGGGAGTGCATACTGGTGAAACCATACTGGAGAACTTTTAGGTATTTCTGGCTTAATCTGAACATTTACATATTTTAGCATTCTTAGTTATATACCCAACAGATATGTATGCATACATGCACTAAAAGACATAGAATTACACCGGAATGTTAATAGCACTATTTCCAGTAGTTAAATCTTAGAAACTATCCAAATGTTCATCAACAGAATGGATAAATAATTTTTGGTGTATTTGTGAAATTGAATACTATACAGCAATGAAAATAAATTAGTGCTATAAGCAACATCATGGATTAATGTTGTACATTAATGTACAGTCATAATCATGATAATATAATAAGCCAGACACAAAACTGCATAAAAATGTGAATCTATTATATAAATTCAAAACCCAACAAAAGTAATCTATGGTGATAGGAATTAGAATCTCTGGGAAGGGAACTAGGAAATAGGGAGCATAATGGATACTTAGGGGAATGCAATAATATTCTCTTTTTTTGTTTTCAGTATGAGTTATATGGATATGTTCAAGTTTAGAAAATTAGTAGAGTATGGGGCGGCTGGGTGGCTTAGTAGGTTAAGCCTCCGACTTCAGCTCAGGTCATGATCTCACAGTCTAAGTTCAAGCCCCGCATTGGGCTCTATGCTGACAGCTCAGAGCCTGGAGTCTCCTTCGGATTCTGTGTCTCCCTCTCTCTCTGTCCCTCCCTGCTTGCTCGCTCGTGCTCTCTCTCTCTCTCTCTCTCTCTCTCTCAGAAATGAATAAACATTAAAAAATAAATTTAGAAAATTAGTAGAGTTATATATTTTTGTATATAATTATATATGATTTTGTATTTATGTACTTTTATGTATATTTCAATTTAAAAATTATTTAAAAATAATAAAGTATATGGAATTTACCTCGTAGATGGTGATGCAATTCACTAAGTTTTAGGAAAGTAATCTATTTGTGGGCTTTTTGTTTGTTTATGCCTGGGGGGAATGAATCTGACATCCTGGAGGATTGGGGATGTTAGTTAGCATTAACTTGGTAAAAGTGAAGGAAATGATAGCTATTACTAGATGCAATATTTTTCAGGTTTCTGAATTGAATTTGCATATACCTTTCTGACATTAACAGAGATTTGTTGGATAGAGCATTACCTTTTACTTGTTGGTAATTTGAAGTTTTGCATAAAAAGTTTAGAGTTAGCTTCTGGATTTTGGATGATCAGATGAGATAAACTCTTTTATGATCCTGATTTCTACATGTTGGCTTTTGATATGTGAGGGGGCAGGCTCCTAAGCTGAGCTCTCCTTTGAGGTAGACACCTAACAGGGGTCTCTGACCTACAACACTCAGGCTTTCCTTACCTCTAGCATTGTTTGGATCTAACATTCTTATGTAAAGGAGGCTAGAAGGAAGCAAGTTATTAGTTTCTGCCAATTGAAATATGTGATTAACAATGATAATTGCTAACATTTATTCAGCTCTTACCATATGCCAGGCCTTAGGATTATCCTGTTTCTCTTGACTTTGTTGTTTCATGTATAATGTTCTTCCTCTGTTTCAAATCACTAGCAATTGTGCTGAGTCTGTCTCTAAAACATAGCCTCTTCGTCTGTTATCTCATCACTGGTGCTATGACCCTGGGACGATGCATCTTTGTCTTTTACCAGACCTATTGGCACTAACTTTGTTGCTGGATCCTCTGTTTCTTATCAATCCAGTGTACAGAGTTCAGGTTCTCGACATTCACAGAGCCTTCACCTCCCCCTGTGGACTGCATGGTTCCAACTCTGACTCATCATTGAGGCTCTGGGTGCCCTCTATTTCTGGCATTTTCAGATTTCCTCTAATTAGCTTAGCCGGTGTGTGTGCGCATGTGTTCAAACCACATTTTGTTCCTCATTTTAAAATTTAACACAGGAAGAGGAATTCCTCCATCTCCTTAATGTGCCATCTTGACTGGACGTTTCTAAATATATCATGCTGACAAGGGCACGAGTCTAAATAACAATTACAACAATTACTGATAACATTCTAGTTCACACTGCATTTTCTCCTGTATTCTCATTTCTCTCATATATTCTCATTTAATATTCATTACAGTCTATTTTTAGGGAGATATAATTCATTTTTTACCTATAGATAAAAAACTATTTTAAAAAATTTTAAAAATGAATCTCAACATAGTTTAATTTATTGAAGAATAAATTATATTTTTAAAAAAATAGTGGTTTTATTTATGTTAACATGTTCCTTACAAGAAAACCACAGTAATATAGGGAATAAGGAAAGTCACCCTAAATCTTATCTCTTAGACCTAAATATTTTCAATTTTAGGTGGATGTTTTTTTAGGCTTTACTCATAGACTCATAGACTTTCACTCACAGACTTCACACATGGATAAAAAGAGAAAATAACAGATAGTCAAAACTCTGAGATTTTGACATTTTACTCTGCATGTTATTTTAATAAAATAGTATTAAAATTAATTTAACATGAAAAGAATTAGCTATGAAAATATAAGAATTAATGAACTTAATACTACATACCTAAATTTTCCTCTGTGTTAAAAATAATGTGGATATAGAAATTAGTTTTTAAGTCAACACAATTTACCTTAAATATGGTGTAGTTTAACTCCCACTATTGATAAACTGAGGCATTTTCAAATATTTCTGTTTCCACTTCATTGTTTATTTTTTATTTTTAACTTGAGGTTTATAATGTTAATACTGTAAAGCATTATTCCTATATTAACAGCCCCTCTGTTGTTGTAATACCTTCTCCAATTTAAATTTTATTTGGATTTAACTCAAATTTGTTTGGTTTCATTCAAGAGCATTTTATTTAACATATTCAGTGATTAATAAAGTAAGATAAAGGTCTTTTGCATATGTGACATTGTTACTCTTTAAAGGATACTTTAACTGGTATATTAATCAGTGTAGGCAGACTAACTTTTGGTGCAGTTACAAAGTGTTTTCTGGTTGTTGCATTGCTTCTTTTTTCCTTTATTCTGCATACATATTGAGTACCTTTATGATTCCATATTATCTCCACTGTAGGTTTTTTGCTAATTGCTGTTATGTTATTTGAGTAGCTATTTTAGGATTTGTAGTATACATGTTTAAATTGTCGCTGGCTACTTGGAGTACTATTACACCACACCACGTATAATGTAGAAATTTACAATTAAGTATTTCCATTTCTCCCCTTTAGATTTTATGCTATTTTTCTACCCATTTTACTTTTACATGTTCCAAACCCCACAATAAATACATTTCTATTATTTGTATTAGTTTGCTATGGCTGCTATAACAAACAGTCACACACTTAGTGCTTTTAAACAATACAGATTTATTCTGTCATTGTTCTGGAGGTCAGGAGTCCAAAATTGGTTTCATTAAGCTAAAACCCTGGAATAAGCAGGGCTGTGTTTATTCTGAAGACTATAGGGATGAATCTGTTTCTTTTTCTTTACCAGATTGTAGAGGCTGGTACATTCCCTTGCATAATGGACCCTTTCTAAAGCTAGCAATAGCTAGTCAAGGCTTTTTCATGCTGCATCATTCTAACACACCCTATACTGCCTTCCTCTTTCATTTGGAAGGACCTTTGTGATCGTGTTGGTCCCACCTGGATAATCCAAGTTAACTCCCCATCTCAAGGTCAGCTGAGTATCAACTTTAATTCCATCTGCAACCTTAATTCTCATTTCTTGTGTAACCTAACATATTCCTGATTTCTGAGGATTAGAATGTACACAATTTTTTTGTGCGTGGGGAAGGTACATTATTCTACCTAGGACATAATTAATTTATTTTTTGTTAGATTGTCAATTGCCATTTAGTCAGATTTAAATAATAAGAGAAATATATTTTGTCATTACTCAATTTCTGTTTCCATTCCTCTTCATTCCTTTGTTTAGATGTAGATTCACATCTGGTATTATTTTCTTTCTGCTTGATTGATTTCCTTTACTTTTTCTAGTGCAGATAGATATTCTGGTGATGAATTCTTTCAGCTTTTGCATTTCTGAGAATGCCTTTATTTCACTTTTCATTTTGAAAGGTATCTTTTTCTGCATAAGTAATTCTAAGTTGACATTTATTTCTGCACTTTAAAGGTGATTCTCCACTGTCCTCTGGATTGGATTATTTCTGATGAGAAGTCACCTGTCATTCTAATCTTTGTTCCTCTGTGTACATACATGTCCTTTTTTTGTCTGACTGTTGGTAAGGTTATTTTTATCCTTGGTTTTATGCTGTGCCTTGGTATAGTTTTCTTTTTCTTTCTTTTGCTTGAGTTTTGTTGAGCATTTTGAATCTGTGGGCTTATTATTTTCACCAAATTTGGGACATATTTGAAAACTAAAAGAAAAAAAAAGGTTTCACGTCTCTCTTCTTTCCTTAAGGATCTCTTTTCATATGTAGATGGGTCACTTGATGCTGTCCTACAGAACCTATCCTCGTTTCAGTTTTTTCAGACCTTTTTCATTCCATGTTTTGATACTGTGTGTGTGTGTGTGTGTGTGTGTGTGTGTGTGTTCTTTGTTTAATATTATTGTCTGACAGAATCACACACTGTCTCTTGTTGACCACTTTCAAAAATGTAATTTTTTAACTATGTTTTCTGTACCTTCCTTCTAAGCTTTTTCAAAATTTTAAAAAGGTTTTTTTTATTACCATTTACTGCCATTTTGAAAGCAATCTGTTAATAATACTGGTACAATATTAAAAGCTAAACATATTTTTTTTCTGTAAATACAGACCATCTTTACAGTTTTCCAGTATTCACCCAATTTTAATTTGTTACTCCTGGTATATTTTATTTTTTTTAATTTTTTAAATATTTTATTTTTATTTTTGAAAGTGAGAGAGAAAACAAGTGGGGGAGGGGCAGAGAGAGAGGGAGCCAACAGAATCTGAAGCAGGCTCTAGGCTCTGAGCTGTCAGCACAGAGCCTGACCGGGGGGCTCGAATTTATGAACCGCGAGATCATGACCTGAGCCAAAGTCAGATGCTCATGTGAAGTAGCCACCAAGGCGCCCCTGCTCCTGATATATTTTAGTCATATTTTTTTTTCCATCATGGTAAGTGGACTCTTTAACCCCCATCACATATTTCACCTACCCTCCCACCCAGCATCCCCTCTGGTAAACATCAGTTTTTTTCTCTGTAGTTAAGTGTCATTTTCTTGGTTTGTCATTCTCTCTCTCACTCTTTTTTCCCTTTGCTTGTTTTGTTTCCTTTTTTAAAAAATTTTTTTAATGTTTTTTATTTATTTTTGAGAGACAGCACGAGCAGGAGAGGTTCAGAGAGAGACACAGAATCTGAAGACAGGCTCCAGGCTCCGAGCAGCTGTTAGCACAGAGCCTGATGCAGGGCTCGAACCCACGAACCGCGAGATCATGCCCTGAGCCAAAGACGGATGCTTAACCAACTGAGCCACCCAGGCGCCCCATGTTTCTTAAATTCCACAGATGAGTGAAATTATACGGCATTTGTCATTCTCTGACTGACTTATTTTGGGTAGCATTATACTTTCTAGTTCCATCCATGTTGTTGCAAATGGCAAGATTTCATTCTCTTTATGACTAATATTCCTTTTTGTGTACACACACACACACACACACACACCACATCTTCTTTATCCATTCAACAGTCGACAGACACTTGGGCTACTTCTGTAGTTTGACTATTGTAAATAATGCTGCTGTAAACATAGCAGTGCATTATATCCCTTTGAACTGTGTTTTTGTATTTTTGGGGTAAATGCGCAATTGTGAAATTACTGGATACCAGGGTAGTTGTATTTTTAACTTTTTGAGGAAGCTCCATACTGTTTTACAGAGTGGCTGCACCAGTTTTCATTCCCACCAACTGTGCAAGAGGGTTCCTTTTTCTCTACTCCCTTGCAATACTTGTTTCTTGTGTTGATTTTGTATCCTGCAACTTTATTGAATTTATTTATCAGCTCTAGTAGTTTTTTTGATGAGCCTTTCAGGTTTTCTTTATATAGTACCATGTCATTTCAAATACTGAGAGTTTTACTTCCTTACTGATTTGGCTGCCTTTTTTCTTTTTGTTGTCTGTTTGATGTGGCTAGGACTTTCAGCTCTGTGTTGAATAAAAGAGGTGAGAGTGGATGTCCTTGTCTTGTTTTTGACCTTAGGGGAAAAGCTCTCAGTTTTTTACCACTGAGTATAATGTTAGCTGTGGGTTTTTCATATAAGACTTTTATTATGTTGTATGTTCTCTCTAGACCTAGTTTGCAGAGATTCTTTTTATCATGAATAGATGTTGTACTTTGTCAAATGCTTTTTCTGAATCTACTGAAATGATCATATAGTTTTAATTTTTTCTCTTATTGATGTAATGTGTCACATTGATTGTTTTGCAGATATTGTATCATCCTTGAATTCTGGGAATAAATCCCATTTTATTGTAGTGTGTGATTTTTTAAATGTGTTGTTAGATTCAATTTGCTAATACTTTCTTAAGGAATTTTACATCTATATTCATGAGAGGTATTGGCCCGTATTTCCCCCCCTCCCTTGTTTTGGTTTTGTTTTTGGTTTTGGTTTTGGTTTTGATATCAGTGTGATACTGGCCTCATAGAATGAATTCGGAAGTTTTCCTTCCTCTCTATTTTTTGGAAGTTTGAGAAGAATAGGTATTGACTCTTTTTTTATAGATTTGATAGAATTTGCCAGTGAAGGCAGCTGGTCCTGGACTTCTGAATTTCTGATTAAATTTCATTACTGGTAATTAGTCGATTCAGATTTTCTGTTTCTTCCTGCTTTAATTTTGGTAGGTTATATGTTTCTAGAAATTTATCCATTTATTCTAAGTTGTCCCAATTTTTGGCATATCGGTTTTCATAATATTCTGTTATCAGTGTTTGTATTTCTGTGGTGTTCATTGATATTTCTCCTCTTACATTAGTGATTTTGTTTATTTGACTTCTGCCTCTCTGCCTCTTATTTATTTATTTATTTATTTATTTATTTATTTATTTTGATGAGTTTGGCTAGCGGTTTATCAATTCTGTTGACCTTTTCAAAGAACCAGCATCTGGTTTTATTGATCTTGTTCTATTTTTTTAAGTTCTTATCATTTATTACTGCTTTAATATTTATTATTTCATAACTATAGGTTTATATATATTTATTTAATGTTTACATATTTATTTTGAGAGAGAGAGTTTGGGGGAGGGGCAGAGGGAGAGGGGAGGAGATAATCCCATGCAGGTTCTGTGCTGTCAGTGGAGAGCCCGACACGGGGCTCAATCTCACCAGCTGTGTGAAATCGTGACCTGAGCCAAAATCAAGAGTCAGACACTTAACCTACTGAGCCACCCAGGTGCCCCAGTAAAAGTTAATTTATTTTTAAGTTCACTAATCTTATGTAACATCTAACTGGCTCTCAATCCTATCTAGTATATATTTATATCTCAGAAATAATATATTTTTACATCTAAGAAATCAAAGGCAGCTGGTGGATTTTGACGTGTATGTCTTTGTGTGTGATTTGTGCATTTTCATGTATCTGAGTTCCTATTTTCACTGAGTTTCTCATGGATGAGATTGCATATAAGCAACCATAGAGTTTGTATTAATGATCAAATTGTTTCCTAATGTATCGGTTGTGCCTTAACAAATTGTTTTTAAAACAAGCATGGTAGCAGAACTGACTGTATATGGAATTCTTTTGTGAGTAACTTTGGAAACACCAATAAGTCATTCTACATGTGAGTAAAAAAACGATTCCACTCCTCTCCTCCAAATGAATGTCTATATTAACAGCTGTTTCTCTTCAAGATTCCAGAACCTTAAGGAAAAAGAAAACAGTTTTCACTTCTACAAGTTTGAAGTTCTCACTTCCAGAAGTTGTTTTTATCTTCCATGTCTATATTTAATATGTTCAATCTGTCCTCTAACTTCTTGAACTTATCAAATACAGTTCTAATGACCAGTTTAATGTCTTTGTGTATCATTCTGTCACGTGTATCATATCATTGTTTTGATATCATTCTGTTTCCTGTGTTACGGATTATAGATAACTGGTTCTTTAGTTGTCTAATAATTTTATTAGAATTTAGACATCCTCAATTTCACGTTGTTGGGTTTTATTTTTTGCACTCTTACAGATATTTCTTAGCTTTGTCCTGGAA
Source organism: Cryptoprocta ferox (assembly GCA_028646485.1). NCBI lineage: Eukaryota > Metazoa > Chordata > Mammalia > Carnivora > Eupleridae > Cryptoprocta > Cryptoprocta ferox. The sequence continues at coordinate 27,556,150 of CM053578.1, read as the reverse complement.
CACAGTTAAATTACCTGGAATCAGTTTGAATCTTCAGGAATTGCTTTTAAGGCTTGCTAAGTGGTAGCAGAATACTGTATAGGGCTAATTTTATCTTTCTATTAAGGCATAAGTCTTCTTAGTATTTTACCAATGTCCAGTGAGTAATGAGGTTCTCTATTCAGGCTGGTGAGCAGCTGAAGTCTTGACTGGGAGTGTAGAATCATCTTCCAGACTCATTTAAATAGTTGTTGGCAGGAGGCTTCAGTTTCTTTCTGGCTGTTGGCCAGGGACCTCAGTTTCTCACTGCATGGATAACTCCACAGAACAGATAGAGTGATCTCACTTCATGGCAAATAACTTTCTGTAAATGATAATATGAAAGAGTAATATGGAAGTCCTGGAGCCTCTCTGATCTACACATGGAAGTCATGCTTCATCATTTCTGCCAGAGTTTATTAATTAAAAGTAAGTCATCATATATAGCTCACATTCAAGGGACAGGGAATTAGGTTCTACCAAAGGAAGAAGAATAAAATAATTTGTGTACATAATTTAGAACCACCATAGCCTTCTTCCCTTTAATTATTTACATCCTTTCCACATGCAAAATGCACTTCTCTGCCATAAGACCCTCCAGCCCCCAGTTTTCATCTCCAAAGTCTAGGATGGTAGGGTCTAAATTATATCCAAGAGATGAGTCCCCTTGGATATAATAGCTTAAGTAATTTCTCAAGGCTAGCTTCTTTCAATCTGAAGAATTGTAAATTAACAAAAACTATAATGAGCGCCCAATATACACAACAGTCAATGAGATAGGCATAGAATAACTGTTCAAGGAGAAAGGAACTAAGTTCTACCAAAGGAAGGGACATCTAAGACTTTATGGACATATTTTAAAACTACCACAGCCCTGAAAATAAAATTTTTGATGTTTCTATTCATTGTTCCCTGTTTTATTTTCTGTCGAGTCTATAAAGACAAAAATGATAAGCCCTTTGGAAACCCAAATGATAAGCCCTTTGGAAACCCCTACATCTAATGAAATGTTTTGTTCATAAGCAGGGAGTTTTAGATTATTCCCTAGACTCATTAGTTTACCTCTCCAGTCTCTTTTCTTATTCCTATTTTTTTTTTCTCTCAAAACTGGGTGCAGTAAGAATATCAGGATTTTGTCAGTTCACTTCCTTTTCCCGCCACTATTATGGTGAATAGGGTTGAACATAGTTGACTCTGCTCAAATATACTAGCATTTCTGTTTTTCTCTTTTGGCCATCCCAGTTCAAAGAATATGTTTTGAGGTTGTCCTTCCTTTTTTTAGAGAGTTTTGTCAGTGAATTTCATCTGTATCTAACTTGATTTTTCTATTTTGGTATATATTGGAGGCAGGAGACTCTATGATCTGATTTAACCTGTCTTTGCTAAGGAAGGATCTCATGGATCTTAACTGAAAGGACATGGACCTGGATCAGGACCTGCACTTTATTTTGAGACTTCATTTTGCTGCTCTCTCTCTTCTACTAACAGCATATTCCCTGAAAGCTGGAATTCTTTTATTCACAAATGTTTTGATAAAATGGAAAAAAAGGTATGGTTTCAAAAGCTGTAAAGTTCAGTAGGAAAAGGGTATTTTAACTTTATCTGGAGCCTTTACTTATTTATATATCTATTTCAGTATATAGTATTCTAAATGTTTTGCCCAATTTGATGTTTATTTTAGTAAATGTTGAATGACAGTGAATTGCAGTTGCAACATATATCATTCACTTCAAAATACTTCTAATTTTCTGCTTGTTTAGGAAGCATCAGATATGTTTAAGCAGAAGTCAAAGACACACCTGAATTTTTCTCATATTTTCATCACTCAAAGTGATTAATGAGAATGCTGCCTTTAGATTCTATTTTTAAAGTATATAGATGGCATTCAAGCTTTTTTTTTTCTGAATTGCAACATATTCTAATTTGTTTCTAATAGCTAGATAATATTTATTCTTTTTAAAAATTTTTTAACGTTTATTTATTTTTGAGAGAGAGAGAGGGAGGGAGGGAGAGGGATAGGGGCAGAGAGAGAGAGAGAGACAGACAGACAGGCAGACAGGCAGAATTTGAAGCAGGCTCCAGGCTCTGAGCTGACAGCACAGAGCTCTATATGGGGCATGAGCCCACCAACCGCGAGATTATGACCAGAGCTGAAGTCAGGCACTTAACTAACTGAGCCACCCAGGTTCCCCAATGTTTATTTATTCTTATGTCCATGATATAGAGTAGATGAAAATTAGGACCATAATTTGGATTGCAAATTATAACCAGTAATATTGAGTCTCTGTTGAGTTTATATTTTCTTTATAATTTTCATAGTTGTCTTTTAAGATTCAATCTCTTACATGACCATCACAAAACAGAAGTTTCCTCTTATATAGGAAGACTCACTAAGGCTTATAAAAGGTTTTAATGTACTCAATGCCAAGCAACCTGTTCAAAGTAGTGTTAGGTCAGGAACTGACATGTGACTTCTGAGATGTGACTTCTAAACCAGCTTCTGCATCCCAAAATTCACCACATACTTGATTCATGCACATCACCCCATATAAATATTTTTTCATAGTTAGCTGTATTAATATTTATATTTTTCTAAGAGGCCAGGGGATGAACTTATATTTTTCCTTAATTATGCTGAACTTTTATTCTGAGAACCAGTGACATCACTGGAGAACAAGATTTGTATCTCTAGCTGGTTACAGACTTTAAAAACCTTTTTGATGAGGACTTGATATCGTCCATGACTGATACCAGATAGGAATAGGATAGAAGACTGAGGACGAAATATTTTTCATCCAGTGACATGTGAGTGTCTTGACAGAATAATAACTATTACTTGATTTCAGTCAGTTGCTCCCAAACAATGGAAAAGCTTATATTTTTAGATATCACTTTTACTTACATTGTTGTCTGAAATGCAGAGAGGATAAGGCATTGAAACTGAACATGAATACTAGATTTAAACACACAGCTCCCCCCCCCCCCATTGTACAACATATTTTTTTTGCATCAGGCTACCACCTGGTAATAGCATGGGATTATTCTTATAATGTTACGTTGGGAAGATGATGTTTTATATAAATTTGGTTTGAAAACAAATACTGTTCAAAGGATTTCCTTTAAACTAGTGTGAAGTTGTGGCTTTGGAAGAGAGGTCTGATACACAAAATATTCTTTTAAATAGAAGATATTATATAATGGGAGTATTTGATACCTCTACTTTGTTTCAAGCTGGGATATCAAAGATTGGAATTATAATGGGTTTCAGATACTGAACATTAGACAACAATGCAATTCCCAAAAGGAGGGACATAAGACAGCAGCAGGTTATGACTATAGGTAGTGAGAGGGTGAGCTGAAACAGAAACCTACAGTCTCAAGGATTTGATGACACAGAGGCAATCTTTCCAAAAGCAGAAATTCCTTGACAATTCAAATAAAGACATCTAGCTTAGGGTTTATACCCGTTCCATCAAGAAAACTCTAAGCCTTGATGCAAAAATATAAAATAAAATAAAGCTGTTTTTATTTTCAGATCATAAAATTATCTAAACTTCTAAAGAATCTGTACAAAAGTTCCAGAAACAATAAGTTTAAGGACAATATATAGGAGTGAATTCTTTCTTTTCATTTTTTAAAATGTTTTAACATTTATTTATTTTTGAGAGAGAGCATGAATGGGGGAGGAGCAGAGAGAGGAGACACAAGAATCCAAAGCAGGCTCCAGGCTCTGAGCTGTCAGCACAGAGCCCGATGCGGGGCTTGAACCCACGAACCGTGAGATCATAACCTGAGCCAAAGTCAGAAGCTCAACCGACCGAGCCACCCAGGCACCTTTAGAGTGAACTGTCTTTCTATAGATCAGGAATAAATTAAAATTGAAATTTAAAAAGTAATACATTTTGCACTAATGTAAAGTATAAAATATTTAGAAATTAATTTTTACAATATTGGAAAACCTGTACACTGAACCCTATAATATTTGTTTTCTTTTTAGTAATTCACAAATTGATTTAAATGGATATGGGAACACAAAGGAATTAGCATAGCCTAGACACAATGGTCTCTTCAACTAATGCGCCAGGATAATTGTTACTTATTCAAAAAAATAAATAAAAAGAAAAAAAAAAGAACTTCCATCTATACCTCATAACATAAGCAAACACTAATTCAAATGGATCAAAGACTTCACTGTAAAACCTAAAACTATATAACTTCTAGTCAAAGAAAACAGGAGAAAAAACTTCTGTGAACTTGATGTAGGCAAAGATATATTAGCAATGACGCCAAAAGCAAAATCCTTAATAAAACAAAGTGATAAATTGTGTATTATCAAAAGACTTTGCTAATACAATAAAGAGGCCAGTCACAGACTGTGAGAAAATATTTAAAAACCCACATATTTTAAAATTACTTGTATTTGTAAAATATATAGAGTTTTCAACTTAATAAGAAAACAAGAAGCTCAATAAAATGGGGGAATCGAAGAGAAACTTCACTAAGGTAGCTATACAGATGCAATCAAACACATGAAAAATTGTTGGTCACTGAGGAAATACAAATTAAAACTGCAATGAAATACCATGGCACACTTTTACAGTGGCTAAAATTGAAAAGAATCACCATACCAAATTTAGCAAAATGTAGAGGAATTAGACCTTTCATACACTACCAATGGGAGTGTAAAATGTGACAACTACAGGATGATAGTTTGATAGTTTCTGAAGTGTTTTAAATGTTACACATACACCTATAATATGATGCAGATATTATACCCCTGGAAATTTTCCTAAGAGAAAAGAAGTATATGTACATACAAAGATTTGCAAGTAGAATTTTCATAGAATTTTAAAACTGGGAAAAATCTACATGCCTGTCAACAATTGATAGACTATGGTATAATATAAAATGAATTACTACTCAGCAATGGAAAGGAATAGGCTATTGGTGCATAGCACTACGACATTGATGAAAAATGAAATAAATGTCTTGAGGGAAAGAAGCAAAACCAAAATTCATATATATAAAATGATAGTAAATACAAACTAATATCTTGTGACAGAAGTCATATGAGTAATTACAAGAAAAGTGAGGAGGGAAAGAGGCAAGAGCAGGCAGGAGTGACGGATTAGGGTCATTGTAGTGCAGATTTCACAAGAGTATGCATACATGGAAACATCAAATAACACACTTTAATTATCTCCAGTTTTTTTATACTTCAAGTATACTTAAATAAAACTTAAAAATATTTAATCGAATCCTTTGGGTGCCTGGGTGGTTCAGTCGGTCAAGTGTCTGACTTTGGCTCAGGTGACGACCTCACAGTTCACAAGTTCAAGCCCCATATTGGGCTTTGTGCTGACAGCTCAGAGCCTGGAGCCTGCTTTGGATCTGTGTCTCCCTCTCTCTCTGCCCCTCCTCTGCTTGTGCTCTCTCTCTCTCTCTCAAAAATAAATAAAACATTAAAAATTTTTTTCAAAAAAATTTTTTTTCAAATGGAGGGAAAAATATAAAACACAGTCAAATAGAAAGCAAATAGTGAGATGGTAGATAAAACTGTATTATGAACCATAATAAAAATAAATAGACTAAGTGAGCAGATTTTAACATTGAACAGAAAACCAAACATAACTAAATATTGACTTTAAGATTAATATGTTAATATAAGGATACAAAAAATTGAAGTAAAGGGAAGAAAAAAAATTATGCCATTTACGTATGCCATTCATATATTAACCCAAAGAAGGAAGGTTTAGCTATCCTAGAAGACCAACAAAGTAGACTTTAAAGAGAATTATTAGTAGAGAAAGAGGAAAATTTCATAGTAATTGAGGCATCATTCCAATGCAATGATATTATGATCATAAAATCATAAATGTGTATGTATCCAGTAACATGGCTTTAAGATATATAAACCAAACTTATAGAGCTAAAAGAAAAAAGTAGACAAGTATACAATCATAATGGGAAACATTAACTCAACTTTTTCAAAAGCTGATATAGAAAGACTAAAACCCAGTAAGAATAAGCAATCTCTGAAAAACAAAATAAGGAAAATGTATTATATGCAATTGACAAGTATGGAATATTATATCCAACAATAGAAGAATTTACAGTCTCTTCAAATGTCTATGGGATAATTAGCAAAATTGGCCATACCCTGTACCAGAAGGAAAGCCTCAACATTTTTTGAAGATACATAATATTTAATGAATATTCTCTGATCTAATGGAATTAAGCTAGAAGTCAATACAAGGTGGATAAATAGAGAAAATCTAGGTGCCTGGAGTTCAAAATAATCCCTGGAAAACTTAAAACAGAACTAGAAAGTATTTAAAATTCAGTGGTAATATTTGGGCTGAATTAAAAGTGGTACTCAATAGAATTACATAGCCTTAATTGCATGTGTGAGAACAGAAGAAAGGCTGAACAATCAGTGATAGAAGTTTCTATCTTAGGAACCAAAAGAAAAAAAAATAATAATAGTAAGCCAAGCAAATCTAAGGAAAGTAGAAGAAAAGAAATAATATAAAGGTAAAAGTACAATTCGATGAAATGGAAAATAAAGATTTGAAAGTGTGTTATATAAAAAGAGTGGCTTAAAAGCTTAATTCAGCAAGAGTGATACAAGAAAAAGATAAATAGCAAATTACCAATGTTAAGAATAAACAGGAGACTTATCTATCTACAGTCCTATCAATATCAAAAAGATAGTAGGAGGGAATTATGAAAAAAAGCCATAATTTGGAAAGAATGTAAATTCCTTGGAGGGGGACTTCGCAAAACTGACAGAAAAATAAATATCTGAATGGTCTATTATCTGTTGAAGAAGTTGAGTCTCTCCTTTAATTCAGTTTCACAAAGAAGATGTCAGATATTGAAGGCTTCACCAGTGTATTATTTTGAATATTTAAAGAGGTATTCAAATACTGCATTCTTTACTTGAGAATAAGGACTGTTTTCTGACCCTTTGTAAGGTCAGCATGAACTGATTCCAAAATCTGTCAAAGAAATTACCAAAAAAAAGTTGAAAATTTCGAAATAATATTTCTTATAATGATATGAAAATCCTTACTAATGTAATGTCAAATCCTGCTGGTATTCAAGGGGAAGAGGTACGTGACAGGTATAGGGTCAGACACCAGGAATGCCTTATATCACGTCCATAACGGGGAGGACGTGGCGCTCCTCACCACCTGCAAGCATGGCAAAGACTGGCAAAAGCCTAAGGATTCTCGCTGTGACAGAGACAACACGGAGTATGAGAAGGAAGCTTCACAGCTGGATCCTAGGGGATCGTCCAAAGCCTGGTGGGGGTCTGAAAGGCGAACGCGCGCAGCCCGAAGTCGCTGCTCACTGATGATCCGTTCCACGTACAGCAGACGTCTTGGGGTTCCCAGTTTACTCCTTTGAAAGACGGTTCATTGCCTCCCCTATAGGAATTCTGGACTTTGTGGGAATCATTTGTGTCCATTATTTTTCAAAATAAAATCTAAAACACGTTTTGAAAAAAATGCAGATATTTTTTTTAATGTTTATTTTTGAGAGAGACAGAGATAGAGTGCGAGCAGGGGAGGGACAGAGAGAGAGGGGGAGACACAGAATCTGAAGCAGGCTCCAGGCTCTGAGCTGTGAGCACAGCGCCCGACACGGGGCTCGAACCCACAAACCGTGAGATCATGACCTGAGCCGAAGTCAGATGCTTAACCGACTGAGCCACCCAGGCGCCCCGCAAAGTAACTTATTAATGAATATCTTTAAAATGTAAATTTAACAATTTTTCTGGATAGAAGTCCACATGCAAAGTTCAGTTATTTTTCTACCTGCTGTCAATATATAATCGTGTTTTTGTTTTTATTTATGTTTAAAAAATTTTTAAATGCTTATTTATTTTTGAGAGGGATAGGGAGGCAGAGTATGAGCAGAGTAGGGGCAGCGGGAGAGGGAGACACAGAATTCAAAGCAGGCTCCAGGCTCTGAGCTGTCAGCAGAGAGCCCGATGTGGGGTTTGAACTTTCAGACTATGAGATCATGACCTGAGCTGCAGTTGGGTGTTTAATCAACTGAGCCACCCAGGTGCCCTGATAATCATATTTTTAAAAATGTGATACTATAGGAGTTTCTGGATGGCTCAGTTGGTTAAGTGTCCAACTCTTGATTTTGACTCAAGCCATGGATCTCACAGTGTGTGGGATCAAGCCACATGTGGGGCTCTGCATTGATAGCACAGAGCCTGCTTTGGATTCTGTGTGTGTGTCTCTCTCTCTGTCACTTGTCCTCTTGCATTCTCTCTCTCTCTCTCAAAATAAAGTTTAAAAAATAAATAAAAATGTGATACTGTATGCAAAACATGAAATATGTGTGGATAAATCTAATGGACATAAAACCAGAAAATACTTTTGAGAGAAATTGAAGAGAACTTAACTAAGTGCAAGGATATATTGTTTTATTGTTACGTACTTTTCATGGATAGGAAGACTCAATATTATACAGTTATCTATTCCTGCAAATTTGATGATATGCCAGAAAAAATTGGGGGAGGATTGTATGAAAATTAAGCTGACTATAGAATTTATTATGGAAATAAATATTGCAAAAAATACTCATGACGATACTGAAGAATATGACAAAATTGGTGAACTTACTTCATTAGATATTAAAACCTTTTATAAATCTACATGAAATCGCATAGTGGGTCTTGGCCAAAAGGCCAATAGCATTGGAATGAGAAGTAAAGTTCCAGAAATAAATATACATATATAAGGTTACTAAATTGATGAAAATTACTTTATTCCCCAACAGTGGGCAAAAGATGGCATTTTCAATAAACGATGCTAGATCAACTGGATGACCATATGGGAAAAAGTAAATCTTTATTCCTACATCATATCACATGCAGAAGTAAATCCAAATGAATTACAGAATGAATGGTGGAAGGGTAAAGCCATAAAGCTCATTCCCTCACTAGTCATATTTGTAAGATGTTACAGTTTTTAAAAGCAGTCACCTTCTGTTTCTTTCATTCCTCTAATACATGAATTAACTCATTAGCTTTTACTATGTGCTAAGCACTGTGCTGAGAGCTTTAGAGCTTTACACAGATTAACTTATCACAACAGCCCTATGAAATTCCTATGAAATAAATGTGATTCTTATAAGTTAATGAAATTAACTAATTCATTCACTTATTTTAATTTGCTTTTTAAATGTTTTAACATAGAATTTTAGCCAGGGAATCAGAAGTGCTCAATCCCAAGCCTGGACTGCTTTCTTCTGTTTGAGACCAAGTTGAAATCATATCATCTCTCTAAGCCTCAGTGCTTTCACCTAACAAAACAAAACAAAACACACAAAACAAAAGGACTGATATTTTCTCTATCAGTTGTGAAGACCAAATGAGGCAAATTATATAAAAGAGCTTTACCAACTATAAATTAAAATATATTTGCAATAGAAGACTTGCCCAAGGGGGAAAAAAGTGACACAGTGAGGGAGGCACCAAAATTTAGGAACAAAGAGATCAATATTTGAATCTCATCTCTACCCCTTCTGGTAATATGATCTTGGTAAATTACTTAAAGTCTCCAACCCATTTCCTCATATATATTTGGCAATAATAACATGCTGTCAGTGTATCCCAGCTATTATTTTGTGGCAGATACTCTTCTAAGTGCTTTATATGTATTAATTCATTTAATTCTTAGGATAACCCTATGGAGTAGGTATATGATTCTCATTTTGAGACGACATACTTGAGGCAAGAGTGGTTGAGTGACTTATCCGAAGGTACACAGCTAATAAGTAGCAGAGCCAAGGTTTGACCAAGACAATCAGGCTACTGGTGGGTTCACAAGTATTATGAAAATTAAACAGGATGACACATGGAAAAAAATAAGGGCAATATACAACAGTGTGAACAGTCAACAAATGATAACTATTACTATTTTAATAAATTAAGAATTTATGCCTCAAAGGTAGATAGAGAGGAATAACAAATCCCATTACTCCAGAGGAGTAATGCAGCATAGAATCTAGGATAGAGAGGGTGCCTGGGTGGCTCAGTTGGTTAAGTGTCCAACATCAGCCCAGGTCATGATCTCATGATTTGTGAGTTTGAGCCCTGCGTTGGGCTCTGTGCTGACAGCTCAGAGCCTGGACCCTGCTTCAGATTCGGTGTCTCCCTCTCTCTCTGCCCCTCCCCTACTTGGTGCTCTATCTCTCTTATTCTCAAAAATAAATAATAAAACTTAAAAAAAAAGAATGTAGAACGGAGAAAAATAGAGCTGCTTAAGTATTTGGCAAGGAAAAGCAGGTACATTGGATGATGGGAGGAGAGCATTGAGATGTGAGAAACTGAATAAATAGCAAGCAAGGATGATGTAACTGGCAAATAGGAACTAACTGCCCTAGTGACAATGAAGGCATAGTGGGTGTCTAGTGGGTTGAGTAAATATTCATCTTTGAGGTTGTTAAGGGTTGGTAACTTGTTGCCATGGTGACTCTAAACTGTCTTTGAGTATGTCCTGGTAAAGGTCCTTAAATTAGCTTATCTTTGCAGTGCTGTGTTCCACATAAAAGTTGTGTGACTCCAGAAAGTGCTTATAAATAAAAGTCTGTACATCATCAACCAGCACAATCCTAAAATCCTCACGTGTAGCTTCATAGATTGATTCCTTTGAATGAAACAGAGCAATCTGTCACTTGACTTTCTATGACATTCAAGATATTGAAGTTTATAAGAAAAGATTGATTTAGACACACGTTTAATGGAATTAAAAATGTGTGATTAATGACATCTGTTTAAGCATGATAGCTGAAGTAAAATTAATTAATGCCTTATATAAATTACACATTACACTGTATTTTGCCTAAAAAGCATGGTAATTTTGTTAAGTTTTTCTTGATTTTTTTAATTTTAATACTTAGTACATACTGGATCATATAATTGCATGCCTTTATTTTTATCTTACTATTCTCTGCTGAATTTCAGCATTGTTTGAATATCATGATTCCACTTTTCTGCACTGTGAGTGATCTAAGAAGCCAGATAATATACAACTTCACTGGTACAATAAGGAGAAGCCTAATCTAAGCTTCAATTATTTTGCCTCTAAGGCATCATACTGTGCAATGAACTAAGGTAAATGTTTTTTTACTAGGTAAATGTCCAGTTTGATAGGTTAAATAAAAGAAAAAAGAAAAGGGAGGGATAGATTTTCCTGGTAAATACTGCTACACCATATATACAAAACATATACACATATACACATGTACCTCACGGAGCATTCACAATTGTAAACAAGCTTCATTTCAAATCCACACGAAGAGTAAACCAAAAAATAGAAGTATGTAATCTGAATCAATGGGGAGTTACACCCTCATTTTTTTACTTCAGTACTAACTTCCCAATTCCTATATATCCATATAGTTGTATGTTAAGAACATGAGGATTCACACATCTTGAGAACACCTGGAAGGTTACGGAATTAGGTCTGTCTTGATTTCAGACTGAGTAGTTTGAGTATTAATATCTGTAGTCTTTATATATTGAGGATTTCAATTTGGCTTTATCCTTGTGGCTACCAGCAAGGAATGTCAACAAATCCTTTCACTCTCATGCTGTTTACTTCTCAGACTACTGTGTTTAGAGAGCCTGGGGCTATCTACAGGAGCTTACATCTGTAATCTAGCATGACCATTCAAAAAGGATATCTGAATTGTAGACATGTACTTTCAGTAAGATTAAAATATATCAAGTCCTTTCCTATCTCAAAGTACTGTGCTTACACGTAGTACAAACAGGGAGTCCTTTTTTTTTTTTTTTTAACAGTAGCCACTATGGAATTTCCCCCCCGTAGTAGCCTATTTAATTGAACAAACTGCTTTTGTGTAAAATTAGTTAGAGATTAAAAAGTGTGGGCCAAGTGGTTGATTAACAGCATGCTGTGAATATTACCTTAAGCAGAAATTCCTCGTCTTTATGCTACATTCTCCAATGCAGTTTATTATTTATGAGTCACATAGAACAAAGCTATTGCCTTTGAGTTTTCTAATAACTAAGTCAGGTAGTTTGAATTAAACATATCCTGAGAATTGTGGTCCACAGTGGAAAGTGAAGTGAAGGAAGGATTGTTTATTTGCTTCCAGATGGAGGGTCGAATAAGTAAAAACGTAAGAGCATGACAAGGAATATCTGAAATTCTCACAACAGGAAGATTTTGAAATTTATAAAGACTCTTAATTCTTTTTCCCAAATATTGGGCTCAGTCTCTTGTGTTTTATAATGAAATGATATCACAAGTAGATGAGAAGATCTTGTTTTCATTATCTTTTAAAGGCAGTCTTTTAACATCTTCCAGTAACTTTAGGGTTTGTATCATCATTAGGATATTCTCTCAGCTAGAAAACACTTACTATATGCTGTGATTTAAGGGAATTTCCTTTTTACTAAAGCCAGGCATCATTATTTTGCTCTCAGTTCTGGCAAAAATAAAAATAACAACACACTGAAATACATGTATAACTTCTTTTCAAAATGTGAATTGTTTGTGAGGGAGGAGGACTTTAATGTTCAAATATCCACCTAACTTCTCACTGTCAAAGGGTAAATTTAAATTTTTAGTTTGGCATTTGCCAACTTATATTTCATCTTTATTTGAGTCTCCTGCCTTTTCTCCATTATTCCCCTCTGCACTTCCCAAGGCCAGTCAAATTTGCCTCCCTTTAAGGATCATGTTGAGGAGTAATAAATAATGGCCCCAATGAATAACACCTCCCTGCATCTATACTCCTTCACAGTATGACCTGTCCTTCTTTCTTCCAGAGGTGAAATCTGTTTCTTCACCTCTGGAATCAGGCCTGGCCATGTGGGTTGCCTTGATGAGTAGTATGCAGCAGAAGTGATCTTGTACAGAGGCCTTGCAGTTTCCAACCATGCCATCTTGGAACCCTGGGGACAGTCTGCTCTGAGGAAGCCAGTCTACTGTACCCTAGAAAATAATCAGCACCGACTTCTTGGTCAACCCGTCTTCTACCTGAAAGCAGCCTTATCTGTGAACGTAAGTGAAACCAGCAGAGGAATTACCCAGTCAATTCAGAATCACGACAATGAGTGAACCGTTGTTTTTTAGCCACTTAAATTTTGGGATGGTTTGCTATACAACGATCAATAACAATAATATAAAATGATAAATAATTGATGCATGATCAACTTTATCATGATTTCCTTGAATATTAAATCTTTTCATATTTACTTCCTTCTTAATTATGGCACTTACATATCACCTTTTCCTCACTTCTGTTCATATTTAAAAAAAACTTTCCTGGGGTGCCTGGGTGGCTCAGTCAGTTAAGCGGCCGACTTTGGCTCAGGTCATGATCTCGCAATTCGTGAGTTCGAGCCCCGCATCAGGTTCTGTGCTGACAGCTCAGAGCCTAGAGCCTGCTTCAGATTCTGTCTCCCTCTGGCTCTACCCCTTGCCCGCTTACACTCTGTCTCTGTCTCTCTCTCTCAAAAATTAACATTAAAAAAAGAAAAGAAACCTTTCCTATATCCCAACCAAAATGGGAGCTCTTTTATTATAGACTGGTATATTTTAAAGAAAGAGAGAGACACTTATCCATAGTATCCTTGAAGACCTTTATCTTCTCTGTCCAGATTAAATAAACTGGTGGGTTTTCCATTTCTCTATGAATCTTGTTTTTAAAAGTTTACATGCTGAGGGGGGCCTGGGTGACTCAATCAGTTAAGTGATTGACTCTTGATTTTGGCTCAGATGATGATCTTACAGTTCGTGGGTTCAAGCCCTGCGTCTGGCTCTGCACTGACAGGAGCCTGTTTGGGATTCTCTTTCCCAACCTCTCTCTGCCCCTCCTCCCACTCTTAAAATAAATAAATAAACTTTTTAAAAAAAAAGTTCACATGCTGAAATACAGGAAAAGAGAAATACTTGGGAATATGTGTTAGCTTTATTTAAAGTACTTTTGAAAAATATAATTTATTGTCAAGTTGGCTAACATACAGTGTATACAGTGTGCTCTTGGTTTGGGGGGTAGATTTCCGTGATTCATGGCTTACATACAACACCCAGTGCTCATCCCAACAAATGCCCCTCCTCAATGCCTGTCACCCATTCTCCCCTCTCCTCCACCTCTCCCCCATGAACCTTCAGTTTATTTTCTCTATTTAAGAATCTCTTATGGTTTGCCTCCTTCTCTGTTTGAAACTACTTTTCCCCCTTCCCTTCCCTCATGGTCTTCTGTTAAGTTTCTTGAGCTCCACATGTGAGTGAAGACACATGATATCTGTCTTTCTCTGACTGACTTATTTCACTTAGCATAACACCCTCCAGTTCCATCCATGTTGCTGCAAATGGCAGGATTTCATTCTTTCTCATTGCCAAGAAATATTCCATTTTATATATAAATCACATCTTCTTTATCCATTCATCAGTGGAACATTTGGGCTCTTTCCATAATTTGGCTATTGGTGGAAGCGCTGCTATAAAGGTACATTTTTTTCGATCATACGCATATGAAAGGCCAGGGCCAGAAATTCTGCAATGTATACATAAAAGATCAAAACATAACTGCATTCAAGAATCTTGTGATTTAGAACAGGGTTTGGTAAACAATGGGAAGCTCTCTGGCTGCCTGTTTTTGTAAATAAAGTTTTTCTGACATGCATGCATCCTCCATTTCTGTATTGTCTACGCTATTTATGTGTTGTCTACACTGCTTTTGCACAACAGTAGAGTTGAGTAGTTAGCTAAACTGTTTTTCAAAGCCTAATACATTTACCATCTGTCCCTTTAAGAAAAACTTTGCTGACCCATGGCTTAGTATAAGTAATATAACTATATTTGGAGAAGAAATATGAAATACGAATGCTGGCAGACAAAGAAATATTTTACAGATATAAAGGAGAATATGATCATTTTTGGCTGGAATATTGATGAAAAACTGCATGAGTAAGAAAAACTTGACATAAATGATCAAATGGGACAATATTTTTCAAAATCAGTGAACTTGAAGATGAAAGTTTGAGAGCAGGAAAAATAAAGAGAAGACATCTTAGGAGGTAAGAAGAAGAGAACAAAGAGTGGAGTTGAGAGTTAGGGAGAGGGGTGGGATGTTATGATGACTTTGAAAACAAAGAAGAGAGCTATAAAGCAGGGTGGCTCACAGTACAGGTTGATGCAGAGAGGTATTGTATTAGTTTCCTGAAACTGCTGTAACAAAGTACCAATGACAGGTGGCTTAAAACAACAGAAATTCATTTTATTTTTTTCACAAATTTGGAGGCTAGAAGCCTGAAATCAAGTCTGTGGCAGGGCCATATTCTCTTTGATGGCTCTAGGAAGAATTGTTTCTTTTTCCTTTTGGCTTGTGATGTTTCCCAGCAATGCTTGCATTCTTTGGCTTATAGATGTATCACTCCAGTCACATGGCCATCTCTCCTTGTGTGTCTTCATATCCTGTTCCTCCTATTCATGTCTTTGTGTCCAAATTTCTTCTTTTTAGAGGATACCAGTCATATTAGATTAAGGGTTGTTTTAACTGATTTCTTCTGTAAAGATTTTCTTTCCAAATACAGTCACATTTTGAAGTCCTGGAGGTTAGAACTCCAACATGTGTTTTTTAGGGAAGTCACAGTTTAACCCAAAATAGATACAGACCAGAAAACTGGGATGACCAGGAGATGCAGAGATTAAATAGTCATTGATGAACTTTGAAGAACTAATTTAAGTTAGACTGGTGAGTTTAAGAACCAGATTGCTAGGATATATGGTTTGCTTTAAGGGAAATTAGAAGCTGTTAAGGTAGAATCATTTGTGGAGATTTCAAAATGATGACTAGAAAGATGAAGAGCAGAGTAGCTTGAGGAAATACTAGAGCTAGCATTCATTTTAGGAGAGTTGATATGCTAACAAAGAAGAAACTGAAGAAGCACAAGAGAATAAAACAACTACTATAGCCAAGTATTAGATTTAAGTAAGACTTAAAATGGGAAGTAACCAAAATGATGGTGAAGGAAGGATATATTTTCCCTCAAAGATTGGAAGAAAGAGACATCCCTAAAAGTTGCAGAGATATTTCACATTGGATTCAGAATTTCTTGGGAGAGTAGGATATGATATCATACCTTTACAGTAAAACAGTGAGGATTGTGTATAGGACTTAAGGCTAGGGTAGAAGCCTGGACTAGCCATCCTTATAAATTTGCTTTGGTGCCAACAATAGATGAATAATACTCACACACACACACACACACACACACACACACACACAATTCAGCAAAGACCACCAAGTTGAGGTTAGGGAGGTTGGACTTTACTCCGTATCATTAGTATATTTACATGATTTTTCCACTAATACTAAGCAGCCTCGGAGATAGAACATAGAATATAGACTGTCGGGGTTATTGAGACCTGGGGATTGGCAGTATTTGAAATGGTAGCAATTCTTCAGTAGAAGTGAGGGCACAATAATATTTTTGGCATTGGTACCAGAGTTTATTAAAAAGCCAAAGGAAAAAAAAAAGGTAAAAAAAAAAAAAAAGCCAAAGGAAATTATAAAAGATGTGATGAACTTGGAAACAAGAAAACAGGAAACATCTAGAATTTGTGATGAGAAACAAGCTCAGATTTAGGAGCAATGACTGGGTGAAGAGAGAAGGAGATTTTAGAATTTAGAGTCTTAGAGAAATGTTGCTACTGCTGAAGAGAAATGTGTAGCTAGGCTGGTAGGTTTTTGTAGTTTTCATTTTTACGAGAAACAGTTAAAAAAAACCAACCATCTTGATCTAAATGGAGAACACAACATCAGAATAGATAGAATGAACAAATATCTAGAAGCCAAACTCATTTTATAATTTAGTTAATGTGAGAATTTGAATAAAGTGATAAAATTATTTTTTATCAGGAAGAGATCATTTTTATATGACTAGCAGAACTAATGGCAGAAGATTTGAAATCAGTGGAAATGTACATGCATATTAATGTACGACTAATTTTTCCACTTTGCCAAGCTGGGTGGAGGAATTATTACAGAATGTTTAATTGTTAATGGGAAATTGTGTGGGTAGCTTGTTATAGTGCTTGGAAAATCTTAATGAATAAATGCTTCAGATTAGTGGACTTTAATGTTATAAAGACTATTAAGTTGAAATCATCTTTTACATCACATTTCATACCATAAACTAAGAAGAACTGTCTAGAGAGGATGCATCGTCCCTGGCCTTTCATACCTGAGTTGCATAACCTTCTCTACATTGTAGGTTGGTCAGACCTACAAACAACTGCAAACAGGGAATTCCTTTCTTTTTCTCCTCACGAAACATTTAAACAGATCTATTAAATCTCCCTTGCCTGTGTTTAGATGGCATCTCAAACAGATCACATGACTTTCCTATCTCTTTTGACTATAAAAATAATTTCATGTGCAGTTATTAAAATGTTCAGTTCAGTTTAAATTAAAATTTCAATTTCACATCCAATTAAAACTTTTTCCCTCATTAGTTTAGGCATGATCTGTGTCTAATTTAAAAAAAAAAAAACACACCACCAGTGAGCCAGATGGTGGGGAGGGGGTGGTCTATTCTTGCATCATTTCTTTCTACCTACTCTTCCTGTCCCACCTCCATCTTCTCTCCTTCTATGGTTGGGGCAGGAGGTGTAGAGGAAAGATTAGAGAAAAAGGTACAGATTTTGTACCTCACGGGTGCTGTCTGTAGTTTTCTATTGGTTGACCTTTTCTGTGTTTAATCATCTCGATTATGGCAGATAATTTGACAACTGGGATAAGTGTGCAGGATTTGCGGAGACTCCCCCGGAGGTCTTCCTGCACCCCTGGTGATGTACTGCCATGCTCCCTTCCCCTGACTGAGCTTTGTCTTTGACAGAGTTGATTAAAGTGCCTTACATACGTGGCCCACTAGAAACTCACACGTCTGTGTCTCACCAAACTGCAAGACAGTTTGCCTAACTTCTGACTCCTCCTTTCTCATACTGCCAAGTGCAGGCACTCTTAGTCAGCCGCTTTTCAGCTTTTCAGTATGAATAGTAGGTACCCTTCTCTTTGTTGTTGTTTGCTCCTAAAGTGGAGCTTTTCTCTTGGGCTCTCTCACCTTACCTCATCTAAATGACAAGAGCACAGTGGGCTCTAACAAGCTTCTTGCTGGGAAATGAGGGACCTTTCCTTTCATGTAAGCACCCTAATCCTAACAAGTAGTTCTCTTGAGGTATCCATCACTTGGCTGCCATGAAGACAGAAGAGTGTACATCCCCTCTTCCCAGGGTGAGGAGAAGAGTTAAGGCATTCTATCTAGGGATTTACTGCAAACATTTTAATTTTTAATGTTTATTTAATTTTAGAGAGAGAATAAGTGCTCGAGTGGGGGAGAGGTGGAGAGAGAGGGAGAGAATCCCAAGCAGGTCCCACACTGTCAGTGCAGAGCCCAATGTGGGGCTCCATCTCACGAACTGTAAGATCATGACCTGAGCCAAGATCAGGAGGTGGTCTCCTAACAGACTAAGCCACTCAGGAGCTCCTAAGTGTCAAGTCTTCCCTTATATTGACTTTCCAGTGTCATGACGCCCTGACTATTTTTCATCCGTTTTGGTCAGTTGAACAGGTGATTTTATTACCGCTCTTGAGAACATTGGGCATGTTATATCTGTTGCTCTCAGCTTTGGGAGTTTAACTGAAAAACTGAGGCTTCAGAGGCAGTCCCGAATTTGTTTACAGGTTAATTCTGAATGCTTTTTGTCTTAAACCTGGGACTGAACTTACACATGGAAAATTGTAACCTATAGCAAATAACACAAAAAGGAGGAGGATATCTAAAATTTCTCATCACTTTCTCCTAGGATTATTCATAAGGATGAGAACAACTCACAATGGTCACATTAAAAAAAATGGTAATTGGCTAGAGATGAAGATTCCTATGGTTAGTACCACTACTTTTCAAAAAAAAGTTAATATTATTTTTGAGAGAGACAGACAGAGTGTGAGCAACGGAGGAGCAGAGAGAGAGGGGGAGACATAGAATCTGAAGCAGGCTCTGGGCTCTGAGCTGTCAGCACAGAGCCTGATGTGGTGCTTGAACTCACAAACTGTGAGCTTGTCAAAACCTGAGCTGAGGTTGGATGCTTAACCAACTGATCCACTCAGGCACCCCCTACTACTTTTAATTCAAGTTGGCATGCTGTCACATTTATATATAATTAGTATTCATTAAAAATGTCTTGACTGCAGGGTTGATACATTTTCCATATTATGGGGCTTTCAGAATAATGTTTAAGTAGTTGGGAGTCATTTCATGATGATAAAATATGATATCTTCAGAACTTCACAGTGAAGATTTAAGTATTCCCTGTTTATTATTTATAGAATATTTAACAAACACTTAAATGACACTCTGTGTGAGGCACTGTTCTAAGTGCTTTATAATTAATAATTGATTTGATTTTCATGAAATCTCTGTGAGATTGGTAATCATACCATTCCCATTTTGCCAAAGATTAAACTGAAGGATAGAGATCTTATATTTGCCCAAGGTTACACCATACTAGGTAGTAAAACTGGGGTTTGCCCACGGGAGGTTTGACCCCAAAATGTATGTTCTTAGCAGCATGCAGTGTAACCATTTACTTCTAAGGGACTTAAGTTAGATTGAAATAAGAGATGTACAAAAAATATTAACTAAAAGTTGGAAAATCCAGTCATGAGGTGAATGAAGGGAAAAATTATTATACTGAAGATTTAAACACTAAATTTAGTTCCAAGGTTTCTAACAGGCAAGTCATAAAGGAAGATTCGTTGAATTAGATGGTTTATAGTCTTATCAAAGGGAACTTAGAATTTACTTGGATGAAGACACTATCTCCTAGTATTCAATAAAGAGGTTTATATCAAGAGGCTCTTTTCATAAAAGACACACCCTGTAAAATTTTTACAGATAATATAGAAATTCTATTTCTATTATGTCTTATAATAAATAATAAGTTGGAGATAATAATGAAAACATTAAAACTTTGTGAAGGAAATTCTAAAGGAAACTGTTTATTAACATGCATGGAAAATCTCTATTCCCCCTGAATTTAATGATAGAGCACAGACAAAGGAATTATTTTCATAAATTCTGCTCACCTAATTTTCTAAAAGATATTTAAAAATAACCTAATCTTTGTATACCTTAAATTGGTATCTTACTTTTTATCAAGTTTAAATACTTGTAATTAATGCAATTTCTGATAGGTTGTAATTAATATTTAAAATAAAACTGACATTCCCTAAATGTATCTGTAAAACTTAATTACTCTAGTGATTTAATATCTACTAAGTCAGTTTTAAGGTGTATAAGTTCTTCTTAGCCAGTAGGTAGGAAAAACTCACTCTTCCTACTATATGTTTCTCTTACTCTCACACGATTACCACACTCAAAACACTTCTGACACAAGTGTGTAGGTTTTTCCCCCCACACCAGCAATTCTCTGTGACACCAGCTGGATTACCTACAATTCAATTCAATTCTGACACTAGTTGGAGTTAGTGCTGACTCCTGGGTTAAGGGCTTAGTCCCACAGGACTGCCCCCCACTTCAGATGCCAATGACAAGTACGTCCCAGGTCACCTAGGTTATTCAACTTTGGTTACAGATTGGAAGTTCCCATGACACCTCCTCTTAGATTCAATTATTTGCTAGAATAGCTCACAGAGCTCAAGGAAATATATATTCTTATATAATAGAAGATGATAAAGGATACAGATGACCAGCAAGATGAAGAGATACATAGGTGAGGTCCCAAAGGGTCCCAGACACAGGAGCTTCTGGCCCCATGGAGTTGAAGTATGCTATCCTTCTGTCATAGAGATGTGTTCTCTGAACCTTGTATTTTCAGAAATTCTATGGAATTTTTGTCATGTAGACATACTGATCGCTAACTCAATTTCTGGTCCCACTTCAGAGAATAGATAGTGGGGCTGAAAGTTCCAAATGTCTAATCATGGCTTGGTTTTTCTGGCCAACCCTATCTAAAACCCCCCCAAGAGTTCTTTCAGTACAGCAAAAGACACTCCTAGCAACCAGGACATCCCAAAGGATTTAGGAGCCCTGTGTCAGGAACCAGGGTCAAACAGCAAATATTAGAACAGAAGATGTGCCTAGTGCTCTTATCACTTAGGAAATTAAAGGGTTTTAGAAACTATATTCCAGGAACTGTGGGCAGAAACCAATATGGGTGTGTGTGTGTGTGTGTGTGTGTGTGTGTGTGTGTGTGTATGAGTCTGTAACCAAACATTGTACTTTCTGAATTCCATTCTGTTACACATGTAGAATATGTATATTTTACTTCTTGAAAATCTATTAATCACCTTTTCTTATGTCTCTATAGCATCTATCTATATATCTAAATTTTTACTTTTTATTTTGTGTGCAATTGGAATCTAAGTTTTGGCAATTTCTTTTGGATTAACTATAATTGTGGGCATTATTAGTATATATTACTAGAACAGCATATATAACAAATTTAGGTAATTACTAAACACAAAATAAATAAAATTACTGACAATGAATCTTTTAATGACACTGTTTACCATTAGTTCATGTATTTTTTTGTATTTTATTTATTATTATTTTCTTTTGAGAGAGAAAGAGAGTGCATGCTTGCATGAGTGGGTAGGGGGAGAGGGAGAAAGAGAATCTTAATAAAGCAGGCTCAGTCTCACCACCTTAAGATCATGACCTGAGCCAAAATCAGAAGTTGGACACTTAACCAACTGAGCCACCCATGTGTCCCTAGTTCATGGATTTGGGGATTAATGTTACTTATTGCTAGAGTAATGTAGGGCTAATAAGAAATTAATTGCAATAAGAAAAAATGTTGAGGCACTAAAACAGGACATAAAAATTTACTAAATATTGTTGTGAATCCATTTTTAGAGTTGATCTGACAAAATATTTCTACGAGGATAGTACTGTATTACACAGTAGGGATGAAAACATTTTCAGAATTTCATCTACGTAAAAATCAATATGGGTTTTCAGAATTCAGTAAGCATTCTATAATAATTCACGATGAAGTTTGTCTTATGATCCTACTTGTGTTTGAGAAGATATACAGCACTGTCTTGTGTCCAGTATATGGTCCATCTACTCAGAGATGTAATGTTGATCTGTTGGAGATAGCTGTAGAATTTATGTTACTCTATTGTCCTTGAAATCATGGTAAAAATATCAACACGAGTCAGTAAGAATCTCCTCCTTGAGTTCTTTTTCGTTATTGAGAATGGTGGAATTGTGGGGAGGGTACACTTCACAGAAAATTGGTATTTTTAGCATGATTTTTAAAATTTTAAACTTTCTAAGTTTTAGATACATTAGTAAATAGATAAAGCATGGAGCCTTAACATTAGTGTGTCACTTCAATGAAATCAATTTCCACTAACTGCCGTGTTTCTTACTGACACTGTTTTGTTCTCATGTGATGTTCCCTCAAAGCAATGGATTCTTTAAGAATAGTCGATAAGTGGAACAGATGATGTTATAAAACAAAAATTTTCTACCATTCCACTCCAAATATATGTTAATTCAGATCATTCAAATTCTGTTTGTGAGATTCATCCACATTGCTGTATGTGACTATAATTTTTTTGGTATTACACTGCATTTATGTCAGTTTTTTCCTTAACAAAAATATGTAAAATCCATGGTTTTATGGTACCTTGATGAAAGGAGTCTTTTCAGAGATCCATTTTTCAATTGCATCTCCTTTTTTGGTGCATTATAGATTTTCACAGTCCAAGGCATTGTGCACTACTGAGATGGTTAGGGTGTGTTAACTCTCTTTGGGTATAGTATGAGAAGTGTGCATGTAAAAGGTGAAGTGAAAAAGGAAAGCTTCCACAATGTTCCTGTTGCACTTAGTGTCTCAGATTATTTTTATGAAGGAGTACATATTTTCATTGAGGATCTAGAATATATGAGCCTGTGTGCCACTTGGAAAGGTTTTCTGTACTCTCAAGTGTATATTCAAATCCCTAGTTACATACTAGAATACAGTTCAGATGTTTAATGTATCAGTTTGACTTTTGAAAGCTCTGAATATTGAGGCTGAATTCCTCTGGTTTAGCTGTAGGGATTTTGTGTCATTGGTTGACTACGGTTCTCTTAACCACTCTCTTGATTTTAACATCACAGATAAGTTTTGCTTGTTAAAAAAAAAAAAAACAACTACACAATTCAGTATGTGTTTTTGTGTGCATGTGACCTATTTATTTTCAGTTTATTCTTAGGAAAAACTCATTCATTTTTTATGTCACTGCAATTATATTTTTATTTTTGTATTGCTTTCCATTCTTTGAATATACTGTGATTTAGTTGTCTGATTTACAGTTGATGGACATTTCAGGGTGTTTTCCTTTTGGGACTTATGTGATTGACCCTACAATAGCTTTCAGAAGTTCCTTGGTTTTATGATGGTAATTATCATTACCAGCCAGCGTAGAGAACATTGATTCCTCTTCTTAAGCCTCCTAATGGTAGACCTTGTGGAATTCTTGTTGAGATTCTAACCATCTCCACAGAGATGAACACTCATGAAGAATGATAAGCAGAGTCACCAGGACAAGAAAATATGAAGTTCTTGTATGCAATTACTACCGCAGAAAGCATATTTTATGATACCAAAGCATACTCACCAGTTAAAGCTTTTTCTCCACAAAAATTCACACTACAAAATTATGGGGAAAATTTACAACCATTTATTTACTTATTTTATTTAGCTAATGGGATCTAGATGTTCTATTGAAAAGGCAAATCATTAGGAAAAAAATCCTAGAAATGAATTGTTGGACAAAATAACAGACATATTTTGAGATTTCTGATTAAGGAACAGTAACATTTTATACCAGATCACAATGCGTCAGAATGCCAGTCTCCCTTACTAATGCCACATATTGGTTATTGCCAATTTTATTGGCTGAAAATGGGATCTCTATGTTTTTGTTTGCGTTGCTTTGATTGCTAGTGATGTTGTAACAGTGTAACTAATAGTGAGACAGAGCTTGAAGTGAGAAGAGAGGGAAAGAGATAATTAAGCCTTTATTTTAAAAGGATTACAGTCTGATATCTGTTATTAAAATATGTGAAAAATTGGATAAAGTTCTCCCTTTATCATCTGCCTTTTTGTTCTACAACCCTTTTACTATTTAATTATCTCTTTTTCCACATGTCAGATTTCTAGATGGAGCTGGAGGCAAGAGGCATGGGTTGGGGTCTAAGAGATTGGGAACCATTGGGATCAGGGTGGGACCAGCTATTACATTGTTTTTTTCTTCCACTCCTCTTCCAAAATCTGAATTATGGATTGGCACAAATACACTGTGATAATTATATTATACCTTTCTGGAAAAGCTAAAACATATAAACTTTAAAATGCCTTACCTTAGCAGTGATAAAGTACAAGGAAACCAACGCAGGGGAATGAAAGTTAATGGCAACCATTTTTCTTCATGTGTTACAGCACTTCTGTATACTAAATATTTTTAAAATGTTGAAAGAATGAATGATTAAGAAATGGAATGTTTACTTGCAAGATATGAACGCTAGCAAAAAAAATCAAGTTGGGAAATGTAAACTGGTTTTTAAATATCTTTTATGTCTGCTGTTTACTGAAAATGCTATAAGTTTGGTTCATCAGAAAATCAATAAGGAAAATATTACTCATTGAAAGAAATAATGATTGTTATATTGTCCCTTATTACATATCAGTTTATGTGCCATATGGTTTGTGAAAAGCAAACCAACTGGGAGTTTGCTGTTGAATATGCTACTACTATGGGTTTGTTCATAATTAAACATTCTATGGTGAGAGAAAAATCAGTCAAAATATTATCAAAGAAAAATCCAGTTTGATGGATATGGATTATTACTTCACATTTTTATCACTGTTATACCTAAACTAACAACTAGCCCTCAAATTTGTAATGTTAAATGTGTGGAGGAGATATTAGAAACACAATTAAAACAGCAATAATGTAGTATAAATTACAAAGTCACTTTACAAAAATAACAAGCATTTGGTTCCCAGGAAGGATTAAGAAGTTTGGAAATAGAGAGGAAATTCCAGAAAGACAGGTTGGGGGCAAAGAATAAAAATCTATTCATGTTAGCTTAGGTGATTGGAAATGTTATAAGATAGATATAGAGGGGCGCCTGGGTGACTCAGTCGTTTAAGCATTCGACTTTGGCTCAGGTCGTGATCTCACGGTTCGTGGGTTTGAGCCCCGCGTCGGGCTCTGTGCTGATAGCTTAGAGCCTGGAGCCTGTCTTCAGATTCTCTGTCTCCCTCTCTCTGACCCTCCCATGCTCATGCAATTTCTCTCTCTCTCAAAAATAAATAAAACATTTTAAAAATTTAAAATGGATATAGAATTTAAAAAAAAATGAAAGTAAACTATCTTAGTAGACCCCATGAAATACTAGCACACAATTTTTTTTAGAAAAGTGTGTAATTATCATTTTTGAGAAATGAAATGTTTAGATGGAAAGCATCTCAGGGAACTACCCTAGTAGAGTCCATTCTTTACTACTATAATATTCCTCCTCTACGATGACTTCAGTTACTTTCAGCTTCAACTTATCCTTGCAAACTGATTAATTTCTCATGTCCTTTCTTTTCTTTTGTCATAACATATCTTTATTTGAGTTCTTCTTACTTATGGCTTGGGTAGGTTTCTGTTGTTTCAGAGATTCTGCTTATGGGCTTCTCTTTTTGTATATATCCAGATTTGCTCATCGTATTTCCTAATTTCTAACTGTATGTCTTACACTCCAAAATCAGAAAGAAATCATCTAATTAAGTGAAAGATTCATAAAATATAATGCATTTGTGGTGTAACTTTTATGTCAGGTAAACTCAGAAGCCATCTAGGAGAATTGCCACTAGAATTTATTTTTATTAACTGCTCAATAGTTTATTTTCAGAGTGAAATCTCAGGGAACAAAATGCTCTCTTAGGGTCCCATTGTTAGCCAAATCACCTTGGTGGAGTTCTGAGATCAACTACATGTAAGGACATGCTTAGAAGAAGGTTGTAAGAGAGGTACATTTAAATTTTTCTGGAGTTTTTGGAACTGGTAGATACCTTCCATGGTGTGCCTTCCAACCTATGTTAATGGTAATAGTAGACAAAATCTTCAAGACTCAACAAAATTTAAAAAGCTGAAACTCCAAAATAGTTATTATTTTATGATAAAATCATTTAATACATTGCAGTGCTATCTACTGTCATTTATTTTGCAAAGAAAATGTAATTGTAATGAGTAACATCTCAATCTAAGATGGAATTAAAGATGTTCGTATTCTAATCATTTACACATGGCAGTCTATCTGATTGAAATGTAGTGCCATAATAAATGTTGACTTTACTCTCAATTTCCATAGTAAAATAATATGTAAATGTATTGAAATAATAAATAAAATAACACATATCAGAAAGGACCACCTAGCATAAAAGTTGAAGTGACTTTAAATTTAGCGAAATCTTTTACTTTAAAGAAGAGACCCATTTAGAGTTTAGGAGGTGAAGGAATTGGTGATTTACACATTTGACAGTAGTAATTATCTTTTAAATTAAACACAATGGGGTTTATCTTCAAAGTAAAGGTTTAGTTACCAAAACCACATCATTGTTCTGTTTATTGAACTTGAGATTTTCCTTTCACAGTAAATAAGAAAATGTAATGGTTTCAGAGGGAGAAATGTGAGCTTTTTTGGTGAGCTTTATTGGGTGTTCTTATGCACTGGTGAACTGTTTTCCTGTTTTAGGTTAAGTATTAAGTAGAATGCCATGTGGGTGCACCACTTTTATACCCCCTTGTTAAGTGGCATACACTTCCATACACTGTTTGAAATAATAGGTGAGTAATTTGAATTAAGTGTAGGTGTTAGTAGCATTTGCAGAATTTTCCACATTTTGCTCTTGGCTCCTGACATTAGACTTATAACTATTGAGAAATAAAGCTTTAGACATTTCAAGTTATACCCTGTCTGGTTTCCTTCAGAATGTCAGTATGGAGCCAAATTTATCCCCATGAAACACACATACAACTCATTTTTGAGAATTTCAAAATTGCAAACCAAATCTAGGATAGTGCATTAGAGATCATTTGTCCCTTTGTTTTCATTTTATAGAATGAGAAGACAGGCTCAGAGAGGTTATCTTGAACAAAAGCAAAAAAAAAGTGCAAATAAAAATGGATGTTTTGGTAAAGAGAGGATATGGGGATACCTCTTTTTATTTAAAGACACTGAGCCTCTTTTTTTTTTTTTTTACAAACTGAAAATTTATGGCAACCTCATGTACAGTAAGTCTATTGGCACCATTATGCCAGCAGCATTTGCTCACATTTTGTCTCTGTGTCACGTTTTGGTAATTCACATAATATCTGAAACATTTTCATTATATTTGTTATGTTGATCTATTATCAGTGATCTTTGGTGTTACTGCTACAATGGCAAACATAAACAATAAATGTATGTATTCTTACTGTACCACTGATCAGCTGTTCTTCAGTTTCGCTCCTCTTTTTGGACCTCCCTATTTCCTGAGATACCACAATATCGAAATTAGGCAAATTAGTAACCCTGCATTAACCTCTAAGTGTGTAAGTGAAAGAAGAGTCACATGTCTCTCACTTTAAATCAAAAGGTAAAGGTGATTAAGTTTAGTAAGGAAGGCATGTCAGAAGCCAAGACAAGCTGAAAGCTAAGTCTTTTGCACCAGTTAATCAAGTTGTGAATGCAAAGG
Source organism: Cryptoprocta ferox (assembly GCA_028646485.1). Taxonomy (NCBI): domain Eukaryota; kingdom Metazoa; phylum Chordata; class Mammalia; order Carnivora; family Eupleridae; genus Cryptoprocta; species Cryptoprocta ferox. The sequence goes on along the minus strand of CM053578.1, from coordinate 27,528,320 downwards.
AAATGTTTTTGAAGGAAATTAAAAAGGCTGTTGTGGTGAACATATGATGATAAGAAAGGAAAACACCCTTACTGCTGATATGGAGACAGTTTTAGTGGTCTGAATAGAAGATCAAACCAGTTACAACATTCCCTTAAGCCTAAGCCTGATCTAGAGCAAGTCCCCAACTTTCTTTAATTCTTTGAAGGCTGAGAGAGGTGAGGAAGCTGCAGGAGAAAGTTTGAAGCTAGCAGAGGTTGGTTCATGAGTTTTAAGGAAGGAAACTGTCTCTAAAACATAAAAGTACAAGGTGAAGCAGCAGATGATAATTTAGAAGCTGCAGCAAGTTATCTGGAAGACCTAGCTAAGATAAGTAATGAAGGGTAGCTACAATAAACAGATTTTCAATGTAGACAAAAACAATCTTCTATATGGATGAACATGCCCTTTCAATGTAGATAAAAACAGTCTTCTCTATATGGATGAACATGCCCTGTAGGACTGTATAGCTAGAGAGGAAAAGTCAGTGCCTGGCTTTAAAGCTTCAAAGGGCAGACTGACTCTTGTTGGCAGCTAATGTAACTGGTGATTTTAAGTTGAAACCAGTCCTCATTGACCATTCTGAAAATCGTAGGCCTCTTAAGAATTATACTGACTCTATTCTGCCTGTACTTTATATATAGAATGACAAAACCTGCATGACAGCACATCTGTTTACAACATGGTTTACTGAATCTTTTAAGTCCACTGTTGAGATCTACTGCACAGAAGAAAAACTTTCAAAATATTACTGCAAACTGACAATGAACCTGGTTACCCAAGAACTCTGATGGAGATATAGAAGAGATTATCATTTTCATGCCTGCTAACACAACATCTAGCTCATGGATCAAGGAATAATTTTGACTTGCAGGTTTTATTACTTAAGAAATGCATTTTTCATAAAGCAATAGCTGCCATAAGTAGTGATTTCTCTGATGGATCTGGGCAAAGTAAATTGAACTCCCCTGGAAAGGAGTCACCGTTCTACAAGTCATTAAGAACATTTATGATTCATGGGAAGGAGTCAAAGTATCAACATGCACAGGAGTTTGAAAGAAGTTGGTTTCTACCCTCATGGATGACTTCAAAGGTTCAAGACTTCAGTGGAGGATGTAACTGTGGATATGGTGGAAATAGCAAGAGAACTGGAATCAGAAGTGTATGAAAATGCGACTGAATTGCTGCAATCTCATGATAAAACTTGAATGAATAAGTTACTTCTTAATGGATGAGCAAAGAAAGTGGTTTCTTGAGTTGGAGTCTAGTCCTGGTGAAGACCTTGTGAAGATTGTTGAAATGACAACAAAGGATTTAGAGTATCTCATAAACTTAATTGATAAAACAGTGGCAGAATTTGAGAGGATTAACTCCGGTTCTGAAAGAAATTCTATTGTGGATGAAATACTATCAACAGCATCAATGCTACAGAGAAATCATTTGTGAAAGGAAGAGCAATTCAATGCTACAGACTTTATTGTCTTATTTCAAGAAATTGCCACAGCCACCTGAATCTTCAGCAATCACCAGGTTACTCAGAAGCTGATCAACGTTGAGGCAAGAATTTCCACTTGCAAAAAAAATTATAACTTGTTAAAAGCTCAGATTATAGATAGCATTTTTTAGAAACAAAGCATTTCTTTCTTTCTTTGTTTTTCTTTTCTTTTTTTTTTTTTTTTTGAGAGAGAAAGAGAGAGCACACAAGTGAGCGAGCGGGGGAGGAGCAGAGGGAATAGGGTAGAGAAAATCTCAGGTAGGCTCCATGATCATACAGAGCCCTACTCAGGGCTCAGCCTCGCAACAGTGAGATCCAGACCTGAGCCAAAATCAAGAACTCAACCAATTGAGCCACCCAGGGACCCCAGTAAAGCATTTTAAATTAAATTATATATATTGTTTTATGAAACATAATGCTATTGTACACTTAATACACTTAGTATAGTGTAAACATAACTTTTATATGTACTGGAAAACCAAAAAGTTCATTTGACTAGTTTTGTTATGATACTTGCTTTATTGCGGTGGACTGGAACCAAACCCACAGTATCCTTGAGGTATGGCTGTATGTTTATGGAGAGATTTTAAATAGTTTACTCTTTTTTCCCCCCATATTTATAAGAAAAAATCATATTTTATTTAATTCTCTTATAATGAGCAAATTGATTTAGAGACTTAATTTACACTTAATTTTTGAGAGAAACTCAGTATGTTACAACCCTAATTAACAACTTTGCTTTAACTTATCAAATGATGTAGAGGTATAAAACAGTTTCTCCAGTGTTTATGTTGTATAACCTTTAAACATTCCCACTGTGGAATGTCATCATTGTCTGTTGTTGGGACAAATTTGTCCAACATTCTGCCGATTATTACAGGGAAATCCTATCAATTTAATTAAGAAACAAGTGAAATACACAATCTCTTAGCTCACATGTAGTCTCTTTGCTACATCATTTTACTCTTGTTGATAGGCTCCTTGATGCTTTCATGTGGGATTCTTTCTCAACATCTTAAGCTCATAGAAGTCAGGGACTACATTTTCTATTTCCCAACACTCCTTCTCAGTGTCTCATGCAATATTGTGAACACAGTTGTTTTAATAAATGATTGTTTGCTATGTAATTATGATATACTTGAGAGAGCTCATGCATGAGGTGGGGTATTAAACAAATGGTAATTAAGCAGGTGAAGTCATACATGCCTTTAGTTTTTTTTTCATTCCTTCTTTTTCAATTTAATATTGTTTGCTGATAATGTTCCCTGGGAGCACCTAAAACAAATCCTCAGATATCTCTGCCTTGTATATTGTAAGAAAATGACTGCTATATAGTTGTTCTCTGTGAGTAAACTGTCTTAAATTGAATTCTGAGGTGATCCTGCAACTTGGAGATGAAGGAATTGCAAGCATTGAACTGTCATGGTTACTAACATTCTGAACTTCAGTAAATCTTAGAGAAATTTATCAGAATTAGGATATGTTACAAATTTTTACATTTTATTGATAGTTCTTATGAAGTACAAATCAAACCATTTTTAATGAGGAAGCAGGGGTTTTCTGAAATGAAAGGGTAAGCTTATAGAGAATCAGACATTAGCTAATCCTATTATTAGTTGAGTAAGAAAGCCTGGAATTGGACACATGGTAAGGACGGACACACGTGTAAATTCTACCTGGTAGGGTACTGTAAAAATGTCTTGGGCAATTTATCATAAACAGGTTACTTATAGACATGTCTTATTTGACATGTGTAATATTTTATAAATATTTGAATATGTTGTCAACACTTACAAGTTGAGACATTTTACTGAAAAATTTGGATTTGTGCTTCTCTTAGAAAATCAGATCTGGCAATTTTGGTTTTATATCTTAGCACAGCTACAATTCACTGAATCAGGTGGGCCTTTTTGGTGCATTTGTTACTGTTATTTTATAGAATGATTATACATTTTTTTTTTAAGGCCCCTACAGTCACCACTAGTTTACTTCACTCATTTTTGTGATCTGCCTAGCACCTTTGGCTTTTGGTTGTATAGGTAGTATCTCAAACCCACGAAGATTTGCTTTCTTGAATTACTAGAATTAAGTTAGGGGATTCATTGAACTACATTCAAAGCTGGAACAAGATAGTATATGGATCAACATTGTTTAATATGGTAGCCATTTCACATATACAACTATTTAAATTTAAATTCATTAAAATTAAATTAAAAATAGGGCAAAAAGGGAAATGGAATTAAAAGATACAGACTCCCAGAATATAGTTAACAATATGTACCAACTTTTCATGGTGACAGATGGTAACTAGATTTATTGTGGTGATCACTTTGTGATGTTTACGAATGTTGAGTCACTATGTTGTACACTTGAAACTAATACTGTAGGTCATCTGCACTTCAATAAAAAAGAAAAAAATTAAAAATTCAGTCATATTAGTTGCATTTTTAGTTGCATTTCAAGCTGTCCTTCCACATAGATTGAGAAAGTTTTTATCATTGCAGAAAGTTCTATTAAGCGGTACTGATACAGAAAGGAAAACCTTTACAATTGACAATGACAAAAGCTAAATCAAGGGTGTTAAACTTCAAATTGAAAATGGTAAAGCACAAATAAGTAAACATCCAGAATCACTGAATTGAAACATAGAAAGTGGGAAGTGTTTAAAAAGATAATCCAAATCTCCTTCAATGTATTTAAGCCTGCTGGCCCAAATGGATTGCATTCTAAAGAATTGAAGTACTTCTATGTGGAATAGAAAAAGCTGCAACTGACAATTGAGGTTATGAAGACATGGATTTCTAGAAGAAAAACCAGAAAAAAGATTCTGTAAACTGTATATAAGGGCACTTATTAATCTTTGGGGGGCATGATTATATAATGGTTCCCCAAATTGATGGTTTAGGAATACTTAAGAAAACAGTTACATAATGAGCCAGCTTATGAGAAGAACAAATAATGGCAAAGTACCTAGTAACTAGGTCACTACATTTAAATAATTTTAATGAAGAACTTAAAGACATTTTATTGTCTTCACTAATAGTGATTTGTCTAGCTAATCTTCAAGGTCTCTTCAAGTTCAAAAATATTTTGCTTTTACTTCTGGAAGAAAAATGTCTTTGAATGCAGGATTTAAAATAATTAGATAGATTTATAGCTGAGTCAATAACTTTACTTAAAATATAATCACTAAATAGATGGTAATTCAGGAGGGATCTCTTGTGGCATTCCATAAAATTAGAAGATTATACGTTGTGATGTGTCATGTTTTATATTTTTGTCAATGATTTGAGTGAATGAATTCATACAAGGCGAGCTTATTAAATTATCAGGTGACACAAAGCTGGGAGGAAAAGTTAATATATGCAATGTCAGAATTAAAATTTGAAGAGATTTGATGTCTCAAAACAAGATAAGAGTTAAGAATTTTTTGAAGGTGATGCATAATAGAGAATTTTTTTAAGGGTGTAGACTTGTATTCCTTAAGAAATTCTGAATTTTATACTCAAGATTCAAACTAACTTGACAGCCTGAAATATCAGTTAAATTAAACAGCTGATGGTTAGCGGTGATGCCCTTCCTCGTGTTCAGCCTAAAACGAGACCAGCTATGCTGATACGCCTGCTCCTTGAAATGCCTTCTTCACTTGGCTTTAGGAAAGCACGCTCTTTGCTTTTCTCCTATTCTACAACCACTCCTCCATTGTCTGTAATGACTCATCTTCATCTCCTCTGTCTCTTAATGTTAGAGAGTTGGTGTTTGTACCTCCTATTTTCATCTCCACTCATTTTTTTAGTGAGTGATCACTGATTGATACCATTGTGCCCTTTATGTGTGATGACTTCTCCAGTTTTAAATCTCAACTCTAGACTTGTCTCTGAACTCTATATTCCTGTATCCAGCAACTACTTGCATAGGCTTTCTCCTCTTGAATTTCCAATAGATATCTTAATTAGAAATGACTGAATTTCTGATTTTGCCATCCAGACTTTCAGTTTTCTCCATCTCAATTAATGGTACTCACATTTTCTCTGTAGTTTAGGACAAAAAAAGTGGAGTCATTCTTGACTCTTCACGTTTTCTCACACTCCATGTATAGTCAGAAAATTTTGTCTAAATATTTCCAGAATTTCTATGTTTTCGACATCACCAGTTATGCCACACTGATCCAGTATACCATATCCAAGTATCACTGGATACTTCAATAGCCTCCTACTCTCTTTCTGTTCTCACCTGCTACATTCTGTGTACTTTGAACTCCATAATCAAATTCATGCACTGAAATATAACCCTTTCATTTCTCAGGTCTGCGCCTTCCAGTTGGGCCCCTTCTCACTCAAAATATATTTCTAAAGTCTCTACAATGGTCTACAAATTGTTTCTCCCCCATTTTGTTTCTGACCTAATGTAATTCTCTGCCACCAGGTGGGCCCCTCTCTGTTCCTTTAACACAGCAGGCCCACTCTCACCTCAGGGCATTGCACTCTGCCTGTAATGCTTTTCTCCAGTGCATGTTTGTTGCTCATTCCCTCCTATCTTTCAAAGTTTTATTCAGATATTACTTTCTCAGTGAGATTGTTCTATTTAAACTATTTAAACATTTTCAGTTTCCCCTAATCCCGGACTTGCTTCCACACTTAATTTTTCTCCATAAGTTGTATTACCTTCTAAACTACAGTATAACTTACACATTTTTATTATCTGTCTTTCCCCCTTAAAATATAAACCCCCAATGTCAAGGAGTTCTTCCTGTTTTGTTCACTGGTTTACCTCTTACTCCTAAATTAGTGTTGGCATATAGTAAGTATGCAGAAGTTATTTCTGAATGGATGCATGTGTGCAGGAACAAATTAAAGAATGACTAAATAAAGCTCCTATGGAAAAGATGAAGGATTTACCTCTCCAAGTTAAATGTTCATCATTGCTGAAGCATCTAAAAAACTCTTGGTTTACAGGAATGAGGTCTAGATTAAGAGGCATAAAGTATCTGGGGCTCCTGGGTGGTTCAGTTGGTTAAGCGTCTGACTTTGGTTCAGGTCATGATCTTGTGGTTTATGAGTTTAAGCCACGTGTTGGGCTCTGTGCTGACAGCTCAGAGCCTGGAGCCTCCTTCAGATTCTCTGTCTCCCTGTCTCTCTGACCCTCCTCCCATGCTCATGCTCTGTCTCTCTCTGTCTCTCAAAAAAAAAAAAAGTTAAAAAAATTTTAAACAAAGTCTGTTATCTGCACCAGCACAAACTTTTAATTTTCATTTATGTGCTTGAAGAAGGCACCATGAAAACATCAGTTTTAATGGAAAATGTTTAAAAAGTTTTAAAAATAATTTAGAGATTATAGATATAATAGAGTAGATATTGGAAAAGTTAAACTAAATAGAGTGTTCAATGAAAAAATAAACTTGTTATGAGTCGATTCAGAAAAAACTAGTAGCAGTGGGTGAAAATTACTGATCTAGTTTCAGTGTTTAAAACACTATAATCAATATTCTGTACAATTACTATTTAAAATAGTGTGATCTGTAACTGTCAGTAGAAAGCTTCCTTTTCAAGGGAATACTCAAGCAGAGGCTAGATCGTTAATTGTCTAGAAAATTATACAGTGAGGTGTGTGCTGGGTAGAAGGAGACGCTTGTAGATCCTATCAGAGGCCTAATATTATAATTTTTACTACTAAGTAGAGAGAAATACACAGATATGGCTATGTGAGTAGTTATATACGTAGGTATATAGATTATTAGATTTATATAAAATTTATGTACATACTTGGTTGGTATGTACGAATATATATGTGTATATATATATGTTATATATACATATATATATCACATAAATATGCAAGTTTTATTTTTGCAGACATTAATTTGATCTTAGAAACGACCTCATTACCTATAAAACTCATCAACCTTTGCCTAAGCTTGGAGTTCAGACACTACAACCTGTACTCTTCCAGTGCTTTCTCCTCTCTGGTACATAAAATTCCATTTACGAAGTCAAGGCCTTTGGATGATAAGTGTGACTTTGGGCCTTTAAAAGATCAAGAGCTGGCCATGCTGATAAACATTTTTACCAACCATTACTACTTAAAGCAAGTTTAAAATTTTCTCCAATATAAATTCATTCTCCACAGAACATATAATTACAATTACAGTTCTAGTTTGCAAGACCTATTTTCATCTTCAAAGTTCGTAAACTTTTCCATATTCAGGCAATTTTCTGAAAGTGTTGTGCACCAATTAAGCTATGGGTATGAGGTTTATATATTGACACATGCGGTTATCTTTTATTTACTGAAATAGGTCAAAAAGAAAGGGAAAAAATCAATGATTGGCAAGATGAATTAAAGTTTATATTGTCTTTTGTTTCAAAGAGCAGGTGTTATATTTATTAATGCTGTGAAGGTTGTGAGAAGGTTGGGTAAGAATTTTCAGTTGTATTCTAGATAAAATTCCCTTGTGAAAGAACTGCTTCTAAAGTTGATAACATATTTAACCAAAGAATCATCTAGTTTATTAGATTTAAATATTCACATATATATCACTGTTTAAAAAAGTAATCATTTTTAAATAACTCCATATAGGGTTTCTTAAATTTTAAGATGCATAAGAATTACTAAAGGAGCAAAATACAAATACAGATACCTGGGCCTGACCTCTGGTTAGTCTGACTCTGTATGTCAGGATAGCACAGAGACATGCTTATTTAAGGAACACACACCCTTGGTCTCACTCTACCACATGGTATAGATGGTCCATGGATCACACTTTACCTAACACTCTGAGGCTTTATGGACATCCATATTTTTAAATCATTTTTAAATGTATACCTGATTCATACAATATAGATAGGTAATAGAGTAAAAGGTCCATTTGTGTTTAAGTCTAGACTTTTATTTTTTTTCCTTTTTACACAAGTTTATTCTAAAAAGTCCTTTCATCATGTCTTCCAAAATGTATAAGAGAGGAAACAACAAAATTCTTTCCTAGCTGAGGCCTCTCACTTTACAGACACATATTTGGGGAGAGAGCACCCTCATGTGGTTATATGATGCTAAAAAAATATTCCAAGATTTTATTTTATATAGGGCAGCCACAATAAAGGAATTGGATCATTTTGTTTTCAAAGAGTTTTTAGAAGAACTTTTTTTTTTTTTCTTGAGACCCCGAGAGGAAGGTGTTTGCTTGCAAAATTTGTCACATTCCCTCTTGCATTTTCAGGTTCCCACAACTGTGGTTTCCTTTATTGATTCAAGAAACATGTCTCAGTACTAATGTTAAGTCATAATGAAATGAAATTAAGCTTCTGGTGACACAGGGCCTATCAGCACACAAACACAGCATTCTGTTACTAGTTTAGTGGTTTTCCTGGACCATGGGGATAATTTAACTTTGTTCCAGAGTCATAAATGAAATATCAAAAATTTTCTAGGGTTTAGGGAGATTTTTGAATGGATACTAAGTCGTTCAAAAACAACAGCAAATATAACTCTTTGTGCAAATGAAATTGGCCCCGAACTTAAGCACAAAATCTTTTGGACAAGAAAGATTTCTGTAGGAGACGTATATCCCACTTACTTTACTGTTGTGCTTGGGGAATATCAGATCTTCTAAAAAAACAGTAACTCCAGCCAAAAGAATGACATTAACAACAGTAAACAAAAAAGATATTGGAGTGAGAGTGATGTATTGATTAAGATGTATTTTAATGTAAGGGAATAATCTCAAATTCTTGCACTGAAATTGATAATCATTTAAAATAAAATGCTTATCAATCTAGTGCTATAATTGGCCATAATCATTACATAAGGAAGGCAGTCCACTTAACATACACCTTTCTTCTCTGTGTCCTGTGGTTAGCCTGATTTAACATAAGCATCTCAAAAATGACATTCTTTTTATAAAGCTATTATTTTCCAAGTTTTAAAAACAATCAGTTCTTTTCTCTTGAATATTCTCCCTGTTTACAAAAGTAACTCAACCCATAATGAAAGTTTTCCTTTTCATTTTATTGTTTTTTTACTATAAATTCACTTTTTTATTAATACTATTTAATTATAAGCAAGAAGCACATAGTTGTTAATAATACAGTAAACATATAAAAAACTATGTCACCAGCAATCACTCCTTCTTACACTTCACTGAAATGTTTTTACCATCTTCCTGTGTTTGAATCAAATATTTTTATGCATATTAAAAGTATCTTTACAAATAATTATATTGTATGTGGAAAAATATATAAGCATATATATACACACATATATATATATTTATACTTGTGAATACATTGTGTCTATCCCTTTGTATCTTTTGGCCTTAGATCATGATAATGTTCTTGTGTAATCAAATGTTTAATATTCTAGTAAATGAACATACATATTAACATTTAGTCATTCTTTATTTGGGTGTGTTTCCAATGATTTAACATTGTAACACTGTGACAAAAATCCTGTGTTCCAAAAAGTTTATGTGGATACTTAAATATTTGGGGGTTAAATTCCTGCATAATTTTAAGATTGCTGACATGTTAGCAATTGCAATATAGAAAACTTATACTAATTTGAACTTTTACTAATAAAGAGTCAAATCATAGTTGTAGTAATACTAGTAGTAGTAACAGTGGTAGTACTGAAAATAGCATGGAGCCTATGGCAGTAAGATACAGAAAAAATATAAAAAGAGTATGGAGATAGTGTGATAAGAGTAAAGAAAGAATATTTAGATAATTTACTATAGGAAGCTGAAATCAGTTTTAAATTACAAAGTCCAGAGTCATAATAGTATCTGAAGAATACAACAATGGAGAAAACATAAAGTGAGACATAAGATGCAAGGAAATAATTTAGGAGAAAAAGAATTATTTGGCAGAACATTATTCTGACCTTCTGTGGGTCAGAATAATGAAAAGCAGAAATACTTCAGTAATCATAATCGGTGCTGTAGATGACCAATCAAGAAAATCATAAGAAAGCCTAAGAAAAATATATTAGTAAAAGTAATCCCAAAGAAGATGTACTAAGTAGATGAATTATTAGAGAAGGGATTTATTAAGGATTTGATCCACAAGACAAATGATTGGTATCATCAAGCATGAGAATAAAAATTGAATATGACCCAAAACAAAAAAATCTACAGAGACAATAGGGGGAGAGCCTGTAAACTGAGAATTCATTAGCTACATAATATACGAGTGACATAACAAATCAAGGGAAAGTCATTTTCAAATATACAAGGCTCAGGAATTATACAATCCAGACATTCTTCTAGAAAAAATTTACTTGAACACATGGCTCAGACAAACGATATGAGAATAGAAATAAGATATGGATAAAGACTGTTAGGGGGCCTAGAAGGTGTTATTATATTACTTGTAATATAAAGTTTTGTAAAAACCCCACAAAAAACAGGCAGTAGCATATAAAATTTTAAAAAGCAATATGGGAGCAAAAGACTATGAATTAAATCAACATAAATAAAATCAAGTATATCTGTTATAACAAAAATGTAACAATTATGAGCTTATAATTAAAAGAAAAAATACTTACACCATGAGTTAAAACATTATGTTCCCCATAAATATACATTCAAATTCATGCTCAGTTTAAAATAATGTGTGCAAATTGAAACTTTGTCAATTATTTTAACTAGAAGATGCATTTGATCATTAAAACTGCTCAGTAGGGTAGGTACTACTGTTTCTATTTTTAATATATAAGGAGACTGACACTTAGAAAATTTTACAGATTTGAGAAAATTCAGGTTTGAAATGAATGCTGGAATCCTGACCTTCTGATTCCTAAAATCTGGTGTTTTTCCTGGTACATTATGACACAGAATTTTCATTTTCTAGGTTTCTAACATATGCAGTTATATTTAGAAAATAAATTAATTTTATAAATCATTTTATAATTATAAGAATACTGATCATGGACCATTAAAATATAGACAAAATGGAAATAGAATGAATGAAACAACCCCATGTGTTAAACTAATTAATTGAGTGTAATATGATTGGGTTTGAAGATATTTCTATTTTGCTGACTTTGCCAAGAGCTTGCCTTTCTCTACTTGCTCTCTTATTCATAAAAGGAATTCCTGTTATTGACTGCATTAAATATCACTGTAGGAAACTTCAAAGAAGGATGAAGTAATACTTTTTAATCTGGGCATTGGCATCTGCCTGGCTTAAAACCTTTCCAGTAAGAATGAAAACTGGGGATGCCTGTGTGGCTCAGTCAGTTGAGTGTCCAGTTGAGCATTCAGTTCTTGATTTCGGCCAAGGTCGTGATCCCAGGGTCCTGAGATTGAGTCCCACGTAATGGGACTGAGTCAGCATCAGGCTTCACACTCACTCAACGCAAAGCCTCCTTGAGTTCCTCTCTTTCTCCGCTTGTGTACCTCTCCCCTGCTCATGCTCTGGCCCTCTCTCTTTCAAAAAAAAAAAAAAAAAGAATGAAAACCAATATACTACAGACAAAAATGTGATCAGTGTATCCCAGTGTTGTCTGTGGGTCCCAAACAGGAATCTACATCTCTTATTTACTTTTTCATTGCCAGCACTCCACTTAATGCTTGCTCCTCACTTGCTATTTAATATACAGTTGTTGAATTAATTAATTGATTAGCTACTTATTTACTTAATAAAAAGAGCCTTAAACTTTCTAATTGGAAGGGTCTTAGGTCTTTTAAAGAAGACTTTTTGAGAAACTAAAGCTACTCTTTAAAACTATGTTAATTGTTAATATTATAAAAATTTAACTTAGACATAAACATGTTTAAAAAGTTGAAAACAATAAGATATGGATAAAATGTGGGCCTGTAGTTAACTACTCATCCTTTCTCAAAAAAGTGACAGTCTGGCTAACTGTTCAGTTTCCTTTCCCTCATACACATAAAGGTTAATATTTTGTCCCACTAAGTGCATGGCTTATGTTAGACTGGCTGTATCTGCCTCGGAATTTATTTACAAATTTCAGAGTTCTGAGTCATTGTGCATGAACTACTCAAAGAATAACATTTAAACTACCAGCTTAATCAATTGTATTTCAAGGGCTTTTAATTTCTGCTTTCCTATGTGACTTACATAATCCATAAGGAAATGGACAGCTCTGCATTCACAAAATGAGTTTTCCAGCAGCCTATGGAGTAATTTGACTAAAACATACACCTACCTCTATCTCTCTGTGTCTCTTTGTGTCTCTCTGTCTCTGTCTCTCTCTCTCTCATACACATACACACATACACACACACACATCTGAATGCACCTCCTCTAATCCTTAAAATTTTGTTACTCAATAATTACTTCAAATATGTTACTCATTATTTTCTCTGCTACACAATCATGTGTCAGCCCCCTTTCTACCTGCTACCCACTCATCCCCAGGTGCAGTTCCTGTGGTTAAACACTGTCCATCTACAGTACCCTGATAGAACTTACACACAAGCACCCCTTCCTCCCAAACCTCCGTACACACGATTGTGTGTATGCATGCATACACACAAATGCATGCACACATGCATGTTTGGTTGCTATCCAGTTTCTTTTCCCCTAGTTCTCAGCACTGGATTTAAGCGTCAGTCTGCTTATTCTGTATGCATGGAAAATATGAGAGGCTAATGGGTTTTGTAAGTTATGGCAACTTTAGAAGATATGATTTTTTTGTGGATCTAGTTCTTCCCTTTTATTACCAGTAACTGAAGAAAGAAAGAAACTGAATAAAGCCCTTCATTTAGTTCGTTTGTTTTCTACTGGTTCATTTACTTTGTGACTCTGAGCAAGTAATGATCTCTTTTGGTCTACAGTTTCACCATCTGTGAAAGAAGGGAATTGAACAAATGATCCGAAAATTCTGTTTCATCTGTGAAGTCTTAGAAAGTCATTAGGTTGAAACCTATGAAAATGACACTTCCTAGGTCAAATTGTGGTATGTTGGGGTTTCATATGATTAGTCTTGGTAATTAGATACCTTGTAGGACTAAAGATACCATATTGGTTATTGTTTCAAGAGGTGGCTTTGCCACTAGATACCTTTTAGGTTATGTCATTCCTTTGTTTCTTTAGTAGCCTGAGATTCTGAGTGCTATTAGAGCATAGTCCCCGTTTTTTTAATATTTATGCCCTTGTGCCTAGAACAGTGTCTGACAAATATAAGACACAAGAATAAATGTTTGGTGAATGAATAGTGTTGTGACTTAAAATTATTAAATTCTACAGAATTATAATTATTAATAATGATGATGATCAGACATGTTGAAATACTAGAACAGATGATACCAAAGGTGAAATTTCTGACAGCTCTGTTAATGAGAAGGTGACAAGTTAATCTTAGCTAAAATAATCAAAGGTGTGGCACAGCAGACAAAGATGTAAAAGCTCTGTCAGGTTAGTACAGGGTTTAACATGGCTTTATGAATATTGCTTTTAAATTATATTCATTTTTATAATTATGAATTATGTCTAAAAACATAAAGAACATGTTTAAAGAAAAAATCATTTATAACATTACCACCCAGAGAAAGGTAAGAAAATTGGGGCCATATATAATACCTTCTTATTCCATTTAATTTCCCCATGTCATTAAATGTTCTTCAAAATACATTCAAAAACATTCTTGCATGTTTTTTATTACATTTTTTAAGTTACAGCATGATTTTGTTTAAGGTGTACAATGTGATGATTTAAAATATGTATACGTTGTGGAATGATTACCACAATGAGGTTAATTACACATCCATTTCCTCAGTTCCCTTTCTGCATTTGTGTATGTGTGTGTATGTGTGTGTGTGTGTGTGTGTGTGTAAGTGTGTGTAATGGACACTGAGTATCTACTCTTATAGTAAATTTCAAATATGCTATAGAGTATTGTTAGCTATAATCACTAATGTTATATATTAGATCCCCAGAACTTATTCATCTTATAACTGAAAGATTATACCCTTTGACCAACATATCTCTGTTTCCACCCTCCACCCCCAGCCCTTGGCAACCACTGTCTAGTCTTAGGTTCTATGAGTTTAACTTTTTTTTAAGTTTATTTATTTTGAGGGAGGGAGGGAGGGACGGAGAGAGAGAGAGAGAGAGAGAGAGAGAGAGAGAGAGAGAGAGAGAGAATCCCAAGCAGGCTCTGTACAGTGGCACAGTGCAGAGCCCGACGTGGGGCTTAAACCCATGAACTGTGAGATTACGACCTGAGCCAAAATCAAGAGTTGGGTGCTTGACTTATTGGGCCACCCAGGTGCTCTGAGTTTAACTTTTTTTTTAGATGCCACATATAAGTGAGATTATATAGTGTTTGTTTTTCTGTGTCTGGCTTATTTCACTTAATATTTTTTTTTTTACAAGTTACCCATCTTGTCAGAAGTGACAGGTTATCCTTCTTTTTTATGGCTAAATAATATTACATTATATGTATATTTATTGTGTTTGTGTATAATACTATTCTTCACATTTTCATTATTCATTTGTTGATGAACACTTAGGTTGTTGCCCTACCTTACATATTGTAAATGTGGTGCAATGGACATGGGAGTGCAGATATCTCTTCAAGATACTGATTTCCTTTCCTTTAAATATAAATCCAGAAGTTGGATTACTAGATCATATGATAGCTCTATTTTTAGTTTATTGAGGAACTTTCATAATATATTCCATAATGACTATACCAATTTACATTCCCATGAACAGAGAACAGTTTTCTTTTCTCCACATCTTCACCAACACTGTTATTCTTGAGCTTTCAATAATAGCTATTCTAATAGATAAGAGTTGATATCTCATTGTGATGATTAGTGATGAGTAGTGACATTGAGCACCTTTTCATCTATCTGTTGACCATTTGTGTGTCTCTTTTGGAAAAATATCAGGCCCTTTGCACATTTTTAATTGGGTTATTTGATTTTTTGCTATTAAGTTGTAAGAGTTTTTACATATTTTGGATACTAAATCTTTATCAGATATATGGTTTGCATATTTTTTCTGCATTTCATAGGTTGACTTTGCATTTTGTCAACCGTTTCCTTTCTTGTACAAGCTTTTTAGTGTGATGTAGTCCCACTTCTTGACTTTTGCTTTTGTTTCCTGTGTGTTTTGGTATCGAATCCAGAAAATCATTGGCAAGACCAATGTCAAGGAACTTTTTCCATAAGATTTCTTCTAGGAGATTTATGGTTTCTGGTCTTGAATTTAAGTCTTTAATCTATTTCATGTTAATTTTTGTGAGGGGTATAATGAAAGAGTTCAATACCATTCTTCTATATTTGGATATTCTGTTTTATCAACAGCATTTATTGAAGAGACTTTTATTTCCCAATTGTGTCTTCTCTGTGCCCTTGTCAGAGATTATTGACGGTGCATGTGTGGGTTTATTTCTGGGCTTTCTATTATGTTCTGTTAGTTTATGTGTTTGTTTTAATGCCAGTGCCATACTGTTTAGATAACTATATCTTTGTAATATAATTTGAAATCAGGATGTGTGATAGCTCCAGCTTTGTTGTTCCTCAAAATTTTTCTGGCCAGTGGGGTTGTTTGTGGTTCCATTTGCCTTTTAGAAAGTTTTTCATATTTCTATGAAAAATGTCCTTGAAATTTTGATAGGGATTGCAATGAATTGGTAGATTGTTCTGTATAGTATGGTTATTTTCACAATATTAAATCTTTGAGTCCATGAACATGCTTTATCTTTCCATTTATTTTTGTCTTCTTCAGTTTCTTTCATTAATGTCTTGTAATTTACAGTGTGTGGATCTGTCACTGCCTTGTCACTGCCTTGTCTTAAATTTATTCCTAAATATTTTATTCTTTCTGTTGGTATTGAAAATGGGATTGCTCTCATAAATTCTTTTTCAGATCATTCTTTGTTGGTATATAGAAATGCAACTGATTTTTGTATTACTGAATTCCTTTATTCTAATTTTTGTATTTGTGTGTGTGTTAGACTCTTAAGGGTTTCCTATGTATAAGTTTATGTTATTTGCAAAGAGAAACAATAGAACTTTTTATTTACAATTTGGATGCCATTTATTTCTTTTTCTTCATCTATTGCTTTGACTAGGACTTCCATTAGAATTTTGAATAGAAGTGATGAGACCGGATCCCTGTGTCTTGTTCCTGATCTTAGAGTAACATTTTTAGCTTTTCACTGCTCAGTATGATGTTAGCTATAGGAGTATCATATGTGGCCTTTATTTTTCAAGTTTATTTCTTTATCTTTAATTGAAGTATATTTGAAATACCATATTATATTAGTTTTAGGCACACACCATAGTCAACACTTATATACATTATGAAATGTTCATAGTTACTATCTGTAACCATACAGATTTATTATAATATTATTGACTATATTCCCTGTGCTTCTTCACATCCCAAAGCTTATTTTATAACTGAAAGTTTGTACCTCCTAATCCTCTTCACCTCTTTCACCTGTTTTTACACCCCCCACCCTCTGGAAACTACCAGTTTGTTGTCTTTATGAGTCTATTTCTGTTTTGTTTGTTCATTTGTTTGTTTTAAGATTACACCTATAATAAAATCATATGGTATTTGTCTTTTTCATTCTGACTTATTTCAGCATTATACCTTCCAGGTCCCACCCACGTTGTTGCAAATGGCAAAATTTCCTTCCTTTTTGTGGCGAAGTAATATTCCATTGTATATATATACTACATTTTTTTGCACGTAACTGATGTATACTTAGGTTGTTTCCATATCTTGGCTGTTATAAATAATGCTTCAGTAAGCTTAGGAGTGCATGTATTGTTTTAATTTAGTGTTTTCATTTTCTCCAGTTAAATATCTAGAAGTACAATCAATGTTTGCCAACAGATACCTTAAAAGATGCTCAAAACACTAATCATCATGGAAATGCAAATTAAAACCACAATGAGATGTCACCTCACACCTGTCAGAATGGCTCGTACCATATATGGCCTTTATCATATTGAGGCACATTCTTTCTATACCTAATTTGTTGAGAGTTTTTATAGGAAACGTTATTGAATTTTGTCAAATGCTTTTTCTACATCTGAGATGATCAAATAATTTTTATTCTTTATTTTGTTAGAATTTTCACAAATAAATGAAAGTAGCAAGACTAGTACAATTAAGCCACATGTATTCTTCATTCAGATTCAACATTTATCAAAATTTTACATTATTTGCTTCATCTGTCTTTCTTTTTTTCTCTGTCATCATATTTTAAAACTAATTCCAGACTTGAACCATTTTTCTGTATATGCTCTAGGATGTTCCTAAAAGTAATAAGCACATTTTATATAGCCATAATGCTAACAAAAATTGTGAGTAAATCTTTAATATCACTTAACAGTACAAAATTGAATTGCTCTACGTGTTTCAAAACTGTCCTTTGGCAGGTGCTTTGAGGCACAGTCCAAACAGTAACTACATATTACTTTTGTTTGCTTGGTCTCTTAAAATCTCCTTTCATCTATAAAAATCACTCTTCCTTTTATATCCTGGTTTTGACTGTTCCAGAAGAGTTAGGTTTTTTTTGTGGAATATTTTACATTTTGGATTTATCTGTTTATATTCTTGGTATCATTTAACTTTTTTTTTATGTATACTCTATAAAAATAGAAGTTATAACTATTTAAGACTGATTTCCCTATTGAAGTTCAATATCAATTTTTCATCCAATATTTTCTCTGATGATAATTATTAAGTGAAATAACTATTTTATTAGAATTGTAAAATACAGATTTTATATTTCTATAACTCCCCCCACATTTATTAGCTAGAATTCTTTGGTTAAAACTTCCCATCTTCAACAAAAAGTTACCACATTTAAAAAAAATAACATTTATTCATTTTTGAGAGACAGAGAGAGACAGAGCATGAGTAGGGGAGGGGATGAGAGAGAGGGAGACACAGAATCTGAAGCAGGTTCCAGGCTCTGAGCTGTCAGCACAGAGCCCAATGCAGGGCTCGAACTCACGGACCACAGGATCATGACCTGAGCTGAAGTCGGACACTTAACTGACTGAGCCATCCAGGTGGCCCTAGAAATTATCACATTTTTTGAAGCAAAGTTTATAAAAGGAAAGGCAAATTAAATATTTAATAACTTTATTTGTCATACATAGTATGCTGGATATCTTCAATTCTTATTTCCATTATCCTATAGTATTATAAATTAGTTTGAAAATGTTATTACTAGTAATTATAATTAGAATGTTAACTTGAAGGTTTTTTTCCCCCCCCAAAGCTCCATTTTTACTAGGACCTGTATTCCTTTACACATGTGCAGCCAAAATACTATGCTGGAGCAATTTTTTTTTGGTGTGATTAAATACATTTCCATTAAAAAAAAATTAGGTATCGGGACACCTAGGTGACTCAGTCCGTTAAGCATCTGACACTTGATTTTGCCTCAGGACATGATCTAACAGTTCTTGAGTTCAAACCCTGTGTTGGGCTCTGCACTGGCAATGGGATTCTCTCTCCCTCTCTCTGCACCTTCCTAATGCATGCATATGCGTGTTCTCTCTCTCTCTCTCTCTCTCTCTCAAAATAAACATTTAAAAATTTTAGGTATTTTTTCTTTTTCTATAATTGTATTTTTGAAAATGTAAATACTTATATTTCTTATGTTTAAACTATGCAGCAAGTTATATTCAGAGAAGTCTCACTTCTATTCCTGTCTCCTATAACTTGTTCCCTCTCTCTCCATAGAATAACCATCATAATCCGTTTCGGTTTATCATTCTAGTATATGCAAATATTGATATATTTTTTTCTTCTCTTTACAAAGAAGTGAGCATTCCATTCATGTTATTCTTCAGTTCACTTTTTGTCCCACTTGACTCTATATCTTGATAATCACTCTCTTTTCCAGTGTACAGCAATGGTTCTTAATTGGGAGAAAATCTCCCCACCCCAGGGAATATTTGGTAATGTCTGAGAAATTTTGGAATGTTACAACTTGAGTGAGAGAATTGTTATTGGCATTTGGTGGGTACAGGACACAGATGATGCTGAACATCTTACAATGCACAGGAAAGCCACTACAGCAAGGAATTATCTGGTCCAAAATATCAATAGTGCCACGATGGAGAAATCAGTGTGTATAGTAACCTAATGTCCTTGTCTGTTAATTTATAACATGTGTGTCACCTTGAAGTTTCTTTTTTATTAAAACTAATATTTCTCTTGATTATGGATCATGATTTCCTGCTTATTTACATGTCTAATAGTTTTGAAAATTGTGTTCTTGACAGTGTGGCCGTTTTGCTACCTTGACTCTTTAAAGTGTTCTCTTCCTTTCTAGGTGTAGAATTTTTTTCTGGAAGTTGGAAAGTTGCTTTCTGACTCTGTTGATCCTATCAAGATAGGCTAGACATTGTGTTAGAATTTGTTAGCATAAATTTTTTAAATTGTAGTTTAGAGAGAGAGATAGCGAGTGAGCGAGCGACCATGAGCAGGGGAGAGGGGCAGAGGGAGAGAGAGAATTTTAAGCAGGCTCCATGTTCGGTGCAGAGCCCGATGCAGGTCTTGATCCCATGACCCTGGGATCATGACCTGAACCAAAATCAAGTCAGATGCTCAACTGACTAGCCACCCAGAATGCCCCTATCAGTATAATTTTTGTCCTTAGTTCTATAACATGACCCGTGATATAGACTATGATCCTTGCTTCTGAGTTATGCTTTTCTGGATATTAACTAAATTTACTTGGTGAGATTTTTCCACTCTACCTGCCTCAGAGCACCAATATCTTCCAACATTGCACATTCCTTCATAGCTCTCTTCAGCTTTCTACTTCCCAGTTAAGGATGACCAAATTCATCCTGGTTTGTTCGGGACTGTCCCAGTTTTAAAACTGAAGGCTCCATGTTCTGGGAAGTCCCTCAGTTCTAGGAAAATTGCGATTGTTGGCTATTGTGTTCTCAGGGACTGTTCTCTGTTAGAACTCCTAGAGATTGTACTATACCTGCACTGTTCAGCCCTCAGTCAAGGACATGTGGGAGTATTCCATTGTAGGTTTCTGGGACACTTCATCTGTGCAGTACTTTGCCCTCTGCTATTCTACAGCAAGAATTCTAGAAACCTCAGCAACCCAGACTCAGTGAATTATAACTACACATTTTTGAAAACCAGGAAAAAACTTTAAGTGACAAATTCATGAATCACCACAAGACTTAGATATTAAAAAATAAAAATGAAGAAAAGTCAAAAGAAATCTTTTCCTAGATACATGATAGGATTGCTGAAAATCAAATGGTATATTTGCTTCTTTCTTGGAGTTTTCATCTCTACTTATATTGTCTACCTGTTTTTGCATGTGTTTCACTTGTCCCTTAGAATGCTTAGCATATTAGCCATGGTTATTTTAAATTGTGGGTGTGAAATTTCCAAAATCTCTCCCATATCTCTGTCTTATTCTGTCACATGCTTTGTCTCTTCAGATTATTTTTATCTTGCCTTTTAGCATGCATTATAATTTTTTTTATTGAAAGCTGAACATCATGTATTAGGTAGTAGGAATGGCAGTAAATAGGCCTTTACTTTTATGTTTATCTGATTAAGAAGATGGCTAAAGGTATATGGAGTTGGGTGTTTTCCTTCCCATAGGTTGGTTAGACTCAGGTAAAGTGATTTACCTTGAGGGCAGGCAGAAAACAGAATGCTCTGGAAATATCTAAAAAAATGGTTACTTCTCCCCCCTACACACTCCCTTCTGGAATTATGAAAGGTTTTCTCCTATCTTTTAAATGACAACCTGGTGATGTTCCTGGAGGTAAATTTCAAAAAGGGTCCATCCTCATCAAAAAACAGACCAACAAACAAACAAAGAAAAACGTTGGCCTTCAATTGGCAGTCCTTGTTCACTTAAAATTTATGTTTTCCTACCAGTTCCTGGCTCTATTCATATAAAGCGACTATTCTTTGTAATCACTTGTCTCCAGTTTCCAGGGCGTCAGTTTACTTGTATGACCCCAGCTGTCTGATGGATCTAAAAAAGTGATTGATTTGTTTAGCTTTTTCTTGTGAGGATGGGAATGACAGCTTCAAGCTGTTTACATATCCGTGACTGGACATGACTTTCTTTACTTTTCAGGCTTGATTTTAGGTTGTATTAGAACGGGTCTTTTTCTTTTTGGGTGTGTGTATGTGGAGATTCAAGTCATTTATTTGTCTCTGACATGAAAACGGAAAATCTAGGCTGGAGGAGGAAGAACAGAGGGGAACCAGACAGGTGCTTACATTTTTGTCAGGTCAGACTGAGAATAGCAGCTGGCCTCACAACAGGAATCTGGGTCCCCACAGCAACATGGCAACTGAGATTAGACCAGAAGCAGTTTACTGAAACACCATATTCTACTAAGTTTTACTTCAAGCTAAGCAGAGCTAAGCTGATACTGGAAAGTAACACCATCTGGAATATTTTAAGAGCACAGAGATGAGTTGACATGCAGCAAGTCAACGACAAGGCATGCAGCATGGGCTAGGCAAACCTAGGAGCAGAGCTCAGGCTTTAGTAGTCTTCTCAATGTCCTCCCTGGACTTGACACAGAATGGGTCTTTTTCAAATTTGCCAGTATACTTAGGATGCAGTCTTACTTCAAGGACCCAGTCTTTGTGGGATTTCAAGTGAAAACCTGAAGTGTTCTCCAAAGACTTTTTACTCTGGCTTGAACTAAATCTCATTGTCTTTTCAATGCTGTTTGTCTCTGAAATCTCTGCTTATCTCTTGAACTTTCCATCTTCTTTAATTTACATTTTGAATTTCTAGAGTTTTGCTCTGTGAGCAGTTACCTTCAGAGTTGGCCAAGGACTGGACTGCAATCATTGTTATACAGAAAGTTTTGGGCTTTCTTTTTGTAAAATTTTTTATGTTTTATTTATTTTTGAGAGAGAGAGAGAGAGAGAGAGAGAGAGAGAGAGAGAGAGAAAGAGTATGAGTGGAGAAGGAGCAGAGAGAGAGGGAGACACAGAATGCAAAGCAGGGTGTAGGCTCCTAGCTTTCAGCACAAACCCCAATGCGGGGCTCAAAGCCATGAACTGTGAGATCATGACCTGAGCTGAAGTCAGATGCTTAACCGACTGAGCCACCCAGGTGGTCCATTGGGCTTTCTTGAATAGTGATCTTTGTCCCCACACCCAGTGAGACTGCTACCCTCTTTATGGGCTCTGTTTCTCAGCAGAGTAGTTTCTAAAGTATCTTCAGGGAGAAAACCAAGTTGGCTATGAGGAAGAGGCTCATTTCATGAACTCCCTTTCTGGCAAGGAATGCAGCACAATGTTGATTGCTTTCTGCTGTATGGAGACAGTTGTTTTGTATATATTATTTAAACTAATTTTTTTTAAATTTTAGAGAGAGGGGTGTGTACATGTGTGAGCTGGGGAGAGGGGCAGAAAGAGAATCTTAAGCAAGCTCCATGCTCAGCACAGAGCCCAACATGGGGCTTGATAGCATGACCCTAAGATCATGACCTGAGCTGAACTCAAGACTTAAACACTCAACCGACTGAGCCACCCAGATGCCCCTAAACTTTTTTTTTAATAGCAATGGTAGGCGAGAGGGGGAGTAAATCTGATACCAGGTATTCTGCCTTTGCTGGTTGCTCTTACGCTTGAATGATAGTTTGTGTAAATATACAATCTAGGGAAGATAGTTCATCCCTTTGGCACTTTGAACATAGTGCTTCTAGTAGAATAGTATTATGAAGGCTGGACTCATCTTAGTTATATAATTTATGAAACTGCTAAAATAAGATTTTTGTTTGGGGCACTCGGGTGGCTCAGTTGGTTAAGCATCCAGCTTCAGCTCATGTCATGATCTTGTGGTTCATAAGTTCAAGCCCCACATCAAGCTTTGTGCTGACAGCTCAGAGTCTGGAACCTGCTTAAGATTCTGTGTCTCCCTCTTTCTCTGCCCTTCTCCTGCTTGTGCTCTGTATCTCTCTGTCTCTCAAAAATAAACAAACATTAAAAAAAATAAAAAAAAGAATTATTGTTTAACTCTTTTTTCCAAGATTTGTTTTTTTTTCAACTGCATAATGGATATACAAATATTTGATATGTTTATCTGTAAATGAGCAATATTGGGTAATTATTTTAAAAGGCAATGAAACATATAAATGTCTGTTTTTATAGAATGTACCATGATTCAAAATACTCAGTAGTTTCATTTTGGAAAATTTTCTTTCAACTTTACATTTTTGGAAATTTATGTTAACAAGGTTTCACTTTACCAGTTTGGACTTTTAAAAATTCAAAATCATTACAAAGGTGTTCATTTTAGCAATAGTAGCTATCATTTACTGAAGACTTAATTCTGTTGAAGATATCATTCCAAAGAGTAATATAATTAATTTACAGGAACTTAGTTATATCTGTGGTATGGGCTGAATTTTGTGCCTCCCCCCCCCCCAGGTTCATATGTCAGCATCCCAACCCCCGTTCTACAGAATGTGACCGTATTCACAAATAGGGTTTTTAAAGAGGCGAGTTAGCCAAGATGAAGTCTTTAGGGTACACCCTAATCCAATGACTAGTTTCCTCGTAGAAGAGGAAATTTCGACACAGACATGTATAGAGGGAAAATGATGTGAAGATGGGGAAAGATGGCCATCTGCAAGTCAAGGAGACAGGCTTGGAAATGATCATTCTCTTACGACTTTCACAAGGAAGGAATTCTGCCAAAATTTTAATCTCAGACTTCTAAACTCCTGAACTTTGAAGATAGGTTTTTGATACTTAAGCCACCCAAACTGTGGCACTTTAGTAGCCCTAGCAAACTAATATGACCTTCTAGTGCAAACTAAAAGAAAAAGAGTGAAGAAGAGGTAAATTTGTATGTAATTGGAATACAGTAAAAATTATATTTTGTGTATCACTATATAGGGTTCTGGAAACAAAATTGTGTATATTGTGATTTATAGGAGTTTTATATCAAAAATTACTATATGGTTTGTTTGTATAATCTGACTTAGGGCTATAGCTACCAGTGAAAATACAGTTATACCTGGGGCACCTGGGTGGCACAGTAGGTTAAGTGTCCAACTCTTGATCTCAGCTCAGGTCATGATCTCACAGTTCATGAGTTCAAGCCCTGCATCGGGCTCTGTGCTGATGGTGTGGAGCCTGCTTAGGATTCTGTCTCTTCTCTTTGACCCTCTCCTGCTTGTTCTCTCTGTCTCTCTCTGTCTCTCAAAAAAATGAATAGAGTTAAAAAAAATTAAAGATAAAATAAAATATACTTATACTTTATTTCATTTTATCATTATAATAAGCCCAGAAGGTTTTTAATATTATTCCCATTTTATAAATGAGGAAACAAATTCAGAGAAGTTGATTTATTGCCCAGAGTAGATAGCTGCCAGAGCTGATATTTCAACCTGAAATTTTGCTAATCCCAGACTAAATCTCTTAACTGCTACACTTTACTGAATTATGGCTCCTTTATTATTTTTTTCATAGCCAAATTTTAGAAATCATCTCTTTTTACTGCCACCTCAACCACTATTTTCTTTGTAATCTAGAATCTAAAGTTCTTTTTCTTTATTCTTTTCAATAGAAAATTAACATTTTTTCTAGACAATTTAAAAAATTCTATTTAGATTTTATCACATTGCATCTTCCTTTGCTATTTTCATTGCTAAACACAATTTATTTCTTATTTATTTATTTATTTAGAGAGAGGGAGGGAGAGAGGTGGGTGGGGCAGAGAGAGAGAGAGAGGGAGAGAGAGAATTTCAAGCAGGTTCCAGGTTCAGCACAGAGCCCAACATGGGGCTTCATCTCACAACTCTGAGATCATGACCTGAACCAAAATCAAGGGTCAAACACTTGACTGACCAAACCACCCATGGCCACATTCTTTATATGAGTAGTCAGCAATACGAAATGGGCACGACATTTGCTGTATATTAAGCTCTTTTCCAGCCCTGGAAATGCAGTATTGAGTAAGTGACAAACACACCCTTGCAAATTAGAGGATAAAATAGAAAAGGAACCCCCTACCCTGAGCTGATAAATTACCAAAAAAACCCGCAAAAAACCCAGACAAAGTTCTACTCTGACAAAGGCTTATCAAATGGATTTCAGCTTCTCTACTTGCCACCCTAGATGGGTGATATTTTGTAGAGCACAACATTCATTCTAGGCAGGTGTCATTCTTATAGACTAGAGGACTTTATCTTTCTGGTTCACCATCCTAATTAGTTACTTAATCTTATTTGTTCTTGTCTTTCCAGTTTAATTTCCCCTTTGCTTCCTGTGATAATATTTTAGCTCTAGTTCTCTCTAGTTCATCTTTTCCAATTCTGAGAGACTATTCTAAGAAAGTGCTTCTATAAATATTTCCTGTTCCTTATCAAGCTAAATTTCTCAATTTGTCTGCCTTGTCTGTCCAATCCTATCTTTACTATTGAAGCTTACTTTTCCTGAGTCCGTAATTCTGAACTGCTTTGAGGATGATCTTCATTCCTTATTAGAGATCATCTCCTTTTTACCCTAGTGCATCTTTTTATAGTTCTTTTCCATCTAGATGCTCTGCCCTGCTTGTTTCTGGAATGCTTTCGCTTGCCTTGTCCTCCACTATTGTCAATTGAATGTACATTTTCTTCAAATGTAGGACTCTTTCTTTACAAATAAAGGCAACCCTCTTTCCTGTGGAGATTTTTTTCACTTATTTAAAATCCAGTCCTTATCAGGGATGTTTCTTATCTAGGATTATTTTAGATGCATAGGTCTTATTTTCTGGATTTAATGTACTTGGAAGATACAGATTGTATTTTGTTCTTTGTTGTGGCCCCGCTACTTCAGAGCTCAGCAATTTGTAGGACCAGAGCATGTACTAAACAAATACCACTGTTCTGTTTGACTTTCTCAAGTCATATATAATACATCATAGTTTCCTCGCCTTAAAAATAAAGGAGTCTTAAAATCTTAAAACTTTAAGCCACCAACAAGTTTTTTAATTAAAAATAATGGCTATTGGGTCTTAAAGGCTGCCTAATTCTTTTAATGGTTGTCTTGAGGGAGGGTCTGAAACCTCAATAAACAGTAGAATGTTAATGCCTTTATTACTCAAATAAAGGTAAGAATTGGTAGTTAGAGGGAGAAGGTAAACATGTAAGGGAGTATCAGACCATTAGGACATTATGTATGCTCTTTTTATTTCTCTCCTCATTCCTGCATTTTTGTTCTGAGGCTATCTTTCATGTTCACCCAAACCACGTTTTTCCACCTATGTTTGTGGGTGTTAAGTGCATGTCCCTACAGGAGTGGGGAATGAATACTTATGATGTTGCAAGCAGTGCTCACTTTTGACTAAGGAGAATAGGAGTAGATCCTGATTTTCATCTTTTCCCTGTCACTATTCTACCTAGACCTCCTAATACACACATTGATAGATCTTAGCAAACTGAGGGAAAACACATGATCACATAAACATTACACGTCCCAGTCTTCAATTTTCTGAAACTTTGTTACATTTTACTATTCTCAGTATACAAATGCATAGACTCTTCTCCCTATAAAATAAGCAGTACAATTCTAAGTCTATAGGATAAAGCATAGTATAGACTGATTCACAGAGACTTGCAGAAATTATTCAATACAAAACTGACTTAAAATTTTATGTTGGGGATTTACAAAGCTTAGTAACTAATGACAAAGTTCCTTCTAGCTAAAAATTGCCATATAAATAAAATGATAAGAATGGTAGAGGTGATGATGATAATCATTAATTAACCAAGCTGTTTTTTAATTTAACTTAATCACAGCTCTGGGTGCCTTCTCAGAGATAAAATTATCACACTACTTTTTGTGTAGTCTTAAACTAGCCTGCTAAAAAAGTAAAGATGAATGATCTGGAAATTAGTAACTGTATTGGTTTCCTAGGGCCTACCATAACAAATTCCCACAGTCTGGATGAGTTTAACATGCTGGCTCAACTTTGGAGGAAGAGTAAAATGGAACAGTAGTTTAAAGAACAATGTGACACTGGAGAAATAGACAAATAACGTACTGCATATTTGAATTTCTTTGCTTTTATTCAAATATAGAAAATAGGAAAATAAGACATTCAGATTTTTATACTTTTTCACTTAATATACTTTCTTTATTCATGTGTTTGCTTATTGGTAGATAAAACAATACTGCTTTCTTTAACATGAAAAATAAATTATACTTTGAAACATTTATTTAAAAAATAAATATAATGTAGACTATTTGTTTATATATCATTCTTACTAGCTCTGAAAATTTTCACTAATATACCTTCTTTCTTGAAAGCCTATGTAATAATAGGATGAAACAGATATTAATAAAAATATTCATAGTGTAAATTATTTCATTTATTTTCATCTGATATTCTTAGCAACTATAGACTTCTTGAAGAAAGGAATATACTTGGGATCTTTCTATGATACAACACAATGTTGAGTATAAAATACATGCTTAGTAAAAGCAATAATTTGTCTTTATTTTTAGTTATGATTAAAACTTTATTTAACCTATTTGTTTGCAAAGAGAACTAAACATCTACTTAAATATTTACTGACACTTAAAACATAACATGAGCAACGAGTTGACGACCCAGTGTAGTCTCAGCCCCATCATATTATTTCTCCTCTTCAGCAGATGAGAGTGGAACTGAAAACAAATAATTATGTTCTTTTTTACTATTTAAAAGTTTAACATACTATTTCTAGGTTGGCTGTATTTTGGCTTTTAGGCTTTGAAATAAGTAAAATGTCTTTGTCTAACCCTTTCTGAGAGGACAGTCTATCAATATTTAATTTGAACAGCGAGAAAAAACATTAACATCGCATAAAACAATTTATGAGATTGGCTCAGTCTTGGATTTCCTTATTAAATGTAGTTAAAATTTATCAACAAGAGCATTATGTGTGCATGTTTGTTATCTTAATAATTCTAATTAACTTTTGGTAATTGCTGAGAATCTGCAACTGATTAACTATTTCTGTTTTTCATTGTTATAGTTCTCAACAACCAGCAGAGAAATTAATAAAATAAGCCTATGAGAAATGAAACAATGCAAGCCAACTAAGTTTTCGTTCTCATTCTAGAATATAAAAATCACCAACAAATATTCTATATATAAATATTTAAAAAGAGCCTAAAGTACTGGTAAAGCTACATGAAAATATGAGAAATGTTACATATATACATACATATACAAATATGTGTTTATGTGTTTGATTTTTTTAGTAGTTTTATTTATTATTAATTACTAAGATGTGTGACCCTCATGATAAATAGGTTTCCTCTCTTTGGTGTTTAATTTACCTTTCTCAAGTCATACCAAATACATATATTATAGTTTTCTCATCTAAAAGTAAAGGATATCTCAAAAAATTAAGCCACCAATAAACTTAGTGAAAATAATGACTATTATGTGTTACTGTAGTCTTGCTATAATAGACATGGATTGTGAAGATGCATACATTGAACTGAGCTACATAAATGATTCAGATTAATTTCAATTTCAGTCTCACAAAACAATATGGTGTTGCTAATTAACCAATTGTTCATGTTACAAAGCCACGATTACAATTAGTTTCTAGTAATAGTTGGACTGACAGGTTTTGAGAATAGACCTTTTCTGGAGATGACATCTGTCAGCCCTTTATCACATTTAATGATGTGGAATATGATAGTAAAGAAAAGAAAAACAGCAAGAGACTATCTGTGTGATTCAATTCAAGAAAAAATATTTGGTTGCCATACGATTTGCCCTTGAAACATGAATTATATCAAATTATTAATTTAAAATAAAAATCTGAGGTGCCTGGGTGGCTCAGTCCGTTAAATATCTGACTCTAGCTCAAGTCATGATCTCACAGTTTGTGAGTGTAAACCCTGCATCAGGCTCTGGACTGACAGTGCAGATCCTGTTTGGGATTCTTTCTCTCCCTCTCTCTCTGCTCCTTCCCAACTCATGCTTTCTCTCTCTCCCAAAATAAATAAATAAATGTAATCAATAAATAAAATAAAATAAAATAAAAACCTTATGGGGTACGTGGGTGGTTCAGTCAGTTAAGCGTCCAACTCTTGACCTTGGCTCAGGTCATAATCTCATGGTTCATAAATTCAAGCTCCACCGTGGGCTCTGTGCTGATGGCATGGAGTCTGCTTGCTATTCTAGTTCTCCTTCTCTCTGCCCCTCATTTGCCTGTGTGCACTTTCTCTCTCTCTCTCTCTCTCTCTCTCTTTCTCTCAAAAAATGTTAATAAAATAAAACAAAACTAAAACCTTACTAACATGTTACATGTTACATGTAACTACTTGTAACTAACTTACATGTTACATGATTTTCTAGATATTGAATAATTTATCAGTTTGTTAAACAAAATATTCTTTCTATCTATCTATCTATCTATCTATCTATCTATTATCTATCTATGTATCTGTATACCTGAACTACTTGGCCCACCTTATTCTTCAATGTAGAGAAGTTGGTTAAATTGACCAACTTTATAATTAGATATTCATTCAAATTTCAAGTCTGTCATTGTTTAGTCAACTTGATTAACATTTCTAAGACTTGATTTCTATAGCTGAAGATTGGTTTGAATGAATTTCCCCTCATAAGGTTGTTGTCATGATTAAATGAGATACACTATGGAAAGAATCTGGGACAGGAAGTGTGGTAGTGTGGATTGGCTGTGGTTATTTTTCCCCTTATAAGAATTGGTTGTCTTGTCATTATTTGTTTTTTATTTTCAAGGTTCACAGGTACTGAGATAGGTTTCTTAATGTGAAAAGAAGGAGAGAAGATTCTGGGCCTATGAAAAATATGCAGATGGAATGCATACTATTGTATAAATCTGAGATATTCAGAGGAAATAATTAAATGAAAAATATCCTGGTCTCTAGGTGGAAAAAATATTACTCTATCCTGAAAATATGAAATTACATAGTAATTGGCCTGCACAATATATGGGTTTTAATTATTGAGTATTTACTGTATCTATTGGGTCCATGAGTCAGCCATGATAAGGTAATATAAAAAATGGTCCCATGCTAGTGATGATATCTTTTGGTCATTTGACATAATTAACACAATATGAAATATGGAGACATAACCCCAAAACCACGTGTAGTGTTCCATAAGAGAAACAACCCATATAAGTTAGATTTTTCTGACAACATAAACAACAGGTTTCTATAGTAATACAACATCTCAGAGATTATGGAATTAGTATGTTTAGTATGATTAAGGTATGAGGAAAGTCTATAAGTCATGAGAAAAGAATATAAAGAAGCAAAATCTTTGAAGAATTATCTCGAATCTAGAGATGAAAACAAACAGGTGGATATGAAAATAATCCTGAATTCTAGAAGTAAAATTTATAGACATTAAAATTAAGGAGAGATACTAAAATTATGAGAGATATAATGCAAAGTTTCAGTATAAGACTGATAGAATTCCAAAGGGGAAGAACAGAGAGAATGAGAAAGAGAACATAATCAAGGAATTACAAGAATTTCTACATATTGGAAAGATACATTTCAGAAACAGAAAAAATAATCTAATGCAAGAAAGAATTGGTAAACAATTTGTTTTTCCTAAACAACTTTAATTTAATAAGTGTATATCATATGTTGAATTAAAATCATATTATGAAATAGAAATAATGGCTCCTTTGGATAGTGTAAAATGGGTCACAAAATATTGGATAACAGATGCAAGATAATATAGTAACAGGCATGCAAATGTTATAAATATTGTTCAGTAGGAGTTAGGGACATTGATTAACTTTAGATAAGGTTAAATTTTCATCTCAAAATTTAAGATTGCATTCTGCAAGGAGATAAATATAATGCAAAACTTACAAAGTAGTGGGACAGAGTAATAAAACAGAAGCTGAGAAACAGAAAAGTGAGCAAGGAACAGTGTGGCAAATAGAAAACATAGAATAACAAGTCGTAAGTAGATTCATAAGTAAGGGACCACAATAAATACAATGACATTAAATCCATTAGTGTTTTAAATTCATAGAACGTCAAGCTTAATAAAAAATTCAAGTATATGTTTAGGAAAAATCAGCTAAAATAAAGTATATGTAAAAGTGAAGTTAGTATTAGGTGTATACTGTACAATAAAAAAAGAGAGTGTTCACCAGGATGAGATAATGGTCAGTACTTACATGCACTTAATAACACAGCTTCCAAATACATTAAAAAATTAGTTACGTGCAAAGCAAAACAAAAAGTTTAATAATTAGGCCACAAAGTGAATCTCAACCATTATAAAATATTTATTATTGTAAAGACATCATCCTCTAATCATAATTCAAAAAAATTAGAAAAACAAGAAAAACTAGAAGACTTTCTTATGTTTCAATAATTTATTAATAGGTTAATTAAATCTGAACCTGTAGCATCTTGTAAAGCCAGAAAGTAAGGAAATGTTTAAAAACTAAAATGATGGATGTATGTCAAGAGGACACATGAGCCAACTTAAAGAGCTCCCAATAGCCAGAGCTGGAGCAATTGGTACAAATTTGAGCAAGCAAAATATACAGTGTCAAATTATAACAAGCATAGCAAATATCCATGCATCCAAACAGATGATATTCATAACTGATTGAATAAGTAAATTAATTGAGGATAAAAGACAATTATCGCATTAAAAAGTTGCAAGTAAGTATGTAGCTACTTCTCCTTTAAGAAGATGCAGCATGACTTCCTATCACTTAATATATATATATATATATATATATATATATATATATATATAGTGTATATTTACAGTATATACATACAGTGACTTGCATCCAGAGTACAGAATGGAAAGAAAGAACAAAGAAACTTAACAGTAGAGAAACTTGACAAATACTATCTCAGATAGTTGATCAAGATTAACATCATCAATGATAAGTCATGTTTAAGCTATGTATTTTGGATATATGATGCGAATGTCACCCACTGTATGATTGGATCTTGCTTGTTATTAATTCTGATATTTTAAGTCAGTTTTTGCAGGAGGAGGATAACATTTTCTGTCTTTTAAGTGGAGCATTTTGTACATTAACAATTGAGTGCAACATTAGATATTGTTGGATCTAGGTCTGACATTTTATGATTTATATTTATCTCTTTGGTTTTATTTTTTTAATTTTTCTGTTCCTCCTTTTCTGTCTTCTTAGAGTATTTAATTTTTTACATTTTATTTTAGCCTATCTGTTGTCTTTTTATTCATACCAATTTGCATATGTTTTAATGGTTGCTTTCAATCTTTTCAAAGATTGAAGGGTCTAAGATTTTACCCACTTTGAAAGCTAACAGATCAGTTTGCTACAATTTCATGGATACTGAATACATGAAACTCCTGGGTCAGAGATAAGGTACTCTTTATTACTTATAGTAACTGTAGCAGCCAATGTATCAATAATATTTTTCATGGGTTCTTGACACTTATTTCTCACAAGGCAACATTATGAGAACCAGGTGACATGTGCATACATGGTGATTTGCATAAATGATGATGAGTTCTTAGCTCAGGGAACCTGATTATTTTATAGTAGGCTATAAACCTGCTTGCCCTTTGCTTTGCAGGATACATTATCTTCATTAGACTATAATTGTTATGCCTGCATAATGCTCCAGAAAGAGATACTGTCTCTGTATTCTAAGCCTTCTTGTTTTACTAATATCCTTGAAAAGATAGTCTGGAACAAAGGTAGATGGCATCTCAGCTTGCAAGTTGTGCAATAATGTGAGAGACCCAGAAAGAATTGTTTTCCAGTGATGTATGTTCTTCATGTTGACACATGAGGACATTTTCACTGAAATACACCACACCATTGTACTCTGATTAATCTGACAGAGACTGGGACAGAATTTATTCAATATGTCTCATGAAGCATTTAATTACATTTACTATGAAGCAGCAGAATGAGTACCATGGCAGTATAAATCTTGACCATTCCCATAAACTGCTGGATAAATTTCTTACACAATCTCAGTCTGCACTAGAAAGCCAAATGGCTTCCTTCTTCAGTTTGTGTGTTGACTTTCCCACTTAGCTGGAGGCATTAATCTAGCAGAATGTATTACTGATTGCACATTTTTTACCTTGGTTCATAATGTACATATCTAGGTGTAGATTCTAGCACCCATTACAACCATGACCACTAAGTTGAGACCGACTTTAAAGAATTTTAAGACCCAGGTATTATCCTTGATCACTTAAACTAAAGTCAGAGACAAATTCTGTATCACTTTTTCTAGTTGAATTACTCCCATTATAAGGATAACTGTCCTCAGAATGTACATACATGATGAGTCATTTATCCCTATGGGAGGCTCTCCCAGAAGGGTAATCTTATTTTGGAGATATATCTGCAGTCATTTGAGGGTTACATGGTATATAGGGGTAAAGTAATTTTGTAAACACTTGAAAATACTTATGAGCTCCCCTAAGATGCATGTGACTGTGTTTCTAGGAGGGAGGCAGTTTAATGCTTGGTTTCTGCAGAAGCAGTATAGTTCCAGGGATGCACATGGAAATAAATTATTGTTAATAATAGTTTGAAACTGTACAGTGTGAAAACTGTGTGAATTAGGGTACAGGCTCGAGTTGGTTGTTTGGAGACACTAGTAATCTAATGTGTGCTGTTTGTCTACACGGCCAGGTGATATTCACTTGTCCCATGGAATAACTTGTCCCATGAGTTATGACTATGGAAATGCAATGGGGAACACGTTCACAGATGTTTTTGTTTGTGTGTGTGGGGGGGCGTGGGGTTGATATGTGGGAGCTGGACCCAACAGAAACTGCTGTTTCTGATAGACTTCTAAGAGAGCAACAATTATATCATGGTCAGAAACATCCAATGGTGGATGGTAGGTGTAGTGGCAACAGTTTGGGACAGTTTGAGAGAGCTTTCTCCATCATGTGAAAACCTCCATAGGTCGTTCTTGGAAGCAAAGATTATCAGTGTGTTTCTGTCCTTTATACCTACTGAATCCAGAAGGGATTCTCTCTCCAAATGCCAAGGTTGTAGTTCTTTTTACATTGCCACACAATCTGGGTGTCCCATACTAGTAGCTATAACTTTACCTTTCCTCCAGTCATCTCCTACTAAGCTTCAGATCTTCAATCCAGAAATGTTTGCATGAATAGGGACATATAAAAGTTACTGAGGTACATTTTTACTGCACTTTGTGCCACATAGACTACTGATTGGGAACACGGTGAGCAGTGTACTCAAACCAGTGCTTATTATTCATATGATCTAGGATCATTTCAGACCAATAAGATAATCCAAGTGGCTAAACCAGAATAAGTTAGAATCTCTTATGCCTCTGCTTGACAGTGTTGCCACCAACAGACAGTAAGTAGTATCAAGTAATCTGAACTGGATTTCTGACCGGGAAAAGAAGAAGCATCATGCCAAGGAATGATCAATTTGGAATCTCCAAATTTCAAAATAGACCTAAATGACCTCTTATTTCTTTTATCCTGTTATTTTTTAACCAGAAAGTGGCTGATAGGACAGGATACTTTTCTGGAGACAGGCACATCCCTTGGCCAAAGTGCCTTACTAAAATTTGTAGGACAAGAGGAAGTGAGGGAAGTATGGACAGAAATATTTTTGAGTTCATTTTTGAGGGAGTCATTCCAGTGTTCAAGAATACCACATGCGTGTGGATAGTAGTGAGGATGGAATAACCTTCAAATACCTTGGCTATCAGTCTCTTATTATTTTGCAATAAAATTTGTATCAAGTGAATGCAAATTATGTGGAAAGATGAAAATATGATAAAGAGCCGTAGGACTATAACCAATGTTAACCGATTGGACTGGAACAATACCATTGTAACCTGAAAAGCTGCCCACAGTGATGAGGCAGCAATAACCTTGAGAAGGGGTTAAAAATCAATATCATTCTGCTAGAGGCAGGCTCTGCGAAAATGAACAATGTGACCTCCCTCACCACAATGCAAAGTGTCCACTTCTGGTAGAAGTCACAAGTCTGGCATGCAGTGGTAGCCTCTGCTTTGGAATCATAGAGTCTTTACTTTATCCCTGTCTATGGAAGTGGATATATTGCCATTCTGCTACAATAATGGTTCCTGACAGCAATGGTAACAGTCTTGGCAGTGTAGCTCAATCACTAGTTTCATTCTAGTTGGTCTTGTTGGAGAATGGGTCCTTGATATGACATCTACACAAGTAACTCAACTAGTCTGACGGCAGCTGAAACGTGTTTCTTTGTAGTTTGTGGTCTCAAGGAAGGAAATCTTTAATCTGACAGTTTATAGTTTTCCACATAGCTAGCCAGCTAGGCCATTGGCAATAACCCAAGAGTTAGTAAACCTGTAAAATATTTTTTAACCCATTAAAAGTTTTTAAAGTTTATTTATTTATTTTGAGAGAAAGAGAGGGGGGTGGGGCAGAGAGAGAGGGAGAGAGAGAGAATCCCAAGCAGGTTCCATGCTGTCGGTGCAGAGCCCAGTGGTGCTTTTAAGTACTCACAAACTGTGAGATCATGACCTGAGCTGAAATCAAGAGTCAGACACTTAACTGACTGTGTTAGTTAAAACACCTTTAAACCTTTAAAGGTGTTTTAAATTTTAAAAGTTAAAACTTTTAACCAACCTTTAAAATTTTTTAATTGAAGAACAGAGCTGTGAGAATAGCCTTGAGTTCTTACCACTGGGTGTGATACCATCTGCTTTCCATTCCGCATATCTGGCGATGAGACTGAATAGCTGCAGCAGCCCAGTTGAAACCATTGGGTTTCAGCTGAGCTAAGACATCACTGTAAGTTAGGCATAGACATACAGAATGTCTGTAAATCAAAAGTTCTATTGAGCCAGCAGCTTTGCCTCCTATAACAGTAAAGGATAAAGCTTCCTCCAAAAAGATAGATGCCATTTTTCTTATAAAGACAAGATGTTGTTGGGGCCAGGCTGTCTTCACTCTTGAATACAGTTTACCTTTGACAAATAAGGCTAGATAGGCACTTTTTACCTTGTTAGTGTTTCAGTCCCAGTTGACCATCCCCAAATGAGGATATCAGGTCAGGGAAACACAACATTGTCCACATGTCACACAGTTTCCACAAGAGTCCAGTGGTAAGGTAATAGCTGAGCCACATTGGAAAGACAATGAGTCCAACATCAAAGTGTTGCCTCTGGTGGAGGTTACCTCCATTTGCTAGGCTTTCCAATCGGCAAAATCATCAGTGATGGAGATTTCAGGCTCAAAAATGTTATTAGAATGATGGGGCCCGACAGGTACTACTAGCTTGACTTTACATGTGGCTCTTCCCAATCTAAATGGTTCCGTCCATCATTATGAGTATGTACAGCAAAGGCATGCAAAATAGCAATAGTTGTTCACTACATAGCATTTGAAGTCACAACAATAAATATATTGTATCAACCCAAAGTTTTAATCCATAAGTTTACATTAACTTCCTTTCCCCACTGTGAATTCTGTTCAAATCCCATTACCTCTGTGTATTCACACTGTGGTGAGACTGGTAAGATGTTAACCTGGGAACCTAAATCCAATGGGGTTTGAGTCCTTTCTGTACCCACAGTTTCCCAGTATACTGTAATGTGTGGCTAGCCTTTGGTCTTCTATGTGCATAATTCATCTCTCTTGCCCCACTCTCACCGACTTCCAGGATAATGGCAGGATACATGAGACCCCTGAGTGAAAACAAAAGCCTTGTTTACTCAAGTAGCATGAGCTTTATGTTTGTATCAGCTCTCCTTCACCCCAGGTCCCGTGATGGTGATGTGGAAGGGCCCAGATGGGTGCTGCACATGTAGTAGAGGGTATTGGGCACAGCTAAGGAACCTTGAGGTTAGAGAATCTGAATTTTTTATGGTGGATAGAAAGCCCATCTGACTTTTGTGTCAGAAGAGGACAAGGTTATTTTTCCAGTGGATGGAAACAAACCTGCCATGCATTAGAGGGATGCTCTCTATATCTTTAAAAGCTGTGTACTGTTTAAACATCCTTGGCAAGATTGTGTAGAACCGAGGTTCTGCTTATAGGATATGTAGAAATGCAAATGAGCCATGGAGAATTGTCTCCTAAAATAGTCAATAAAATACTAAAAATAGAATGCAAAAGCTTCTGAATCAGTAGGTGAAAAAAGTAGGCATAAACAAATTTATTCTATTCAATCCAATAGAACATAAAAAAGGGAAAAAATCAAGAAAAAACATGTTGCCAATAGGAAACAAAAATCATAGAAAGAAATTCAAATATATAATTAATCCCAAAAAGTGTGGTCAGATTCAACTTGTGAAATTGAGATATTCTTAAATTGGTAAAATAAAATCCAACTATCTCTTTGAGAGACCAAAATGTCCCTCTTGTTCCTTCTTTATGGTTTCTAATACCTATTTTTATTTAACAAACACATAGCACTTATTATTTCTCTGCCACAGTTCAAAGTGCTTCTTAAAAATAAATT
Source organism: Cryptoprocta ferox (assembly GCA_028646485.1). Classification (NCBI taxonomy): domain Eukaryota; kingdom Metazoa; phylum Chordata; class Mammalia; order Carnivora; family Eupleridae; genus Cryptoprocta; species Cryptoprocta ferox. Next base: position 27,490,377 of record CM053578.1, on the reverse strand, counting down.
AATTTAACTCTTAAAGCAATCAAAACAGGTTATACTACTACTGTTACCCATTTGCCAGTCAAGGAAAATGAGATATAAAGAAGTTAAATGAATTTCTCAAGGCCACCTGATAGTCAGTGATGAAGACCAAGTTTGAACCCTGGCATTCTGGCCCAAGGATCTGTTCTCTTCATCCTCTGGAGCCTCCTTAGTTCTTTTAGACATACTGTCCCCATCCCCTACCCCTGCCATGGCCATCCCCAGTTTCTCTGAAATCATTCTGTTATCTCAAAGACTTGAATTATTAATGTTGCCAGAAGAACTGAAAATTGAAGAACTGAGAGATTTATACCTGAGAATGTTAATCACAAAGGACCTAGAGTGACTATATGCATGCCAGATAAAATAAATTTGAGTACAAATCAAAGCAAAATAAAACAATCTCTCAGGAGTAGGATAAATCGAATTAAATATTCACCAATAGAACATGAATTTTCTCAAGCTACATGCAGAGTCATATTAATCCTCAAACTATATAGAGCAAAGCCTAACCACATTATTTGGTTAAACAGGCAAATTATTTGACTAAGTAGGCAATTTTAAGACTATCGTGGAAGATGGTAACAAATTTGAGTGTAGAATTTGAGGAATGCTGCATCTTGACGTTGATGTTGTATTCTTCCATGACGTAGTAAATGGTTAAGAACTAACCTTCCCTATATAGAAAAAATAACCACAAAATTTGGCAAAATATATAAGAAAACTGTTTAACTATGTTCAGGCAGGAGCTAACCAGCATATAAGTTTGCCATCCCTGAGACAGAAATTTCACAAGGTAAACCTCATGATCCGTCAGCTTTCTGCAGGAAGTGAGGGTTAAAGAGAGGAGCATTTCTCAAACACTCAGAAAGCTCTTATCCTAGTTGAGGAAGGCAATCATGCTGAATGAATGAGACAAAAATCAAGGTTCAGGGAAAAGAGATAAGGGTAGAAAAAACATATTTGAAAATAACTAATGACCATAACCACCCAAATATGATGTAAAATACCTACTTACGTATCTAGGTGGCACAGTGAATCTCAAGCGGTAAGTAAAAAGATAAATAAGTAAATCATATTTAAGAACATAATAGTCAAACTTGAAAAACCAAAGTTAGAGATAAAAGACACATTGACCCCATGGAGACAAGAATAAGTGAAAATCACTACAGACTTCTCAGAAAGAATGGTTGCTAGCAGATATCTTAAATAAAGAAAAAAATGTTAAAAAATTCTATATCAAGTGATGATATTCCTTACCTGAGAATAAAATAGGTATATTTTCAGATAAGTAAAAGTTGACAGAACTCATCCCCAGAAATATAAGAGAAATGATACAAGGTTAGAAGTCAGTAAAGCAGGGGGCCAAAATGCTACAAAATGTGTATGTAAAATAGAAGCACAGCCTTAAAATAATACCAAATGCACAGTATCATATAGATCATGATCTCATAAAAATTTAGTTAGTAAATAAATTAATAACAAAAAGTAACCTAAATCCCACAATTTAGAAATTAAAGAGCATTTCAAATAATTTGTGGCTTAGCAAAGAAAGCATAATTATAGTTAGAATGTACTAAAAACTGAACAATTAAGTACATTTCAAAATTTGAGATCTAACTAAAGTTATAGGAATTTATATCCTTAAATTCATATATTGAATACAAGGGCAAATTGCGAAGGAAAGCAATTCAACCCAAAGTTAGTCTATAATATCAAAACAATGCTGAATTCCAATATTTGCCATATCACATATTAACGTTAAAGAGCTATAGTACTTAAAATAGTGGTATTATCACAGAGAGAGAAAAGAAAACATAATTTTATGGATAAGAAATCCTTTTTGTTTTGGGAAACATGACATGACAGAGATAGCAATATAAAATTAACTTTTGAGAAAATAGCATAGGGAAAAGTGGCTGAGTATGTGAAAAATATAAAAATTTGACCCCACCTTTCAGAGAGACACTATTTAATTAATTAGTTCAGGAGCACCAACAGGAGTAATCGAGGGTGGGAAATGATGCTTCAGTTCTTTAAATGTATCTTTATACAGGGGCTTGGGGCACCTGGGAGGCTCAGTTGGTTAAGTGTCTGACTTCGGCTCAGGTCATGATCTCTCTGTTCACGAGTTCAAGCCACACGTCAGGCCCTGTGCTGACAGCTGCTTTGGATTTTGTGTCTCCCTTTCTCTCTGCCTCTCTCTCTCTCTCTCTCTCTCTCTCTCAAAAAAATATAATAAACATTAAAAAATTTGTTTTTATATAAAAGGGGCTCTGAAGCAAGTAAAGCAAATATTGATATGTGTCAATTATTCATGATAGAAACGTGGATAATATATATGTTTGTATTTTTGGTATTTAAAAATTACAAATTAACAAGTAAATGTAATAGTAAGTATTGGATAGTTTTAGTTGTACACTATAGCTTTAAAAAAGAAAATTATTTCTTTTTTTAAAAATATTTTTTAATGATTATTGTTGAGCGAGAGAGACAGAGAGACAGAGACAGAGTGCGGGCAGGGGAGGGGCAGAAGGAGAGGGAGACACAGAATCCGAAGGAGCTCCAGGCTCTGAGCTGTCAGCACAGAGCCCTACACGGGGCTCCAACCCATGGACCGTGAGATCATGACCTAGGCCGAAGTCGGACACTCAACCGACTGAGCCATCCAGGCACCCCCAAAAAGAAAATTATTTCTAAATTTTTCACACATTTCAAGCATATAGGTGAACTGGACTGTGTGAAAGAGAAAAGCAGGATCAGGGATAGACTAAAACATGGGAGAGGAATGGAGAATTCTTAGCTAGTAGGAATGAAGATAGCAAGATAGCTCTCCTTAGGTATTTGAGAAACTGTCATTTTGCAAGAAAGTTTAGATTCATTTACTGTAGCCATGTAATAATAGATTTAGGGTAAATACATCAATGCATTACTCTAATATTTTTTTAGTATAACTTAGGTCTAGATCCTAGTCTTGGCACCACTAATAAAACCTCAAACAAGGAAGATGAGTTTCCTATTGTCATGGAACTCATATTCTAGTGGAATGAGGAGGAGGATAAAAAATAAGCGTGGGAACAAACGAGCAAAAATGTTACCTAGTGACAAGTGCTTATTCTGAGAAATAATATAAGGTGCTGAGACATTCAGTGGAAAGGCTGGGGTGGGAGGCTGCTCTTGACTGGCAGATCAGAAGAGATACCTGACACTTAGAGTCACGATATGGTCAGGAGCAGGAGTTTTCTTCCCTGTGAATAGGTTGGGGAAAATCTGCAAACTGTGAATGCGTTTAGATTTTTGAGGAAAGAAACTAGATCACTGTGGCTGGGGAATATGGGGAGAAGGAAATATTCCTACGGGACAAGATTAGAGAGATAAGAGTGTCAAAGTGTGAGTGTGCAAGTCAGACTGTCAACTCCATTGTCATGTAATGCTTATTTCCTCACTCATGTATAAAGTCTGTCCCCTAGTTAAGCTGAAAGTGTGTGCCTGATCTGTATGTTTTTATGATATATTTAAATTTATGCATTCATTATTTTCCTCCTACAGGAACCCAGAAATCTTTATTTAAACTTTTTAATAGATAGTTATGACCACTCTGTGTTGAAACGTGGGGTTTAATACTGACAAAAAATGGGGAGGCATGGAAAGGATGGACACTAAAATCTCACTTTCAGCTGAGTGAAAGAATGACATTAAATCTTACCTTTAACTTAGGGAAGCAAATCAGGATATTAATCACTAGAATCACAGTGTCAGAACTCCTGATGGGGACAAGGGTCAGAAAGGGAGTTGGTTGAGACTTAGGGCTGCCCGTAGAGGGAAAACACACATGTTAAGGATCCAGATTTTTGAAAGCGGATTGTCACTAAGCTGTGTGCACCTTCGGGTGAGAAGTGAACAAGAAAACAATGTGGACTGGAACAGATGGAGCGGTAAGGACGAGAGAAAGAAATGTTTATCATCTAAGGAAAAGTTAAATGTTTCAGAAAGTTGTTTTGTGAGATGCTTTGTATAAACCATTGCATCACCATTCAAGAAAACCCATGGTAGACAGCTACATTGTTTTTACAAAATGCTTGTCAAATTTGTGTTTCAAAATTTAAATATTTCACTGTACTAAGAAACAATTTGAAGGAATTCAGCTGTCTCTGGCTTGAGTAGGAAATAACTGTATTCATACCAAGTTCTCCCATAACAAGCAAAGAGTTTTGTAGAGCTTATGAGCAAAAACACTTTTAATTGTTTTGGTTTGGGGGAAATAGGTGAATAGAATTACCCTTAAGGGTCCTTCTGATGAAAAATGTTGTTTTCTGTGGTATGTGATAGTTTTTGCCATTTTTCATCTCAAAGTTGAATAAAGGAAACAAGATTGTAATTGATAAGCGTATAAAGTATCAATAGAAAGTTGGAGACACTGACAAGAGCCTTATAATTATTAAAGTGACATTACATATCTGAAAACATATGAATTTTAAGAGTCTGTTCATTGAATAAATGCATGAAATATATTCCCTCCTAAAGGCTCTATGTCCAAATATCATTATAGTAGGGTTCAGAGCCTCAAAATTATAAACTTTGGAGGGAAGCAAACATTCAGTCCGTGACAGTCTCACAACCATACACAATTGTAATGGGTACAAATCCTTTACCACTCTCCATTTGAAAAAAAAAAGGAAAAATAAATAACAAATATTTCTCAGAATCCCAGGCTACTTTGCATTTACTGCCCTATCCTTCTTTTCCCTTTATTTTTCAAATGTCTTACAATTTGAAAGAACTCACAGTCCCTATTCATGCACCTTTCATCTGCTCCTAGGCCAGTCTGGCCAGTCTGGCTAAATCTCCATCAAAGCCACCCGTAGTGACCTTCATGTTGCTAAGTCCATGGACATGCTTCAGTCTTCCTTTGACGTAATCACTTTTTTCTGTTTTGAAACATTCACTTCCTATGGCTTTTATAATACCAGACAAAATGTTTTCCCCCCTCTATGTCTCAGATGGTTCTTTTTTTTTTTTTTTCTGAAGAGAAGTTTTATTAAACTATGTCATGTAGGGGCTCCAGGGTGGCTCAGTCGGTTGAGCGTCCGACTTCAGCTCAGGTCATGATCTCACAGTTCCTGAGTTCGAGCCCTGCCTCGGGCCCTATGCTGACAGCAATGAGGGTGGGAGATGATGCTTCAGTTCTTTAAATGTATCTTTAGGTTTTTGTTGATGATTGAGAAAAGGGGGGCTCGGGGCACCTGGGTGGCTCAGTCAGTTAAGTGTCTGATTTCAGCTCAGTTCATGATCTCTCTGTTCACGAATTCGAGCCACATGTCAGTCCCTGTGCTGACAGCTGCTTTGGATTTTGTGTCTCCCTCTCTCTCTGCCTCTCTCTCTCAAAAAATAAATAATAAACATTTTTTAAAAAATTTAAATAAAAAAAGGGGGCTCTGAAGTAAGAAAAGCAAATATTGATATGTGTCAATTATTCATGATAGAAACGTGGATAATATATATGTTTGTATTTTTGGTATTTAAAAATTACAAATTAACAAGTAAATGTAATAGTAAGTATTGGATAGTTTTAGTTGTACACTATAGTTTTAAAAAAGAAAATTATTTCTTTTTTTTTTAAATATTTTTTAATGTTTATTGTTGAGCGAGAGAAACAGAGAGACAGAGACAGAGTGTGAGCAGGGGAGGGGCAGAAGGAGAGAGAGACACAGAATCCAAAGGAGCTCCAGGCTCTGAGCTGTCAGCACAGAGCCCTACCCGGGGCTCCAACCCACGGACCATGAGATCATGACCTAGGCCGAAGTCGGACACTCAACCTACTGAGCCACCCAGGCATCCCCAAAAAGAAAATTATTTCTAAATTTTTCACACATTTCAAGCATATAGGTGAACTGGACTGTGTGGAAAGAGAAAAGCACGATCAGGGATAGACTAAAACACGGGAGAAGAACGGAGAATTCTTAGCTAGTAGAAATGAAGATAGCAAGATAGGTTTCCTTAGGTATTTGAGAAACTCATTTTGTAAGAAAGTTTAGATTCATTCACTGTAGTCATGTATAATAGATTTAGGGCAAATACATCAATGCATTACTCTAATATTTTTTTAGTATAACTTAGGTCTAGATCCTGGTCTTGGCATCACTTAATGAAACCTCAAGCAGCTCAGAGTGTGGAGCCTGCTTTGGATTCTGTGTCACCCCCTCTCTCTCTCTGCTCCTCCCCCACTCACACTTCATCTCTCTCTCTCTCTCTCTAAAAAATAAATAAAAGTTAAAAAATATGTCATGTATATATGCAGACATATAAAATCACAGTTCACCTGATTCCTTTATTTGTATGACTTTCTTAGATGTATCATGGGCATCTTTCCTTGAATCATTTTCAGTTCTTTGAAACCATTTTGCAGAAGTGTAATTAACCTGTAAAAAGCTATACATATTTAATATTTAATGTATGTAATTCAACTGAGTTTGGGGATAAGTATAAACCCATGAGACTTGACAAAGATGGGGTTAGTGCCCTTACAAGAAGAAAAGGGAGACTAGAGCTTGCTCCCTCTTTCCACTGCATTAAGATAAAGTGAGAAGGTAGCTGTCTGTAAGCCAACAATCAAATCTGCTGGTACCTTGATCTTGGCTTCTCAGCCTCCAAAACTGTAAGGAATAAACCTCTCTTGTTTAAGCAAAATGTTAAATAAATAAATTCATTGAAAGCTGTGTAAGGAGCGATAGGAATTGTGAAAATTCAGCAATATTCTGACAAATATTTATCAGTGCCTAGAATGTGCTAGACCAGTGCACATAAATAAAATAGACATAAGTATGTGATTCTTTGAAAAATACTTAGTGTCTTACTAGAGACATTCAGAGTCACTGTTTCACTGTGATGTTGACTTTTTTAAGAAGGGAGACTGTAGCATCCAAATGTATCACTTCCTCTTCTTGTCCCTGTCCCCTTATAATTTGTAAATGCAATGTATCTGAAATATGGAAAGAAGGGTATGAAAGCCAAGAAGCAGAGAAATGCTAAGCAGCTCTAATAATTAGACCTGAGACTGCTTATATACTAACCTAGTACCTTCAGATTTGTAGAGTGCACACTCAAATGGATATACAAAATGATCCCATGTAATATGGAAGGGAAATATTAGAACTTCTGTTTGTATTATATACAAAAGAAATAAACCTTTACCAATGTACAACTTAACAACTGACAAGCATATTTATGAAAATATACATATATTAGATTATATACACAAATACATTTTTTAAAATGTTTATTTTGACAGAGAGATAGCATGTGCTTGCATGCATGGGGAAGGGGCAGAGAGAGAGGGAGGGAGAGAATCCCAGGTAGGCTCCACGCGGTCAGTGCAGAGCCTGATGGTGCTTCAGTCTCACAAACCATGAGATCATGACCTGAGGCGAAATCAAGGGTCAGAGGCATAACCGACTGAACCACCCAGGTGCCCCCCACAGATATATTTTTAAAGGAGGTTAACATTCAGACTGTTGGGAGTCCATTGCTGTAAACAACTGTACTCATCAAGTGAAGGGGAAAATCACCCTTTCATTTTCATTTTTAGTTTTATTTATTAGAGAAGAATTTGTTGGAGCCATATAGAGAAGATTATTGTTTATAGTTCAGATAATGATGATAAAAACTAATATATCATAGTAGGGAGAATTCAAATGTGGATAGTAAATCAAGACCTGACACAAATATTGTCAGAAAGGTGACACATTCTCCAATTTATTCCCATCTAGTATCGTTAAAGACAAGTATTTGTTAATGGCATTTTGAGTGACTTCCGTATAGTAAGCTATTCCCTTTTATTCTACTTAGAGATCAAATTTCTTATAGTTCATAGAGTATGTTGATTTAGGTTTGGGAGCTTTGTTGAACAATGTGAGGACCACCATTGTTATTTGATGTTTTTTTCCAAGCAATCTGATTTTAAATATTCCCTTCCCTCCACATCCAGGGAGTGAAGAGCTAATATAAAAAGTAAAAGCTGAGCACATGGTTTACCCATATGGAGATGATGTGGAGTGACCTCCATTTTCTTAAGTACTACATTTGATCATATCCATGTAGAAACTCTAAAAATATATGCTATACTCTATCTGTTGCTATGTCTCCATCTTCTACATTTCCGGAAAATGTAATTATTGTTTTTGTTTGTTGGTATTTTTTCTTAACCATCTGTTTATATACATTAGGTGATATATAGAATGCCTTCTTTAAGGAATGGATTTTGGAAGTAGACAGGTGTTCTTCCTAGATGCTTTAAATTTTACTTTTCCCTAAATATATTTAGATTGCATGATATAAACATTGAGTAGTAGATAAAAATGCAAAATAAATTTGTTTGTTCTTAGGATCTAAATCTAATTGCTTTAACAATGTACCCATGCCAATAGATTGCAATGCAAGGAGATTATAAACTGATGGTTAGATGTTAATAACAGTAGCACAAAACATTAAGGCAAGTGACATTTACATAAGTATCTCAATCTTAATACATGTAATTTACATATGAAAATTTAATCATCATAGAGATAAACAGCTGCAAAGTTTAATTAAACTCTCCACACAAAATCAGCCTGCAAGAAGTAGTTTGTCACTACTAATTCATCACAATTCTCTTAAGTATTCTTTAAAATAAAAATGCAAAATAAATGACTCTTATTGATAATTTAACTTCTGGGTACTTTGTATTTTAATTGTGTCATCAAAGCCTGTTGAGAATACATAAAGATTCTAGGATTATTTTCACTCTGTTTATAAGCCAAACAGTAAACTTATAGAGAACAAATGAATTTGTTTACACACTTGTAAGGGTCACCAGCACAATAGCATTAAACTCTAATTTAAGAAATTTTAATGCCAAAATAAGTTTGGGTAATGAAGGGATGTAAAAGTCTTTCTCAGTGGAGCTTTTAAAAACAGAATGAATTATACACAGAATTTAATGCCAACATTAGTCAGAAAAAGAGTAACTAACAACTGCTAATGTAGATAGATAAAACTGAAAAATCTTAATTGGGTTTTAAGATCACAGAAACATTATACAGAGAAAAGAATGTTTAATACATAAGTGGTGTAGGAAGTCACCTCCACAATAAGGACAAAAGCAAATGGCAGTTTTTGTTTCCATGTATCTGATTTGTTTAAATAAATGCACTTATTCATTCATTTACTTAGAAAAAATAAGTACCTACTGTATGCCAGGTACAATGGTATACATTAGCATAAAATAGTGACTACAGTTAACTTTTGTTATGACATTTATATTAGTTACAGCCTTTTGTTTATAGCCACAGACGTAAAATGTTGAAATAGGAGACAATGGGATATTTATGGTAAAGCAGAGGACTTCTGGCATTTAGGGCTATGCTTCAAGTCTCTCATTTTTTTTGCACGTAAGTTCAGATGGCTGGATAATATTATAATATAAATAGAATGCACAGCATTCATTTAAGTGAAGATAAAATTAAATCAGACCTTGAAAAGTGGACACTGTTCATGAGTTAGTTGGTCCCTAAGACATGCTTTTCATGTTGAGGGCATTTAAGTTCTATCCTAAAATGTTTTGCTGAATAATTAAGTCTGTAATATGTGTCTAAAAGAAATAAGAGCTTTAATATCCAAATATACCAATAAAATATTAATAATTATATTATTCAATAATTTCAGTTTCTATTAAACTGAACTTTTAATCTATAAATTAATTTCACATCAGATATTTTATAATCTCGTATGTATGAAGTAATTAAGCCATGACTCCCCAAATTATAAGAATAAACCATGTCAAGGGGGGAACTGGAGCCCATAACATCTGAACAACCTGTTAGAGGAAACTATTATATGCACTTATATTTTTCTTCATATTTTACATGAGGCAATTCAGTTTGAGGCCAAGGTAGCTCAGTTTCTCTTGTACAAAGTGAATGACTTGACTTAGACAGCCTAAAATTTTATGCACTAAATCTCCAGAATTCTTTGACTTTTTCTGAAATATTTAAATATTCTAACTAATTTGGGAAAACTAATAGACTGTGACAAACATACAGTATTCTGTCTCTTTAAATTATGTGGGCAAATAAATATATTTGATTGTGGAACCTTGAAAATAATGCTTGATTTAACATCTTAGAGTTGTGTGTGTGTGTGTTTGTGTGTCTGTGTGTGGTGTGAGAGAAAAATCTATATTTAATTATCTATTCTCTATCTCTCTACCTATGTATCTAAATAGAATCCTTCTTATACAAAGATATTGGAACCTGAAAGTGGTTAGTTTGCTAAAAATCAGGAGACATAAAAAATAATACCTAATACTTTAAACATTTAATTTATTTCAAAATGGGCCCATCCACTCAGCAATCTTTTGATTTAGGGCCTAAGTCCTTTCTTGAAGATTGAGGCTGCCAATGGGACTTGAATTAACTTTCTTGCATAAAAAAGTGCAATGTTAAATGTTTTATGGTTTGCAGTGTGCTTCTCTTTAAGAGGGATATACATTTAAATATACTTGTAGTATAATATGAATGAAACAGTCTCTTCATTTTTTTCCCAAACTTTTATGCTTGTCTTTCTCAAATCTAATTAGATATTTTTTATCCATAGTTTGTCTTTATTATTCAAACCCAGAGTTTATCAGTTTTTTTCATATTTAATTAGGTTATCCATTATAAAATCAGGCACATACGATAGAAGCTAGTTTGTGTAAGCACATGGTCCACAGGGTGGGAGCAGAAGTGTGCATGTTCCTAGAGCTTTGTTGGTGATGTGTCAGTTCACTAGAAATTGTTATAACATATTTTGTTGTATTTTACTTAATCTTCAAAACAATCCTGTAGGGATTAAGGGATTCTTATGCGATTATAAAATTATTTTCGTCCTCATAAAATTATCAGGGATATTAAGTGATTCACATGAGGTTACAAAATTAGTAGGAGGCAAACTCTGAATTCAGACTGCAAGAACATGGTGTTACAGTATTATTTTTTAATGAAATGTTTCCAAAACAAAAGTAATAGCTTGGATTTTCAAATCTGTTGACCTGAAAACACATATAGAGTAATTTTTGCACCTGATCTAAGGTCGATGCTTAGTTATATTTGTTCAAAATGTCGAAAATAATTTTGTGATACTTTAGCATCCTAGTCTTTCCTTGCTTATTATAAGGGAAGTATTAAAAAATAAAGGTCTTGTTTATTCTATTAGCATTAATGTATTAGTGAATTGCGATTATACCAGAATTCTCTCACAACTGAAGATACAGCTTTAAGTGTAAATGCTTTCATGCTGCATTTTAAGAGTTTTATTTTTTAAACCTTGAAATTAGTTACTGATGATCCCATACAGGTACTGGTGGTTAACTTTAGTTTATAAAATTTGTCTTCTTTATTTCCTCAAAAATTTTTGTAGGTTTTCACTCTTCCTTCTCACTTTGGTACATTGATATTTTATCCTGAAAAGCACATGATCCATTTCAGATTCCTACAAGGAAGTAGCTATCTACTTCCTTGTAGGAATCTGAAATTCTATCATTTAACTCTTCTAATGGGTAAGATCAAATCTTTAGAGAATAGTTTTTAAATTAGATGAATTGGATTGAATCAAATGCAAAGGTGCTTATTTTATGCTCTCATAGTATCAATTACCTTTAATGAGAGGCACAATAGTCCAGAATCAGGAAGAATATTTATATTATGAGTCTTTTTTTGAGATACAAAATAATTTGTAGTGACCAGGAATTGTACATTATATATGTTAAAAACTTGGGGTAGTATTTTATATTCATTTATGTGTTTGGCTAGAACTATTGCATCAGTATGGTTCACATAATGATTTTGCCAAGAGAAACCCATTTTAAAGATGTTTTATATCAGGTATAAAATTATTAAAATTCAGATTGTAAAATTCTTGCCTTTCTTAGGTAAACTTTCACCACCTGTTTCTTTTGGGTTTTGTTGAACACATTTAAACATTCTTTGTTGTGAGTCTGAGATTGGTGTTCCTGGAGGTATGGACAAAAGATTGGACATATTATATTGGAAATTTTAGAAGTTGAAGTAATAAATACTCTATTCTTTGTGTTTCCCATTGAGATAAATATGATTAATAGAGATTCTTTATAAGAAAAGAAATATAGTTTAGCTTACCTTTTTTTCCTGGATTAGTGAGCCAAACATTACAGCTGCCCATGTTGTCAAAATGCCATAGGAGAATTTAGTAGAAGAGAAGCCAATAATGTAGTCAGCTTCTGATGTTTAAATAAATGTTTTTACTGTTCCATCAAAATTAATGATAAACTTCAACATTAGAAGTGCGCATTTCAATAGTAGAGGGAAATTTTCCCACCATCACTTCAGAGCAGAAGTAACCCTCCAGCGTTATAAATATATATTTCAGACTAAGAGAAAAGATTGATCCCACAGGATATCTCTCTTCTCCATCCGTTGATGATGTCAGTGAGTGTCTGATTAGCTGCTGACATTTGAAATTATGGTGGGTCAGCAGGTTAATGAAAGCCTTCTTTATACAGCTCTGTCCCCATTGCCTCTGTGCCTTCCTAGGCTTTTGGCTTGTTTGCTGACCTCAAAAAGCAAGGCAAAAATAAAAGTACACATCAAAAGAAGTATAGTTGAAGCACTCATCTGTTGATGATTTCTAATGCTGCTATTTAACAAGAAAGAAAAAGGTTAATGAATAGCAGCAACTTAACCTACTTGGAAATGGTTCAGTACAAAGGGTGTAGTTAATAACCTCGGTGACCTTATTGGGGGATAAACTCTGTAGATGAAAACATTTCAGTAGAATTATCTGGACCACAATTTTTCTGACTTTAAGTGACAGAGTTACATAAATTTCTCATTTTATAATATTGAGTCATCTTCTATTGAGGCAAAGAGAAAGTATAAAACTGAATTAGGTTTCCTAACTCATCAATCACAGTGTCTTAGAGCTAGAGAGGGCCCTTGAGACCTGCTCCAGTGTTTTTTTTTTTTTTTTCTTCTTTTTTTTTTTTAAAGTTGTGTTCTGTGGCACTTTCGGGTTCCTTAGACTGACCTTGCAAGCTGCTGTAGGGGGAAAAGAAGTACGTGGGGCTGTCATCCCTCTTCACATTTATGATGCCACCTAGGATGTCATGTAATAAAAGGCTCTCCTGACAAAGTTTGAAAACCATTGAGCTGCAACTGACACTTTAAATTTACACTTGAAGACACTGAGGTATAGATGGTAAAGTGAAGCTGCCCAGGTCCTGCAGCTCTTCTGTGTCACAATAAATGTGAGGACAAATGTGTAGCTCTTGAAGTGTGCTTCTTCTAAGTGTTTGTTTATTGGCTTGTTTGTTTCAGAGAAAAGAGTGCAAAAGCAAAAATAATGTTTTGAGTCTAATCTTGTTTCAAAATGCTCAGAATCCTGAGAGGAGATTAGATGAGGGAGGAATGTCAGGGTAATCCTTCCCCAGCCATTTCCCTGCTCATTTTCTCTGTGCAAGTTAAGAGCTGGTTTCCTGTGCGGTCTGTGTAAGATGTTTAATTTCCTTCACATGTTAGTTCGTGGGATGGATATTGACTCTGGGACTTTGGAAACCTCTGGTGTTTCCAGAAAAGATCATCTGGTTCCAGATTTCTTCATGTCTTCAGTAACATGCATGAGGACCACATTTCTGCCCCAGACGGTGAGGCAAGTACAGGTCAGATTGAACTCCAATGTCGGGCACTCAAAACGCTAAGGGAGAGGGCAGGCTAACATGTAAAAAGAAACCATTAAATATCCCCTTGTGTTTATTTTAATCTAAAAATAAGAAAGAAATTCAACATTTTTGTATAGCGTGACATGATGCTGAGTTCGTAGGTCAGAGTGTCTTTACAGCTGGAAAGCGGGTAGCAGGAGGAAATCTTGATGGTGGGACCTCGGTCTCTCTTCCACACCTCATTTATTCTCATCCTGTTGCAGCCAATTTTAGTTTCATATGCCACTTTGGATGGATTTGGAGTTTTGTTTTTGATAAAATCTTTATATTGCTATGTGAAGTGATTGAGAGTGACCATGGAAATCTTTATACCACACAGAAGTTCTTCACTGTTTTGTAATCAAGTCTGTAAAAGTGTTTTCAAAGCTATATTTGAGTTTTCAAACAAAAAATTTTTCAAATTTGCAACAATTTTATGGGATGATAATGGCTTCTTGTACTATGATGTATAGAAGATATTTTTAGAACATACACAGGTACACACACACTCACGCCCATTCTCTTACACTTTACTGTTCCTTCAAGTTACAGTACATGACAGAGAACATGACAACTTCCAAAGAGAACTTCATAGAAACCTGATAATATGGAGAGTTATTAGAGGATTAGAAGATGTTGTGGAAAATGCTTTGTCACCTCTGAAATCTCTTATATGTGTATTCATGTGTAAATAAAGATCAGAAATAATACCTATTTCATTGCACTACTATGAAGAATCAGTGAAGCTACAATAAAAAAGTTAAGAGACTAATTACTATTAGTTTTGATGATAATCATTATAAACACTTGGAAACATGTGCCATTTAAAACCCATCAAGTGAAGAATTTAATGAATACTAATTTAATTTTTATAATATAAAAATTTATAATTATATAACATATAATTTCCAATTCATTTTTAAAGAAAAAATGAATGACATCAAGAAGAAAGGAAATTTGCTAGATAAATTTAACAAATAAACTTTGTATAATTGTTGAGTGAGGCTGAAAAATGGGTATAATTAATTAAGTGCAAATATTGATGCATTTCTTTAACGTCTATCTATTTTTGAAAGATACGCTTTGAAGCTATGAGATCCATTAAAACCAATGACTGAAATTAATTGAATCAAGTATTACTGTGTAATTAAAGTGTTAAAGAATATTTTCACAAATAATATATTCAGTCACAATACTTTCACTAAAATAGAGTTAATAGTATTTTTTGTGAGGACATAAAGTTGTATACTGGTAGCAGAAAATTAAAATAGAAATCATAAAGTATTGTTTACTTTGTCATCATCTAATCTTTTAAAAATACCTAGGTTTTATATATTTTTATAACACACAACCCATAAATGGAATAATAATTTAAAAAGAAGTTATCATTATTTGAAAAGTAAATACCCATAGAGAATGTCTGTTCCAAAAAGTTTGAATAATAATGTGAATTATTTAAGATGTGATGAAAAGAGAGCTGGGGTCTGAGAGGAAAGGTGAAGCTGGTTCTAAGAAGCCAGGCAATGAAGAAACATCAGTGGCTTTAGACAGAATTTGTGAAAGGTTGGTAAGTAGCCTAAGTGAACATAGTCATCTTTCTTGCTAGCCTTGGCTTGGCTCTGAAGTAGATGTATTCAGGGGAAAGTTAAGCCCGTGGTACATTGAGGATGGAGTGGAGAAGCCCTCTCATCCACATCAGGACTTCTGTTAATTAAGAAGAGCTTCTGGATATGTATCTGAAGAAAACAAAAACACTGATTTCAAAAAAATGTAAGCACCCCATGTTCTTTGCAGCATTACTCATAATAGCTAAAAAGTGGAAGTAAGTTACGCATCCATCAATGGATGAATGGATGAAGATATTGTGTGTGTGTATAATATGTTATATATAATATATATTATGTATTCAGCCATAACAAAGCATGATATTTTGCCATTTATGACAACATGGCTAGACCTTGAGGACTTTATGCTAAGTGAAATAAGTCAGAGAAAGAGAAGTACCATATAATCTCTGTAATATGTGGAATCTAAAAGTTATATATATAAGCTCATATATAGAGAACAGATTGGTAGTTGCCAGAGGCAGGGGGTGGGGGGGTTTGGGAGAAATGGGTGAATTGTTTATTTCTGCTTTTCAGGTTAAATCAATAGAATAAAAAAATATATAAATAGTGAAGTAATGAATGAACAACAAAGAGACTGTTATATAATACAGATGGGGAAAAATTGATATAATACAGATGAGAATATTCCTTTAGAAAAGTGGGGCATTATCATGTTATTCAATAAAGTTCAAGTTATTTAAAAAAAAAGAAGAAGAAGAACTGAGCAGGTTCCCTACAGATTTCTCAAAGCCAGAACTTCCTGCATTGACTCTATTGACAAGATACCCACATGTCTTCTCAAGTATTATGAAGATCCAATATTTTTAGATCCAGATTAATGGTGATTTTCTCTTGACATCAATAGCTCTGTTAATGTTACATTGGCCTAACACTGTGTAATCTCTCCAGAAGAACATATTGTTCTTATGGGTATGCTTTATCTCTCAATACTCACAGTCTGGAATTCCATATTCCATTAAGATTCATTTGGTGAGTGAACTATGCATGTGCCTGGCAGCTCTTTGACAGAAGTAAAAATGAATGAATGAATGAATGAATGAATGGAAAATAAATAAAGTCAACAAACCCACTAGAAATAAAAGATATAAAATATTTCAGAGAGAAAATTAGGTAATAAAAATATATTCAAATAGGAATATGGAATCATCCATTTAATTGTATGACATTGTAGAAAGCCATTATCTTTATTTCTAAGTTTCATAAGTTGTGAAAGAAGATGCTTGACATGATATCCTGTCAATCTCTTTACATTTCTAAAGTTCTTGAATAAGAAAAAAAAAAGGTGGGGAAAGAATTGAGCTTCCAATTACCCAAAATTATTAAGCTGTTTGATAATAATAATAATAGTAATAGTAATAATAACAATAATGTTCACCCTGATCTCCTCTCAATGCAATGTGATTAAAGTATAAGGGGAAAGGTGGAATAAAAGGAGATTGATGATTGAATAAACATAGGCTCATTATCAATGTCACCACCCCCACTACTTCAGATCATTGAACTGTTTTGTACACTCTGACCCTGATTTTCAATTTTCACCCATTTTATTATCGGATAGGCTAGGAATCTGTGTCTAGTTCCTTATAGAGAGGAAAGAAATCAAGAATCTTAATATAGAGAATGTGCATTCTATTTTTATAAGAGTTATTAACTTTAAAAGCCCTATCAGAATAATGATCAGTTCTGTACAATTACTTCATTTAAAACTAACCCAGCACCATATCAACATAGTGTAAATCTTGGGCAGATGATAGTGGGTCTGATGACATTAGGGCACAACTTTTTTTATTAAAAATATGTAGAATTTTCAACACGTATGAACTGAACCTTGAGATGGTTTTCCTTTGTATTTTATGGGGAATAATTGTGTTTTTCATGTTCATATATTTCTCTGTTTTATGAAACAGTGGTTTTAGAGATACTTAATGTTTTATATCCCACATGGAATCTTTGGAGTACAAACAAACTCCTTGTTTTACTGCAGTTACAGGCAAACCATTTCTAGAGGTCAACTTCCTAGATTTTTCTTTTCCCTTTTTCTTTCCTTTAATGTACATCTCTAAAGGGGAATTTGTTTTTTGAAAAGTAAGGCTGGGAGATTTATTCATTGGGAATTAGTATACCTTTTTTTTTTTCCTACAAAGAGAAAAAAGACCTGCAAAAAAATACAATAAAAGTTGATTGACAGCTGAACATGGTAGGAAACTGAACTAAACCATTTCTCAAACCATGCAAATGAGAAGTAGGACTCCATGAGGGTTACGGCTGAGCCCTCTGCCCAGCACAATATGCCAGATAATTGATTGTGACAGATGATTTTGAAATGAGACACAGCCAAGCAAAATACATGTGTCATTTTTCTTCCATATTTGGAGCTTGTGTAATAAGGCCTTTGCCACTAGCAGTTAAATTGGTACGATATTTTTACTTTTCTCAGGATATATAGGGTATATATTTCATTTTATGATCCAACTCCAGATGTTGAATGGAGAGTTTAAGAATGATTCTCATACCTGGGGCACTTGGATGGCTCAGTTGGTTAAGCATCTGATTCTTGATTTCAGCTCAGGTTATGATCTCATGGTTCATGGATTCAAGCCCTGGGCCAGGCTCTATGCTGACAGCAGAGGGGTTTCTCTGTCTCACTCTCTCTCTGTCCCTCCCCTGCTCTTGCATACTTCCTCTCTCTCAAAAATAAATAGACTTTTAAAAAGCATTAAGAAAACAATGATTCTCATACCCTGTAACAACTTGATAGGGAAGAGCAATATAATTGATTAGCAGTATTTGCCATCAACATTTTAAGTGATGACATTCATCGTGCATCCCTCTATGAGACAACTTATTAATTAGAATGCTTTATAGCATTTAATTTTTAAAAACTCATACAAAATGTCTGTTCATGATTGTATATGCATGTATGTGTGTGTTTTGGTGGTGGCAGTGGTGGATTTTGTTTTGTTTTTGGTTGAAGAAAATAGTTCATGAAGGGCTAGGACATGGGGAACTTTGGCTTTAGGACATAGGAACTAGGCATTGATTATATATAGAACTTACAATATTTTTGTGGCAGATTCTTTCTGAGCTGTCCTACTCAGATTTTATTGTTTGTCTATGCAAATTATATTTTCAGATATGAAATGACTTTTTGGAATAATGATGCTTGAGGAACTCCCCTACATTTTAGTCATTTATCCAGTTCATGTCTGCAGTGGAATCAGAGAAAACAAATAGTGCCAAGGTAGAGATTCTGACTGTAGAAATATTTAACCAGATGGGTAAAAATTTATTTCCCAGGAACCTAATTTTGAGTCAAATGGAATTTGATAACAATTCATGTACTATTGGACATTTTGTGGACTTGGTGTTATACTGCTTAAATTGTTGGGAAAGGAAGAAATCGAACATGACTATTTCTCTGTGTAGGCTCCACCAGTTACAAGCTCAGTAATGTGACTTCAGCTTTATCTTTAGTAAAATGGGGATAACAATAGGTTGGTTTTGAGATTACAAGTATGGCATATACATTAATCTATCATAGAGGTTGAATGGAATATGTCTCTAGTATTTTTGTATATATAGTTGGCATTTTTCCCAGGGAAAAAGGATCTTATTCCTGAGGTTGCTATTTGAGGGAATGAGGAAAAGGCCATCAGATGATTATGGAGTATCATGCGGCTTTGAAGGAAGTCAGTGGTGAACATGGCAGTGTAAGATGATGTTTTTGAAGATCAGTTAGAGAAAGTGTAATAAAAATTTGATTATCAATATTTTATTCTGCTTATGGTATTCTCCATGACTTTTGAAATATAAAAAAGAAAAATCTGGGTAGACCGTAAATAGAAAGTAAAGAAAGGTTGATGATATTAGTCTTTCCCACTAAGCCTCTATAGAATATCAGATCCTTGAAAAGTCTCATGCAGTAACATTTGGACATGGAGTGCAAGCTTAAATGTATATCTCATTTTTAGTTGAATTAAAAGTTTATCATATGTAAATTTCTCAACACGGGAAGTATGACATACCAATTTCTTGACATTTGCAGTAGACTGAACATCCTGTGGTCTTCTGGAAACAGTACATGGGGCTCTTTTATGCCTCTAGTTTGCCAGCACTGTTATTGTAGTTATGATCATGTGGGCATTTACTCCTTAATGGTTAAGAGTTTCTTCTCACCAGATGTGGTCTTTTGGAAAAGAGTTCAAACTGCTTGGCAGGTCAGTGAAAGGAAGTGAGCATTGTCACTGCAAGTGCTCTGCCTATTTTGTGAATAAATGGATGACTTTCCAAGTTTGTCAGTCTTTCACAAGAGCTTACATTTAAATCATAATAATGATGCTACTTAAACTCCAGTTCATTCTGCCAGTATTTGATTAGCAAGCTGGCTGAATGCAATGATAAAGAGGATGGCAGATCTTCATTTCATCTAGGGTATCATTATAGCTCAAACTGGCTCTCACATTACCATTATTGTTATTATTAATTGTTACTCAGTGGGGAGGGGGCTGATTGGATTCCTACCATTATTCTCAATGGGGAAGATGACATGGTCCCTTTCCTAGGTCTTCATGATCAAAATTAAATAGACGTAGATATTATTTCACCTCAGAAAGGATAAGAAATATTCAATTCTATGATTTTCTTGTATAAATATATAATTTTTGTAAAATTACCCATGGAAAGGCATTAATGCTTGCATTTTTGCATTCATAAATGTGTATGTGTGTGTGTGTGTGTATACACATGTATATGTGCATATGGTTATATCTAACCCTTATACCTGTGCCATTATACTTTTAATAGGTAGGAGTTCCAAATCAGAATCCTATGCAGTGTGCAACACTGAATGCATAGGGATATCATTTGCAGTTTTGTCATACATGTGATGACTGTCTGCATTCAGTGCTAACTGTGCATAATATTTCAGTTTATGTTTTTAACCGTTGTAGATGGAACAGGGTAAGAATAAAGGCCTTTAGGATTCACTGGTTGAAGAAGAATCACTAATTTATCTTTTCATCTTTCGCTCTGAGTAGCTATATGCATGAACATTTTATGGGCTTGTTGAATCAGAGGCTAGTGATCCTTTTACTAATTCTGTAAAAACAAGGTTCACAGAAAGTTGAAAGGACCTTGAGCTACATATTTTCTGACATGAATGTATTTTTTTATTCATAGACTATTTTTGAACAGTTTTAGGCTTAAAGAAAACTTGAGCAGAAGATAGTTCCCATATATCCCTTCACCCTGCCCCCACACCAGTTTCTTCCATAGGTAGCATCTTACATTAGTGTGGTGCACTTGTTGTAATGGGCCAATATTGATACAAGATTATTAACCAAAGTGCACAGTTATATTAGGGTTCACTGTGCTGTACATTAATTGTGTGAATTTTGACAAATGGATTATAACATGTATCTACCAACATTATGTCATACAGGATAATTTCATTGCTCTAAAAATCCTCTGTGCTCCATCTCTTCATCTTTCCCCAAACATCTGTGAACACTGATCTTTTTTGCCATCTTCATAGTTTTGTCTTTATCAGAATGTCATATAGTTGGAATCATATAGTATGGAGCCTTTTCAGATTGACCTGTTTTACCCAGTATTATACATTTAAGAATTCTTCATGTCAGGTAATATCTGAAATATATAAATAACTTATACAATTCAACACCAAAAAAACAAATAATCCAATTAAAAATGGGCTGAGGACCTGAATAGACATTTTTCTAACGAAGACATACAGATAGCCAATAGACACATGAAAAGATATTCAACATCACTCATCGTCAGGATAATGCAAATTAAAGCCACAATGAGGTATCATGATTTACCTGTCAGAACAGCTAAAATAAAAAACACAAGTAATAGCAAGTATTTGAGGATGTAAAGATAAAGGAACGCTCATGCACTGTTGGTGGGAATGCAAACTGGTGCAGTCACTGTGGAAAATAGTATGGAGGGTCCTCAAAAAATTAAAATAGAACTACCATATGATCCAATACTTAATTACTGGGAATTTACCCAAAGAAAATGAAAAAAACATATGCACCTCTATGTTTATTATAGCATTATTTACAATAACCAAAATATGAAAGCAACCTAACGGTCCATAAAAGATGACCGTAATATTCACACAAGGGAATATTACTCAGTCATAATAAGAACGAAATGTTACCATTTGTACCAACATAGATGGACCTAGAGGGTATAATGCTTGGTGAAATAAGTCAATCAGAAAAAGAAAAATACCATCTCACTGCACTCATCTGTTGAATTTAGGAAACAAAACAAATCCACAAACAAAAAAATATACAATATGACTCTTAAATATAGAGAACAAACTGGTGGTGGCCGTTGGGGAGATGGGGGTGGGTGGGTGAAATAAAGGGGATGAAGAGTACTACACTTATCTTGATGAAAGCACTGAGAAATGTATAGAAGTATTAAATCATTATATTGTACACCTGAAACTAATATAAAGCTGTGTGCTAACTTTACCTGAATAAAAAAAAATAATTTTCCAAGTCTTTTTGTGGCTTGATACCTGATTTCTTTTATTGCTAATTAATATTTCACTTTATGGATCTACCAGTTGTGTTTTTTTTATCCATGCAACTTTTGAAGGACATCTTGTTTTTCTTCCAAGTTGTGGCAATTATGAATAAAACTGTTATAAACATTTTTGTGCAGGTTTCACATGGATATAAGTTTTCAACTCATTTGGGTAAGTACCAAGGAATTCAATCGCTGGATTATATGACATGCGTATGTTTACTTTTATAAGAACTGCCAGTCTGTCTGCCAAAGTGGCTGTACCATTTGTATTTGTAACAGCAGTGAATGAAATTTCGTGTTGTTCTACATTACTAGCATTCGATATTGTCAGTGTTTTGAATTTTAGATATTCTCATTAGGTGTATATATGGTGATCCCTCATTGTTATTTTAAATGGCAATTCCCTAATTACATATGATGTTCAACATCTTTTATGTTTTTTTTTCCACCTGTATATGTTCTTTATTAAGGTGTCTGTTTATGACTATTGCTCGTTATTTCATTGAGTTGTTTTCTTAGTGTTCAGTTTTAACAGTTCTTATATATTTTGGGTAAAAGTACTTTACTAGTTAAGCATATTGCAAAGATTTTCTCCCAGTCTGGGCATGTCTTTTCATCCTGTTAATACTGTCTTTTATGAAAGAGAAATTTTTAATTTCAGCGAAATCCAACTTAGTAATTTTTTATTTTGTGGTCTGTACTTTTAACATTGTATCTAAGATATCATCACCAAATCCAAGATCACCTGGATTTTCGACGGTTTCTCTTTTGGAGTTTTGTAGTTTTGTATTTTACATTTACGCCTGTGATTATTTTGATTTTATTTTTGTACATCGCTACGTTTTGACATGCAAAATTCATGCTGATATTATGTTTCAATTCCTCCTTTGAAAAAAGTATAAAATTATCATGGGAAACCTTCCTGTCAATTGAGAGTGTATGTAACACCTCAGAGTAGAACAAGATTCTAGTTCCATGACTTACTCATTCCATTAACTGGAAGTCTGCACCTCCCACTCCCCTTCATCCATTTGCCCTTTCCCTTACTGCCTCTCATCTGGCAACCACCACTTTGTTTTCTGTATTTATAGGTCTCTATTTGTATTTTTGTGTGTGTTCATTTGCTTCATTTTTTTTAGATTACACGTATGAGTGAAATCCTGTGATATTTGTCTTTTTCAGAGTGATTTATTTCACTTAGCATAATACCTCCAGGTCCGTCCAAGTTGCCATGTTGTCCTAAATAGTAAGATCATATCCTTTTATAAGGTTGTATAATATTCCTGCATGTGTGTGTGTGTGTGTGTGTGTGTGTGTTGTGTGTGTACGCGCGCGCGTGCACGTTTGCTCGTCACATTTTCCTTATCCCTTTGTCTATCAAATGGGATTGTATGTTGGGGCAGTTGTTCTAATCTCTGAATACTCAAGAATCTGAAGTCAGCTGAGTCACTGCGTTGAGTTTCCATAGTTCATCTATGATGTTGTGCAAGACTATAGTGGACCTCTCTCTGAATCCAATATATGCCAGTTTACTGTATATATGTATGTATATGTGCATATATATGTATACATATGTATATATATATATGTATAAACTATATGCACGTGTATTTGTATATATATGTGTGTGTATATATGTAAATATGTATGATATATATGTAGGTTATTTTCCCCAAATTTTATTAAGATACAGTTGACATGCATAACCATGTATATTTAAGATGTGCATCATAATGATTAAATTTTCAGATACTGTGAAATGATTGTCACAGTAGGTTTACTTTGTATCCATCATCTCATATACATACAAGAAAAAGAAAAAGCAAAAAAAAAAGATTCTAGTTCCAAGAGGGCCACTCAAGAGCCAAGTGACTCCGCTAACCTCAGTTCTGTCGTGTACAAAATAAGGAAAATAACATGTATCTCGCTTCCACATGGGTATTTTGTAAGGATGAAATCACATGAAATATATTAGAAGTATCTTATAAATGCCGAAGAGCAAGCAGCAAAATCAAAAGGCTCATTAGTAGTATTCTTAAATTTCCTTTGCTTGGGTAAACACAGAAATATTAAAACTGAACTCAGAGAATATAACTGATAGCAAGACAACCAAAACAAGAAGTAATGTGCTAATGAATTTCAACATGCAACTGAAATATGTTCATAACTAAACTTAATGTCACAAAGGCTTTCATTCTATGGCTATTATTGAAGACAAAAATAAATTAGTATGAAGTAATTATGATTTCATCTTCTTAAGGCTACAGTCATATCTGATTGCTATGGAATGGCAAGATTATACAGATATAACTGGAATGGAAATAAATGTAGTTGTTGAAACTTACAAAATAAAGTGACTTTTGTATAATAGAGCAGATAGACAACCTCTGGGAACAGTTGACATTTTTAACTTTGATTTTTAACTTAGAAAAGTTTTTGCTGTCTCTCTTATAGTGATGATTATTACATTGCTATTCAGAAGGTCAACAAAATAAAAAAAAATCTAGATTCCACTCAGTAGTTAAAAAAGGATTTTTCAGCCTTATAAAGTTAAACTGGGGTTATCTAAAAACTAAAATATAGATGTAAATTACCAAAACTCATATAAGCTATGAAATAAGGTAGAGATAGCATTGTGAATATTTAAAGACAACACTTGGCTTTAGAGTGGGTGAATCTTCAGGCATGACTAGGTATAAATGACTCCCTATTGGGAATAAAGCTGAAATTTCCCTTTCCCCTTCTCCTCCTCTCTTTCTCTTTATTTTTCTTCCACTTCCTCATACAATGGTAACTCATTCACTCTTTTCTATCTCTTTGGCACTCTGTCTCTTGTCCCCCCCCCCATGCACACATATGTACGCATACCAACAATATAAACCTGGGATTCCATAATTTTTCTTTTTGAGAGAGAGGGGAAAGAGAGAGAGAGAGAGAGAGAGAGAGAGAGAGAGAGAGAGACAGGGACAGAGAGACAGAGATATCAGGGGTAGGGTAGGGGCAGAGAGAGAGAGAGAGGGAGAGAGAGAATCTCAAGCAGGCTCCACACCTGGCCCAGAAGCCAGACACATGGCTAGATCTCACCAAACGTGAGATCATGATTTGAGCTGAAATCAGGAGTCAGATGCTTAACTGACTGAGCCACTTAGGCACCCCATAGGATTGAATGATTTTATCAGTAAGTTAAAATATGGTATGGAACACATAACTACAAATATAAATGCCTAAATACAACCATGTGAACCAATAGTCAATATTCTTTTTTGCATGTATCAATAATTCACTTCTATTTATTGCTTAGTAGTATATTCAGTGTCATGGATATACCACAGTTCATTCAATCTTGACCCATTGAATGATACTAGGATTGTTTCTAGTGTTTGACTATTATAAATAAAGCTGCTATGAACATTTGTGTGCAGGTTTTTGTATGAACATAAATTTTCATTTCTCTGGGATAAATGTCCAGGAGTGAGATTTATGAGTTGTATAGTAAGCATATGCCTTTTTGATAATAACCATTCTAACAGGTGTGAGTTTATCTCTCCTTGGGCCTTGATTTTCATTTCTCTGATTAGTGACATTGATCACCTTTTCACGTACTTATTGACCATTCCTATGCCTATTCAGGCTCTTTGCCCATTTTTATATTGGATTATTATTAATATTATTGCTATTGAATTGTATTCATTTTATGTATTTTGGTTGTTAATCTCTTGTCAGATATATGGCTTGCAAATACTTTCTTCCATTTCAAAGGTTGCCTTTTAATTTTGTTGACTGTTATTTATACTGTGAAGAAGCTTTTTAGCTTAATGTAGTCCCACTTGTTTATTTTTGCTTTTGTTGCTTTAGCTTTGGGTGTCTTGTCCGAAAAATCATTGATAAGACCAATGCCAAGAAGATTTTTCCCTGTGTTTTCTTCTGAGAGTTTTATTATACTAGGTCTTATGTTAAAGTCCTTAATCTATTTTGATTTAATTTTTGTGGGTGGTGTATGATAGAGGTCCAGTTTCATTCTGTTCCATGTGGATATCCAGTTTTTTCAGCACCATTTATTGAAAGGAGAGTATCTTTTCCCCATTAAGTAGTCTTTGTGCCCTTTGTCATAGATTAGCTAACTGTATGTGTGAGGTTTTAATTTGGGCCCTATATTCAGTTTCATTGGTCTAGGTGTCTGTCTTTATGCCAGTACCATATTATTTTGATTACTGTAGCTTTGTAATGTAGTTTGAAATCCAGAAATGAAATGGCTCATGCTTTGTTCTGTTTTAGATTAGGATCCATATGAATTTTAGGATTATTTTCTTTATTTCTGTGAAAAATTCCAGTAGAATTTTTATAGGGATTGCATTAAATTTACAGATGATATTGTGTAGTATAGACATTTTAATAATATTAACTCTTCTGATCCATGAACATGGGATAACTTAATTTGTGTCTTCTTCAATTTCTTTTATTAGTATCTTGTTTTCAGTATATAGATCTTTAACTTCTTTGGTTAAGTTTATTCCTAAGTATTTTATTGTTTTTGATGCTGTTGTAAATGTGAGCGATTTATTTCATTTTCAGAAGATTCATTGTTACTGTATAGAAATGTAACTGATTTCTGTAATATTGATTTTGTATCCTGAAACTTTACTGAATTTGTTTATTCTAACAGTTTTTTGGTGGAACCTTTAGGATTTTCTGTATGCAAGATCATGTCATTAGCAAACAGATAATTTTACTTCTTCCTTTTCAATTTATATATGTTTTAGATCTTTTTCTTAGTTAATATCTCTGATAGGGATTTCTAGTAGTACATTGAATAGAAATGCTGAGAGTAGACACACTTGACTTATTCTTGGTCTTAGAAGAAAAACTTCCAATCTTACACTATTGGGTATGATGTTAACTAAGGGCTTGTGGTGATTATGCTACTTTATGTTAAGGTGTGTTCCTTATACATTCATTTTTTTTTTTTGCATTTTGCCATTGAAGGATATTAATTTTGTCAAATGCCTTTTCTGCATCTGTTGAAATGATGTTATGAATTTTCTTCTTCTATTCTGTTAATGTAGTTATCACGTTTATTGATTTACATATGTTGAAACTTCTATGCATCCCAGGGATAAATCCCACTGGACTGTGGTGTATGATCTTTGAATATGCCATTAATTTTGGTTTGCTGGTATTTTCTTGAGAGTTTTTGCATCTATATTCATCAGAGATACTGGCCTGTAGTTTTCTTGTATTCTTAATTGATTTTGGTATCAGGGTAATTCTGGCCTAATTAAATGAGTTTAGGAGCATTCCTGCCTCTTAAATTTTTTAGAAGAGTTTGAGAAATATTAGCTTTAATTCTTCATAAATGTTTGGTAGAATTCATCTGTGAAGCTATATGATGTTGGGTTTTTATATGTTGGGAGTTTTTTTTAAGATATTGAAAGCATAAGTGAAGGAGGGCGGCGGGGGAGGGGCGGGGAGAGAGAGAGAGAGAGAGAGAGAGAGAGAGAGAGAGAGAGAGAAAGAGACAGGCAATCTTAAGTAGGCTCCACACTCAGTGCAGAGCTCTATGTAGAGCTTGATCCCACAACCCTGAGATCATGACCTGAGCCAAAATCAAGAGTCAGATGCTCAACCCACTGAGCCACCCAGATGACCCTATTAGGAGGTTTTTGAGTACGATTCACTCTTTTTATTTGTTACTTGTTTATTCACATTTTCTATTTCTTCATGATTCAGTCTTGGTAGGTTGTATGCTTATAGGAATTTTCCACTTTTTCTACGTTGTCCAATATTTGGCATATAAGTGTTTATATAGTCTCTAATAATCCTTTGTATTTTTGTGGTATCAATTGTAATATGTTTTCTTTCATCCTAATTTTATTTATTTTAGTCCTTCCCTTTTTTCCTAGGTAAGTTTAGCTAAAAGTTTGTCAATTTCATTTATCTTTTCAAAAAACCAATTATTAGGTTTTGTGGATCTTTTCTAATATTTTTCTGTTCTCTATTTTATTTATTTCTACTTTGAGATCTGTTATCTCCTTTGTTCTGCTAACTCTGGGCCTGATTTGTTTTTCTTTTTATAATTCCTTGAAGTGTAAAGTTAGGTTGTTTATATGAGATATGTGTGTGTGTGTGTGTGTGTGTGTGTGTATTTAATGTAGGCATTTATCACATACACTTCCCTCTTAGAACTGCTTTTTCCTGCATACCAGAAGTTTTTTTTTTATGTTATGTTTCCATATTCTTTTGTTTCAAGATACTTCTTCTATTTCTTCTTTGACTCCTTGTTTGTTCAGGACTGTGTTGTTTAATTTCCACGTATTTGTGAGTTATACATTTTTCTTCTTGCTATTGATTTCTAATTTCATACCAGTGTGGTCAGAAAAAGATACTTGGTTTGATTTTCAGTCTTTTATATTTCCTAAGGCTTCTTTTGTGACCTACCATAAGATCTATCCTAGAGCATGTTCCATGTGCACTTGATAAGAATGTGTATTCTCTTGATTTTAGATGAAAGAATCTCTTTATATCTGTTAGGTTCTTTTGGTGTAAAGTATAGTTCAAGTCCAGTGTTTCCTTATTGAATTTGGATTGTCTGGACAATCTATGCATTGTTAAATGTGGGGTATTGAAGTTCTCTACTGTTGATTGTATGGTGTCTATTCTCCCTTTATATGTGTTAGTATTTGTTTAACATATTTAGATGCACCAATATTAAGTGCATATATATTATACTTGTTATATAACCCATCGATGAATCCTTTTGAACATTATCTCTTGTTAGAGTTTTTTATTTAGCCTATTTTATCTGATATGTGTATGGCTACCCCTGCTCTCTTTTGGTTTCTGTTTACCTATGATATCTTTTCTCATCCCTTCACTTTGAGCCAATGTGTGTCCTAAAAGCTGAAGTGAATCTCTTGTAGGCAGCAGATCTTGTTTTTAATCCATTTAAGCTCTGCAGATTTTGATGGGAGAATTTAATTCATTACATTTAGAATAATTACTAATTGGTAAGGACTTACTAATACCATGCTATTAATTGTTTTCTGGCTGTTTTGTAGTACCTTTTTTCCTTTCTTCGTCTCCTGCTGTCTTTCTTTGTGAATTGATTGTTTTTTGTAGTGATATACTTTGATTTCCTTCTCTTTATCTTATGAGTATCTACTATAGGATTTTTGCTTTGTGGTTCTCTGAGGCTTACATAAACATCATATAGATGTAAAAGTCTATTTTAGCTGATAACAACTTCAATTATAGCAAAATACTCTTTTATTTGTATCCCATTTTATATTTTTGATATCACAGTTTACATCTTTTTATATTGTATATTCATTAATTGTTAATGCTATAACTATTTTTAATACTTCTGTCCTTGAATTTTTATACTATAGTTGGCTGGTTTAACACACTGCCATGTTAGAGTATAGGAGTATTCTGGATTTCACTATGTACTTACCTGTCTCTTTACCTATTGACTCTATAGGATGTTTGTTGCCATGAATAAAGGGGCAGTTATCCTGTCCACAGTCTTTGGAGTATTGCACTGAACATAGTGAATTGTCTTAGTCTTGCTTGAATTAACCTAAGATCTTCTTTAACTATATTATATTTTTGGTTTATAGATATCTGAGGTGACAGATTCCCAAAGTGTTCTAAACCATTTTTTATATAATGCTGCTGATGGGAATTCAGCCTAGCATTGGCATTGGGCAGTATGAAGAATTGCAAACTGCATTCATTACTCTAAAAAAAAAAAAAGTGTATATGACATAATATCAATGCACTACCTAGGCTGATCAAGAACTGCAAAGCTCTCATTCTTCTGGTGTGGAGGTAGGGTGTTAGTGTCATAGTGTGTAAGATGGCTGGTAAGTTTGGAGGCCAGAGCTGAGCCATACCTGCACGTTCTCCTAAATGGAAGCCATCGTAAGGCTGCTGCTTCACTTTTGCTCTCTGCCCATATTCACAAACACTGCCCACCTGTATTAGCACTGGCTCAGTGCCTGCAGCAATCCACAGAGGAGAGGCAGTGCAGGGTAGAGGCTAATGAAACAGCCACAATTGGTCTTTTGCTCTAATATAATTTAAGCCAAGTCAAGATGGGTTTCTGAAGAAGAGTTGTTTTCATTCTGTAAAGGTCCTATGCACAATCATGTTTTAACAAGATTCCCAATTTGCATTATGAAAAGCTGGCAGACTTTTCTTCATAAGGCTATTTACTGCATTTGCCCTTTTGGTAACATTACTATGTGTTTGTTTTGAAGCCTATTATTAAATGAATAAATAGCAAGAAATTCAGTATTAGATTAAAGAAAATGTTGGGCTTTCAAATGGCAAGCAAATATGTTAAAAATTATTATTCTTTAAATGTGGCTTCATGAGCCTCTGAAAGATGATTAAAAATGGCAGAGAAAACCTGTGAAGCATAGATAGACATTTTCATTATGTGGCTATATGGTTCTCATAAACAAGCTATGGAAATGTGGCACAAGTGTTGGTTTGTTTGTTGGTTTGGTTTTCGTTTTTTTTTTTGTTTTGTTTTTTGTTTTTTTTCTTTTGTTCAGGTACAAAATTACTTACAATAGCTTCATGTATTTCTTTCTATAAAAGAAGCTGCTGTTGGGATTCAGCTTGGCAGTCAAGAACTTCTAGAAACAATTCCCAATGTCTTGATCGCCCTTTTATCTCCCTATCAGTATAAGGTATTTAATCCTTCCACTTTTCTTAATGAACCACATCCCTTTTGATAATCCACAGTAATCCACAAACTGTAAACTTTCCCTATAAAAATAACAGTGGACTACTGTGTGGTTTAACAAATAAGAGAAAGAATGATGCTAAAGATTTTCCTCCAAGTCTTGCTGGCTATTTGCCATTCTCTGAATGGTGGCTGATACAGAATCAGGGCCCAATTTTATGCCGATTTTGTGCCCCAGTTAGCAGTGCTAATTGGGGCACACAAGTAAATTGCACTCTGCCCTGTGGAAATTTTCAGTTAGTCTACTAAATCAGAAAATCATTGAGAGCACTAATCCATTACTCAGTCTCTATTTA
The DNA here is from genome assembly GCA_028646485.1 of Cryptoprocta ferox. Lineage (NCBI taxonomy): Eukaryota > Metazoa > Chordata > Mammalia > Carnivora > Eupleridae > Cryptoprocta > Cryptoprocta ferox. The sequence goes on along the minus strand of CM053578.1, from coordinate 27,459,372 downwards.
ATTAGGTGCAAAATCTATGGTCCCTCCAGGAAGGACAAAGTTCAGACATAGGATCTCAGTGGTCAGTTGTTTGGAATTTGATCTGTCTTTTATCTTTTGTTATAATCTAAGTTAAAATAAGTTTGTCTGCTTTTGAGGAGTAAGGCATAGGACATTTTCATGAGAATTAACAGTCCAAGTATTATTCAAGTAGACAGGAGTAAAGGTCATTTGGTTTCCCTCACACTTGAAAGCCACAGATTTTCTGAGGGAGGAAAAAAAATTTTTTTAAACATACAGAGCCTAAATACACTGATACGTTTAACAGCAACTGCTCCACATTTCATAAGGTCAAGTTAGAGTTTGGGTTCAATCTTACTGTCTGAACTGCAGCCATGTTTAATGAGAGAGCGGAGCTTTTTTTTTTTCCCTGTTTTGTTCACGGATGTATCTTAAGTGCTCAGTAAATATCTTTGAATGAATAAATGGAGAGACACATGATGCCTGGGCAAAAGTAACTGAAAAAATATATATTTACATCATATGGTAAAGCTAAAAAACAGTGTTCCTGATGCATCCATAGTACTTAAAGAATATTATGTCCCTGGTAGAGTGTTTCAGTCATTCTAAGTGAGATCATGGCCTTTAAAATATTTTTACTTTTCTCAAATACAAAATGGTGATTTGAAAAATTTTGCTCCAGTTTTCCTGAAAACTTTTAGATATAAGTTAAAATTAGTTCACAGGCAAATACTGCCCTAAAATTAGAATTATAGCTTAAAATCAATGTCTTTAAAAAACTTTATTTTCTCCCTTGATAGAGAATATGGATTTTTTTATTGTAATGTGTAAATTACTTCTAGATCTCGAATAGCTAGAATCTTAAGGAAGCTAATTTTGGCAAGAATCATTGCTAGAACAAAGCCACATTTTCTTTCAATGATTATAGGTTGTTTTCTTTTTAATTAAACTGACCCATTTACTTAAAATTTTTAATGAAACAAAATTGGCATAATTGACTTTTAGAGAGAAATTTAAATTCTGAGCATGAGGACCCAATTATAATATTGCCGAAACAAATATTGATTCATGTTTTGAAAAAGGGACCTCCCCACCAGTACTATTTTGACCCTCTTCCAACCTCTTGCTACTTCCCAATCTGTCTTTGCTGGATCTTCTTCCTTTTAATTCTTTACCTAAATCCTTTTTTTCTTTTTTCTTTAAGGAGTCACACACAGCAATCCATCATCTCTCTGCTGTATTCCAGTTGTGAAATTCCGGATGCCAATAAAACATTCCGAATAGATGTCTAAGCCAACCTCTCAAAATTAAGAAATAATATTCTATCTCTATACCTTTTCTCTTCAAAACTTGCTTTTACTCTTACCATTTCAGTTTCTGTTCATTATAATTTCCTTCTTGTCAGTCACCCTTGGCTTAAGCCTTTTGTTTTTTCCCTTTACCCCTCACTTTCATGAAGAGTAGTCAATCCTATTAATTTCTTACTTTTTTCCCACAGATCTCCCATGCATCAACTTATTTCCAAAGATAGCCCGAATTTTCAGTTATGAACTGTTCAGACAAGGTTTATTGTAGATTCAAACAGGTTTCCTTGCCTCTGATGTCTTAGCTACTGTAAGAACTCCATGTTAACTTAACTTTCCCCATATTTTCCTAAAATATATCTTAAGACCATGTCACAGTCTCACTGAAAGACTGACCATTACATATAGATGTACTTTTAAAATCATTCAAAATTATTTTTCTAGTTCCTTATATTTCATATCCTGGCTATAACTACATTTCCTGCCATATGATTTACATTCTGTCTATTTACAAATAAGCAAAGCTGTAATATGAGCTAATGGACATTTCCTAAAACAATGAGCTTTGTAACCTTCATATCTTTGTTCATGGCTTCAGTTTCTGTTTTAGTCACTTTGGGCTGTTATAACACAGTACCATTGACTGGGTGGCTTATAAACAACAAAAATTAGTTTCTCACAGTTCTGGGCGCTTGGGAATCCAAGATCAAGGTGCTAGCAGATTCAGTGTCTGAGCTCCTAGTTCACAGTTGACTGTTTTCCTGCTGTATTTTTACATGGTGGAAGGAGGTAAGGAACAGTCTGGGATCTCCTTTATAAGGGCATTAATCCCATTTATGAGGACTCCATCTCATGAACTAATCACCTCCCAAAGGCCCTATCTCCAAATACTAATTGCACTGGGGATTAGGTTTCAACATACAAATTTTGGGAAGACCTAGATGTTCAGTTCATAATATCTGCTGACCACCTCTGCCTATGAAAATCTTACTTATTCTTTCTTGAGAATTTATGGAAACATTATCTTTTCTGAGCCCTTCCATAATTGGGTATTTTAAGGGATTTATGAGTGAGTGGTGCGAGGAGAGAAACTCTTCTGCTTTTTAAGCCCCACATTATTTAACTAGCTCTTTGTAGAAGACAGTAAGAAAAAAATAGAGTGTCAAGAAATAGACATTATTCAGAAGGAATTAAAAATTTCTAAGTTTTAACTCAAAATAATTTTAATTTATAATCAGATACTGCACTATCATTTCATCCCTCTGATAGTTATTTCTCTTTGAACAGTTTCAAAAGTCTACATAGAACTGGTTGACCACTGTGCTGCTCACTATGGTTTGCACTTGAGGTGAATTGTGTCTCTTCTCCTATCGATGACAATTGACTGTGACATCTAATCACCTTCCCTTCTTCACTTGGCGCCCAGTATAGAAGATTTCTTATAGTTAGTATCACAGAAATTACCAAATAGCAAAACTCTCATAAACATAGTGCAAGGCTTAAAGAGCATAGAACATTTTGTATTTTTGTCTTACATTTCATTATATTAGATCAATTACTTTATTGAATTCGGTCTAGATCTTTTTGTATGATGCCCTTTTTGTGACAAGTATGGCAAGCCCAGATGGTTCACAAGTGATGTAAAGTACAAATGTTTATAAGTTAACACATAGAAATGGCCAAGGAAGCTTTTTGGTGGAGGAAGCAGGATTGTTCAATGGTTTTCTGTCACATGAGCTCTATAAAAGATAATCTTTTGCCTCACAATTCTGTAATAGTCATGTGAAATTTGTATGTACTGCCTTATTTTATAGGTATTTGTGTGCATGGCTTTTTGCAAAACTGTATTATAGTAAAGGTTATAAATGACACATCAAAACATTTAGAACAATGATTAAATGTGAAAGTTATGTTATAAATATTTTCTGAAAGAATGGAGGAAGAGATCCTCCCATGACATTAAAACACCTTCATAGCTTTCCCTTGCCCACTTAAATGGCCATTGTATTGTAGCCAGATGAAATCTGGACTTGGAATTAGTGAATTTGGGTTTGAATCTCATTCCTGTCCTTTTCTAGCTTTTAAAGCTTGGAGTAAGTTTAGGAATCTCTCAGAAGTTCACTTATTCATTATATATATAATTTTTCTCTTCTGTACAATGGAAATAATTTTACCTCTCTCATAAGTAGATGTGTAAGGTTCTACTGGGTGGTCATTAACAACTTACCTGGCTTTCTGAGCATTGTAAAGCTAAGTCTTCTTACCTAGGGGTTAATGATGATTTTATTAATGCCTATTATCTTACACCCAGACATCTCAGCGATGTCCTAAAATCTCATCACCAACAAATCTGGGTTGAGATTTCTTCTGCCTTCTCCATCATTTGTTGTATTTATTACTGCCTCCATAATTAGCTTATGTTAACTTCTACCTCAGTGAATAAGTTCCCATTTCTTTGACAAATAACGTAACTCTCAAGTTACCTGCATCAATTCTGCCCCTCTGGTGTTTGTTATTAGCTCTTCTCTATGAGCTTCTAGAGGAAAACCTTTTTTACACCTATTAATAAGAGAGTATATACCATCATATATTCTCTCTTTCCTGAGTATTTTTCAAGAGTTGTACAATTGTATGTTGGGGGCTAGTAGGAGTAATTAGGCTGGAAAGGAGACACAGTCATGCTTTCCTTATATCCCCAATATGAATGAACATGGTAGCGTGCCATATATGTGCTCAATAAATATTCATTAGCTATTACTTTCATTAAATTCGGAGATGTAAAGTTGTCTAGCATCATCTATATCTCCTCTAGTCTTTGCCATCTCAATTTTATTTGCTATTATAGACCTTGGCTGCCTTCAGTGAATTGCACACTGTTGCATGGAACCCAGCATTGAATGTGGGCTTGTGCTGAAACCTGCTTTAGCAAACAGAAACAGCACAGGTGACTGTATACCAGTTTTTGGCCTAAGCTGTAGAAAGTTCTGGAAATTTTAATTTCTATGTTCTTAGAAGCCAGTTACCATAAGAAGTTCTGTTGCTCAGGCACCACTATACCGTGAGGAAGCATTAGCTAGTTTTGTACAGAGTCCATGTGGAGGGAACCAAGAGATCCAGCTGACAAACAAAGTAGAGGGCTACCTTCTATAGCCTCAGCTGAGCTCCCAGCCAATGTCAACTTATCAGCTGTGTAACTAAACCAGATTGAAGGTGAGTCTGCTAGGCCTAGGCCAGCTGTTTCAGCTAATGCTATCAGAAGATAGCAAAACTGTTTTCTTTGAGCCCTGACCAAATTACAGAATTCTGACCAAATAAGTATTTACTGTTATTTTAAATCAGCATTAGACAACCAGCACAGGTTTCTTTAAGCAATACAAAATTGAGTCTGGAATAAGCTCCTGACATAATGGTCAAAAGTGTGGCATCAGGAGTTAGATGCTGAAATTAGAATCCTGACCCTGACAATTACAAGCTTCATGACTTGGCATGTTCTTTAATCTTTCAGTACCACAATTTTTTCATTTATACATAGGGAAAATAACATCTGCATAATGGAATTACTTTAGGTGTTGAAGGTGTTTATTTATTAGACTCTTAAAAAGGTGCCCAGCAAATGCTGAATATCCAGTAAATATTAACTATTATTATTTATGTAATCATTTTTTAGTATACATTTCTCACACTAGACTGTATCATAAGGGAAGGAAATACATCTGTATATGTATATAGTGCCTACAACACAGAAAGGGTTCAGTAGATATCAGTTGAATGAATGGACATGAGGTAGGTGGAAGACTGTATATCTTAGCTTCAATGATGATAAAACTGATGATGCATAATGCAATGGTGATGAAAACCTTTGCCCAAGTTTTAAATTTTTGTGTCAGATGTGTTTAAATGATTGATCTTGTCTACTTGGTAATTGTTGCCTATTACAAATATTACCACTCTGATTTCACCATCAGTGATAACAGGTAGTTATTGAATATCTACAGTTGATAACATTTGTTGTGTTTTGAAATATACAGTTCTGTCACCTGATACTAAATATCAAGGAAATGTTAATCTAGTAGAGAAATAGGATATGAAGAGAAAGGAGAGACAACAGCATATGTTGCTTATATTCATCAAGTTCACCTAAGCTGAAGCACTACAGAGAAGTTGCTAACAGAGTTAGATCCTTAAGCATAGGTGAAAGGCACAGTACACTGTGGAGAGAGAGGAACTTTTCAATGGGATGCATCAAATGCAGGTATAAGAAAATGAATGGATTATATGGAAAGGGTGTGTAGTCTTATTTGTTCAGCATGAAATGTTCTTCAAGGCAGCATTTCTTTAGAATGTGGTGCTCAAATTCTAAGTGTAAATTTGATTCTAAAGAGAATAGTTAATTCTAAACAATATTTTCCAAATAGTAGAAAGTATAAATAATGTTGGAAAAGGAGATTGTTAGCTTGGAATACAGTTTTATACAAGTTGAATTTGAAATGATGGCCTAGATGGACAAATACATGTGTACCTCAGTTGGAGAGAAAAATAGGGCGGGATGTTGGCGAGTAGACAAGACCAATTCATTATGTACATGCATGTCACTTATATAGAAGTGATAGTTTAAGTCACAGTTGCAGGAAAATTCAAGGACCCCAGACACTGACTTTATCTACATGGATAGAGGATGAAATTGAGGAAGACAAAAAAAGAGGAGATTAAGTAAAGCATATTTTCCTAGAAACCAGGAAAGAAATAAGTTTTCAATATGGCAGTTTTCAAAGTATCAAATACTTTTTTAAAAGTTAGGAAGAATGACTTTAAAAAAATGTTAGTTTTAGTATCCTGGAGTTCTTTGGTAGTATGAAATTAAGTGATTTCATTATAATGAAGTATCAATACTTAAGTAAATTATGGTAGAAACTGAATTAGGTTTCTAAAGTATACGGTAGACTAGTTCAATTCTTTGAGTTGAAAATGAAACTATTTGTGGTATCCAGGTTTGAACATGTGAGTTGTTATAGTATGTGCCAAAGATTGTATATAATGGAAGAGTAGTGTTGAATATATACGCAGTATGTTCCCTCAGTTTCTGTCTTCTCTCAATGCCAAATTACTTTGAGATAAAGAATGTAAGGTGACTGTATTCTATATTTTGCCACAGTAAATTTTAAATCACCCAATTGTTATTTATAGTATATCCTTTAAATTTTTAACTCTTATATAATGCTCATAATTATTAAACAGCTGTGATAAAATCTTCATCTTTTGAAACAAGGGAGTTTTATATTTTTAACATTCTGCTATACTATTTTCATTAGCTATATTTTCTGTTATACTGCTAAATATTTATTGTCAGAATGATTTGTTTAAAGGAAACACCATCATTTTAAACTTTTGAAGGTGACCTTGCTTAGTGTTTTTTCGTTTTCAAAACAGCCTTAAAAGACAGAAAGGTAGTTTTGTGGTCACTTTGTTTCTTCGTTTCTAAGACAAAATGCCAAATTAAGGACTTTTTCTTTTAATTGGAACACATAACTAGATGTTTTCTTCAAAGTGGACCTGTTAGTAGATTAAATGTACCCTCCTAAGAAAATCCTGGGAAGTTTCAAATGTGAAGGTACGAATAGCCTAATCCTTCTTTGCCTCTTTAGTTTTCACTTGCTGTCACAAGAACAGCCCACTAGATGGTGTTAAAACCACAAGCTACCTACTTTGATTTTATTTAAAAAAAAAAAAAAAGTCTTCAAAGGAGAGTGCTTCCAAGGTTTCAGAGATTGTACTTTCTCCATTTTTTGATAAATGGGGAAGAGGCCAGAAAAAAGTAAAATAGATAAAAAATAAAATAGGTATTTTCCATACAACTAAATTGTAGTTATGAAGTAGACTACTTTTTGCCAATGAATTACTTTCCAATGAGCTTCTTTCAAAATTAAGCCATTTTGTCAGGATAAATATCAAGTAAAATGATTATGAATCATCGTGGCAAGTCTTAATACAAATCAGAAAGTAAATTAATCTAACTCTGTCTGACTCATCATGGCTTTTTTTTTCTTCAGATATAAATGAAGAGTAAACAATGTTTTGGCAATTTTTAGGTTAATCATGTAGAACTGATTACTCAAGAAGAATGCTATTAACATTTAGTCAATTTATACCCTACAATATGACAAATTAAAATTAATGTTGCTGTTTTTTAGATATCGAATGGGTCATGATTTTAAGAAAAATTAGAACTGCTATAGAAAACTGATAATTTTGTCTCTGGGCCTAGTGAATCTAGTTACTTTTTTAAAACCCCATTGAAATCCACCCAAGAAAACAGTACAACTAATTAAGTAAACACAACTCTGAGTTAGGTAGAGTGTGCCCTTAAACAGGTCTTCTTTTAAAGTGTAACAAGAAATAATAATCGAATCTGAACAAATCCCTATGGAATAGCTATGGTTAAATCTTGCCAATAGCTTAATAACAAGAGAAAGACTTTCTTTTTAGATTGTGTGTATTCTCCTGATGAAACTCTATTTGATAATTTTTTCAGTGTTTATAATCAGTTTCCTTTAGTATTCATTTAATTAGCTCATTTCAATACACTTCCTTGATGGCATGTGTATGTAAATATATATTTTAAATCATTCCCTTTATATACAAAGTAATTGATATAATGAAAATATGTAACTATTAACTTGTGAATCAGGTCTAAAACAATACATACTACACATTATAATGTAAATTACAGGACAGATAATTTCTAAAAAAAAATTTGCACATCAAACATCTATAGCTGTCTACATGGCGTCTTTCCATATGTATGTATACCAAGTACTCACAAACTCCCTCTGAGCTCCTTATCTTTAAAATACATTTAATAATAATGAGGAACATTATTTAAGAGTCATAGGGTGACAGCCTGTTCTATGCTGTCAGTAATACGACACATCCTGGCTAGAGATCATTTAAAAAATCTGCTTCCCTTTCATATTGGCATCCATATTTCCCATGATGTCTAGTTGAGCATTATCTATATGTTGCCACTTTCATTGGTGAATTTATCCATCTCTGATGGCATGACAGGTCATTTGGCTTAGGCAATTTTATTTATTCTTTTTAAAAATTTTCTTTAATGTTGATTTATTTCTGAGAGAGAGAGAGAGAGAGAGAGAGAGACCTTGAGTGGGGAAGGGGGTAGAGAGAGGGAAGCACAGAATCCAAAGCAGGTTCCAGGCTCTGAGCTGTCAGCACAGAGTCCGATGCAGGGCTTGAAATCACAAATGGCGAGATCATGACCTGAACCGAAGTCGGATGCTTAACTGACTGAGCCACCCAGGCGCCCCTGGCTTAGGCAGTTTTAAAGGCTTTTGTCTATGGTTTACTCTTGAACTTAGCGGAAGAAAGCTGAGAACCCTCTTTGAGTTAAGGGGTGGTTAAAGCTCTTTAAGCAAAGACTTTGTTGACATACAGACCTACCAACTCTGGACATACCTTCTCTGAAAACTGTCTCACCCTGTTCAAGCTCTGTTACTTCTAAACAGGGTAGCAACATGTAGGTCAAATCCTAGAGATTAGGTCTTTGTGGTTTCCCTTTAGAGACTGTACTCTGCTTTCTGTTCTGACTTGACTTTATAGTACTAGTGAGATTGTCATTGGCCAATTTTTCAAAGTCCATCTTCTGATGGACTTAAAACTTAAATGGACTCAGCAACTTAAAATATACCTTTAAAAACATATAATCCACCCTTTAAAGTGTACCATTTAATTTTTTTGGCATATTCAAAGTTGTGTAACTTTTACCTCAATTTGAGAACACTCACATCATCCTCCAAATAAATCTTATACCTATTAGCAGTCACCAGCTATTTCTCCTTAACCCTCTAGACTTAGGCAACCTGTAATGTACTGTCTATCTCTATTGATAAGCCTCTTCTGAACATTTTATATAAATGGAATCATATACTCTATAAACATTTAGTCAATTTATACCCTACAATAGTAGGGTAAAAAGAGTCCTTTATGACTGGCTTCTTTCATTTAGCATAATGTTTTCAAGGTTTATCCATGTTGTAGCCTGTATCGATACTTAATTCTTTTTTATTGCTAGGTAATATTCCAGTGTACAGATATACTGCATTTTATTCACCTGTTCATCACAGATAATTGGGTTGTGTATGTTTTTGGCTATTATGAATACTGCTTCTATAAATATTTGTGTACACATTTTCGTGTTGATGTTCCTATTTGAGGAGTGGAATTGCTGGATCATATGACAACTCCATCTTTTTAACGTTTTCAGGAACTGCCAAGTAGTTTTTATAAGGAGCTGCAACATTTACATTTCCATCAGCAGTGTGAGAGGGTTCCAATTTCTCCACATCTTTGCCAACACCTGTTATTAAATTATCTGTGTTACTAGCTATAGCCATCTTGTGTACGTGGAGTGGTATCTCACTGTAGTTTTGATTTAGATTCCCTCATGGCTAATGATATTCAGCATCGTTTCATGTATTTATTGCCCCTTGTATACCTTCTTTGGAGAAATCTCTACTCAAATTGCCCATTTTTAAATTGAGTTGCCTCTTTTATTGTTGGGTTTTAAGAGTTCTTTACATACTCTTGATACAACACCACTATAAAGTATATGATATCCAAATATTTTCTCCCATTCTCTGTTTTGTTTTCCATGTTTTGATGGTGTTCTTTTAAAAAGAACAAAAGTTTTTAATTTTAAGAGTTCTTTATATATTCTTAATACAACTCCACTATAAAATGCATGACTTGCAAACATTTTCTCCCATTCTCTGTGTTGGTTTTCATGTTTTTATGGTGCTGTTTTAAGGACAAAAGTTTTTCATTTTGGTGAAGTTTAATTTACCTGTTTTTTTTTTTTCATTTCTTTTGTTGGTTATGCTTTTATTGTCCTATCTAAAAAGACTGCAAATCCTGGGTCACAAAGACTTGCTCCTATGCTTTCTTCTAAGAGCTACATACTTTCAGCTTTTACATCTGGATCTAAGACCTCTTCTGAGTAAAGTTTTTTTTTGTTGTCTACTTCTCAACTTTCATTCTACCTTTCTTTTCATAAAAGACTGAGGGTTGTCCTTCCCCTGAAAGTCCGTATGTTCTGATTAGTTGGTCAGTAGAGAGAGACATAGATTTTAAACTAGGCAATATCATAATATCTGCATTCTTTTCTTCTCATTTTAGATAGTGAGTTTTTAGTTGTCTAACATGTATTTTTTAAATCTGTGAATTGAAACACCTAACAGAAACCTAACTAGTATTGATTAGAGAGATCAGTGATATGGAATAGAATGTAATTTCATTATTTTTTCTTTTTTTATGGATAGTATTTGATTCTGCATGGGTGAATTCAGCTCAAGACTTTTCCAGGGCTAAGGAGGAAGTGCTGTAGATCATAAGATGCCGGGTTTCCAGAAAATAGTAATAAAATGCATGAAGACAAGTAACTCCAAATTATAGAAAAGGCAATGCTTAAAGATTTGCTTCTCCCATATCTCCTCATAATCTCTTGATTCTTGTGGTATATGGTTTATTGCAACAATTGGTAGAGGGTATGGAATGCAAAGGAATTTTCAAATGTGGTGAAAGGCATGTCCTAGTTACTGTTAGAACTGGATTTGGAATGCAGCACCGCCAGGTCTTCTGATACTAGCAGGCATACTGAGTCAATGCTGATTTTTTTTCTTTTTTTTTAAGTTTATTTATTTATTTTGAGACAAAGACAGAGACAGAGACAGAGACAGAGAGAATCCCAAGCAGGCTCTGCACTGTCAGCACAGAGCCCGATGCGGGGCTCGAACTCACAAACCGTGAGATCATTAGTTGAGCCGAAACCAAGGGTCGGGCACTTAACTGACTGAGCCACCCAAGTTCCCCAATGCTGATTTTCAAGATTATGAAAACTAAGACAATCTCTATCATTTTTAAATTATACCAGAACTCCAAATGGGCTCTAGGAACTAGGCAGTGATACTGGCCACGATCACATACAGCATTCATTCCTGCTGCCACAACTTACTTGCCAATTATTTATGACTAAGAGGCTCAGATTCACTATAAAAAATAAAGCATTACCTTTTCTCAAAAATTAATCTAAAATATTCAGTATTCTAAGAAAATCATGTGAATGCCTTTAAAGCAAGTTGTACATTATATTATCTAAACATCTTAAGTTTTTGAGTAAAAAAAAGCCATACCTTCTTATACATTTATGTGGAAGAGTGACCAAAAGTAAACATGACGATGTCACATAATATGGGCAAGTTAACAGACTTTATTGGGGAAATATAATTCAAGGGTCAGCTAAAGAGAGGCAAGCAGTCTTGTGTTGCCTCTTAATCCAAAAGGAAGACAAAGTGGGATGATGACATTGCTAGATGCACAGTGCAATATCCTCCAGGAGAGGAATCCAGATCTTCAACGTTCTTTTGGTGCAAGCGTGAAAACAGCCTTCGAAGTAGGATATAAAAAGATAGCACTTAGGCAGCAGATACTTTTTATGAGAATTCCAGCTGTACAGGAAATTATCTGAGGATGCTAGTGGCTAGCACCTGGTAATCCTAGGATAAATTTGACTCAGACTTTTGGTGAAAGTAGGTCCTTGAACCAGTCAGGCAACCTGAACTATTGGAGTCTTTTACTGGAAAAGACTGTATTGTGTCCCAGTATAAAAATGAATGCCAAGAAAGAAAATAGTTATCAGTAACTGCTTGCTGAATAAAATACACAGTGTTTGCAATATGTAAAATAAGACAGGAAACTATATTCCTTTCCTTTTATCCAAATATAAGAGACTAGAACTCTCGATATTTTCACATTTCCTTTATAACAGGTAATTTGATGTTAAACCTCATAATAACTTATGTTTAGGTGTTATTATCCCCTTATCTTGAGGTTCAACTAGAGGTTAAAGAAATATCTAATGTTATCTGGATTGATTAGAAGATCTATAATTTGACCTAAATATATCAGAATCCAAAGCTCATATTTTCTCTCATTTTGTTTGTCAAGTGATAATTTTATAAAATTTAATGTAGCCATACTCAGCTGTCCCTTTTGGTTTTTTTAGTTTATTTATTTTTGGAGAGAGAGCAAGAGGGAGGGTGAGGGCGAGGGCAATAATGAGAGAGAGAGAGAATGAATATCCCAAGCAGACTCTGTGCTGTCCACATAGAGCCCCATGTGGGGCTCAATCTCATGAACTGTGAGATCATGACCTGAGCCAAAATTAAGGGTCAGACACTTGACTGACTGAGTCACCCAAGCATCCCAGTTGTACCTCTTTTTATGTATTAAATTTATTTTTTTTGAACAGTGGAATTCTTCACTTCTGTTCTACCAGTTCCCCACTGTCAATTGAACACGGCTTTTCTTACACTCTTGTTACCAAACTCTGGATTGTATAAGATTGGTAGAGTGGCAAATAGAGCTGTAAAATGAGGAGGGTTAAAGAGATTTCCTCTTCCATTCTATCTCAAGAAAATTTGTAATCTGAATGAGGGTTGAAGTGAAGGTTGGAGTATTGAGTACAGTGGATAACATCTCTTAACTTTTGAGAAATGGTTTCAGGAAACCTCATAAACCAGAGTACTTGGAGAAGTTCATGTGAAAGGGATTCACAGTCATAGAAAGGAGAGACTTGTCATAGTTACTATATATTGATCTGTAAACTGAATAATGAAAAGGATTTACAGTGTGGTGGTTTTTGGACTCTGGTGAATAAATTCTTGACTCAAGCCAAATATTACTTAAATACATAGTAAAACAATAAAGTGTAACTGTTCTGTTTCTGTTCCTGTTATTATTTGGTTGGGAAACATATGCAATGTTGCATTTTCATAATTTTTTTCCTTCTTGGACATCTTCAAATCATTGATTTAGTATATTCTCATTTAATGTTTAGTATTTGTAATTATGTTTTGAATTAAATTTTATGACCCTTGAAGTCGAAGGCCATGTTTTGACCTTCTCCATGGCTTTATTCTGAGCCCAACAAACAGCAGTATGTATATAGTAACTACTTACAGTGTTGGCCAAAAGATATTGATTGACTCTCCGCTGAGGAAAGATGAATGTACAATAACCTGCATGGCTTATTTCTGGATCTATTTTTGACCTCTGCCCTTATTACATATAGTTGGCTTATTTATTATTGTATCTGTAGTCTCTTCTTTGGTACCTGAAACCTAGCACATTCAGAATAAATGTGTTGGATGAAAGGACCTTTCAAGCTTCCAACTACAGATTGGGCCCTATTGGGTTTTGAAGTTGATTTTTTAAGACATTTGTTGAAGTTCAGCAGCATCCGTACTTGACACTGAGCCTGGTAACCAGTAAGCTTTCTGTGAAGCCAGACTTCCTGGATTGAAATTCTGGCTTTGTCTCCTCCTAGCAAGTTGACTGTAGAAAAACATCTTAATTTCTCTATGCCTCGAATTCTGTATCTGTGTACCAGAGATAATACCAGTACCTGTTTCATCATGTTATTGTGAAAGTGAAATGTGCTAGAAAGACAGAAAGAAACTTTAGTATAGAGTTTAACTAATAACAATTTTATTTTTATTAATTTTGTGAAGATATATTATTAGTATCTAGACAGGCTGGGAATTCCTATGACAAATAATGTGTAAATTAACCTTTTATTTTATTTTATTAAAGTTTATTTTGAGAGAGAGAGCGTGCATGCAAGAGTATGCATGTGCATGAAGGGGGGAGGGCCAGGGAGAGAGAGAGAGAGAGAGAGAGAGAGAGTGAGAGAGACAGAATCCCAAGCAGGCTCCATGCTATCAGCTCAGAGCCTGACGTGGGTTTCATACTCACAAACCATGAGGTTATGACCTGAGCTGAAATCAAGAGTCGGGCGTTTAACAGACTGAGCCACCCAGGTGCCCCTATACATTATTAAAAAAAATTTTTTTTTTAATTTTTTAAAGTACTTATTTATTTTTGAGAGAGAGAGAAAGAGAGACAGAGCACGAGCCAGGGAGAGGCAGAGAGAAAAGGAGACAAAGAATCCAAAGTGGGATCCAGGCTCTGAACTGTCAGCGCAGAGCCCAAGGCAGGGCTCAAACTCATGAGCCTTGAGATCATGATCTGAGCCAAAATGGGACACTTAACCAACGGAGCCACCCGGGCACCCCTGTATTTTATTTTATTTTATTTTTTAAGCAACGGTCTTTAAGGGCACCTGGATGGCTCAGTTGGTTGAGCATCTGACTCTTGATTTTGGCCCAGGTCATGAAATCATGGTCATGGGATCAAGCTTCACGTACTTTGGCCTCCACACTGGCTGTGGAGTCTGCTTAAGATTTTCTCCCTCCCTCTCCCTCTGCCCCTCCCTGCTCTTGCACAGGTGCACTCTCTCTCTCAAAAAATAAATAAATACAGCAAAGGTATTTAGATTTCTTCAGAAGAAAAAAAAAGTACAGTTGAGTTGCAGAATTGTCTAAGAAACAGGAAAAGATATGTCAGTTATAGATAAGTAAGTCAATTAATAGATTGATTTACTAGAGAATATTTTAGCATCAAGTAGGGGCTTATATAAGCATACACACTCTTTTATTCACTTTTCCCATTTACACAAATGATGAAATGTGCAACATAAATATATGTGACCTCCAAAATCTGGGCCTGATCTTCTGGAATGGTGAAATAAGTGAGGTCCAAAGAGTTGTGTTTATCCATGTATCAATCATAATAGCATTACTGAGCACTTACCGCTTAGCAGGTATATATCTAATTGCCTTCAGTTTGTAATTTACCTAATTATAACAACCCTATAAAGTAGGGATAGTTAATATCCTATTTTACATGTGAGGAAACTGAGACAAAGATAGGTTTTATGCCCAAGGTCATATAGTCAGTAAAATGGCCAGGGATCAGAACATAAGAAGAGGTCTAGTTCCAGAGAGTATTCCCTGAACAAAATCTGTCCTGCAGAATAAATTTTAACTTTTACATTCTTTGACCCTTCAGACTAGGTTAATCTCTACCCTTTTTGGAAACTGTAATGTTTCTAACTTGGTCAAATATCCTTCCAGTTTCAAACTCTCTTTGAGGTTTCTCGAAGCTTCACATCGACTGACTTGAGTACTTGTCTGGGTTACTGATAGGCTATTTTACCTAGACCTCTGGAACAGGTATATTTCTTATTTCAGCTTACACATCTGGACTTCTGAGGTCTGGCTTTCTATTCCCAAGATGCCCATCACCATTTTATTTTACTATGGATTACCTAATTACTCATTGTCTATTAATACTTTTCCCATCCATCCATGTATCTCTTGTAGAATAACTGCCACCCACTCCTTTTCTGGACTCTGTATAGCATGGTCATTTACAGGCTCAGTCATACAGACCAAGATGATATGACTCCCAGTCAGTATCAGTATGAGTTATTTAGTGTATTTTATCTTTTTATCCTCCAGTTGCTAAACGACAAGGGGAGACTAAAGAAAAAAGATACTAATTTCCTATAAGGAAGATCATATTGTGATATACAGGAAAAAATACATATTAAAACAATATTTTTGACTATTATATCAGCAATAAAATATTACATTTGAATACTTTTCAATTTAAAATTTCACAAAATTTTCTAATTTCTGGCAACAAGCCTGGTTAATAGTGTAATTATTGTCATCAGTAATTAGGAAAAATGGTAATGTGTCTCTAAAGAACCCAGAAATAGGGGAAATAATTCTTTTTCTTCAATATTGGTTTTTAAAATCAGCATTTATTAAATAAGAGAAAAGATGAGCAGAGTCATTTATAAGATACAACTCAAACTTGATAGAGTATGTCCCTATACTTAAGGAAATAGTGTCAAAATGAGGATAGATTGGCCATGAAGATGGAAATAATTATTCATAGAGGATAATATTGGAAATAAGTATTATTCTAAGCACTGTCCAGGAGAGAGCCTTACAAAATAGACTTGGATTATTACAGTTCTGTTGGCAAGCTCAAGCCTTGTTATTATAACAGTAAAACATAAAGCTATGTGAGTCTGATACTATTAACACTTCAGTTTAGCTAACTCATTTTTGTGCTGCATCCACATTCACCAAACAAGCTAATTAGGATCGGCTTCCTCTATAGATCTGCCTACAGGAGAGAAACTATGGAGCTTCAAGTATAGTGAGGGATAGAATTGTTATTGTATTAGTTGAATACTTTGGATTATAAGGAACAGAAACCTACTTGTGCTAGCTTCAACGACAACAACAACAACAACAACAACAACAAATCAACTAAATGTGAATATGTGAATTGATAATGAATATGTGCTACAGGAAATAGCATATCTACAGGAAATAGTATAGCATATCTACAGGAAATAGTGTCTTGGAGTTGTGGGGATGGATGCAGAAAGGTCTCAGAAGTGGCTAAAATGAGAAATTGGAAGGCACAGAGAACCCGTAAAATCTTTTCTCTCCAGCTTTCATTTTTCTTCTCCATATGGATGCTTCCTTTGTCGTTTTCTGTAAACAATTACTTCTGTTTCTGTAGACTACATGGGGATTGCAACATTACTACTTTGTATTTCCCTAGCATAAGTGTTTTTATGTTTAGCCGCACAAATAGAAACTTCTATTTCCTTTCTTTCGTATTATTGAGGGATAATTGACTTATACTTATTACTCATGGGTCTGTGGGCCCAGGGCCTTCCTCTTATGTACGGCTTAGATGAAATTTCCACAGAATTTACTGAAACCTCACTCTTTTTGATTTGAATTGACCAATCTGTTCTTACCCTGGCGACTCTAAAGCACTCCACCCAGAGACCCTAATAAAGGCACATCCCTCCGGTCTTGCCACTTCCTCTGCCTTCATCCTACCTTGACCTTCCCTTGCGGCCCCTGTAGGTGTACCTGTATCTGTGAAACTGTAAAATAATTTTCTGTTTTAATTTTCTTTCAGTCATATATTGAACCACAGCTGACCATTAGACCCCGGGGCCCTCTTAACAAGTGTTAATTAGAATGAGCTTGTCAATTTCTACAAAGAAAAACTTCTTGAGTATTGGAATTATGTTGAAACTGTACATCAATTTGGGGGAATTGACATCTTAAAAACTTTCAGGCTTCTGACCCGTGAGTAAGATTTATCTCTCTGTTTCTTTGGGTCTTCCAAAAACATTTCTTTCGGTAATTTTTTTTTTTTTTTTTAGTGTATATAACTTGCACATTTCAGCCACATTTATTCCTGCATTTTGGATCTGTTGTAAATGGTATTTTCTATTCCGGTTTTCATTTATTTGTTGTTATTACATAGATGTTTAATTGTTTTTTTATATTGATCTTATATTTTTTAATTCTTAACTAAAGTCACTTAATAGTTCTAGTAGTTTTGGGGTATATTCTCCCATATTTTCTGCATAGATACTAATGTTATCCATGAATAAAGACAGTTTTAATTCTGTCTTTTCTAACTGGATGCCTCTTATTCCTCTTTCATTATTACTTTGGCTAGAAATTCCACTACAATTTTGAGAAGTGCAGAGAGTGAACATAATTTTCTTCTTCCTGATTGTAGAAGAAAAGCATTCAGTCTTTCAATATTAAGTATGATATTGGCTGTAGGGTTTATTATTATTATTATTATTATTATTATTCCCTTTATCAGGATTAGGACATCCTCTTCTATTCTTCCTTTCCTCAGAAGTTTTATCAAGAATCAATACTGGATTTTGTCAAATGCTTATTCTAATGAGATGATCACATATTTTTGTTGGTGGTGATGGTGTTTATATTTTCATATCATGTTGAATGATAATAATTTGTTTTTTAATGTTAAATTAACCTTTGATTCCAGACATATACCCCTACTTGCATCAAATTGCAATTCAATTTGATCTGAATTGCAAGTATTTTTAAAAATATCTATGTATATTTGTTCATGAAATACCTTTGGTTTCCATACCAGGATAATGCTTCTGAAATAATTTGGGAATAATCGCCTTTTTTTATGCTATTGTAGTGGAAGTGTTTTCTTAATTTCTTTTTCAGCTTGCTTACTGTTAGTGAGTTTTGCATTTGATCTTGTACCCTGAGACCGTATGTACTGTGTCTAATGTATTAGTTCTAATAGCTGTTTTGTGCATTTTTTAGAATTTTCTGTATATAGGATCATATTATCTGTAAAGATATAGCTTTACTTTTTCTTTTCCAATTTGAATGCCTTCTATTACTTTTTATTGCATAATTTCTCTTTCTAGAACTGCCAGTACAAAATTCAGTAATAATAACTTGGGAAACATCCTTTTGTTATATCTCATCTTAGAGGGAAAGCTTTCAGTTTTTCACTACTAAGTATATTGTTGGCTGTGGGTTTTTCATAACTGCCTTCTAACATGTTGAAAATGTTTCCTTCTATTCCTAGTTTTCTAAGTGTTTTTATCTTGAAAGGTTCATTTTTGTGAAATGCCTTTACTGCTTTCACTGAGATGATCTTTTTTTTTCTTCATTCTAATTTGGTGTGTTACCTTGATTGATTTTCATGTGTTCAACCACAGTTACATTTGGGGATAAATCCCACTTTTGCATGGTCCATATTTCTTTCACTATGCTGTTGGGTTCGGTTTGCTAACATATTGTTGAGGAGTTTTTTTCTCTGTATTCAGAAGAGATATTGGTCAGTAGTTTTCTTTCATGTGATAGTATTTATCTGACTTTGGTATCAAAATAATGCTAGTGGCAGAGAATGAATTAGAAAGTCTTCCCCTTTTTCCTGTTTTTATTTTTTGGCAAAGTTTGAGAAGGATTGGTATTAATTTCTCTTTACATGTCTGGTAGAATTCATGATTGAAGCCATCTGGTCATGGGCTCTGCTTTATTAGAAGGTTTCCCCCTCCCCTCCACTAATTCAATCTGTCTCATTTAACAATAGGTCTGTTCAGATTTTCTATTTCTCCTTTAGTCCAGTTTGGTGGTTTGTGTATTTCTAGGAATTTTTCCATTTCATACGGTTTATCTTATTTGTTGGCATCAAGTATTCTCTTACAATCTTTTTGTTTCCATGAGGTTAGTAGTAGTGAATCCACTTTCATTTCTAATTTTAGTTATCTTTACTTTTTCTCTTTTTTATTAACCAATCTAGCCAAAGATTTGTCAATTTTGTTGATTTTTTAAATAGTTTTTTTTAAATGTTTATTTATTTATTTTGAAAGAGAGAGAGAGAGAGAGTGACTGACACAGAGAGACAGAGAGTACAAGTGGAAGAGGGGCAGAGAAGGAGGGAGAGAGAATCCCAAGCAGACTCTGTGCTGATGCAGGGCTCGATCCCATGAACCACAAGATCATGGCCTGAGCCGAAATCAAGAATGGGACATTCAACTGACTGAGCCACCCAATGGTTTTGTTGATTCTTTCTATTGTTTTCCTATTATCTTTTTTCTTTGTGTCTGCTCTAATCTTTATTCTATCCTTCTTTCTGTTAGCTTTGTGTTTAGTTTGCTCTTCTTTCTCTAGATAATTTAGGTGTAAAATTTTGCTATTGATTTGAGATCTTCTTTTTATATGTTTATGTTCATACCTATAGGTTTTCCTCTAAGCACTGCTTTCCTTGCATTCCATATATTTTGGTATGTTGTATTTTCATTCATCTTAAAATAATTATTATTATTTTTAGAGAGAACGCAAGTGGGGGAGAAGGGTAGAGGGAGAGGGGGGAGGGAGGCAAGGAGGGAGAGAAAGAGAGAGAGAGAGAGAGAGAGAGAGAGAGAGAGAATGTTAAGCAGGCTCCATACTCAGCACAGAGCCTGGTATCATGACTTGAGCCAAAATCAAGAGTCGGGTGCTCAACTACTTGAGCCACCCAGGACCCCTGTCATAAAGTAATTTCTGTCTCCCTTGTAATCTCTTCTTTGTCTTATTGGTTCTTCACAAATGTGTGGTTTAATTTCCACATATTTGTTAACACTCCCATTTGCTATCTGTTGTTGTTTTAGAATATCATTTCATTATGATTGGAGTGAAGATACTTTTATGATTTCAATCTTTTCATATTAAGACTTGTTTTATGGCCCAACATAGGGTCTGTCCTGGAGAATGTCTCTTGTATATGAAAAGTGTATATTCTGTACGTATATTACCATTGCTATTTTTGTTTTATGCAGTCCGTTTTTTAGAGAAACTTTAAAAATAACTTTATATTTACATGTTTACCTTCATTTATCATTTTTGTTGGTCTTTCCATTATACTGTGTATATCCAAATTTCTGTCTCATATCATACCTCTTCCTAAGTAATTACATTGAACATTTCTTATAATGCAGGTCTTCTGGCATTGAATAATGTTTTAATTTTTTTTTCTTTTTTACACCTGAGAAGGGTTTTATATCCCTTTCTCTTTTTAAAGATAATTTTTCTGGGTATAGATTTTGTTTGTTTGTTTATTTATTTGCACTTTGGAGATATAACTCCATTGTCTTTTGGCTTGTGTGGTTTGTGCAATGAGTAAGAAATCAGTTTGTTTCTCGTAATAATAGCATATAATTACAAAAATATGCATTTATATAGTGCCCACTACATTTAGGCCCAATTCTAATAGCTTTCAAATATTTTTTATTTTAAATATTATTTAAAAAATGTGTTTAACAAAGTGAATTTAACTGCTTTGTACACTCCCGAAGGAGTAAACATACATACATACATATTTGCATGCATACATATATGCCTGTTAAGAAGAAAAGTGATAAATGACTAGTGTCAGAAGTAGCAAATAGATCTACCCTGAAGACTAAAGATTGTTTATTTAATGTAGAAATGAGAGATTGTTGATGTTCTTAGTAAAATTATTTTTTGTAAAATATTTATAAGGTTGAAATCAGATTATAATTGGTTGCAGATTTAAAGGCTATTGACAGTTTTCATGGGAAAATGGAAACGTGAAAAGTGATAATGGGAATAATTATAAAATTTATTATGGTAAAATTATAAAAATGTAGTACTAAATTTAAGTATTATTTTTACTTACTATGCTGAGGACTTTACATACATTATTATGTATACATACCTTATTTTAATTAATTTACTTAAGTCTTATAACAGTATTTTGAGGGAGATTGTATTATTTCATTTGTCCAAATAAGAAAACTGAGTTATAAAAAGACTGAGTATACTCTGTATCTTGAGAGTTCAGTTTAAAAAAAAAAAAATAGGGTCTTGGAGCTCGTGGGTGGCACGGTCTGTTGAGTGAGTTCAGTTCAGGTCACGTTCTCATAGTTCCTGGGTTTGAGTCCCACGTAAAACTCTGTGCTGACAAATAAGATCCTGGAGCCTGCTTTGGATTCTGTGTCTCCCTCTCTTTCTACCCCTCCCCTACTCATGTGCACAAGCACACGCACTCTCTCTCTCTCTCAAAAATAAATAAACATTAAGAAAATGAAAAATAATTGAATCCCTCTCTTCTTCTCTCTGTCTCTTTCTCTCTCCCTAGGAATACTGTGATAGATCTTGAATGCAAGTTCCGTTTCTATGTCTTGGTTGAAATACATCAGGCATGACATTTTTTTTCATTCTTTTTAACATTTAGAAGTCAAATGTGAATTAAAATATACCTTGTTATAACTGCCACATGAAACATAAATTATAAAGCCAATTTGAAGAATAGTTGGGAGCTGGGATTTTTCAAAATATGGCTGTCCCAATGTGATGATGTCATCTTCCATCAAAAATAAGGTTATGTTTACTTTCTTTGAAACTAGTCAGATCTGTGGGAATATCTCAACCCATACAATGTAATGAAAGTAATGATGCATGGCTTTTGAGACTCTGTTATAATAAGCAAAATGGCTTCCTTCTTATCTTTTCCCTGTCTTAAGAAGCTTACTCTGGAAGCCCAGCCACCATATTGTAAAGAAGTCCAGGTCACATGGAGAGGCCACAAGTGGGTATTCCAGTGGCAGAGTGGGCCAGGCTTATAGCTGACAATCAGCCGCACCATCAGATATATTCTAGCTCTTGACTTCAGATCTTAGAGCTGACGCCTTAGACATCTTTGTGCAGACACAAGCCATCCCCATTGTACTCTGTTTGAATATTTAACCCAGAGAAACCAGGAGAAGCAATAAATAATTATTGTGTATAGCTGCAAGCTTTTGAAATAATTAGTTACCCAACAATAGATAACTGAGATGCATTTGTTCCTGTAATCCGATATGCAGTATGTATTCAGAAACTGTTGTACAATAAGGTATATGAAAAATGTTTGTTGGATCATAATTTGTAAGAGCAAGAAACTTGAGAAATCTAGAAATAAATGTCTAAAAATAAGAGATGCTAAATAATCTTAGAATACACGTACTATGAAACACTATTCCGTAGTTTAAAAAATCAAATTTATCTATGGGGAAATTTGTAAAATACTTGCTGTTAGATAAAAACAGCAAAGTACAGAAGGGAGGACAACATTTATGTAAAACACATACATGCCCCCAAATATTACATATTTGCTACTGTAATATAAAAGTCAGTGAAAACTGGTGTAATAAGATGCAACTAATCTAATGCATAAATGAGGGTAAGAATAATATCATAAATTCAACGTGAGTTAAACAGAAAGAGAAAGAAGTTATTTGGGGAATCTGCTCTGTGCAAGTTGTTGAACTATGAATCTCTTTGATATTATTTTATATATATCATAATAGTCTTGTAAAGTATGTATTGTTATCAGTTTTTTTAAAAGAAGATAAGTGAGAGTATATTTAATATATGGTGGAAAAGCTAACCGTGCTTAGTCAACTACGTAATTGATTCTAGACAGCCTAATTTTGATTACTTAGTACATATGGGCCCCTTTACAGGTACATATTGCTTTTGAAATTTATCTTTAATTAAATAATTTCTTAAATGCACCTAGCCTTATATTCCTCATGCACAGTGCCCAAGGGCTAACCAGATGAAATACATGATTTTTTTTTTTAACTGCAGTTCTGAAAGCACGTTTGAATCAACCTAAATGGACATAAGTTCGTGGCCTCGGGTCATTTTTTGCTTCTGTTATTTCAGTAGACATTTCTATTATACCAGTCGCTGAACATGGTCAAATCAAGGACATTCAGAGTTCTTTGGCATTCTCTTTGAGGATTATGGAGAATGAAACAGAAAGATTCCATGCCTCTTCTGAAAACTATTGCTAAGTGCTGTTTGTATGAATCTTGTTTATTTATGGATACCAACTCTACAGGAATATGCCACAGATCATCTAGCCGAATGTAAGCAGAGTTTGGGTAACACTTGATTCAAATCTCATTACCATATGTGAAGTAACTGGACCTTCCTGTATGATGGCCTCATGAAAACTTTTCCCAGCCACCTGACTATGCTTTGGTTCTGTGAGAAATGGCGTTATGTGTAGCATCCACAGTTTGGCTTAAATTAGTGCTAGTTTAGTTTCTTTTCCATTGCAAACCAAGTGTTTCTGGAAGAGCCAGATCTATGCTAGTCCTGAGTTAGTAGAGTAAGGAGTAAGAGAAGCAAATAGTTTTAAGTAGCGGGTACTGGAAAACCCAAATCCCAGTGATGTGCAAGAGTACAGAGTAGTCAGGAAACTGTCAGAGGTCAAGTTGACTGGTTCACCTTTGCTCTCATGTGGTATATTATGTGTGTTGCATGCATATGGACAAATACGAAATAAGGGAATATGTAGGAAAATGGGCAGAGGAACAAGCAGCAAGTGATAAGATTATTTCTCAGAGCAGGAACCAGGTAAAGGCTGAAGGCATTAAGAATTTGTTATATTCAGATTCTTTGTAATGTGTTGGTTCACCTTAATTCTTAACTCCACTTTTCTTAACTGAATATGATTTCGATCACTGTGAACGTTCAGGTACTTCAGTTCATCATGTTATGTCAGTGCTATCCATCTTACATGTATAGTGCTGGGCTTTGTCACTTGGCCATTTTACTACCCATTAGTTTCCTTGAGTATATTCTTTTCTATAATAACGAGTCAGTGTCAAGAAATCTTGTGGTAAGATCTTGATATATTTTTAACTGGAGGACTCCTTTAAAAAATGAGTCAATGATGAAGGATTATCTTGTACTAAAGGGAGAAAAAAAAAGTAGAAAGGTAATGAATCTGGACGTTGACATGTCGTATATCTTGTGCAGGGACACCCAAGAATTGTTGGAGAATGTTGGAAATATTCCAGGAATTGTCATGGCTGGATGGTAGCCAGGTTGATGATGATGCATTGTCATTTTACTTTTGGAAAATCCTGCGAGGCTCGCTATGGAGTCTGGCAATTGCAATTACAATTACTGTACTTCATTTTATTCACTTGGGCAAAATAATGTCATTCCACTTAAAACATACAAAATTACAAACTAATAATAAAGCTCTCTTAATGGCCCTTAGAGCGAGGAGTTAACCTTGATGATAAAGTGATGTAAGGCTTAATAAACCTTGTTTCTGGCCAAGTCTCAGGAAGAATGAATTCTGTGTGATTTAGCTGTGTAGAATCAATAATAACTGGTTGCTGCCTGGCACTAGGGGAATATGAGGATTGCTCACAGTATTCACACAGGTATGGCGATCGCCCAGGCTTCCTCCCGCCCTCACAGGGCTTCTCTTCTGCTTTTCTTGTCATCAAATGACTCTACTCTGTGATGTGAGTCTAAACTGCTCTGGTGTGTGTTTGCATGTTTGACTGTGTCTCCCCAACAAGGATCGTCTCACTAACAGAACTAAAGGAAGCACAGTTAGACGTTGCAGATATTTATGTGTTAAATAAAAATAAACCTTGAGTAAATATTTGTAAACAGCCAAGAGCAAGCTTTGTAGTGACTTGGGTAAATATACTGGCATTGTATTCAAATATCTTTTATCAAAGAAAGTTGTTGAGCAGTTCTACTTACAGCTGTCACTTAAAAAATTTACAAAATCTGGATATTAGTAGAATGCTATATAGACCAGGAAAATTCACATTGTAGAATTTTGAAGAAAGGATACCAGGAGAAAGTTTAAGAAGTTACTTGCCTTACTAAATATACTATGTTCTCAGTCTTGTGGACTCAAGAAAAAAAGAAAACTTTCTCATGAGTGTCCTGGTATACACTAGAACCAAGGATATGAAATTATCTAAGTAAAACTCTTGAGAGCATGATGTACAAAATATGAAGCAATACATTCATATATAATAAAATATACAATAAAATGTGTCTACCAGTTTATTATCTATGCCGTTAAGAAAGTAGCTTATCAGAAAGTTATTTAAGTGAGTCTAAATTAACATAGGAGTAATTAGTTGCATGTTACAAATGAATAATTGCCTCATGCTGTCATACTTGAGGCAGATGAGATTCTTTTAAAAAAATTTTTTTAAATGTTTATTTGTTTTTGAGAGAGAGAGAGAGGACAGAGTGCGAGTGTGGGAGGGGCAGAGGGAGGGAGACAGAATCAGAAGCAGGCTCCAGGCTCTGTGTGGTCAGCACAGAACCTGATGCAGGGCTCAACCTCATGGACTATGAGATCATGACCTGAGCTGAAGTCCGATGCTTAACTGACTGAGCCACCCAGGCGCCCCAAGGCAGATGAGACTCTTGAAGTAGCTTAACAGGGATGCATTCCCATAGCCTTTGCTGGGCAACATCTTACTTTTGCAAGTTGACCCATGGACACTCTCATTGCCTATTGCTCCCTTGTTTTGACCAGTTTGATATGCATTTCATTTTCATGTGAGTTTTGTTTTATAGCAACAGAAATACATTTATTATATAAATTATGATAGTGGTTGGAATACACAGAAATATAAGTCAGTTCACATTGCTGAAATTTTAAAGGATTTCTAAGACTTGCAGGCATAGATTGAGGGTCTCTGGAGAGAGGCTTTATCCTCAGAGTTCCAGGCTGAATTCTAGAAGTATGAATAAACCCCAAAGTAGTTTTGGGGCTGTGATCCACTTCCTATATAGAACACTAGGACAGTAGATAAGGGAATTTTTTTCAGTACCTGTTAAGTGGAGAAGAATACAACATTTTCAGGATGTGAAAAAGAGTATGAGTGAGCTGGCCAAGGCCCTAGAAGTTATCAGGGTGTACCATGTTATTGGACGAAAGTTGAGACTGTGCCCCTGACAACATCCAGTGTAGAAAAGCAATGGCGGCTGGGAAGCAGAGAGAATTTATAACTCAGCAGGGCTGTCATGGACAGAAATCAACCTCTGACTGTCAGACTTTTTCTCTTGAGGTCATGGTCAATTTAAGCCTGGATACGTAAGTTATCCAGCCCATGGAAAAGGAAGGGAAAAATGAAAAATCTTAATTGACTGAGTTTAAACTTGAAATGGCTGAAAAAATTACTAGAGTGATCAAGCTTATCTGATGTTAACTGGATTGATTTTTTTGCCACTAGTCAGAAAAGAGTCTCAAAGTAAAGATGAAGTTAATGTAAAAAAAAAAAAAGTCAAGCTATATTTTACCAGTCGGAATTTGTGACTTGAAAATACACATCTGCTTTTTGTTTGCATGTATGTATAAGTGGTTGTGGAGTTTATACTGGGATTTAAGGCATTTAGAATATTATAAAAAAGATGGGTTGTCGAGATTTTTGAGAGCGAATTTGGGTAGCTATAATTCAAATTTATAAAACAACTGTTCACAAATATTTCAATAGTGTTGGTTTAATGACAAGAGATATGCTGCCTTGATACAATTTTACGATGAGATTTGTAATCTAGAATTTATGTTATTGACTCTGCTGTTAGGTTTCTTTAAAAATTCTGTTTATTAAGTGTGTAATGTTTTAATGATAGCATGTGGAGAAGAGGAATTGGGACATTCCTGACCAAATTTTGAGCTATAGTGGCCTCAAGATAGCTTTAACTTCTTTATTTCTCTTATACAGCAATTTATACTAATTACAACAATTCATTTTAGCTAACACATGTGGAAACATAAAAATGTGGAGCTATACATAATGAAATTGAAAGTGATCATAAAATTTTAAAATAAATTTTAATATGTGTGGTTCCATGCAGCTGCATGTTCAGACTTTTCTTCCTCCTATTTAGTTCCCCAAATATTTCATTAGTTTTGTTATTTCATGATCAGTATGAATGTCATAGCCCAAACAATTTTAAGCAATAAGTAAATAGGAGAAATTCATTATCATATAAACTTCTTAGGAATAATACTGAGTTTCAAATCTTTGGAAATAGTAGTAACCAAATGAGATGTTATCAGACTTTACTAATACAAAATATATGTTTCCCCATTCTAATATTTTGAATACTTGAGCAATTAGATGCCACTAGCAATGTTAGATTTGATTAGGGGACTTTGGCTTACTGCTTAATAAGCTTAGCTATGAATATTAGCTCACTATCTTTTAGATTTAGAAAAAAAATATCAGAGGATTACAAATCAATTGTATCGCCCCCTACTTTTTAAAAATATTACTTGGTTTTAAAAGAACAACAATCACAGGGCAGTGAAAGTACTAATAGTAGCAGAAATATAAAAATTTGCATATAGAAGACATGGAAGTGGAGAAAGTATAATAGAAAATACATGCGAAAAGATGTAGGAATCGGAAAAAAATGTTTACATAAAATGTTTCCCATCACTCACTATGCCTTTCATATCAGATGTGAGGAGGAAAAAGTAAGATGTGAGGAGGAGGGTCTGGAGAAGTATGTATACAGGACCATATTATGGAAAACCTTATATTTCCATGCATAGACTTAGAATTTTATGCTGATCATTTCTTTTTTTTTAATGATTATTTATTTTTGAGAGACAGAGAGACAGTGTGTGAGCAGGGGAAGGGCAGAGAGAGAAGGAGACAGAGACTTTGAAGCAGGCTCCAGGCTCTGAGCTGTCAGTATAGAGCCCGACGCGGGGCTCGAACTCACGAACCGCGAGATCATGACCTGAGCCGAAGTCGGCCACTTAACCGACTGAGCCACCCAGGCACCCCTATGCTGATCATTTCTAATGTGCATTTCACAGAGCCATAAGATCACCTTTATTACCTTCATTGTGACTGCCATTTTCTTAAGGAAGAAAGAGAAAGAAAGGAAATTGGGGTTGGTTATGAGACTTGTAAGGAATATTGATCATTAATAATAGCCAATAAGGAAAATGAAAAGTGTGTGACCAACAATGAGGACAAGTATTTTAGAATGGCACTGGGATTTAACCATAATCATGCATTAGAACTTTGGTTTGTTGCCATTAGTTTGTTTTATTCAACTGTGCTAAGCTGCCATGGTAAAGAAATAGAAATACTAAAAAGAAAAACTTATCAGAGGTGTTACAATATAGAATAAGCCATTATCATATAAAGCAAGTTAAGAACAGAAGCTGTCCTATTGTCAAAGAAACTAACAAACCCTCAAATCTCAGTGTGTTAGAACAATAATGGTTGACTTGCTCTCATGACTGATGCAGGTTGAGTGTTGTTATAAGTTGAATTTTGTCCCCAGAAGATATGTTGAAGACCAGACCTTTAGCACCTAAGAATGTAGCCTTATTTTGAAATAGGGTCTTCATAGATGTAGTCAAATTAAGATGAAGTCGTTAGAGTGGGCTCTAATGCAGTTTAACCAGTGTCCTTATGTAATGGTGAAACATGGGCACAGATACATACAGACACATGCAGATGGAAGATAATATGAAGAGACTCAGAGAGAATAGGCTATTTACAGGCCTAGGAATGCCTGGAACTACCAAAACTAGGAGAAATATGTGACATAGATTGTTCCTAATAGCCTTCAGAGAGAGCACAGACCTGCTGACACCTTAGTTACAGAGTTTTCTGGCCTCCAAGACTGTGAGACAATATACTTCTATTCTTTAGGCCTTTAGTTTAAGGTACTTTGTAATGGCAGCTCTAGGACACTAATGCAGGTGGATTTCCACCTATCTGTAATTTCACCATCTGAAAGATGCCTTCAAACTAATCTTAACAGAGAGAACATGGAGGTTGCACACTGTTTCTTATCTGCTTTGGTGAGAAGTGACATAAATAACTTTCATTCATAGTCTAATGACTAGCAATAGACATATGGTCTCAATTTAACTGCAAAAGAGCCTGGACATATAGGAAAATGTTTTTAGTATTTGCTGTACAAATACTGTCTTCTTTGCAACAGTTATTGAAGTAGCTGTATCTGGCATCTTAATTCAGTTTACGCCTCTTAAGAATAGTGGGAAAAGTGTTTGTATCTTAAACGTTGATTTTTAGATAAGAGTAATTCTACTCTTAAATAAGAGTAATCTTGTCTAGTTGATATGAAGCACCTGAGATAGAGAATATTTTCAATAGATTATTGTTACTAAGAATTAGAGGATTTTGTAGAATGAGTACTGCCGAAGGATGTGAGGATTGAGAATGTTAGTGTCCAGATGATATTTCTTTTAAAAATGTTGAAGATATCTTGGGCTAAATATTTTAGATCTTGTCTATTACCAAAACATTGGTAGAGTTGGATAAGGACTCAGTAATTTGGGGAATACCAACCTAAGCTCTCTACCACTTTACTTTCAATCTGACTCATTTTACTATCCATATGTGAAATGATGTGTATTATATATGATAACTTGCTAAAAATTAGGCTTCTTCACTTTACAGTCTTATGATAAGGAAAAATAGAAAAAAATTAAGGATATAAGAGCATTAAAAAGTATTTTGTCCTGGATAAAAGTTATTTTATTTGACATCCTTCTTATATTTAAGTCTTTTTAAATAAATAAAAATAAATACTGGCCTGACATGTTTTGTTATACTGAAAATAAAAGAAAAAATTTCTGAGATTCTATTTATTTATCATTAAGTGAAGTTTTAGAAATTTATGATTCCAAATAACTTTATATTTGATACAAAACCATTGTACAATTTTACACGGCAGTGAAAAGCAGAAAATGTCCTAGAGTCTCTGTCCATATCCCTTATAAACATCATACTTATTTGTATATTTAAAGAATTTTGACTTAAATACATGGTGCCAGGAAACAGGTGTAATGAGTAGCACTTAATCTTTTTTGACTCATTCTCAATGATCCCTAATAAAATTTCCACATAATAAGTTGAGTAGTGTGGCTTATACTAATAAAGTCAGATAAATAATGGCATTATCAAAAGAGGAAGAATGTGACAAAAAGGATTCAATTTGCAAAGTAATTTAATCTTGCAAAGGATTCTCAGACTAAAGGAAAACTATATACATAATTGCAAAAAAGAGCTGAGAAGAGGCATAGAAAATCAGTTGAAAGTTTGAATGATTTGGCAATTAAAAAATACAGCCAAGGGGCGCCTGGGTGGCTCAGTCTGTTAAGTGTTGACTTCAGCTCAGATCATGATCTCATAGTTCATAAATAAGTTCGTGCCCCACGTTGGGCTCTGTGCTGACAGCTCGGAGCCTGGAGCCTGCTTTGGGTTCTGTGTCTCCCTCTCTCTCTGCCACTCCCCCACTCATGCTCTCTCTGTCTCTGTCTCTCTCTCAAAAACAAATAAACATTAAAAGATTTTTAAAAATACAGCCTGAACAATATTACAAATAATTACAGTATTACAATAATCTGTTAGGAATTTAGAAGTATGATTTCTTTTGTTGTTAAATCAAGGGACAATTCCATCTTCCATACTGTCACTGAAAGTGCATAAGAAACAAATTTTTGTCACCCAGAAAATATGAAAATTACAGAGAATAATACTGGGAATGACAATGATTAAAGACAAAGACCTATTAAAGAATAAAGCAAATGAATATTTGATATTGAGAGTAATTAATATAACTTCAGAAAGTCATTGATTCTACACCACACTATACATTTCTCACAAGGTGGTAAAAGAAGAACAAGGTCAGGTATGACAAACTATGGCCTAAGTCTTCCATAGACTCTTATTTAATGCATACAGGCTATCACGAAGTCTTCCCTGTCATGAGTCCTGGGTAGTCCCCTACTAATAACAACAAACAGCTTGAGTTTTCAGTTTTGATGGTTTAGAGTTCTCTACTCCCTCTGATAATATTCAGCCTTGCTGTTCATATCTGCTTCCCTCCAAATCGGGCACACACTGAGTAGAAGACAAGTGAACTGATGAGGTTGCAATGTGACTATTTCCTACATGCCTGGGGTTTTGTCCCAAAAATAGATGACCAGTAGCAAGTCACTTTAAACTTTACCTCTTAAAACTCTTGTTATTGATATTCCACCATAAGCCAGCGGTTTGGACTGGCCACATATATGAGATAAAGGTAAAGCAGACAGGTAATGACTAGGTGAAGACTGGAATATTGTACATCTAAGTGATATGGTAAAGCATCATGTAGTAATGATCAGAATCCTGAGACGTCATGCTAGATTTGCTCTCTTTGTGAAAAGTAGAAATTTGACAAGCCTAATTAGATAATGGTAATTATTTTATTTTTGTTTTTCATGTATTTTCAACCATATGACAGGAATAAAACATTTTCTAATTGGCCTTTCAGAGTTTAAAAACATTATTTAATACATAACGTTGGACCAACTGCCCAGTTTCTTTCACGTCACTGTCTTCTCCCCAGCATTTTTAGTTTCTCTAAAATGTTCTTCAAGTATTTATTATTTAATTGGGTATTGCTTCCTGCCAGGCACTGACCTAAGTCCTTTAATCTGTTAGTTGATTGATCTTCGCAACAACCTTATGAGGATAGGCACTATGCTTATTTACATTTTACCAGTGTGAAAACTGAGGCAGAAAAAGGGTAAGTGACTTTCCCTGGGTCACATACATTTAGAGCACATTATGCCATGATGCAAATTTAGACAGTGTGACTCCAGAGTAGTCCTTTTAATGTCTGCCTTATACTCGTCTGTAATAGAAACATCCTTCTGCCGTATCTGTCTTGAGCCCTTTCACACGTAGTAAGTAACACAAAGAGTAGGAGCAGTCAGTGCTTCTCCATTTTACATTCATCAGAATCACCTGAAGACTGTTAAAACATTTTCCTGAGCCCCATCCATGTTGGGGGCCTATCAATTTGCATTCTAACAAGTGTCCAGGTGCTTTTGGTGCCACTGATCTATAGACTACCCTCTGAGTTTCACTGCATTACATTATATTTTAGTAAGTCATAATCTGTTCCTGATTGTGTATCTTTGAGAACCTTAGAATGTGCCAGTTTTTCTTTTTTTTTAATGTTTGTTTATTTATTTTGAGAGAGAGGGAGGGCACATGTGCCTATGCGTAAGGAAGTGGGGGAGGGGCAGAGAGCAAGGGAGAGAGAGAATCCTAAGCAGGGTCCATGCTCAGCGCAGAGCCTGATGTGGGGCTCAGTATCACAACTGCGAGATCATGACCTGAGCGGATACCAAGAGTCAGATGTTTAACTGACTAAGCCATCCAGGTGCTCCAAAATGTGGCGGTTTTTCTAACCTGTTCCTGAGTTAATAAGGACATAAAAGCCAGGCCCTATGTGGGAATCAAGTTTGTTCACTTACACCCAGAATTGACACTCATAGTAGTTTTCTTAGTTGTGGGGAAGTCATCCCTTTCTATAGATGGCAGCAAGAGAGATTTAGGTTAGTGTTTAGCAGGTATTTTCAAAGATACTTTTTTCATATCATAAGAACAAGGTGTGAGCAAGATTAAAATTAATTCAGTTTTGGCCCCAAGATGTCAACCGTTCTAATTAGCCATAAACATTTTGTTATATTAAGAAGAAACTTTTTATCTTGAATCAATTGTTAATGAAATCACTTTTCTATTTTCTTTCTGATCTGTGTACTCTGTCACATATAAATGACCGGCTATTAAGCTAGTAACAGAAGACTAAATGAGAATATAGTAGAGTAGTGCTTTCAGGGAATTATAATTTTTTATTTTAACATTGACATTTTTCCTCTATAGCATTTTTGTCTATAGCATTGACTTTGCTCAAATATTTCCTGAAGGAATAAAGTTAGTAATGAATCATTTAAAAGGAAAAGAAAAATCTTTTTTTTTTTCCTGTCTCAGTCCACTCAGGCCTAAATAATTTTCCCCCCTTTGGAAAGAGACATTTTAATATGTCACGTTTCAGTTCCAGCTCAATAAACAACCATTTATTTACAATTTTAAAACAATCTTCAGCCTAGTCAGGTAAGAATTATTTCAAAAGAATAAAAACATTTTCATTTCCCATCACTGCCAAAAAAGAAAAGAACATGAGTTATGAGTCTTGCTATGTTGTCTTAAGTTGATTACTATGGAATGATTAAAAAACTAGCTGTGCTGTCAGTGCAGAGGAGTACATTATAAGTGTAATAACAGCTTAGGGATACAATCCATCAATGCCGCACTTGGAAGAAGAAAAAAAGTTGATCTATTTCTTTGGTCATCATTTTCAGCATATTAGATGACAAATAATTGTACATTCATCAATAACAATAGATTAAAGTTGAAATGATTTATTGCTATTACACTGCTGTTATGATGGAGCACCGGGTCAGTCAAGCATCAGCGGGGTCTGTATTTAATTTTCATGGGTCTCTTAGCAGAAATAATAGACAGAGAGTAAACCACCTGAAACAAGGTAGATCAAAGTTGTTGACAAGTGATTTGTAGGTTGGTTCTTCATGAGTGGTGGGAGAGAGGCAATGGGACCTCTTTGGCGGGCTTGTTGAACCACTAAATCAAGCAGACCTTACGGGGCTCAGGCTAATGTTCAGCCAGGCAGCACATGGAAATATGAAAGCTACACAAGTATAAACTTCATCTAATATTACCCGAAGGTAATGGAATGCAGTACACGTTCCTGGGACCAAACCAGGCAATTTAAATAATCTGCAAATCTCAGGTAGACTAATGAGAATCTGCTCCTCAGGAAGTAGTCTAATTGTTTTTATATTGACTGACTGTCAAAAAGTTGGTGTTATCATGGAAAATTACATAATATATTCATCTTAATATATTTTATTATGTCTTCTTAAGCAAGGTGAGAATTCTTTATATTCAATGTGTTTGAATGTTTAAATTTCAATTCAACAAATTTACTAAATATTCTCAGCATGTGGGTCCATGGACTGCCTCTATCAGAATCACCTGGGATTCTGGCAAAAACACGTAGCTCTTCCCCATCCAGATACACCTAGTGAGAATTTCTGGCCTAGGGCTAAAAATGTACCTTTCTACAGTTTCCTGGGTGATTTTGATGAACTCTAAACTTTAAGAATGAATGTATTAGGCCCAGATATTGTGGACAAGCAATAATAACTCTACTGTGTCAGTGGGTTTCAGGAAAGCCTGCCCATCGTGGGGTTTACGCATAGCCCAATACTAGTAAATATAGTTTATAAGAATTTAACTATGCATGGAACTTCATTATCCTTACCTTGTTTTTTTTTTTTGTGATTTCCTTACATTTTAAATGACCTATTTGGATTTCTCATGTGAAATATGGTTGCACAATCACTTGTTAGCTAGTCTCTGAAATAATTTTGTGCATCGTGTTACCCAATATGCAACTTTATTGATTTATTTTATGTTTACATTTTATGTTTCATCTTTGTGGTTTTTTAAATTTTATTTATTTTTGAGAGAGAGAAAGAGAGAGCAAGAGAGACAGAGTGCAGGGGAGTGCAGAGAGAGAGGGAGACAGAGAATCCAAAGCAGGTTCCAGGCTCCACACTGTCAGCACAGAGCCGGACCCGGGGCTTGAACTCATGGACTGCGAGATCATGACCTGAGCCGAAGTCGGCCGCTTAAGCGACTGAGCCACCCAGGCTCCCCTCATCTCTGTGGTTTTGATTTATTGTTCATTTTCTGTTTTTACATAATCTTCAGTATACAATTCATAGTGGCTATAAAAGTGTTTTACAAAAGCAGGTTAACAGCACAATTAAGAGAAAATGTTTGATGATGTTGAATTTTGACCTGTCTTCACTTACATAGTACTTCCTGTCATTAAAAAAAAAAATAGACAGGGATGTCTTGGTGGCTCAGTTGGTTGAGCATCCGACTTCAGCTCAGATCATGATCTCTCAGTTCATGAGTTTGAGCCCTGCATCAGGCTCTCTGCTGTCAGCACAGAGCCCACTTTGTATTCTCTGTCTTCCCCTCTCTGCCCCTCTTTGCTCATGCTCTCTCTCTCAAAAATAAATAAACATTTAAAAAATAGACACCAGTTTTGGAATTTGAGAATAAGTAATATTTTCCTATTCAAGGTAATGGAAAAATTGTCATTCAGAGAACATGCTCTGAAGCATGTTTTCAGCAGGGATTTGTCAATAAAACGTAGGGAGAAGACTTGTTTGTAAGGTATCTTTCATCTAATTTAGCAGTAGAATACCTTGGATTGTGCCAGGCCAAAAGAAAATTCTCAAAATAATTTTGTCTTATAATTAATTATAGATAAATGACCAGTTCAGAATGGAAGGAAGTAAACTAATAAATCAGTGCTTTGTTTATTGCTGCTGATGTAGAAATCAGGGTACAGTATTGATAATACCCACTGCTGGATTGGCAGAGAATTCCCATCTCCTAGATAGCAGTGATGATTGGTAATATCTGCCCAGAGTGCTGTGTTTAGAAGTTGCCTCAGGGGTGCCTGGGTGGCTCAGTCAGTTAAGCATCCAACTCTTAATTTCCTCTCTGGTCATGATCTCATGGTTTGAGAATTCGAGCGCCACATTGGGCTCTGACAGCGCTGAGCCTGCTTACGATTCTTTCTTCCTCTCTCTCTGCCTGTTCCCTGCTTGTACTCTCTCTCATATGTACATACATACATACATACATTAAAAAAAAGAAGTTGCCCCAGACATAGACCCAGAGACAAGTAGCTTATTTGGCAGATGAAGTAAGAAAGGGAAGGGGGTAAAGCTAATAGTGGTTCAATTAATGTGAAGTTATTGCTGTGGACAGTTGGAGCTCAGTCCTGCTGAGACCCCTTAAAATGCCATGTAGAATATGGCACAGGGGAAATGAATTTGAGTATTAACACCAACTTTTATTACTCAGTGAGTGAGGGTTGCTCCTCTGACATGTTCCTGGGATTTTAACACTTGGCCCTCTGGCCCACCTTATGCACTTGTCAAACAGACTCCTTAGACAGAAATAGGTGTTTGAGGTCAGAAAGCATTAGGTTAGTACTGGAACTGTCCATAGAATTGCAAACTGACTTCTGAAGTGGGACAGGGAGATTTGGGAAGGGCACTGATAGTATCTGCTTAAGAAAGATTCTTAGATTACACCTGGACTTAACAGATGAGAATCTATTCACAGATACCTTAGATGTCTCTGCTGGTATTGCCATCCTTTAACTTATATAAACCCTCATAACAGCATTTCATGGAAACTAAAACTCATCATATTTTTCTGTGGTACATATATGTTCCCTCTGTATGATTGATTGACATGAAATAAATGTAGGAGCGCCACATACATGCCCACAGTGTCTTTAATTAGCAGTAGCCTTAGGTATATAGAAATGACTTTCACAGTGGAAGAATAAAGGCCAACAACATTCTTATTGTTTGATGATGATGTTTGGGTGGTGAAGGCTGAGTTCTCAGATTTAATTTGGTAAACATAGTTTTGTGAGAGGTGGTTGTCATAATACTGAAAATATTTGAAATCATATCATTACATTCCCTAATTTAAGGCTTTTAAAAGGACATATTTAATAGTCTGAGCTGTGAAGGCAACAATGTCTAACAAGGAATCTGTCTACTGATGTTT
The DNA here is from genome assembly GCA_028646485.1 of Cryptoprocta ferox. NCBI lineage: Eukaryota > Metazoa > Chordata > Mammalia > Carnivora > Eupleridae > Cryptoprocta > Cryptoprocta ferox. The sequence continues at coordinate 27,422,415 of CM053578.1, read as the reverse complement.
GTAATTTGTAACAGTATCCCTGTACAGAGCAGTGTACTAACAACCACTGGTAGTATTAATTATTCCTTTCAGGTTAAGAAGAAAATGAGAAGTGTTTAATAATCAATCTCAAGTTTATTAGGAGCTGAATTCCATTGGATGTGAGAGGCAGTTTCACAGTAAGAATGCCAGAGGAGCACATCCAGTGGCCTGGAGCCCCACTGAAATTAAAATCATTAGAAAACAATTAACATATGTGGATTTAGCAAACCAGATGACTGGCTAAATTCAGCTTTGAAAAATCCCACACCTGTCAATAGTTATCATCAGCAAAATAGTATGTATAGTTAAAAAAAAAAAAAGAAAAAGAGCTTTAATTTTCTGTCCAGTCAAATCTAAGTGTATCACACTCAATTTTCCTTCCTTAGTAATCTAAATAATTTCCCACCTTGCTCATGATGAATGTCTTGCCAGTTCCTACTCAGTTCCTCCACTTTACACGACCTAATTAAAGAAAACATTCCATGATTGCCTATTTTTTCTCATGCATGACAACCTATTATTTTTTCTACCACCTGATTAGGGCTTTATTACCCTTGGATTTAGATTGATTTGCTGAGCACTTTAATAAAACACTACTTAGTTTGATTTAAAGGGCTACAGGTTTCCTTCATTCATACAATTATTCTTATAACCATCTCACATTCCAAGTTCACTAGAGTCCCCCCCAAAAAGCAGTCTTAGATTACCACTGAACAAGGTTATAAAATAAGAATCACAGGTGACATTCCTGTTGAATATGGGCAATGCGGTTTCCATTGTGGGCAGTCATGAGAAGACATTTTGCAATATATTTTGTCAAGAGTGATAAATCTGTTTCATCATATCTGTCAGGAATGGCTCCTGTGTATTAAAGCCACTATAAAGTTTGCTCAAGATAAACCCAAACTTTCATATGATTAAATAATAATACATTTATGATGACAAATTACATTTACCATGTTATCTACAATGTGAGCCAAAATTAGATAGTTAGAGTTCAAATGGATGATGATGCATTTTGATTTCATATCTAGTGAATTTTTATTAAATGAATGTGCAACATTTATAAAACTGTCTTCTTTTTTGGACATTTTATTAGAGAGTGGTGTCCTACTTATAAAAAATAAAGGGACACACATATCCACATTGAATAACTTACTAATTGAATAAATTGCCAATGGAAGATAGAGAAAATATTTAAATATTCACTGGAGAACACCCTGTGTTTCTTGGAGGCTAAGCAGTTACAGATGGAAAGAAATTCCAGGCCCAAGAATAAGTCATAAATCCTACTCTGTAGTGGTGGAAGACAGGTGTTGTTCAGCAGTAGACTAAGAAAGATAACCTAGTGAACCCTGCTAGAGTCCAGGGACTAACAAAATATTGACAGAAGGTTCAATTCCACATAATCCAGTCAGGGATTCAGTCATTTATTTATTTGTTAAGTGCATGTTCCGTGAATGATTCAGAACAAAATGTTTTCCACAATTTTAAAGAACCTCAAGGGGCTTGCAATCTCATTGGAGTAACTGGGTTTATTTGTCAAAGGGAGTTTAAGCAGGCCAGGCTTGGAATATGCCCTATAGGTGTTAAGGAACTGAATAAATCCCAGCTATTTGATTTTAGGAACTGAAAGAATGCAGATTGGAAGTAGTTTGTGGCCAAATGGGAATTTCTGTGACTTTTAATACCGCAGGCAGTTGCACGCTTTTTAAAGTTAGAATTAAGAGCTGCCCTGACTTGGTAGCATTCTGAATCATATCAAAACATTTGTAAGTAGATCAGGTTCTTTGTACCTGTTTCAGATTTGATGAATGGGGATCTCTCCCTAGGAATTTCTGTGCAGCAGCCAGTTCTCCACCAGTCAGCCTGCAGAAATCTGTGAGTCACTGAGTAGTCAGTTCCTAATTTGGTCAGTGAGAGAATTCAGTGTAAATATCACCTGTCTCAATAGCCAGGATCAATGACTATGAATGTTAGGAAGAGTTCGGATTTCTGTAGAGTGGTATGTAAGAGAAATCTAGACAGGTACTTTGGAGTATATATAAGAGAAACATTGAAAATATGGTAGATATAGAGTGATCAAATAATATATTGTCCAAATTGGAACAGTTTTGAAAGCAATGGTGAATGCTGGAGATAGTTATGCTATTGTAACAGTCATGACGCAGGATAGCCCCAAGGCTAACAAGGTGTATGTCTGCCATAGGTGTGTGGTTCCATGTTTCCCATTGCCTTTTTCTCCTGATTCTTCCTCAAACCCCACAAGACAAGGATCAAGAGCGACATCAGTGTTACTGATGGTCATATCATTATCTCTATCATCCATGTCTTTTGTGGCTATCTGTTTTTCCTCTTTATGTTAGCCTATCTCATTATTGAACCTTAGGTGCTGTGTCAGTCCTTTTTTTCCATCTCTGCTCTTTGTCATCTTTCTCAGTAGTATCCATGTGGATGCCACAATCAATTGCCTGGCCTCTCCTCTCAAGTTCCTGAATTTCCTTTCTGTAAAGATCTTTTCAACTGCACTGGTTGTTTTAGCCAGCTATTCATTTCCAGGTATCCACCTTCTAAACACTGTCATCACGGATAACTGCATGACTATCAAAATCTTGGTATCTAGCATTTTATTTTCTGACCACCAAATTTTATTTTTCTACTTTCTTACTGTAATATTCCCATTGTAGCAACTTAAGAATTCTAAATCATTTACCCACATCAATATTTCATTATTTGTCAATATATGACTCCTTCCATATTTATCGCCTCACTTACCTTAGGGATGACTTATTATCGTCACCACTTACTTTGAAAATGCCCTAAAAAACACACTCCACTCTATACTCCTCAAACACCCAAATTTAAACTTAATTATCTACATTTCCACATCTATATCTGAATAACCAAAAATTTTGAGGGGGAAAGAAATTGCTTTCTTCTTTCTCATATCAACCAATAAAGCATGGTCACGTACCAATCACAGTGTCACAATGGACACCAGAAGTACTGGCCAAGGGCTTATCTTGTTAAGCCTTAATGGGCACTCTGTACTTAATCCCTTTATATTTCTGAGATAATATCACTTCCCTACTCTTTGAGAAGACTAAATCTTCCTCTTTCTTGCCAATTTTCCCCACTTTTTCTTTTACCAAGTAACACCTGATTGAGAAAATAGAAGTAATCAAGAACAAATGACCTCATCTTCTCACTAGAGGCTTATCTCCATAATACCTGCATTCTTAGTACTACTGTAGATTCCATGCCTTCTCTGCTTTCAGTAGCCCTCTCTTTCTTACTTCATCAGTTTCTCTCCCTTTCCCCCTCTTTCTTTTCTCTATCTCTCTTTCTCCTTTTCCCTCTCCATCTCTTTCCCTCCCCACCTCTTTCCCTCCCCACTCTCCACATCCTTGCCACCTCCCCAGCCAGGATCATTTTTTTGAGTATGTAAACATACTCTAGTATCACCCATCCTAAAAAAAATAATAATAATTCTTGAACCTTGCCTCCTTCTAAAGCTACTACCTCTTTTCATCACTTTATAGTAAAACTGTTGAAATAATTTTTCACTCCCACAGCCTTAATTTCCTTGCTTCCCATTCACTATCCAGCTCTCTGCCATCTTGTTTTGTACCCATCATTGTATGGAAATTATTTCTAACAAATTCATCAGCAACCTTCATGCGATTAAACCATTCATTATAAACCTTTATGTGGTCAAATCCAATGGATACTCTATTTCCTATACTTATTTGACCTCTTATAAGCTTTCAATACAGTTGCATCCATGACTTCTCATTGTAGTGTTCTTGCCACTCCTTTGCTATACCCTTTAAAAGTCCCTTAATCTGGTTGCCATTCTCTGCCAATCTCTGATTTGAGAATTTCCCAACAGTTTAGTCCTTGCCTGTCTTCTCTATGCATACTATCACCTTCAGTAACTGAATCCATTTTTATGGCCTTAAATGACATCTTTATACCATAAATATACATTTCACTATCTCGGAATTCTTCTCTAAGCTCCATATTTTTATGTTCAACTCTCTGTTTGATATTGTATTGACATTTATTATGCATGCAGAACAAAATTTTGATTCTGGGGTCTCCTGGGTGTCTCAGTTGGTTATGTGTCCGAATCTTGCTTTTGGCTCAGTTTGTGATCTCACGGTTGTGCGTTTGGGCCCTGCATTGGGTTTTGAGCTGACAGTGTGGAGCCTGCTTGGGATCCTCTCTCTCCCTCTTTTTCTGCCCTTCCCTAGATGATTTTCTCTCTCTCTCTCTCTCTCAAAATAGTAATTTTTTTTAAAAAAAATTTAAAAATCTTTGATTCTGGCCCTTCCATCAAAACCTGTCCCTTTTCTAGTCTTGTCCATCTAAATAAGTAACACTGTCATCCAACCAGTCACTTGGCTTAGAAATATCAAAGCTCCCCTGATAAATACCATGGGTTTCAGACATATACCTCCTTATTTCCATTATAATGAATCATTGCTACTAAATCTTGAAAATTAGTTATCCCAGCTAGTACAGAAGCCTTTTTATTTGCCTGTTTGTCAAATCATATGAAAAGCCCAAACTGTATAGTTATAGCTTCCAGTTCAGATGAAATCTTTTGATGTTCCTCAACAGAAATGTTCCTCAACATCCCTACCCTCTGGAACTAGAACCTCTAACACTACAGAGTTCAAGGTGGTTACGATCTAAATTCCACAACTGTGTCCTTGGGAGTAGTGATGAAAAGAGCCATTTCTATTACCAAGTTTTGTTACTACATGTTCTAGCTATTGATTATTGGCTCTTGTTTAAATGCACAGACCTCCTCATAGCAGACTGCCACTCAGTCTTGCAAGGCATTGTTCTTGAGATGATACTTTAGCTGAACCTTCAAAGTATAATCCCTCTATTAGAGCAGCTGTGTACATGGTTGGAGGAGAGAATTTCACAATTATTTCATTGTACGTTTCTGTAGAAATAGGAGTTCCATAGTCTGAGGCAACACGGTATATGATACCATAACAATGGATTCAGCCCTTGGATGGTGGTAGAAGAGGCATTTGAGCAGAGAAACTGAACCTTAAGCACATCTCCCTATATTCTTTTATTCTCTATTCTGTCAGGAAGCTGCTTCTGGGTGATGGGAATATATACTCAAAGAACTAAGAAAATACCTACAGGGTGGGTCTGAGTACCCACTGAAATCAACAAGAGATGGACTCATTCCAGCCCTGCTGTAACTCCTGATGATATTTCACGCCCTCTTGTATTATGTCAACTCAGACCCTGTATCTAACAGTCCTTTAAAAGTCTGGGTATTCCCTTTTCTATAGTGCACAGTTACCCTTGTAAACTCAGATTCCTTGGGGGAAACATGAAAGTGTTGAATATACTCTGTCCTGCATGTGCATTTCAGAATCTCAAGAGGAATCCTATCTTTCCTTTAATTAGTAGGCTTAGGATATGAAAACTGACTTAGATCTGGAAATTGAATGAAAACCATGATTTTCCATTTAGGTTAGCCTTCTTTTCACCATCTCTTCTATTAAGATTATCCTTATGATTTTTCAAATAGAACACATTCTAGTTGCTATTCATCTACATTGCCCTTCACAACACCATGCTATATTATAATTGTCCTAGATCTCTATAGGTCAAAATAATCTGATTGCTTCTACTGATTAAAATGACTATCTGAGGACTTGCTATTTATTAAGCCCGTTACATCTACCTCTACCTTTTTTTCTTACGTTCTTCCCACTGGTGTCTATTCCTCTGAAGTTCTGTATTCAGATTCCATGGTGGCGTCTCCTACTATCAGCCCTAGATTGGAGATGGTCGATAGCCATTACCAAATTTCTCAAAGATGTCATTGCTACTCCTCATAGATGTATTCCTTATTGACCTAGCAAAGACAGTTCTCTGGCCCCTTGGAGAAAATAGGTTTTATGTTATCTGGCCATCCATAATAAATGGCTTCATGTATTTCACCTCTTACCTAACAAATCACATGTTATTGCCTGAGAGTGATCTTCTCTGACAACCCTGTGTAAAGAAGTCTTCTCCGCTGCTGCTTTATTATATCACTGTATTTATTTCCTTCAGCACACTTTAGGAGAATCTAGAAATTATCTTTTTCAGGTAGTTGATTATTTGATTATTGTCTGGGTTCTCAGTAGAATGTGAACATCTCAGTGACAGCAATATTGCCTGTTCTACCATATGTTTAGCTCTTAGGAACTAAAAAAAAATATTTTCAGGAAAAGTGATGATTATTTTTCATTTATTTATTTCTAGAAAACTCTTGTATCTTCTTCTTATGTGCAAAAAGTGCTTTGATGCATAGAAGGTAGAAAATACCTGCCAGGGGCTTAGGCTTAGTAAATGACACTAATTCTTCTGGTTCACAAATGATTACTCAACAGAGTAAACCTCTGTATGTTAATAAAAGTTAATTATATTATTCTATGTATTTGAAATGTTATTACGGTTTTATGGTGCCCTTTTCTATTACATAAAAAAACAGATGGACTGTATTTCACATCAAATAATACTTTTATGGTAGATATTATGGTATATAAGTAAAGAGAATACCCACATCTAAATTATATGAAAGAATCAAATAGTATTTGGAGACTTCTGATCTTTTATATTGTGGCCTGAGACAGTGATAAAAATGTGTTTCCTTTAAAATATCTTTAAAAATAATGTGTTATGTTTTTTAACTGCTAATACTCATTCCCAAATTCAAAGTTACAAAAACATATGCACATTAATTGGGAGGGGGGAATGAGAGAGAAAGATCATAATCCAAAAAAATTCTGGGGTGAGAATTCTGAATTTTTACTGTAGTCAGAAGACTCATATTGATATATTTAATATGCAAAAGCTCATTATAGGAGTACATTTAGTCCTTAAGTAGGCAAACTCACTTGTCCAGGAACCATCCCAATAGATTAGGAACTTTTAGTAAAGACTTAGCACTATGCTATCTCTTTTCTGCAGGAAAAATAGTGAGGGATAATGCCCTTAGAAAGAATAAACTAGGTTATGATTTAGGATGATTTAGGATGTTATTCACTTTCCATGGAAATGGTCAAATTACTGATTTTCAATAAATATTATATTTTTGCTGTCTTTTCTGGTAAACATTTTCCCTCTTGGACATAGGGAACCTTACTTTGGCAAGGGTATATGAATTACAACAGTCAGTCTATTTAAGCCAACTTAAGTCGGTTTAAATTAGCTTCAAAATACAGAATCTGGGAATTCACAGTGCGTTTTAAACTGGGAACCCTTGAGATCTTTATAACTGTACACTTAGATAAATTGATCAGAAATTTGTATATGATTTGTGAATTCCAGAAACAATAAATAGATAAATAAGAAGTTCTACAAAAGCCCAGTTTTATAGCCTTGAATAATATAAGGAGATACAGGATACATCTTAAAGGATGAGGGTATGCAAGTATTTTAGTATGGAACAAACTTTTTAAAAAATGTTCAAATAATTGTTTGCTTGCTAATACTGGCAATTGGCTAGAACAAAAGCTTTGAAGCGATAAATATAAGGAATATTTCTGAAAAACTCAGTGTCATTTTTTAATTCCTGGGAATGTTGGTTTATATAGATATAAGTCAGTGTATCAGAAGACTCAAGTTTGTGTAATTATAATAAAGATGTATATTATTTTTCCTACTAATATTCCTGAATGGAAGTAGAACAAGATTTCATATATGTATTTTACTTAGAAGATAGTACAATAATAATATAGTACGCTAGACAAGTAGGGGATCAATGGTTGATAGACAGTTAAGAGAAGAGCATATTAGGTCACAGAGTATGTACAATGGCTTTGTTGCTGAGAGTGACATACACTTGGGCTGTTTTAGTCCACATGTCTCAGTTTGTAAGTCTAATTTTCATATTCTAGAAACCTTGATCACGGTTGCTGAGAATAGAAGATGTATACCATGAAATTCTAGAACCCAAGGAAAAGAGTGTCCTTAAGTAGGGGTTGGCAAGGAGAGGCATGGGCAAGAACAATGTTTTGCCTGTGTTCCTCTCTCCACGTGAGCAAAACTGGTGGGGGTTATGGAATTCATCTGCCGTGGAGGTCTACCAAGCTGAAAATGGCCAAGGTTGTAAGATGTACTGGATGAAGAATGCCAATTTACAAAGATAAAACCTAAAAGCAAGACAAAGGACACAAAATGATATGATAGATTCAGTGTCAGAGAAAGAAATCAGAGTTTCTCCCAGTGTTGATAACTCTGCTCTAACAAGGTTGTTCTCTATTTGTAGCCCTGTGGTGCAGATAATCCAGTCTTCAGAAGGGAGGGAGGACATTTTCATATATATATTCCAATGCTCAGGTACAACATACAAATAGGGGAGTATTGTTATTTATTACAGTATTGTTTCAATAGTAGTTAATCATTCTTATTGTATGAAATAAATAATTCCATGAGCAATAAACAAAAGTTGGGTATCTCAGAGAACTATAAAGTGTAAAAATTTCTCTAATTTTTTTTGTGCCCCAATTTCCTCTGTTTTGGATAAATGATAATAAATAGTGTTTTTTGATTTCCAACATAATATTTGAAAGGTTTGTAGTCTTGAAAGCAAAAGGGATTTGCAAGGAAGAGCTTTTGGGAGATTGTAGGTTTGCATGATTCTGTTGATTTATGACTTAAGGGGATGTTTACTTACTTACCATCCCAGTTTGTTCTGTACTCATCAAGGACAATGAAGAAACTGACATATGGGAAAAATACCATTTCAGTTCCAGACACTCCGACATATTTTAAAGCTTAATAGATGGAGTTATTCAAATGCAAAACAACTACATTCAAGTCAGTACATAAAAACATGTTGAAATTTTCGTCTTATCAAAATATGAGGCAAGGCCTGCCCAGGTTCAAAACAATTACTTTTTTTGGTAGATAAACATCAAAAATAATTTTCTGCATTTATTGGTGTTGGAATAAGGTGCTTTATCAGTGTAATAGTTGAGAATGATATGCTCTAGTAATATTTTGATGAATTACATGATTATAGTTAATATGAACAATTTCATCATGCTTGAATTAATAATGATACTATGATTTGGGAAACACTCTTGCAACATTTTCTACATTACTTCAGAAGACAGACTTATACAGTCCATCCATTGTTTTAGAAAATGAAAGTCGATGCAGTTTCGAAATAAAAAGGGGCAGGGGAGTCCTGTCCGCTAAAGAAACTAATGCATACACATCATTACTTGATTACATTACTTCTTACTGCTCATTTTAATCTCTTGCATAACTAACAGTAAGTCAGAAAATGCAGAGGCATTTTTGAATATTTCGTTATTTACCAAATTTAATTGAAAATGATGTACACCCTGAGGTACTCCTGATACACAGAATTTGTATGTGTATGCGTGTTATTTTACATTTAGATTTAAAAGGATTAGGAAGGATAATATATAATCAATGCGACATTCATTTGGGTATCAATCAAGTAAAATACACACACAGAGTTGAACATTACATAATTTCAGTCATGAAGAGTACAAATTGTGAATTGATTTAATATATTCATAACTAAGTACTCTCTCCTTTAATGTAATTTGCAGTTTCTTTCACAAAATTATTCCGTTCATTTTCTTTAAAACCTTTTACATGTCTGGATATGTTTTCTTAAAATATACATATAAAGGCACTCTTTTAGGGATTTATGCTTATATGCTGCATTATAGATCAGAGATAGTCAAAATGAACATTTTAACATCCTTTTCTAACAGACATATAAAAGTAAAGTTAAATCACAAATATATTATTATTCTTTCTTGAAATAATGTGTAGATATTTTAATAAATATTATAATATGGATACACAATGAATTTTCAAAGCCAATCTGCATGCATCATTCATGTGGGTTTTGGGGGGTACTTTTTCAACAGATTTCGTATGTGATATGTGACATTTATTTCATTTTTCTTAAGAGTTAAATATAGTTGAGAGATTTGCCTTCCAGATTAGAATAAAACTATTCACAAGTTAAAGAAAAAGGTAAATGGTGATAGATATTCCAGGAACATCTGTTTTATTAGAGAGAAATAAGGTTTGTGTTCTTAAAAGTTGTATTTATTGACAATCATAATCAAGTGTCAACAACTGGATTCCATGCTTTTATGACAGTCATACTTGTGTCATTCATGACCTCAGGGAGCAAGTCACATTTAAGGTCAATGAATGATGGAAAATTTGCATGTATCTTGTGAGCTTCATGGTATAAGTAAGGTGCTCACATTTCTAACCAGGTTATGTTACTCTAGCAAGAAGAAATGTTGTTTATATTAGTGCCTCACAGACTAGGTGCTAACCATAAGTCCTTGGAAGCCTGTAGAATCAACTAAAAAAAATTGGGTGTTTTTTGTTAATATGTTGCTCTTTATATTCCATCACAAAAAAACCAGTTGTTGTCGTTTTTTCCAATTAGTTTAAATTCTTGCGGACTATGTTTTTATAAACCCTTGATTGCCCTTAGTTTTATGCTTTTGGTAGTTCATACCAAAGTATACGTCCTTAAAATGCCCTGTGTGAAGACTTCTTCTCCAAGTGACATTTGCAGTAACAACTTGAGCAACCCTCTCACTGAGGTAACTAGAACTGGGTGGAGTGGCAGGGTGGTGTGAGTTCTCCTACAAGCATTGGTTTGAGGGCATCAAGAGAGCATTCTAAGCTAGAAAGTATTTCCAGTGTAAGATTGAAGACAAGATGGAATCCACCGAAGTGGGGGACTTTGCCCTGAGGGACCTTCGCAAAGTCCCAAGCTGGTGACTGAAAGACTAAGTAGTTCTTTTGATGCTTTCTTAATTAGGGACCAAATTGAGAGTAGCAAGCTCACAATGATAGTCACCCTGGTATATCCTCTTATATTCTAATTGGCACACAGCATGCTTCTACCCAGAAGTAAGGGTGAGCTGGAAGCAAGCAGACCTCATACAGACTTCAGTCCCTCTACTAGTCATTTAAGTGGTTATAGGGGCTTCTGTTATTGGAACTATCAAATATAGACTTAAAAAAACAATGCTTACTGTACTTAAAATCATTTTAAAAATACTAGATGAATACTCGACAAATAATTTAAAATGATAAGAAATTAGAAGACTTAAATATGAATTCAAGAACTATAAATTGTAAGAAACAGGAATAAAGACACCTATGGATAGTTTTAGCAGTTCAGTAGATGTAAATAAAACAGAACTAGAGACTCTAAGAGAGATCAAAAGAAAATACCACAAGTAGATGGAGGGATAAAACGATAGAAAATGTAGAAAATAGGGTAAGAAATTGAGAAGTTCATCATGATTAGACCTAGCATACTTTTTTGAAGTACAAATTTCAAGTGATGGGTGCTGAGAATTTTCCAAATGGTTTAAAAAACTAATAGATTAAGGGACTGTGTAAATCCTAAGCAAGATCCTAAACAGAAGCTCATACTTAAATAATTCATAGGAGAATTGTAGAAAACCAAAGACAAAGAAAAAATCTTAAAACCCTTCAGAGGAAAAAAAAAGAAAGAAAGAGATTACTTATGTACAATAAATAAAAAGGAATTGTAGATGACTTCTAAATAGAATTGATTAATGTGATGATTTACACCTACTATAGTAAAAATGATATAAAGATATTAAAAAAACTTGAGGAAAAAATGGAAAATAATAACATGAATATTTGTTTCCCCTTATCACATAATACCTTAAAAGGTATACATAGTATATGTACGTGTGTGTGTGTGTGTGTGTGTGTGTGTGTGTATATATATATATATATATATAATATAAATAGTATTAAAGAAATTATAGAGAGGTGCCTGGGTGGCTCCATCAGTTAAGTGCCCAACTCTTGATTTCTGCTCAGGTCATAATCTCATTGTTTGTGACTTCAAGGCTCCCATTGTGTTCTGTGCTGACAGTGTGAAGCCTGCTTGGGATTCTCTCTCTCTCCTTCTCTCTCTCTCTCTCTCTCTCTCTCTCTCTCTCTGTCCTTCCCTCTCTGCTCCTCCCCTCCCTGCTCATGCTCTCTCTCTCTCAAAATAAATAAATAAAAATAAACTTTAATAAAATAAACTATAGATTGTTTTGAGTCAAGCATAAGGCTGTACTGGATTTCTAATATATGTATATGTATCTTATGTAATCCAGTTATGGTTACATAATATATATTAGAGGATGATATAGAAGTATAATTTAGAGTCAGATATGAGAAAATCTGCTATAGAAAAAATATATTTTCTTGGACCCCTAACTTACACCACTCATAAAAAATGACTTGAAAATGGATCAAGGTCTTAAATATAAGACCTGGAACCATAAAACTTCTAAAAGAAAACATAGGGGAAAAATCTCCAACATTGCTCACAATGAGGATTTTTGGGATATGACACAAAAGCACAAGTAAAAAAAGAAAAAAAAAGTCAACAAGCAGCTACATCAAGCTAAAAAGTTTTTGCACAGTAGAAGAAACAATCAACAAAATGATAAGCCAACTTAGCGAATGGGAGAAAATATTTATAAACCATATATTTGATAAGAGGTTAATATCTAAAATGTATAAGGAATTCCTACAACTCAATAGCAAAACAAAAGCCTCAAATAATCCAATTAAAAATGAGCAAATGATCTGAAGAGACATTTTTTCAAAGAGGACATACACATAACCAAGAGGTACATGAAAAATGTTCAATGTCACTATCCTTGAGGAAATGTAAATCAAAACCACAGTGAGATGTCACCTCACACCTGTTAGATGGCTATTACCAAAAAGAAAAGAAGGGCTCCTGGGTGGCTTAGTCGGTTGTGTCTGACTCTTGATTATGGCTCAGATCTCACAGTTCATGAGTTTAAGCCCCGTATCGGGCTCTGATGAGACAGTGTGGAGCCTACTTGGGATTCCCTCTTACCCTCTCTTTCCCCCCTCTTCTGCTCACAATGATCTCTCTCTCTCTCTCCCTCCCTCTCAAAATAAATAAATAAACTTTAAAACAAGAGATAATACATGCACAATGGAATATTATTCATCCATAAAAAAGAAAATCCTGCCATTTGGAACAACATGGATGGTCTTTGAGGCAGTATGCTCTGTTCAATAAACCAGACACAGACAAACACTGTATGATCTCACTTATATGTGGCATCTAAAAAAGCTAAACTCATAGCAGAGTAGGTTGGTAGTTGCTGTAGGGGTTCGGGTTGAAGGGAAATGAGTTGTTGGTCAAAGGGTACAAACTTGTAGTTTTAAGAGGAATAAATTCTGGGGATCTAATGTATAGCATGATGACTTATAGTTAGCAATGCTGTGTTGCATACTTAATGCAAGAGAAGTTGAAAGTTCATATGAGAGTAAATTTTAAATGTTTTCACCATATCAACAGTAACAAAATGGTAATTGTGTGCGATGAGGAATATGTCAACTAACCATATTGTGGTAACATTTCACAATATGCATGCATCAAATCGTCACATTGTACACCTTAAGCTTATACAATGTTACATGTTAATTTATATCTCATAAAGTTATAAAAATAAAATAATCTCCTATATATGTATGTATGACAGCTGAAATTTAAAAGATGAGCTAACTGAAATAGGTGATGTGATTAATATATTGGGTTCATGAGTCCTGTCCTGGCATATTCGTATATAATACAAAAAAGGGAGACTACATCCACCAACAAAGGTGGGTGGAGTAAAATGATGAATATGGTCCAAGAATGGAAGTCTCAAGCTTTGCGATGGGAAAGCTTTTCATGCTCTTATATCCGAGTATGAGCTTTTTAGAGGTGCTACCACTCATTTTAAAATCTTTTAGAATAGCATGCAAGCCTATACCCTCTCTGGAACTTTTAATCCATTTATTATCTTTCGAACCTTAAGAGTATTTGGGAGGGAACCCAAATTTCAAGGTTACTCGTGAACTCTTCCCTCCTTCTGGAGGACTCCCTTGAATGCACATCTCAGAAATTCAGTGATGTTACTCTCGAGAACTTTATATTCAATCTTCATATGGTAGTCATCTAAAATTCATGGATTTGTTTATTTATTTATTTATTTACTCATTAAGTCATTCAAAATGTTTGTTTTTCAAGGATGTTATTAGTACTTAGGAGTGAGAGAAGGTGAATGATTTAGATCTTGTAAAGGTTTGGCTCACCTTGCTTACCCTTTTTGATTCATTCATATTACATTAAGCTGTTTAAAGACTGCTGCTGTCTTTGTGAATAGAAAATTTATGTCGTTTTGTTGTTGTTCTTGTTGTCTTAAGATATAATTTTGTTCAACTGCATGAACCATCTGGGGACACCCTGCGTCAATCATTGTACATAAACTAAAAGCTCAAATTACGAGACCACAATACCTTGATAATAATGTTTGTGTAGCTATCAGATTCGAAGTCATTGGGAAGAAAACTTCTCTTTTTAATAGGAGAGGCACGACAAAAATGACAAAAATCCAAGTATTCTTCTATACCAGTTCTTTCCGCAGATGAATTAAAACAATCTGAAAATTGTATTAGCTGTGTTATAAAGTGTCCTTTGTCTTATAATCTTCATGCATATGTCTTAAATTTATAAGTTAATTTGTCTACTGTCTGAGGTAAATAATTACAGTTAGATTATGTATTTAAAAATTCTAAATGCTTAACTAGTATTTAACATTTTGTATTTTCAGAATACTGATGTTATGTTCACTGTGGGGAGAAATAGAAAATACTCTAAAGCAAATAGAGGTTAAAAATACTGATTATCCCACCCACCATAGATAAATTTTGTGTGTTTTTATGTGTGTGAGTGTATTTATGAAAATGAGATTATACTCTAACGGAGGTAATACTGCAGAGGGCTGCCAGTAAGACTAAATGAAAGCATATAGCAAAGTGCCTAGTGTAACACAAGTGCTCAATAATGTAGCTCTATAAGGTAGTATTTACAATTTTTAAACCTGCTTTTATCACTAGACTGTACATAATGAACATTTCTTATGAATGGATATTCTTTTACAACCTCCGTTTCTTTAAAATGATTGGACTATATTCACTTGTATAGATGAGTCTAATTTTCCCTATTACTCGAAATAAATTATTTCTAATTTTTTATTATAATAAACAAGAGTGAAGCAAAACTCTTTGCTGTTTGTTGACCTTTTTAAAACAAACTCTATAGTGGTAACTTCTTTAGTTATTTTTAATAACCTGACAACATGAATCTCTGATATGCTGTAGTCTAATTTAAAAATTTGCCATTTCCTGGGATGCCTCAGTGACTCGTTTGAGTGTCCAACTCTGACTGCAGTCCTGATCTCACAGTTTGTGGGTTCGAGCCCCGCATCGGGCTCTCTGTTGTCAGCACAGAGCCTACTTCGGATCAACTCTCTCTCTGTCCCTCCCCTCCCTGCTCGCTCTCTCTCTCTCTCAAAAATAAATAAACACCTATATATCTATATATATTTAAAAAATAAATAGATAAAAATTTACATTTCCCAATAAAACAAATACCTCACACAATTTTAATTGTTTATCCTCCTCCCATCCTTTCTGCTATTATAGTCATATATTTTGTATCATATAAAATATTACTCTTTTATATGTCAGTTATAAATTTGTTACCTCTCCGCTCCAAACGTATCCTGCGTTGCCCTGCTTGGTGATAATGGAGCTGGACCTGAAAGGAGAAATGGGTCGCATTTCAGGAGAGGGACTGAAGGGGGCACCGCAACAAGGAGCAAGAAAACGGGCTCATCTTTCTGGTTCCACTGTGTTTCTTTTTGCTTCTGATGGCAGTGCTTCCAGCAGCAAGTGCGACACAGTCCAATGGCTATCAAGCTTCAGAATTTCACGGGTGATTAAGCAATTTTCTGCTCACCAATCCCTGCCCACTGAATGTGGACCAACTCTGTCCTATGACACCCACTGAACTTTCTCATCTTACAGTAGGCCACAGTCTTACCTCCTTTAGCAAGGTCTGAATTTCAGCCTGGTGGTGGTGGTGACAAGCAGGGGCAGGGGGTCCTCCAAGGTGATTACTTTCTTGGGTAGCCTTCCTCAACCTTCGAGGCAGAAGATTCTCCCATTGGCTATTCCTATATTGTTTAAAGTTCTCTTAACTCCTGTTAGTAGTTAACCATCTTTTACTAATTGATAGTTATTATATTAATGTAAAGTAATATATTATTTGTGTTCAAATTATTACTTTGTTTACTGACCTGAACCTAATTCATATGGCGATTTTAAACAGTTAATATTCATTTTTCTTCATGTTTTTATTTAAATTCCACTTAGTTAACATGTAGTGTAATATTAGTTTCAGGTATAAAATGTAGTGATTCAACACTTCCATACAACACCTGGTTCTCATCATGACAAGTGCCCTCGTTAATCCCTGTCACCCATTTAACCCATCCCTCTACCCATCAGTTTGGGATGGGAACCATCAGTTTGTTCTCTGTAGTTGAGAATCTGTTTCTTGGTTTGTGCTCTCTCGCGCTCTCTCTCTTGCTCTCTCTCTCTCTCTCTCTCCTTCTATATTTATAATTTCTGATCATTTTATTCTAAGCTGAAATTTTCGTTTTCCACCAAGGGCATGCTTCTTCATTGTGATTAAATCTGGTTAAGTATTTTGTGGAGTGCAAGTATAAGGGGAACAAAGAGTTTTTTTGTTTTGGTCTGAAAACTTCTTTATTTCACTGTTATCTTCAAAGCATATTTCCAGTGGATCTCGACTTTCAGATGAACAGGTGTCTTTTCCTCTTTCAATACTTTAAATACTTCAATCTATTGTCTTCTAGCTGCCAAAATTGTTTGATATACAGCCATCAGTGTGTGACTTCAGTGAATGTAAGATGACATTTTGCTTCTGGCTGCTTGTAGAATTTTATCTTTGTATGTGATTGTTAGCAATTTGACTATGAGTAGTTTCTTTGTATTTATCCTATGGCACTCACTGAGATTTTTGAATTTGTGGGTTGATTTGTAGGATTATTATTTCAGGGTTTTTTTCTGTGCCATTCTCCTCATGTCCTTGGAGTCTAATTAACATTTGTCTCATCTTTTAGTTGAGTCCCACGCACTCTTCTCCTCTACTCTGACTTTTCTTTTGCATTTATTTTTTTTCTCTGTACTTCACTTTGGATATCTTCTATTGACATCCTATTGAATTCACTAATCCTGCTTTCTCCTGTATGTAGTCTATTGTTACATCCATTCCATGAGATTACCTTTAAACTTGAAAGAAGTTTCTTAGTATTTTTTAATTAAAGAATAATATACATACAGTGTACAATACAATGACTAGTGGCAAATGTATATACCTTGGTACAAAAACAGGTAAGATACAGCTAATTTTCACCTTGTCAGGAGTTACCTTCACTCCTACTCTCAGTTTGCAAACTTCCTAAGTAAGTAAGGATTCTTCTTATTTCCATAATCATAGACTGATTATCTCTGTTCTTGATATCTCTGTTCTTGAACTTCATATGAATATGGATTCACACAGTATGTGCTCTTCTATGTCTACCAGCTTTCATTCAATGAAATTTTGAGATTTACTCATACAGTTACAGGTGGTAGTACTTCACTACTTCTCCTCCTCCTCTGGGGTAATAGTGCATTGTAGGAATATGTCCAAATTTGATCGTCTCATACCTTATAGATGGGCATTTGAATTGTTTCCAGTTTACAGATAGTATGAATAAAGCTGCTACTCAGATATTTTTGTACACGTTTTTTTGTTTGTGTATATATAACTTTTCATTTATCTTGGAAAAATACTATATAATCCAGTTATTCCATTCCTAAGTAAGTTCATAATTAAATTTATAAGAAAACTCCCATTTTCCAAGTTGGTTGAACCATTTAATACTCCCACAGTGGTTAATGAGAGTTCCAGTGACTCCACATTTTCACCATTTGGAGTTGTCAGTCATTATATTTATTTTAACCATTCTAGGGAGTATATAATGGTATCACATTGCTATTTTAATTTACATTTCCCTGATGACTAGAATATTGAACACTTACCTTATGCTTATTACTCGCTAGACATTCATCTTCCTTTTAGAAGTTTCTAAAAGATTTTGCCCATTTTTATTGTTTTTTTTTGTTACTTATCGTGAGGAATTGTTTACATAGTCTGAAAACAAGTTTATGATATATATGTATGTATTACAAATATTTTCTCACAATGTGTGACTTGCCTTTTGTTAATTTTTTTTAAAAAATTTAAAGTTTTATTTTTTTAATGTTTTTATTTATTTTTGAGAGAGAGAGAGACGGCGTGAGCAGGGGAGGGTCAGAGAGAGAGGGAGACACAGAATCCAAAGACGGGCTCCAGGCTCTGAGCTAGCTGTCAGCATAGAGCCTGACGTGGGGCTCAAACCCACAAACTGCGAGATCATGACCTGAGCCGAAGCAGGACGCTCAACCAACTGAGCCACCCAGGTGCCCCTGCCTTTTTATTTTTTAATGATGTCTATTTATGGGAGAAGTATTAATTTTGATAAAGTCTAATTTATCTATACCTTTTTAATGGAATCTATATTCCCAATGCTTTATTGTTTTACTTTGATATTTGTGTCTAAAATCTAGGTAAATTAATATTTTTGGTATGGCATGAGGTATGGGTGAAAGTTTTTGCTTATGTTGTTTATGTTTTCTGATACATTTATTTAGTTTTTCTGGGACCATTTTTAAAAATTTAACTATTTCTTTGGTTCTTTGATGAAAATCGGTAGAAATTCTGGACACTATTCTGATTCATTTAAGGAATATCAACATCTTTTTTTTTCAAGATTAAACAATTATTTATTTTTCAAGTTTAAAAGATTTCAAAATACATATGTACAAGCTAAATAAACAAACTACCTTCAGAGAATCAATGTAGAACAGAATGTATAAATATACAAGTTCTGTTTTATAGGATACAGAAATGATAATGAAGTCAAATACAAAGAAAAACATTCAAGAAAGGCAAGCAAATGCACCATCTTAGCAAGGAATGTATTAACTAAGATAGACTACGACAAACCGCTGCACATCAGGGCAAACTTTATTTCTGTGCCTCCCAGCTGCCTGGATTTCCTACTCTGTGTTGTGTTGCATACTTCTGAGGCACCAGCCTCTGGTAGATCATCAGACATCTCTTCCTCATCGGCCTGCTGTTTCTGTCCTGCATGTTTCTCTGTCTACTGCCTGGAATTCTAGAGGAAGACTGGCTAATTATATTTAAATTTGGAGGATATATCTGCCATACGTGTGTCATCAGGGTGGGGCTGGGACATGAGCCGTTGAGTAGAAGTGAGTCTTCCAATTCATAAATATATATCTACTCTTAAGATTTGGCTGGTGTTGCCTTATCTAGAAAAATTCTCCACACCCTTGTTTCTGGCTTCCTGCTGGTTAAGGTGATCTTTATTTATGCCATCATATGTGGAAATCCTATATTTATTCAACTTACTGGAAATCCTGTATTTATTCAACTTACTGATTTATGGAAGTTATAATTAATCATGGGCCATGTATTATTTATTTCTGTATCTTTTGTTCCTAGCTGAAAGAAGCTGGTCCAAAGAAGCCATTATATATATAATTATTGGGCTTAAATTATTTTGTTAAAGGTGATATTTTTAAAATATGCAACCAGACAACCTTAGTTTTTATAAACAGCATAAACATAAAATGGAGCTTATTCTTTCATAATGATGACAACTTATAATACTGGTTTAGGAGGAAGTTTAGATAATTACACATCTATTTTAAATACTAAGAGGTGGGGAATACTCTTCTGGGCTGAAAGCATAAAGATAAGTCCAACAGGATCCTTAACCTTACAAACCTGTGATTAGTATGATTACTAATTCTGTTTAAGCAACACTCTTTCACATCTCTAAACATACTGAAATGCAAGAGTAGTACTCTATATATTTGCTTCCAGTTCATTGGTTTCCTTGAACCTTACAAATCAGTTTTAACTATTTTTATGAAGATATAGATATCTATTTGAATATACAGCATCAGTCCATTAAAGGCTTCCTATGATCTCTGTGTTTTTTTACTCTTTTCATATTTTTAGGATATGAAACTTGACCCTTTCACTTCTATTCCCATTCTGTTAGTACCATTCTCCGTTTTTAATTCTTCTGAATGAGCTTCATCTTATTCTCCCTTTCACTGACTGGTTCTTCAGTTGTATCTATTTGAGCTATACATCGAGGTTTCTATTTTTAACTGATATTTTAAAACTCAGAATCCCTAATTATATATTTTTATTTTTTGTTCCCTTTCGAGGTTTATAATATCCTTCTTTGACTATCTGCCAACACTTAGCATGCTCATTTAAATGCTTGTTAAATCGGCTGTGTTGTATGGGTTTGCAGTTTGTTGTCTTTTGTATTTGTTGAACTCTCCAGGTCTCCTTCTATTTTTCCTTTTGAGTTTATATTGCCTTTGGGGATTAGTCACCTTTACTAGGTTATGTACTTAGGGTTGGAGCAAAAAAAAAAAAAATGTGTCTCTATCTTTGTAACTCTTGGTGACTTTAGGGGGTAGGGGATATGCCAGAGAATCAAGGACCATCATGGTAATTTGTATATTCACCCAGACACTGTTCTTTTTTTTAAATGTTTGTTTATTTATTTGAGAGAGAGAGAGAGAGAGAGAGAGAGAGAGAGGATGGGTGGGAGAGAGGCAGGGAGAGAGGCAGAGAGAGAGAGGGGCACAGAGGACCTGAAGCAGACTGTGCTGACAGCACACAGACCGATGTGGGGCTAGAACTCAGGAATCCTGAGATCATGGCCTGGGCTGAAGTCCCATCCTTAGCCGACTGAACTCCCCAGGTGCCCCCAGACAGTGTCCTTTTTAAAGAAATATTTCTTTCTCTCCCTCTCCCTAGGCAGCACTATTTCTGCAAAGAACGAAGTGAGGAAAAGAAAAGGGTACATACACTACCAAAATGTATGGCTATTTTAACTAAATCAGTACTATGTAATCTGCTTCTACTCCAGGTTTTTCTGCCTTTTATTCCCTTCACCTCCATCTCCACTTCTCCACCACCACCACCCCCATCCATATACAGTCCTTTGCCCCTACAGATCCACCACTCCCTCTATGACTTTTGTTGGGGATGGATCTATTAATCTCTCTTTCTGATACATTTTTATTTAAAAGGAACCAGAGGACCATACTATTTCACCATCTTCCCAAAACTACAAGTTGGACTATTCCAGTCCCTCAAAGGATAAGTGATGGAGGTATAGAAATGAACACTTTAAATTATCCACCACTGTTGGATCTCAGAAGTTAAATAGCATGCTAAAATTAAATAAACAACTTTTTTTCCTAGAGCCCTTTGAAGACAGATGTTGGAAATATATTTTTCCTTGTATTTCCCTGTATCAGGACTTTGTTCAGAGTGAAGATCTATAACTGTTGTTAAGTCACCTGTGAATGAATTTCCATATAATAATGTTATTAAATCTGAAATACCTATGATAAAATAGATTTGAGTAGGTAGAAAACCAAAACAAAATACAGTACACTCTTTTGGAGCATTAATTCCAGAATAACTCAAGTAATTAACAATGTGTGAATAAACCATCACCCTGTGACTATCTGCACTATATATCCTTGATTCTTTACTACAGTGTATAGCCAAGAGTTCAACATGTACCACACAAACAAAAACTGATGTTTTAATGGTTTCTTAAATATTGTTTTTTGTACTTATTAATCTGATATGATTCTGCAAGTCTTTGTAAGTTAATATCAAAAAAAGGAAGAAGTATAAGATGTGAGGATTTCTATAAATTTGGTCAACCCTATTAAAATGAAATACAATCTGATAGTGATTTTATTTGATTTTCTCCAATTCTATATGGTTAAAAAAGGAGGGGGGAATTCAGTGAGAAGAGATCGCATTCACCCATCCATTTAAAATCAGTGCTTTATTTCCACAGGCTAAAAGAGTTACAGTTGCACTGTTCATTACTTTGGAAGTGTCACATTTCCTAGTATGACAAGATGTATTATGGATGGGGGGTTTTACAGATGTGGAGAAATCACTTTCCAAGTTTTTTATTTGACTTTCTCCCCTTATGCTTCTTTGTACTTCAGCGGCCAACCTTGGGATAATGGGATTACTTTATGCCTTCCACATCAGGCTCTGGATGAGTGCACAGAGGCCAGTGGCAAGAGAAATAAGATGGCTGTAAAAATGCAAACATTGGAAGTTAAAAAAGGTGCACCCAATAACTTGCCCTTAAATTTAAAGGGAACTAAATGAGGAACTTCTGGACAATTTATCTTGCTGTTTACTGATAACAAGTCACTTTGTTTTTATGTGCTCAGTCTAGTATTCCATAATTTATTTGAAAGAAGATGAGAAATAATGTAGATAAATGATGAAGTGTCAGGGTCTGACGCTCTTAAATGAAGCTATTATGGTCAAAGAGAAAACGTAAAACCTGCGGCTCATTATGAGAGTGTTCTACTTGTCAGTTAAGTGAAAAGGCCTGGAATGATTTCCAGTTTATTTGTCATTGCAGTTATTAAAGCTGTCTTTTTGGTGCCATGAAAATGAATTGAAGACTTTATTCGAAGTAAATTTGTACTAAAGCTTTCAGATGTATCTTATGTGAGCTCAGTGAGGCAAGGAAGCAGCTTAAAAGCTGAAATATTACAAGGAGACAACTACCAAAGTCTTTGAAACGTACCAGGATATATAAATGGCAATAAATAAAGTGTTTTCTTGACTAAGAAACAAACTTTTTGATTGATACAATAGAATAAGGTTGGTAATGGGATACAGCACTTGCTAATTGTTGGGATATATTTTATTCCAGTGAGGAACAAATTGCCTACATTTTTTGTAACACGTCTACCAGAGTACCTTTCCTAAGAGTGATTTCCAAGAAAAGTAAAAGGATGTATCATTTTAAATAATATCTACTTATAAAAATGTAATGAGAAATAACAGAGCAGATATATCAAAGAAACAGAAAGGTGTAGTTCTTGAATAACAGTAACTGCATGGCTGTAACAGCAACCTCTTCTATAGCTTACAAGGTAAGTTCAGAAAACCTGAGTTGTGTAATCTGTTTTCCTAATTGAATTATTGGACTGCAAAAGGGTGCATCTTAGTACAAGGGGTAAATATATTATTGACATTTTTATTTCATATGATTCTTCTTAAAATACTTTACATCCTTGCTGAGGTGTGAAAATAACTTAACTCTTTATTTCATGTTAGAAGGTCAAATCAGATGGACTATTGATATGGCTGAGGTGGAGGTGTTTTTTTTAAGCACTGAAAAAAACAATAACCCTTTTGTGTTTTTGTATTCTGTGATGGCGAAGGAAGCTTTTGGTGTTTCCTTGTACTAGTCTGGCAGTTAAAAATACTTTTTGCATAGTTTAGCTGTGCCACTTTGATGAGTGGCAATTAATAAAAGGACAATTGAAAGACTTTCTCTGCATTCGTTTACACCCCATTGGATGAAATAAGTAGACTCACTAAACTGAATGTTTTATTCCAAGTCTAAGAAATCTCCCAGTCATGTCTTTGAACTCTTTACTGTGGATATTACAAATGTTTGACACATCTTCAGGGTCAGTTTAAAAACAAAATGGATTCCACATCCCCCTCAGATGTAATCCCTCTCAGAGGTAATCTTACAGTGTTTCCATCAGATTTTATAGCCATTTTCAGTGGTATTGTCAAAGTAAAAGGTCTAGCAGTCTCTTTATTATATGCCTTATTTTCAGGCATTTAAATGTGCAAAAAAACTTTCCTTTGAAATAGAATTTAGTGTTATATTTGAGACATTGCAAATTTTTCTGTACTTTTATATGCTAATAACTACAAGTCCCAATGACTTAAAAATAAATGCTTTACAAACTCATAACTATGATGTGACAGTGGAAAAAGCTACATCATAGTAGTTTCCAGTTAAAGGTGTAGAGTTTTGATTAGATTTAGACTGAATCAAATTCAGACTGTGTTTAAATAAATGCCCAGTAAGACTTGCAAACAAACAATATGGTTGAATTCTTTGGATAAGCCGTTATTTGGGGAGATTTTTTTAATAATTAACATATTAATGCTTGTACATATAGATCCACCTTTTGTATGTAGATACACTCTTATGTAGATATAGAAGGTCCCTATGTTTTTGAACATACTCAAGTTTTCATCTCAGGTTGCTTAATTTACTTTGGTCAATCAAATATATTTTACCCCACTGTATTTATTTCATAAACAGATATCAAACACTAAGTTAGTTGAATTATAAAGTTAACAGTTTCTCTTTTTCTTGAGATCATGGAATAGAGGAGGCAGAATCATATAATAAGATATGTAATTTATATATTTATATATAATTTATAGACTATATGTAATTTATATTTATGTAAAATTAAGGACAATTAAACAGCTTCAGGGGCATCTCATTCAGCCTAGCTTTATAGGTGAGCAAAGCTTCATAGTGGGGAAGATTGCTGACTTTGAGTATTGAAGAGATAGAAAAGTTGACCCATGAGGACTAGGCAAAAAGTGTCTTATGCTCATGGTTATATGACCAACAGTCCAGCTGGCTGATTTCTTGCCTGCCATGATACTAGGCTAGACTTCTTTGGTTAAAAAACCACTGGGATTTTCCTTCCTTGAAAAATACCTAGAGTCAATGTGACACTCTGTCCCTTTTAACCATAGGGAGTTCAAAATCTATTAGGTTATCTACTGGGGACTAGATCTAGTTGACTTTACTATAGATTTTTATAGATTAAAATCATACTCTCCCATTTTATTTTTATAAATATGTATTCACAGTGTCTACAAAGAGGTTTAATCAACATGTGTTTATTATTAAATATTAAAAATGGAAAACAATAAGAAATTTGACAATATACATAATCTTTTCCTACATAAATTTATAATCAACAAACTTAGAAATGAAAGAATATCATTTTTTAAATGTTTCAGTTGTTTTTCTTAAATTTCCAATTTTCCACTTTTCTCTAAAAGCATGGGAAATAATTTTTAAATTAAAGTACAAATCATTTGGTATTGTAGTTCTTATTAAGGATTCATTTTTCAGATTAGATTCTGTATTCTAATATACTGGTAAGAGATATTAATAAATGTTTATTGCTTAGGTTTAAATACCATTTTCAAAAAGGTAAATTTATGCCTCTGAGACAAATATTACATGAACAATTTTTCATAGACTCTATTTAATCCATTATAATGACTGAGCCAGCAAGTTTAAATCAGTTCAAAGGTCATTTGATGACATAGGTATAGAGGCAATTTTAAAAAGAAATATTCCTGGGTTAGATATAAAGCTGTTTTTTTCAAGGCAATAAATGATAACTTTTTGGGTTATCTCTTCCACTGGACAAAAATTATTTGCATCCCCACCTGACGCAGATTTATAAATTAACTTCTATTCCTACAGAGTTGTAAAATGGATAAGTGAATACAAAAATCAAGCAACAAAAGAATACCCAGTTATCTATTAGTTGTTTACAAACTTCAGGTCGTTTTTCTGCTGGTTGTATGTAATCATTGTGATCCTTTTCCTTCAAAAATATTACTCTAAAATAAAGTTACTACAATAGAATGTCCTTGTGGCTTGGTTAGATGAATGCAGTATTTCCATAGTGAACCAAAGTAGATTGTGTTGTTCTTTTCATATTAGAACAGCTACTTAAAATTATTGGTTTGGTCCGCATCTTATTTGACATTTGAATATTTTTCTAATGCATTTTCTGAAAATGGCCTGATAAATATAGTTACATTAATCCTCTTAAAAGGGAAGTTAAAGCTTAAATCTTAGTGATGCTTATCTTAAAGAGATGTATGAATAAAGGAACAAGGAATTCCCTTGTAAGGCAATATAAAGCTCTTTACAGTTACCACATACTTGTTGCATTTTTAATTCTGTAGCCACAAAATCCATATGTCAAAGCTTTAGCACCTATTATGACTATATTTTGAGATAAAGTCTTTGGATAATTAAGGCAAGTTAAGTCATGTGTGTGGAGCCCTAATTTGAAAGGACTAGTGTCCTTTTAAGAAGAGGAAGAGACATCAGGGATGTGTGTGGAAAGAAGAATGATCATATGTGGACACAGTGAGAAGGCAACCAGCTGTAAGCCAAGGGGAGAGGCTTCAGAGAAACCAACTCTGCCAGCATCTAGATCTTGAAATTCCAGCCTCCAGAATTGTGAGAAAATACATTTTTCATCCATCCAGTCTGTAGTGTTTTGTTATGGCTTCCCCGGCTGACTAATATCCTTCTATTCACTAGAATGTTTATACAGTATTAAATATAACCTATCTTCTATGAGAACTAAAGGTAGTATTTTATAAATTTATATAAATTTAAATCCAGTTGCTCATAATCACTTCAATGCACAGATAGGTTAGAAGAAACTGGAAAAAATAACCAAAGAAAAGTATGTGTAAAATAGCACCAAAATATTTACTATAAACTGTCTTAAACTCTTAGCTCATTCCTTTGCCCTTACCAAAATGTCTCTTCTGTTTTTTTAAATCAATTCATCCTCCTTTCTCACTTCTCAGTATGCATTTTCTCCATTCCCTGAACTGAAGCAAGGATAAATTTCTTGTTCATTTCAATTACTTCTCAGAGAAAATACCACTAGTTTTAAAGAGACTGACTCCTTTGGACAGCTGGTCCTGCTTCTTAATCCCAGCTTGCATTGCTTCTGGCTAGATCTATTCACCAGAAGGTGTTGAATCAAAAGGACAATTTGAGTCACAGTATTGTCTTACTAAGGCTTTGTTTAGCAATATCTGTTTGTATTTCTACATCAAGCTTAGAAATAGACTAAATACGACAAGCATGCAACAACCACTCTCTAGTCTTGAATACTGTTGAGAAAGCCAGATCCTGGCTTTTGGTCAGTGATATTTTATTTTTCCTTTATGGATGCTAGACTAATGTTGAGTAAAAGAACATAAGTAAATATGACCAAAAAGTCATGCATTTTATCCTATTAATACTTTCCGAAAAAAATATTTAAAAATTCTGATTGAATTCCTAATATTTCTGACATGCTACATGTCAAAAACTGGAGACCCTGATATTTCCCCTTGTTTTTGCTTTCCTTCTTTGTATTCTTTCGTACTTCCCTTTCTGATTTCCCATGCCACTTTCTTTTTTAAAAAATAAATAAGACCATTTAGGTTCCTCCCACTCATTGGCAGTTTATGATATCAAAGCTCTTCTGGAAGCTTTTTCTTATGATAAAAACATAAACCTGGTTGTGAAAAATCTTGTATAGAAGCAGTGTAAAAACTGTTTTTTGTGGCCCAGAAAAGGAGAGTCAGGCACCACAATAGGTGACGCCTGTTACATGAAGTGTTCACTTAGCTTGTTTCTTGGAGCCTCGCCTCTACTTCTAAATTATCAAGAGTAGGGGCACCTGGGTGGCTCAGTTGGTTAAGTGTCTGACTTCGGCTCAGGTCATCATTTCACAGTTTGTGGGTTCAAGCCCCACATCGGGTTCTGTGCTGACAGTTCAGAGCCTTGAGCCTATTTCAGATTCTGTCTCCCTTTCTCTATGCCCCTCCCCTTGTGCTCTGTCTCTGTCTTAAAAATAAACTATATAAAAAAAATTATCAAGAGTAAGCCACATGCAAATTAAATGATCTATTCCAATAGATGGGAATAGCAATTTTTTTGGTATGTTTACCTTTCCTTTGAATAGATAAAATCAACTTTCAATCTTAATTACACTGATCTTATTGAGGTGGTGAGAATATCGTTTTCATGACCTCATATGTTGGAGTCATATAGTGAGCCTAGGGGAGTTCAAATGAGTTCTTCAAGATCACCCAAGAGCCTTTGGAGGAGTCTTGCTCCCAGAACAATGATTTTTCCATTTTGCCACATGGCTGTAGAAAACCCATACCTGATCTCAAGTACATTTTTCTAAATAAAGTGTAATCAACAGTCAGACACGTGGTAAATATATTAGGCTGCTGCTGTTACTCTGGTGTGCTATTATTTGGGGCCTATGAATAGGAAATGTAAAGTAATCTCGCAAGGAATTTTATTCTAATGTTTTTTCAAAGAATAAAAGCTTTTCTTTGAAAGGAGTTAGAATGACAAAAACCTAAGATTATTAGAAACCTGGTAGTAGATCTTTCCTTGGCAAGATTAGGGTGAGTTATTACCAGTAAGCAGTAAGCAGGGTTCATTCATTTTCCTTTCGTAAGATGAACTTTAAAGGAACAGTTGCCAAAGGCTTTGTGGCGGATCATTCGGTCACAATACATTGGATTAAAGAAATGCAGCACCTTTCTAGCCTTTCCATCTGGTATCCTACAACTAGTCCTTCTACCTGCACTAAACCTCAGATGTTTTGACTATTAAAATTCTAATGTAGCCACATGTTGGTGGAGAAATTTAAAGCTTCTTATTTTCCATCACTGTGCTAGGGTGCTTTCCAAGAAACTACTAGGCATTAAAATGCCACTTCTATTCATAATATCAAAATTATTAATATATTATTCATTTTATACATAGCCATGTCGAACATTTTCTTCCCTGGAGTGATCACCTTATTGACTGTGTGTGAATCCTGTCTTTTTATTTCTAAATACCAATGTTAGTAACTTGATTTAAGAAACCAGAATAAGAAAGGTTCAAGAAATAGACTCACAGATAAATGATTTCTACTCTTTCTGGCTTCCTTATGAATAAAGTATTTTTCTACCATATAGATTCTATGTGCTTCTTACAGAAAGAAATTGTCTCTCTCATGACAGATGTTCTCCCTTAAAGTACCTTTGTTAACCAAATCCCAAAGTTATCATTTGACCTCCTTATGATTGCGCTGTTTTTTCCCATTTACTAATAGAATAGTGTAATCTTTAATTCCTAAGATAGGGGACATTGGCTTTTCATAAAATTTGTTTCATAATATATCATTGAAAATGAAAAGAAGAATTTAGGGATGATAAAATCACTTTCAAAAGACAGCTTTATTTTGATGTTGGTATGAGAAGTCTAGCAGGGAAAAAGAAACTTGCATACTTACTCTAAACTTAAGATGGGCAGAAGAATGAAGCAAGCATATATGGGATTCTTCAAATATATTTTAACAGACTGAATATGTTGATTAAATTCATGTAATAAAACTCAGTACACCTCGTACTCAAGGATGTTATCCACATTTTATTCACATGATTTTGGTCGTAGCTTGTTTATATATAGCAAAATGGGTATGTTTGTTCATTTATAGAAAAGAATATGATAAATTATTATTTTTCTCTTAAAATTTGTTGTAAAAACCATATATATTCCTTGAAGCCAAGATTTTAACTTCAGGGTTTTTTTTTTTTTATGATGCTGACTCCAATGAATGTAGTGCTATATGTATTAGTTAAGTTTCTTAGAATTCTAAGTAACTGGATACACAACTAAAAACCACAAAAAAAAACCCCACAACTGTAGCCAACTTGTAGAATCCAAGAAGTAGATGAAAAACCGAGAATCCAGATCTGGGAATCTCAGCTAGAAACTTTCACAGATATCCTATTTAAAATTTTGTAGTAAAATTAACATAGTTTTAAAGATTTTTAGAGGGGTGCCTGGGTGGCTCAGTTGGTTAAATGTCTGACATCAGCTCTGGTCATGATCTCGCAGTTTGCGGGTTGAGCCCTGTTTTGGGCTCTGTGCTGACAGCTCAGAGCCTAGAGCCTGCTTCAGATTCTGTGTCTCCCTCTCTCTCTGCCCCTCCCCTGCTTGCACTCTGTCTCTCTCTCAAAAATAAATAAACATTTAAAAAAATTAAAGATTTTTAGAAACTTGGCCCCTTAGTTACAAATGTCCTAATTTCTAATGACACAGAGATTAGCATGGCTCCTGCACAAGGATGACCTACCAATTCATGGACTGTTCCATATTTTTCTGAAATGATAGGCTTTCTACTGTTACCTGTAAGGGAAGGACTCTGAACTCACGAGAAGAAGGAGAAAAATACAAATGAGAAGGAGGAACCCAAGTAGCTTTGTGGCTTTATGTCCAACCCTTAGCCTGTGTCACACCATGCTGGTGTGTCCTCCTATAGTACTCACACATGCCACCACCTGTGACATCCCCTTTCCCTAAATCTCAGTGCTTCCTTCTCCTCAGCCTCTCCTTCTGGGCCACTCCTGGGAGTGAGGGGATTCTTCCCAGTGTTTTGTAGTCCTGTGGGACTCACCTCAAAGTATTTAAACTAGCTTTGTAATAAACACACAAAAACATACAATTTTCCAGTTTCTGAAGGGGAAAATCTGATTTTTTTGTTTGACTATAGTGCCTCCTTAAGCATGAGAGATAAGTTTCTGCCTTCCAGTTACACTTATGTGCTAGTAAGGGTAGGGCAGCTTTTAACAACAGAAATTTCCAGAGAAGGGGGTTGATCACTTAGAACCCCTTCCAAATGCTGGATAAATCAAATCCAAACAAGCCACATTAAGGATTATGGTGGATATTAAGAAGTATGAGATCATATGAGTATGAGACCCTGTCTTTGAGGAGATTATAATATAATTTATTATGGCAGCATAATAATAAGACTGATGGAAAATAAGAACAAATTATTTCAATAATCATTTAATATAATAATAAATACCCCAAAGTGGAGCATACTTTATTGCTCTATAAATTGTGCAGAGAGCAAGAGAGAACAGGTCAGAAAGATTACTTGAAAGTAGAATGGCTAATGGAAGTTGTATGATTGTGGAAGGATATACATTGTTGTTTTAAAGCTGAGTCCTCCAAAAGGCAGAAATTTGTTCAGAAAGCATTTTATTTATTGATTTGCTTCATTATGTTTTTCATTGATGTACAGTTGACAACATTAGTTTCAGGTGTAAAACAGAGTGATTCTACAGTTGTATACATTGCTAAATGCTCATCATAGTAAGTACAGTTACCGTCTATCACCATACAAAGTTATTATGGTAGTATTGACTGTATCCATAGCTGGTTTTTTATCACTGTGACTTACTTATTTTATAATGAGAAGTCTGCACCCTTTACCTGTTTCACCAGTCTCACCACCTCCCTCCCCTCTGGCAACCTCTAGTTTGTTCTCTATATTTATGAGTCTCTTTTTCTTTTTTTTGCTATTTATTTTGTTTGACACCACGTTATAAGTGAAGTCATGTGGTATCTGTCTTTCTCCGTCTGACTTATTTCACCTAGCACAACACCCTCTAGGTTCATCCATGTCTCAAATGGCAAGACTTCAGTCCTTTTAAGGCTGAATAATAGTCCATTGTGTATGTAGAGTATATTTTGTTTGTTCTTCTATCGATGGTTACTTCTACATCATGGCTATTGTAAATATCACTGTGATAAGCATATGGATGCATATATGTTTTCAAATTAGTATTTTTGTTTTCTTCAGGTAAATACCCAGACATGGAATTACTAGATCAGATGGTACATCTATTTTTAGTTTTTTGAGGAAACCTCCTAGTATTTTCCAATTTATATTTCCACCAACAGTGTACCTAAGGTTCTCTTTTCTCCACATCCTTGGTAACACTTGTTGTTTCTTGTCTTTTTGATACCAGTCATTCTGACTTGTATGAGGTAGTATTTCACTGTGGTTTTGATTTGCATTTTATGTGGAAGACATTCACTGGTGGAATATGTATTATTCCTTTTCTTTAATAAAAACTATAAAAATGTGTATGTGGAAGTTACCAGGCCAGGAGACTTTATACTGTACCCATTTATGTATAGCTTCTTTTGGGGGAGGAGTATTTTCCCTCTACTTTTCTTGGTTCTTTGGCTAATCTATTAAATTAACAACGGATAGATTAATAGGATAAAAACAAATTTAATTACATTCTTTTGGGACCCCACAAAGATGATGAGACCCAAAGTCATGTTGGGCAGTTGAAGTTTATATGTCATCCTGAGCTAAAATATGGGATAGAGGCCAGGGGCTTCAAAGAGGAGGAAGGTAATTCGAAGGACAATAGAAGAAACAGATGTATGGTAATTAGATGTTTGCCATACCATACAAATAGGTCATTAGAGCTCTCTCTCTGAGCAAAGGCTTCCTATCTAAATTCCTGTAAATACTTAAAGGGAAGGGTAAATGTTTTTCTTGCATCAGCTGGGTCTTGATTGCCTTCAACTCAAATAATTCACAAGCCAGAGTGGCATATCTTGGGGTCTGATTTGTTGTAGATGATCTTCCGAATTGGGTAAAGCTGCATCTGTGTGTTTGATATAAAAAACTTTGATATTAAAAAAATAGGTTCAGGAAAATTGTCTTACTACCTTAAGATTTTTGTAATAAAAGTCTCCTTAGTTTTATATATGAACTGTTTCTTCCTTGGGTGTTAAAAATAAAATGGAAATTGGATACTGATGATAGGAATTTTATCATTTAGAAAAACACTGGCTTTATTTTTTTTAATTATGTTTATTTTGTGATAGAAATATTTTCTCTCAACTTTTGTCACTTTTGTCATGTAGATAGTTATATATGTAGATACTTTATTTACTTGAAATAAAGTATCTACATGGTACTCGATTTCTTTGTATGTTTGTGTATATTTTTCTGTGTAATAAGGGTCTCTTCATACTGGGTTGATGTTGCATCTTATGTGCTATTTCCTGAAATATTTACTGACAAATAAGATGATGATAGAGATAGCTAACATTTTTTCAGACAATGTAATCGTGTTTACACAAGGACAAAAAATTCTGTACTGATAAAACAACTTTGTATTGGCCCTGAGCTAAGCTCCACCTACAAATAATAGAGGCTCCATAGTTCTGGAATTACATATATGTGTAGAAACTTATTAACAGTTGAAAAAATATATTGTGTGCCCTCCAGCAAAAGTTTTAACTACTACTCTGAAGAGTACCTTAACTGGCTTAAATCAACTATGAATGTTAAAAGTATTGATACATCTTAACATCAAACAAAAAGATAACACATTAGTAAAATATTTTAAAAACATGCTTTTGATTCTAAAAATTAGAAAACACCACATGTTTTAACAGTTTAAGAAGTGTACTAATAAAGGGCTTATAATAATTACTTTTGATAAAACAAAGTCTATTGAATTTCCAAAGAAGTATTTTATAACATATTTACATTTTTTGGAATTTTTGGTATGAGACAGGAATCCTGATGGGCAACAAAGGGTGTGGAATGGGCATATTTCTAAGTCTAAAGTAGCATCCTTAGGAAATAGTCAAGATCACCCATGATGGGCAGCATCCTATGGCAGCAGTCTAGAGGTGTTGCATGGATTTTTTCAGTCAGGTAGACAAATACCTTGACATGTTATCTTCTCCTTTCTAACAAAACCCTTCATTCTACCTACATTTGGCCTTTTAAATAATTTAGAAAGAAATATTATCTAATATAACTGAATATGTTCTTTTTATAACTATAAACTGTTCTCTTGGAGGAAAATATTTTAAAGATTTTTTTATTGTGGTAGAGCAAGCAGATGACTAAGTTCTGCTTCATCCCCTGAAAAACATGCTCTAATGCTATACTTGAAGGTAATTACAAGGTTTCATCAGCCTTATCACTGACATATTCTTGTAAAATCAAATCTATAATCCCTTTACTGCAGTGAGTCATCAGATACTTAAACTATTACATTACTGCATGATTTTCCCCCCTGAACAAATTATTTAATGTTCTTTGTCATTCTTCAAAAGCAACACAGGCCCTGAGCACAACTCTAAGCTAGGTTAGGTTTACCCTGGGACTCTCAGCCTCCTGATTCCACATCCTGTCCTCTACTTCTGGACACTTCTTTCTGCATGAGATCACATCAGTGTCCTCCTGGCAGCTCTCTATGGAGACTGTTGTCAAGGGAAGGATAGAAATCTCTTCCTTAGGACAGTAAATG
The DNA here is from genome assembly GCA_028646485.1 of Cryptoprocta ferox. Classification (NCBI taxonomy): domain Eukaryota; kingdom Metazoa; phylum Chordata; class Mammalia; order Carnivora; family Eupleridae; genus Cryptoprocta; species Cryptoprocta ferox. The sequence goes on along the minus strand of CM053578.1, from coordinate 27,388,442 downwards.
ACTGTTAGCAATTTTAAATATTGTCTTCCTGGCAATGATTATATATCTAGTATAATAGAGATCAAAACCTTGGGTTTAAACTTGGATCTTAACACTTTTAAGAATATAGTGTAATAATGTCATCAGACATTTTTTCAGCGGGGAGAAAATACACACAATTTTCCACAAAATTTTAGAGAAAGACTATATCTCAGAAAGCTACCCAAGGAATACATGTTAAAACCATACAGTGGGCACCCAGGTGCCCCGGGTGGCTCAGTCAGTTAAGCCTCTGACTTCAGCTCAGGTCATGATCTCGTGGTCCAGGAGTTCGAGCCCTGTATCAGGCTCTGTGCTGACAGCTCAGAGCCTGGAGCCTGCTGCAGATTCTGTGTCTCCCTCTCTCTCTGCCCCTCCCCCATTCATGCTCTGTCTCTCTCTGTCTCTCAAAAATAAATGTTAAAAAAAATAAAAAAAAATACAATGGAATGTATTTAATATTAGGATATAATTTTTGATATCAGTGAGAAGGATTTTTTTTTTAGGTTTAGAATTTTCCCTTCACCTATACGCATGAGGCCAGCCTGATTTAAAGCATACTCTTTTCTAAATATTTAATATATATATTTAAATCTTAAAACTCTTTCATTTACCTATAATCTCTCATTACGTGCAGTACTCCAAGATGCTTAGCGCATTCTTAGAAGGTGCCAACTGATCCAAATTAGAATAGTATAATTTCAGGGGTACCTGACAGGCCATGATAATCGCAGTTTGTGAATTCAAGCCCTGAATCGAGTTCTGTACTGTTGGTTGGGAGCCTGTTTGAGATTCTCTCTCCCCCTCTCTTGCTGTCCCTTCCCCACTTGTGAGCGCTTTCTCTCTCTCAAAATAAATAAATAATCTTTAAATAAAAGTAAACAAACATACAAGAAACAATTACCTTTCAGCTTTAAGGCACTCTATCCTTTTTAAGTACAAAATAATTCAATGAAATGTGTTGCATTTATTCTGAAAACCACGTAAATTTTGTTTTAAATTTTTTAAGCAGAAAAATTTAATTTATCCATATATATGTCTACTTGTATAGAATACATTACCAATCTTTGTGAAGCTCTATGTTGAAAAGAATATGCTCTCTTTATTGCCAAGTATGAACTACATAAAAGTTTTAAATCAGTGAATAGAACTGGAGGTCCAGTGTTTGCTAGCATTGAATTTTGACTTCTTAGTCACTTTGTATCAGGAACGACTTCAGTATATTTACTAGCATGTCAACAGTAAGATTTTCCTAAGATGTTTCTATGTATAATTAATAATGCAATCAGTAAAAACTGTTCTCCAGGGAACTCACAGTCCTAAAGTTATACATAAATTAAAGATAAAATCTGTGATACTGTACTACTCTTTTTTCCAGTCTCATCTATCTATAATGCCAATTGCCTAACTAAACTTAAATACAAATATGAGAGTGAGAGTATTTGCAAAGTACTAAGCTGACAAATATAGAGTGCTGGCTATTATTTCTGTTTGGAAGTCCGAGATCTGAGCTATTCATTTTGTAGTCTGACAGCCATCACTACAATTCCTTGAATTCCCAAAGCTTTTCATACAGCTTCCTCAAGGACGGCTATCATGTCTTAGCTACTGCAATGACAGATGGGATATAATGTGTCATGTGATGGATAACTCTGGAGCCATAGTACTTAATCCTTCTAATACTAATAGCTGCATTATCATAGAGATTTATGGGAATGTCAGTTTCAAGTTCCCAGTTCCATTCATGGGTTTTTAAAACTTCAGCTGCAAAAAACATGCATCCATCCCATTAATTCTAATTATCATGGTTCATCTTCTCAGCAGTTTTGCACTCCGGAACCTTTCAGTGCAAATTAACGTACCAAAAAAGTGTATTAATTAATATTTGTAGCTTTTAATTTCTGCAAGAGTGTTGTCTGGAAGCAGCTGGCAGTACAGGGCCGCTGCTATTGAATCTTTGCCAAACAAGTGCAGATGTAATTTTGTTATCTCTTGCTTAGTCATTTACGCAAATTAATTTGAACAATTAGCCTTTTACTGGTCCTTCATGAATCATGCAAAAGGGATCTGCCAAAAATTGCTAGTTGACAGAAAAGAATTGGTTAATGCTGTGCATTTTCTAGGAAGGTAATGCAGAGTGAAACTCAACACTATTTTAGACTGCAGACAATTGCTTAAATATTCTATTGTAAGATTTACTTAGCACTATAAAACTTGAGAATCCCCTTAATGAAGAGTAAACCTGCATACTAGTGAAGGTTTTTTTGATAGGACTCAAATTTTTCCTGAAATATCCAACTTGAATATGTCTTAATCAAGTATAGAGGCAAAATGAGAAATGAGTTTTCATTATGAAATAGAAATTAATTAACCAATTTTTACTACTTTTCAGGTCGCACATGCTCACTTCTGTTTACTCAATATTTGTGTATATCTTTGTGTAATTATTTATTATATACATAGATTTAAAACACATGTGTAGCCTCATTTGATAGCTTCTAATAATCCTCTAAACTTCTAAGAAGTTAGAGATGGAGAGTAATTTAAAGTAGTTAAATATGTAGTTACTACATTTTAAAGCCGGGGTGAAAAAGAAGACTTTATGTGAAGGAAACATAATGAAGTCACCTCTGAAAGAGTAGAGATCTGTTTTGTGGTCTTCCCAAGAGGTTACCAGTATCTTAAAGGAAAAATAAACAAAGTCAGAAAATAACAATTTTAAAATTTGTAATTCTTTTCCTTAGAAGATGGTCCAAACTACCTGTGATCTTATGTTTTTAGTTTAATTCGAATCTACTTTTTTCTTCGTATTCTTAATCACTAGAACTAAGGATTTTTTATCTAATATTAAATGCAGGTGGTTGTACACTGTTATAGTGTCAAATAAAAGCTCACCTAAAATTAAATCTTTCTTTACTTTGTATAGCATTAGCTTAGAAAGGGCACAGAAAATATTTCATGGTATATACTCAGCTATATGGAAATTATGCATATGCATGTTTTAAATACATGTATGTATGTTCACATGGATAGCATGTTTATATTTGGTTAAAATATGTCATTCCATCTCCTTATTATTTAAGTTTAAAAAAATTGTTACTCTCAGACTATAGCTTTAAGAAAAGAAGATTGAAAAAAAAATGAAATTCATTTAGATGCCAGTCCTAGTATAGATCTTAAAAGTAAGTCTACTTGAGATGGGTCTAATAAATTTTCTACTGCAGGATATTTTTAAAATTCAAGTTACTGATCATTAAATGGATAATAAATCATTGTAATCATAAAGATTAAAGTCACAAATGTCTAAAACTGCAAAGTGATTGTTTTTCAACAGCTTTTCTTACCTCAATGAAATCTAAATTTTCCAAAATATAGTCTCCATAAATCTAACATTAATGGAAAACTAAATAAAATATTTCAAATATTTTAAAGTGTTATTTGTAGAAAATCTTATTTTATCTTTGTGTTGGTCTTAGTCATTTTGAAAGTAAAATGCTTTGGAGGATTTCAGTTGAATAAATAGTAACAAATCAAGCTCAGTGTAAAATCAATCCAGTGAATGTTTAGGTGACATTCAGAGTTTCAAACTACAGTTAGTTATATTTCTTCTCTTTAAAGAAGCAACATTTGCTCAGTGTTAAAAAATCTAAAATCTATAACAAAGGATATTTTAAAAACTACCTTGAAAATTTTGCCAAATAATTAAGATTTTGATTTATTTCATTCTTATTTTCTATATATTTTAAAAACATTACCATAGTCTATAATTAGTAATATATAATATCAAAATATTTCTTGCTATTAAAAATAACTATTAATATAATTTTATTAGCCTTATAGTTTTTACCTTTAATTGCCCATTTTGCTATTGCTATACATTAAGTTGTATCTTTTAGTTATAAATAATAAAGCAATGGACATCTTTACTTGTAAACTTTTATTTCAGTCAGATTCTTTAGGCTTGATTCTCAGAAGTGGGATTATTTGTTCAAATGATGTGAATACTTTGAAATTTGGTACATATTTCTTTATTTCTTTCCAAAATTGTAGTTTCCCCCCCAAAATAAGAGAAACCTCAGATTATAACTTCTCCAACAGCATCAAATATTATCAAAATAACAAAATAAAATTTTAATATTATACGTTAAACAAAGGTAACATGTTCTTATTTACTCCTCTCATTATTAACAAAGTTGAACATTTTCTCACATAGTGTCTGATGTACAATTTTCACAGCTGCAAATAATTATTAATATGAAGTTCAGTGATTATTTTTTGAGATTTAGTTTCAATGATTTGTTCAAAAGAACTTTGTAAAGTCCCATACAAATATATCCTGTTATCAATAACATATTGATGAATAGTCTTTTCCTATAGAAACCTCATTTTGTAACTAAGTAACAATAATACTCTAATTTCAATTTAGCAGAAAAACAGTAAAAAGACCATATGCCTCCAGAATTAGGGGTTGCTCATATCTTTGGCTGAAAACCTTTTCAGAAAATTTTTCTTCTGTATCTATATGGATCATTAGTCAGTATAAATAATCAAAATTTAATTTACATTATTAACAATATATAAGATACTATATAATTATAATTTTTCTAGCTCAAGCTATGGAAATTCAGTCAGTTCTTTTTAAATTTCACCTTCTTTTATTTTCACTAGCAAATACTGCTGTATAGTTACTTATTGGTTAAAGTCATCCTATAATTTATATGACATATAATAAAATTCCTTGGCTTTAATTATATTAAAAATAACTTTCTCATATAGAAAATTAGTGGAAAAATAAATCAACAAAACAATAGTAATTATTATTATTTTTACTAATTGACCAAGGTAACTTAGTGATCGTCTTCATCATTCCCTAAGCTGCATGTACACAGTCTACATTATAGTCACAAATATACAATGTAATACAGTGGCAATCCAGATTTTTTTAAAGAATTATATGACTTGGTGTAATAATCATTTATGATACCATATAACTATTGAAGGAAAAAAAGAGAGAATAACATACTTCTCTTTTTCCTTGGCTATGTAGATGAATTCTTATGCATCGAATGAGATGAATTAATATCATTTATCTGGTTACAAAGGAATGTGTATTTGATGTTTAAAATGCAGAATTAAGAAAATAAGTATGACTCATAATCATCAAAACATAAGTGCTGGTTATATGTAGATGATTATATGGACAGGGCTTGTTTTGTGTTTGCATGTATTTTAACAAAATAACCTGGCTTTTTTTCTACTTAATGCATGACACATATTTCCCATATTAAAAAAAATGTTTTATAAACCCACTGTTCTATTATTCAGTTACTTGAAGTGATCCATAATCTATGTAATCAATTTTCTATTTTGAATATGTATATTGCCCTAAATATTTGGTATTATGAACAACACTGAAATATAGAGAAATCTTTGCATATATTCATTATTATTTTTTGAAATAAATTTCTTAGTTATTTATATTTTAAAGTTCATTTCAGCATGTGTCTTAATGAATGCATTAGTGTTTAATAATATTAATAACACTTTGTTAGCAATGAACACCAAGGAATTCAGATTTGTAATCATTCTTAAGAAACAATTAATAGTTAACATAGTTTATAATGTTTTGGTTTGTTGTTATCAAATCTACAACTAATGTGTTAGTAATGTGTGTCTAAACCAAGTTTGCAGTTTATTTCATTGCTGGGTAACTGACTAATCAGAAAAAAAAATTCCCCTCATATATACACACTGAGAGATGAAGCTAGTCTCTCTGTAATTGAAAGTATCAGTGGTAAACTTGGCTGGAGCTTGATTAATAGTATATTAAAATCAGAGTCTTCTTGGTGAGTGCTAGATAAGGAGTTTTGGGCAAATTACTTGGTTACTGGGAAGCCTTTAAATTTTAATCATGGAAGTACTTCAGTGTCATTAGAAACTGAAAGGACAATGGGGTCTGCTGGCAAGTTCTCTGAATTGTTGTGCTTTTCAGGCTCTCCCTCTGCCATGCTATTGAGAGCCAAGCATGGGCTGCAATCGAAAATCCTTTAGCTCCCCATGACTTTGATTGCTATTATTGTAATTTAATATTACACAGTATCTTAGAATAAAATAGTCCATGGAAATGAGAAGAGATAATGCAGGAGGTGGGGGTAGGGTGGGGAAAATTGAAATCGAACTCAAAATTAGTTCTGAAAATAGTTTTAAGCCAGTGAATCTTTCCTCAACCCACTGAAGCTGCAGTGAGAAAAGCAAAGAAAAGATTTTAAAGTAAGCACCAGGTAAAATAAAGACAGAATACTTTCTTCATTCTTGGAAATAGGAAACTGTGTTTATTAACAAGTCGCAAAGTGAAAAATGCAATAGGAAGCAAAGGTGATTATCCTAGCCTCTGCATGTTTTGACATTTCACATATAGTATTTAGATAAAGCATGAGACAGAGTTTCATCCAAATAAGAATCCAACATATATACACTTGGCTATTATTAAAATTTTTATATTAAATCATGCCATGAGATTATTTCATGTCCAAGAGGCATGTGAGCATTTTCCCCTGTAAATGTGAATTCTAGTAGTGTGAGCCCTGGCTGCCTCAGTTTTGAATAAGATAAATAAGGAATAGAATCATAAATAATAAAGTAGTAATTTTAGAAATCATCTAATCCAAAAACATTTATTTTTACCAATTACCAAAAGGAGAATAGAGTGAGAATATTATCTGATCAGTATGACACAACTAAAGGAAGCTCACCATTAGAGAACTTCAGTACAGTTTACAAGTTGGGGGAATACTTTCATTATGTCTGACTCCTTTTTAAGAAATAATTTTCAGTGATTTATGCAGCTATTGTCTAGAAAAGGGCATGGAGGGCTTGTGAGATTTGGAAAGAATTTTCTGAATAACTCTAAGAAACCAACATGTTACTCTGTGCATTGGTGGCTTGCATATGCATTGAAATATGTATTTCAAGTTTTTTAACCTCTATAATATATTCCTGAACTTTTCTCTCTTATGAAAAAAAAAAGAAGGCAAACCAAGGTAGGTTTTTTTATAAACCAGTTAGGAATAAAATACAGTCTATTCAAGCATAGATATGAGACCTTTTAAGCCGTGGGGCTATAAATATGTAGCATAGAGAAGATATGATCGTAGGAGGGTAGTCACTTACACAAATATTTCCAATGTGATGTAATGAGCAGATTTGTAGAGGCACAAACAAGATTGAGTAGTGCAGTGAATCTAATATAGTATATAATCATTCTTGACTATCTTCTACTCATTTCTCTCCACACTTTTAAGTTAGTTCAATTTCTGGTATAGAAACAATCACAAATTTACAGAAATGTTACAAGTATGGTACAAATAACTTCATCTTGGTTTTCTGTCCCAAGTGAGTGTACGTAGCTGCCCTCATATCCCTTCATCCCTAAATGTTTTAGTGTTTGTTTCCCACATGGCAGTAATACAGCCATCAAAATCAAGAATTTAACACTGATGTATCATCTTCATTTAATTCTCAGAGGATCCAGGTCAGTGACAAGCAGTGTTTTTACTTATTATATTTCCTTAGTCTCCTTCAGCCTAAAGCATTTACTCAATCTTTGACCTTCATGACCTTTTAAAGATTACAGGCTAGTTATTTTGCAGAATGTCTTTGAATTTGGATTGGCTTTCATGATTAGATCCGGATGATACATCATTAAAGGTAATACCAAAGTCTCGATACTTTGTTTTTCTCATCATATTCTGTCAAATGGCTCACAATTTTCCATTTTTCCCATTACTGAGGATTTCCTTTTATTGATCAAAGTGTGTTTGCCAGGATTCCTGAAATAGGTAGTGGCTTTGCACAATTACTTAAAGGATTCTTTACATATCTTTTGAATCCTCTGTACATTTTTACCTTTGGAATTAATAAGTGTTTTGTGGGATATACTTTCATGCTATCTAGTAAGTTTATAGAGCTAAGCATGAGCTGCTTTATTTATTTATCCATTTATTTTTATGTATCTGTATAGGATCATGACTTCCTATTTTATTAAGTGGGTTCTAATTCATTATTACCTTATTTTGTCTTGATGGTGGGAGCTCATCAAAAAGCTAATTTTTGTATCCTGTATTCTTTGAAAACTTATTTATTTTGGTAGACCAAGGTTTCTTGGTTTATGTATTCTGCCTGAAAACAGCAATTTCTCCAAGGGCCTCTGGCTCTTTTCGGTAGTGAGTGGTATTTAAAAGATCCAGTTTCTTTATAATTCCTTGTTGTATCATTGTTCTCAGGTCCTATTAGTGAGCAAAATCGGAATTATGTGTATGTGTGTTTGTATGTGTGTGTGTGCACATGCATGCATATAGTACACATATGCTCTGTGGATATATATTACTGATCTACATAAAACATATGTCTTTTAGATTTATATTTTTGTACTTACAACTATATGTATGGATGTATGCATGTGTGACTGTGTATATGCACATGCATATGTGTATTTCCATCAATAACTCCAATTCCAGTTCATTACTATAGGGTATTTTCCAGCCTTTTTTTAAACTTTCCCATATTTGTAAAAATGGCTTCTTCTATAGTGAGAATCTGCCTCTGATTATTCTCAATATACTAAATTTGATTAAGTCTCTATAAGTATATAAACTACTGTCTGCAATGCACTTCTTCCCTGTATGCTGTTCAGCTTGGCATTCAGTATGCAGTGAGGGACTTTTGTTATGTAAGCCTATCCCTCTTTTCCTGCTTGGTATCTAACATCTCCCCCGGGCGGCCCTTCCACATGAGTATCTTCTGTCCTCTGCTTAGGCACCAACAACTTGTTCTAGACCACTGCCACTTCATCCTGCATACCCCCTCTTCATTTACTAACCCATAAATCTGTGTACTACAAGTAAAGGCTCTGATACTAATTCAAGAAGGGAAACGACAGGGGTGCCTGGGTGGCTGAGTCAGTTAAGTGTCTGTTGATTTCGGCTCAGATCATGATCTTGCAGTTTGAGCCCCACATGGAGCCTGGTTGGGATTTTCTCTCTCCCTCTCTCTCTGCCCTTACCTTGCTTGCACTTGCTCTCTCTCAAAATAAATAAATAAACTTAAAAACAAAAAGAACGTAAAGGATGAAGGAAAGGAAGGAAAGAAAGAGAACCAAATAGAAAGAGGAAGAGGAAAAGCTCTACATGTTCATCAACTCCCCTACTGATTGGTGCTAATTATGGTCATTCTATAGCACACTGTTCACAATTTTTTTTCTCACACTAAGAGCAGTTAGAAGAATTTGACTGTCTGTGACAGAGTGCTATGTCTGTCCATGCCCTACAGAAATATGGGGTATAATGTTTTTAAAGGGAATAAAATCAGATTAGGGGAAGTTGCTGGAAGGCAAGGGAGTAGGAAAAGTCAAAAGAACATTAGATATTGTCATTTTGGGGAATAGCATGTGAAGATGTCTAGAGTTAAGAAAGAATATTGTTTTAGATGAAGAAGAGAAATGGCGTTCTGTATTTTTTAAATAGTAACAAAGGAAGATAGTCATCTAAATAATAGCAGCCAATAACTCGAGTCCCACTTCCAGACTTTTGATTAGTTATGATAGTAGTGTGTAATGGTCCCCCAATCGCCCAATTTGACAGTCTCTTCAATTCTACATATTTTAAGTGTCCATTAGCTGATTTAGTATGTTTCAGACAATATTTTTTTTACTTTTTTTTACTTTTTAAGTTTTTATTTTAATTCCAATTAGTTAACATACAGTGTTATATTAGTGGACAGAATTTTTGACCCCCAAAATAGGATTGCTAGTTCCTAACAATGGCCAATGGACTGTCAAAATTGTCCTGTGTGACTATGTGGCTATGCAAAAGGCAGCTAGAATATAGAACTAAGAAATACTTAGAATACGAAAAGTTACTTTTGACTTGAAGAGAACCCCTTCCTAGTTCTTGCTTCCATAAACAAATAATTTCAGTTGCATGAAGGATCAGGTTGAGGTTGGCATTGTTGAATAAGCATTTTTGAGAGAGCAATAGCCATCTTTAACCTTGAATTTAAATATCTCATGTAAGTATGGAAATAGTTCTATCATTAAACAATCAATATCATAGGCAGTGTGATTAAAGATGTAAATGCAAATTATAACAGTCTTAATCCACAAGTCAACACAGAACATTATTAGACTGTGATAATAAATGGGCATATTGAACGAGTCTTTGATTTAGAAAGATATCCCTAGACAAATGGCTCATGGAGGAGCAATGATCTTAGTCCAAATTTCCGATGAATGATCCTTTGCCTGAACTGGAGGTATTGCTGGCATTCTAGTATAGTAAATATAATCTTGGTTGATACAGAGATATCTTAATAGGATTTTAACCTTAAGAATATGAAATCTTGCAACAGTGTCTGCTGCTCTTATTCCTAAGACTAGAGCCATCAGTTAACCACATCATAGACGTTTCATTTCTTATTGGCTCTACTAGTATAACTGAAACAACTGAACTAACATTTTGAATTCATTTTTTCCCTTCTTTTTTGGAGGTGGGGTAAGAGACACGATGGTATATAAGTACTTATATGGATAAACTTATGTATGATTCCCTTTGAGGAAGGTAGAGTATTTGTCTTGCAAACACTGCCCCCTTTCTGCAAGCTACCCATACTTTATTCCTGTTAGTGCTGTACTTTGAATGCTTACTCTTTCCTTGTTTCTGACTATGTGATGTTGCTCATGACTCAGCAGGACCTTAGGAAGAAGTGTCAAAGGATATTGTAGTATATAACTTGATTACTGGATGTGTGTGTGCTCTTGTGCATGCCATTTGGGTATGATAGCCAAAGACGAAAAATGAATTTCAATATAACACTCAAGATTTGAAATTTGAGAAGTGTAGGGGAAAACAAAGATAGGAAGGCAAGCAATGATAAGATAAAATTGGGGGAGTTGAGTATGTTTTCAGATGATTATAGGATATCCTTGTGGAGATGTCTAGCATGCTGATATCAAGCTGAAATTTGAGATAAAGATCAGAAGGCACTCATTTTAACCTATTTCACACTTAATAATGTGTAGCATTTGGAGTTTTTGCATGTTGGAGAAAAAGAAGCAGCATCTCATTCTGTACCTGGATGCTCCTAGATGCATTCAGAGGTAGGCTTCTTTGAAATATTAATTTTGCTTGTGGGTTTCATTGGGCAATGTGAAAATGACTTTTAGTTCTTTTGAAGTTGATCTAGTGATACTTGGAAATTTGAAAGTTTTCAGACTTAATTGGCCACAGATAGTTGCAAACTTATTCCAATTATTTCAGTTAAGGAATGAAGTATAGACCATATTAAAAACAAAATCAGGAAACGATTCTGATTAAGATGAAAGATCCATCACAAATTGAGAAATAAAAGTGTAATGCTGGTACTTCATGTTAGAGCAGACCATTTAAAAAATCATGAAGTGAAACATAAGAAGCCTAGAAAAGTTTGGAGTAGGCTAGATAAATTATTTGGAAGACTGTGTGCTAATCTGCTATAAGGGTAAGAATCAATTTGGCTGATAGGCAACGAGTGACTTGTGTTTGATATCTGAATTTTTCAATCAGCATTTTCTGAACATGGTTTCTCATTATGATAATGACTAAAGGATTAATTATCACCATGAGAACAGTGATAATGGCACTTTGAACTGTACTTGTCACCATATGACACAGACTATTACTTGTTTTTTACATTTTAAGAAAGATATGCTTCCAAATGGAAACATTTGATTCACTTGGTGAAAGTAATACTATTAAGTTGTAGGAGTTAAATGATGGGGAGAAAATATGTTAAAAACACCACTTTCATACTGGCCATCCTTTTTACAGTTTTAATTGACCAGTTAAAACAGAGAATAATTAACAATATCAGTGTGAATGCTTGTGTCAAATGCATAGTTCAATTAGAATATTTGCTGGTTTTCTCAAAAACTCTCTACTGTAGCAGATAGAATGTTGTAAGAAATAACATTGCTAATTACCTTTCCAAAACAATATCCTTCACTAGCTCAAGTGCAACAGATTAGATGTAAGGCATTTAATGAGAATGGCATAGCATACTGGATTTTAATTTTAGATTATTGGATACATGCATGATAGGCAATGATATAATTGAGAAATGACTATGTTACTAATTGATACTAATGGAGGCAAAGTATAGATTTTTTTGGTATCATCGTTTTTTATAGGGACTAGAAACAATGTTTATTAAAGTAATCAGATTAATTACGTAAATGATTATATTTTCTTTGTTCTTCTAGGGTGCTTCCTATTTGCCATATTAAGGAAGGCTGCTGAGTTAAAAGGATACAATGTTCTGAAATATTGGGCATATTTATTGTAGCTAGTTGCCATTCTTTGATGTGTCCCATGGCCTGGCAGCACAATTAAGATAGCCACTAGAGGGTTCTAAGTGACTACTTCTGAATCTGCATACCTTAGGTGAACTCTAGAGGAAATTGTTTTAATCCCTCTGTGCTTTCATTTCTTCATCTGTTTATACTGGTTGTTTTGGAGCAGTGGTTTCTCAAACTCTTCTTACCTAGTCCCATAGTAAGAAATACATTTTACATGCTAACCAACATCTTTTCATATATGTGACACAGAAAAAAGTTTCACTGAAAGTATTTTCTTACTACACAATGTATACTGATATTTTCTTTGTTCCTTATCTATTTTATATTATTTAAAAAATACTGTTTATGTCTACTAAACTGATGGGTCAGAGCCTGCAGTTAGAAAATCCTGGTTACAGGACCTTGATATTAGTCCAGTGTGATGAAGGGTGGGTCTGAAGGAAGACATGAGTTAGGATTGCAGCTACTTAACTCTGCATACAGTACAGAGCAAATGATGTGAGTAAATGAGAATGTTAATAGGTTTTGAAAATAATATTTTAGTGAAATATAAATGTATTTCGTACTCAGTAAAAAATCTTTTAGGGGCACGTAGGTGGCTCAGGAGGTTAAGCATTTGACTTCAGCTCAGGTCATGATCTCATGGTTTGTGAGTTCGAGCCCTATGTTGGGCTCTGTGCAGACAGCTCACTTCCTGGAGCCTGCTTCAGATTCTGTGTCTCCCTCTCTCTCTACCCTCCCCTGCTCACACTCTGTCTCTGTCTCTCTCTCTGTCAAAAATAAATAAACTCAAAAAATTAAAAAAATATTTTAAAATAGTAAAAGACCAAGGAGAGGGGAAAAAAAACAAAAACAGGTTTTTTTCATAAAAAATAATAGTTGTTAATATTTTACATGAGTTTTTGGTAATTTTTCATGTATATGTGTGTATAGTTTCTTAATAAGATATTACATATGCTATTTTATAGTCTATTTTTTCTCAAACATCATTTTGCAATAAGCCTTTTAATAGCTACAAACCATTATGGGGGAAAATTTCCATTTGAATCCTGGTGTCACTGACATAGAAAATTTGATCATTCATCTGCCCTACAGAGGCTGGCTGCTTCTTGGCTATATCAGAAATGTATAGCTTCCCTTTCCAAATCATAAATGAATTAATCCTTTTAGATCTATGATTTGGTTTTCCCTTTTAAATGTAGCAGATGGAAAGTTTTAGAAGTATATGAAATGCTCGGATATAAAATAAAGTAAAAGGATGCAGTAATATGAAAATAATAGAAGGCTGGAGAAAGAGAGGAGATTCACAAACATAAAGTTGAGCCTTTGACTTACTAGGGGAAAAGGAAGATTAAGTGATCTCAGATCATAACTCCTTTTCTGCATTGGAAACTTCCATAAACAGTTGTCACTGCAAATGGCCTTGGCCTCAGGATGCATTAATAATACTTGCTATAGGCCAATAGTGAATCCATTAATGTGTGTCCTCAGTATAATTATTTTAGGTGACATATAATTAACTCATATCTTGTATATACCTAATAGTACTCTTCAATTAACATGCGATGACTATATTAGTAAATCAAAGTTAAATGCTTACCAAAGACACTAAGTTTAGTGTGTTACTCTCTAAACCCTTCATGATTTATACATTTGTATCTCATCAGTGATAAGTGTATATGTCCTTGGATTGTGACAAACTTTGCCATCGCAAAACAAGAACTCAGAGGTCTAAAAAGGCAAGGAATGGTAGAATTAGTTTATTTGGTGGGGTTAAGTATTCATTGTAAACTCAGCAATTTTGCTCTACCAGCTGCAATCTTAGTTGGTTCCTTTGCTGGTGCAAGATTGCTTCCAACCCATTATCTTCCTCTGTTTAATTTTTGAGGACAGTTTTGTCCTCCTGAATTAGAAATTTATATGTTTTTTTCTGTATTCAAGTTTTTACTTTTGGAAATAGCTTTTAAGTTCTGAATGAATCCATGAGCCATATATATACTATATGCCTCATTCTCTAATTCAGTTTCGTTTATGCTCCTCTGAAATCATTCACTTCTTATCTCCAATAGGTATAAATCCATTTAATAATATCTGCAGATAGAGGATTGCAACTTGGTTTTAAATTTGAAGGTAGGAACCACTCCTTTATTTGCATTTAAAGGTCAATTAACATGTAGCAGCTAAATGTATGGATTATGGAAAGGCCTTCCTGAGTTTGGATCACAGCTCTACCACTTACTGCCTAGGTGATACAGGCCTAGGCATTTCACCATTTTGTGCCTTATTTCCTTATCTGCAAAAAAATGGAATGCAAAATTGTACCTGTCTCATAGGGTAAAGAACTAGATGAATTAATTTATGTAATACACATTCATAGAAACATTTAGTAAATAATATCTATCTCTCTATTTGCCTTTAGTGTCTAATAGCATACGAAAGATAGTCATAGCTGAATACATGTTATTGGATGAATGAATATATATTATAGCCAAAATAACTCACAGACATCTTGTTTACCCAATTACTTTATGTAATACTCAAACATAAAAGCAACTTACTTTATATTTACAAAAACACCTAGTGTATTATGGTACAAATGATATTTAATGAGTGGGATGTGAAGAATGGAATTAGCAATAAATGGTAGAAAACATAGTGTACTCTATCCTAGAAGAAAAGTCATTTATAATGATTTAATATGTATAGCAGGAAAAGTATATCCTGTAACGAACAAGGTCATCTCTCTTTCAGAAGTGATTTTAATTGTATATTAAATTGTATATATCACACATATATCTGCATGTATATATTAACTATATATATTGAATTTTACACTAGATTTTGAAAAGTAAATCAGAAGTATATGACTCCTGTGGACTTCAGGATTGTTCACATAAATGCAGTGCTATTCGAATATCTCCAAGACTTGTTCTCAGAATAAATTTATTCTGGCAATGGATTAGAATCCAGAATGAAGACCTTTATATTCAAAGTAATTAGCAGTACTTAGTAGTATTAGCAGCTTGACCCTGAATTCTCTGGTCCCTTCCCTAGACTATGTATAGATGTTTGTGTCAAGCAGTGTCTAACCAGTGTACAAAAGATATTAAATTATAGGGAACACATAATAGAGGCTGTGGAGCGGCTTTGGCAGTAGAATGTGCATCTGGAAGTTGATGAGGGTGGGTGGAAGCTAAGAGGATACTGAACTTGACTCATGTACTTATCATAATGTGGCAAGTTGTAACTTGTTTCTGACTTTCTTAGGAATTCTTAAAAAATAACATATATCCCACGTTGACTTTTAAATTTACATAGTGACATTCCTCAGAGTGTAGTAAAAAAGATAAATAAATAAATAACTGTGAGAAATTGAAGTCCACATCTGTAGCTTGAACTTGGGTTGTTTTTCTCTAACCACTGGTCCATTTCATCTTAAGAAGAGAAGAATTTCACTTATATCCCAAAGCTCAGGAACAATCACATCAGTGAAAAACTGAAATTCATCATTAAAACTTGGGATAAGTCTTCCTTAAACAAAAAGCTTTTAAAATATATATAACTGGGGGTTCCTGGGTGGCTCAGTCGGTTAAGCATCTGACTTTGGCTCAGGATATGATCCCACAGTTTGTGGGTTAGAGTCACACGTCGGGCTCTGTGTTGGCAGCTCAGAGCCTGGAGCCTGCTTCAGATTCTGTGTCTCTCTCTCTGCCCCTCCCCCACTTGTGGTCACGCTCTCTCTCTCTCAAAAATAAATAAACATATAATGGAGGAGCAGCTAGAACTCCAAACATAATATTATAAAATGATAGGCTCAGTAGAAGAGAACAGTCTGGGATGAAAGAATCTGAGGAGGCTAAAGTGTGAAAAGATGGCATTATCTTATATGTTTCTGTTGCATCCATCCGTTTTTCAGAAAAGAACTATACTGCATCTTAAATGATTTATGTGAATTAGAATTGTATTCCTTCTGAATATTATAAGCATAATGTTGCTTGCTTAGATACTGTTTTTGGAAGGGATATTATGTTTAAAATGTGTGTAAAACTTTATTAAGCCTCCTTTTACCTCATTGTCTTAGTTAAATTACTGTGATTTTGACAAATTTGGAGCTAGAAGACAATGGAAGACTATTCATTGAAATACACTTAATTGAACTTCTGATTCAACAGCTATATTTCATTTCCCCACACTTTCCTCTCTTCATTTTCTTATCTTCCTCATGGCTATATTTTATCATTGTCTTTCTAGCCATAATTTATTCATTCCATTATTCCTTTCTGTTCCTTCCTTTTTTACTTTGGCTTTCCCCTTCCTTCTCTCTTCTCTCTCCTCAACAAGCCTGAATCTCCATGCGCTAACCTTCTGCATCTCATGTGTTTCCTATGCACAAGAATGCAAATAAGGCCTTAGAAAAAGAGGTGAACAAAAATCACATAGCTCTGTTGTTGGTTGCTCTGAGCATAGTCTATTAATTAGGTGTTCAAATTAGCTGTAACCTGAGTGTTGATCTAGATGACTGGAGCCTGAATTGTCCAAATTTGCTTAGAGGTGCATTAGGCCCAGGAAATCAGAGGTGGGCTGTTTCCCTGTTTCAGGCAGGGCAGAATATCTCCATCCTTACTTAGGCTTTTCCACATAGAAGAAAGATGCTTGTTATCAATTTGGATTTTCACCAATCTGCAATTTTTATGTGATCCACAAGTCCATATATTTTATATTGTTATAAATGTTTTAAAGACAATGTTGCTGAAGTAACTTCACTCGCAAGATCAGCAAATGCTTTTAAGAGAGAGTCAGGATCACTAGTTTTAAATATATTTCCTCTCTCTTAAAAAGTATATTCTACATAGAAAAGATCCAAATACTGAATCAAAGAGTGACTCTTCAAACATATTAACTTAAGTGCAATATAGTAGAATTTATGGCTATAAAATTTTTGTTTGCTGTTTCAAAGATATTTATTTATGTGGAAAATTATTAATCAAGGAACACTTCAATGGAAAAGCAACCATATCTTTCAAAAAGCATCCTTTCTGTTTTTAAATGGACTGTCTTTTATGAGTTTTTTGGTCTCTCATGTTGCTAACAAGGCATTCTGTATTGGTGAGACCCTTTGATGATTGGTGCTTTTGAAAGCTTTCCTTTTAAACATTTTTGCAAGACCAGTGTTAATATATTTATAAAGTCTTAAAGAAACTAGGAACTACTCTGGAATTTGTGAGGAAATTGAGAGAATTAAATACTTATAGGAAGCATATTAAGAAAAAAATATTTTAATCAAATTTAGTTGCCTGAGTTATAATCTTATTTCTGTGGTTGGCCAAGACTTGCTTGGATTTTTAATTTTACAATGACTCTTCTCATTTAAGGATCTCTGTCTTACAGTTCTCTGATTTTTCTGTTTCTTCTACTGCTTCTGTTTTTAATGAAAAAAAAAAAACCTTAAAGTTCAAGTAAAGGATTCTAAGTCCATTGTTATGAGTTCTTTATAAGGAATCTGCTAATAGAGTTTTCTAAATCAAGATGGAAGGTGTATATTTGAAAACTGTTCTCATCCACTTCTGGTCCATTACCCATACACAGGAGTAGTCAAAGATGTGGACATGCAGAAATGTCCTGATATATCTGTATTCGAGGTTCTCATTTGTCACACTGCAAAAGTAGAAATCAGCTAGACTGCTACAATTGTTGTCTTCCTACAACCATTCTTCATCATTAATAGCAGTAATAGAATAACTCTATGAGAAGTATTGCAGCTTCATCTTTCTTGAATAAATCTTCTTCCCTCTTTGTACTTATCCATATTGACCTTCTTCAGTTTCTTCATCTCCTTGGTAACCTCAGGGCCTTTGTATAGGCTCTTCTTCCTAGCTGGCATAAGTAAGTGCTTTTATTTTATAAATCTTAGCTTAAATGTGAGCTTCTTTTGGAGGCCTCTCCTGACTACCCAGATTTGATAGGTTTTCCAAATAAACCTTCCCATAACAGAATGTATTTCTTCGTACCACTTGCCATAATTGCAGTGAATGAAAACGTGAATTCTTTTTTGTAAATCTTTCTTCCACACCTGCTTGAGCTACCAGACTAAGAGGTCCATCATCGTAAGGACTGTCTTTGCCTTGTTGATAGCCCTTTCTGGTGCCTAGCACAATTCCTGGAATGTAGAAGTTGCACAATCTTTATTTGTTGAGAGAAACAAGGGGGAAAATGTAGGTTTATGAAGAAATTGATTATTTTTCAGTTCCGTTGATCCACATTTAAGAAAATGTGTACATGGAAAATACTTTGGAAATGTCCATGAGCTAATAGCTTTTCATAAGGTCAGAATTAGAATATTTGAAGGAGGTGACAGACTCACAAAGTTATGGGGAGATAATGTAGTGTTACAGGCATCACATTGGTATACAGCAGTGCAGAGGTAAGTAACTCCTGGATCTAAGATTTTAGACACATGAAGCATCACAAAGGCAGTTATCAACATACAATATTTGAAATAGAACTTTGAGTTTGATCAACCACTGGCCTTTTTTTCATTCAACAATGAGAGCACACCATATGCAAAATGTTCTGGAAAATCATGCTGAGATAGAAAACTGAAGAAAAAGTATCTTAACTGCCTACAATATAAAGGACAAAACAGAAAAAGGGAGGGAAAAATGGCAAAATGAACTAAATGCAACATTAGAAGTATAGTACAGGCAGTGTTACGGGATTCCAGGCATAGTATGAGCAGAGAGCAGGTGTAGGATATAGGACTATGCATGGCATGTATAGAAAATGACAAAGAGGTCAACTCAGGAGTATTGAGGAATGTTGAGTGCCAGCCATATTGTAAGGAGTTATAAAGGCAAGAAATACATCATTCGTGCCTGCTTAATTTTTATTTTTGTTTATTTTCCTGCTGATAACTTCAAAGTCAAGGTGGGGAATGAATGAAATAAATGAGGGAGTGAGACAGACAGTGTTAACAGCTAAGAGTCTATTGAAACAGTTCACGTAATTGATGATCAGATTATGCCTCATGTTATTAATGGATCAAATATACAAAATAGGAAATGTTCGTTGGATAATTGAAATGAATATTTTCTCTTTTCTTGAGTTCTTTTAAAAAATTTTATTTGTAAATAGTATCAAACTTACAGAATAGTAGCAAGAATGAAAATAATATACTTGTATACCTTTTACCTAGAATCGCCTGTTAACACTTTTGCCCCAATTGCTTTATCATTTACTCTCTCTCCATACACACACAAACACACAATTTTTTTCAGTCATTTTGAGAATAAGTTTCATGTATCATGACCCTTTTCTTTCAAGCATGAAATGAACACATTTCATTTTTCATCCTTATTTAGTAATATGAACTGTTTACCTTGAGCAGTATTTAAAAGATTTATAAAAATTAAAATTATTAAACAGAAAGAAAGTAAAATCATCTGTAGCCTTCAAGTTTTATTATATTTCTAATATAAAATGAAAATACCACACCGTCATTTCATCAAAGAATCGGATTTGCAGAGAAAGTGCCTTAGCACAAACATACTTCTTTATTTTCCTTTTCTCTCCCAGGTTAGTAAAGGCTTTGTGCAGTGCAAAGATCCTTCCCTATGATGATTACACATCATTCAACTAGTGTTTAATCACGACTTTAAGGATCAATCTACTCACAAGGTGAAAAAGGCTAAGTTACAATTATAGTGAAAGTTACCACTTTGAATTCCCTGAATTTTCATTCTAAAATATTGGTCACCAATCACTTGGCCTGAGTTCTTACTCAGAAACATCAGTTAGTAATCATTTGGCCTTAATTCAGTATATATATTCTGCTGTGTGTGGTGAAAAGCCTCAGGTATGATTGATGACTTTTAGTAATAGAGTCATATAAAAAATACACAGTCATTTATATTATAAAACTCCTTTATCATTGGTAGGTTAGTAAAATGTTGTTTTGACAGTCCATAGTAGTTATCTTAGCATTTATGTTATTCATTTGGCCAGTGTTTGCTTATTTGGGCTTCTAAACTGAGGACATTTTAAAAGTTAATAAATTTTTTAATGTTTATTTTGAGAGAGAGAGAGCAAGAGCAAGCACGAGCATGTGCAAAGCAGGGGAGGTGCAGAGAAGGAGAGGATCTGAAGTGGGCTCTGCACTGATAGCAGAGAGCCTGATGTGGGGCTCGAACTCACAAACCACTAGATCATGACCTGAGCTGAAGTCAGACTCTTAGTCTGTGTGTTAGAGAATTTTATTATTTCTACTTCATAGTTAAGTTTTAGTAAACTGTTTAAAAGTTTAAAAGGTGTATTTTGATAGATTTACCTATCAAAATCTCTTGTCCTGAGTATAAATTGTGGATACAATAAGTCTAGATTAAATTCAAACACTAGTTAACAATCCAGTGTAGATGAATTTTTAGAAATCATGGAAAACTAATGATTGTTTATAATGATTTTTATAATTGACAGATCTTTTTTTATAAATAGGATTCACAGCGTTCCACTTCATTTTGCATTCTATATGATAATTTACAGCATACTTGCACCTATACCTCAAGCTGACTCTTGGGAGCCTGAATAGTCAGAGAATCTAATGTCTCCACATTTGGCTTTGACCCTCAGTGTGGGCATGGGAAGTATTGTTGGGCTTGACCTCAGTGAGTTCAAGCAGTAAGCCTTTTCTGCAGCTGACCCTTCGGCAAAGATCCTCCAAGCCATTAGTTATTCAATTTTGCCTTTTGTTCAAGTCCCTCCCTCCACTGAGTCCAGTCCTATCCCTTGCCTGTCAAAATCTTGTGTTTTCAACCAAGTAACCAAATAACAATCATTTATTACTGAGCAGGTACTTTTCTTTTAGAAGAGACATGCATGAGATCTTTTATTTGCCAGATTGTGCCAGATAGTTTTTATTTGCCCTTACCTCCTCCCCCCATTCACTTTCCATCCTTCTCTGCCTGGTGGGGGTGTGGGGGCTTATCTGTATGGATACCATTAACAGAGCTTCCATTCCCTGGTTTCCATTTATTTTTAGCTAATGGGGAAATGGGATAGAAAAAAGAGAGAGAGATTAAGGTGTTTATTCTCCTGGCTAAACTCCATGTGAGGTCATCTGTTTTAACGGAACATTGTCCCTCCTTGAATGATGGCCTGTTTTATGTGAGTCTTGCTTCCTGCTGGTTTCAGGAAGGTTTTCCTCCCATCATCTCTTCCATTTCAGTGGGGTAACAATGCCACTGCTGCTAGTCTTAGAATCCCTGAATAGTCCTTAGCAATTAGTTAGTACTTAATAATTACTACTTTCTAATTAGTTTTTCTTTTTGTAAAAATTACGATTGTTATCTATTACTGTTTAACAAATTACCTCTAAACTTCTGAGCTTCAAATAGTAATAAATGATTATTATGTCACAGTGTCTGTGGGTCAGGAATTTAGGAGTGGCTTAGCCGGGTAGGTTTGAGAAATAATTCTCAGGGTGCCTGAGTGGCTCAGTCGGTTGAATGTCTGACTTTGGCTCAGGTCATGATCTCAGTTTGAGAGTTTGAGCCTGCTTCAGGCTCTGCAGTGACAGCTCAGAGACTAGAGCCCTCTTTGGATTTTGTGTCTCCCTCTCTCTCTCTCTCTGCCCCTCTCCCGCTCAAATTCTGTCTCTTTTGCTCTCAAAAATAAACATTAAATTTTTTAATAAAAAATATACAATTCTACATGAGTCCCTCACATATCTGTATTTATTGAGAGAAAAGACATTGATTGCCTTAAGTCTGAGCTGTGTTTTCAAGTATATTTATAGAGTGACCTGCCTTGGAAGATAGATAATTCTGACTCTTACCTGAGCAAAGTATAGGCATCCTAAGTGACTGTTGTAAAAGATTTGGGTTTCCTAAACTCAGGATTTCTCTCACATAATGCAATTTGCTGTGTATACAGACATTACCTGGCCCCATTCACATTGTTCTGTGGGAATTAAGACTCAAACCTGTTCAAGAGAAAGCTAATAATCTGTTTATGGTAATTTCGTTTTTGACCCAGGAATCTTGTATCTTCTGTAAGTATCCATGAAAATGATACTTACATTTCATTACCATTACCACATTACCATTACAGGGTAATGTGTTAGTTGGCAAGTAGGGTAAAATCTTAGACCTTCGACTGTTCAGGGTTTCTCATGAGGTTGCAGTCATGATGTTGGCAGGGACTATAGTCATCTGAAGGCCTGACTGGAGATGGAAGATAGGCTTTCAAGATGGCAGACTCACATGACTGACAGGTTGATGCTGGCTGTCATCAAGAGGCATTGGTTCCTTGCCACATGCAATTCTTCCATAGACTGGTCTGAGTATTTTCCCAACATGGTAGCCAAGTTTCTCCAGAGTAATTGATCCAAGAGAGTGTAAGGTCGAAGACACAATGTCATATGACCTGACCTCAGAAATCACACCACTATTTCC
Source organism: Cryptoprocta ferox (assembly GCA_028646485.1). Classification (NCBI taxonomy): domain Eukaryota; kingdom Metazoa; phylum Chordata; class Mammalia; order Carnivora; family Eupleridae; genus Cryptoprocta; species Cryptoprocta ferox. The sequence continues at coordinate 27,365,591 of CM053578.1, read as the reverse complement.
ATAATATTCTGTTAGACTCACTGCATAACCCATTTACTCCATGTGAAAGGTAACTACACAGGGGCATGAATATCATGAGGCAAAGATCACTACAGGCCATTTTGGAGCCTGGCTACCATGTAAATCGCTCTCAAGATATCCTAGTCTGTGTTTAATTTGTCCTGACTGACACTTAATTTACATGTGCTCTTAGCTCCTGTAGGCATGTTTGCATTTGTATTTGCTTTCTTTATACTCTCAATATACATACTCCTAGGGTCACTAATTTCCTTACAAGGAAATATCAAGTTAAAATTTTGGGATAATCTGACCCAAAATTGCAATCAGTGTGAGACTAAAAATACCTCAAATCTAATACTTTTTCCAATGTTGAAAACATTTTTTGGATAAGAAATATAAAAATTGAGAGAAATAATTTTGAAATCTTCTTATGTGAATTGGATTAACATGTAGGCAAATGCTTACTTAAGTGGCATAATTGAAAGAATGTGTCTATCAAAATATTGTACCCAGTCTTCTACCAGAATGTCTCTAAAGCATTTACTGTAAAAGTTATTGCTGGAGAGCCATCCAGGAAAGTCAATATTTTGTCTTGAATTAAGGCATTAGATTTTATCAGAAGGGCAATATATATTACCTTGGCCTTTAGTTAATACTTTTAAAAACTGTTTTTTAATAACTAATTTATTTAAAATTAAGTTTAATTCCTAAACACATACTGTCACCTAGTAGAAAGCACACATATACAAGTTTGATTTTATTCAGAATAAAGACTTGAGAAAGTCCAGGGACCTATGTAGTTTTGTTCAGTGGGATTCTTGGATGGTTGGTACTGTATTTGAAGGTACCAGAAAGAACGACAGTGTCTATTAGAAATTCTGTACTCTTTGCAAATTCAACCTGAGTTGACCCTAACAGCAGAAATGCACTAATAATTCACTTTTTAAAGAAATAAAAATGAAAAGTTGTACCATTATTGCATAAACAAGCTTGAAGAGCTGTGAATTACTTCCTTCTCTTATAGAAGGTAAAGTATTAGGTGATTGTAACAGTGTGATATTATGGGTAGGAGTATTCTGAGGCTATAGATCTTATAAAAAAAAATGATGCCCCCCCAAATGTTCAGTGAAAGTATATTTTGTGTGTGTCAGTGTTTTGAGCTGAAATGTTAGTTTACATTTATCTGTACTTTAAACTTCTTTCATTCTTTCCTTTTAACTCATTCCTATAACAGTTCTCTTTTCTGCAGCTTCCTTGACAGAAAAAGCTATGGAGTTTTTCAAATCCAATAAGCAAGGTTAGAAGGGAGACATCCCTCAACCAAACTCCATCAAAAGACCTCAGATCATTAGTGTATGGGAGATCTTGAGAGCTATTAATCTGGTAGAGCATCTGACATCTTGGAGTGCTTTTTTACAGATGCCCGGGATGGGCACTCCATTTTTAGTGTAAAACCACTGTACATTCTGAAGATTCCTCAGGTCTTTACTGTGAGGGTGAGGGTATGAGTAACTTCAAGGTATCGAAGGAGAAACAGAAATGAATTCCATCGTACATTGCACACTTGAATCCTGTGGCTGTGACATTGAAACAGACTTTTGAACGATGCTTGGCATATGCCCATAAAGCCCCTCGCTGAGACAGAAACAAAATAGCCATGGTAATTTAGTGGCTGCTGCCAGAGCTGCTGTTTAGTGTTCAACCTCTCTGAATACTTATTGTGGCAATTGAGTGTGACTTCTTCTATTAGGTCTCCAGATGTGGGATTGTGGGACAGACTTCAGTAAAGGATAGAGTCACAGGTGCTGTCACAAAGTGCCCCTTTCATTTTCTTCAGCCAACTGATGGCTTAGTCTTTCTTGCCAGTTGTTAATTGTTCTGTGATTGAGGTAATGAGACTAATACAACTTATTTTCCATGGTTATGGCTCTCTCCTTCCTCTCTCTTCTCCCCTCCTCTTCTCCCCTCAAGCCCCCTCTTTCTCTTCTTCTTTGTTTCCATCCCCCAGCCCCTACCCTTGCTAGAGATGAACCAGAGAAGCCCCATTTACTTTTGGAAGCTGTCTTAACCCACTAGGAGAAACAGCCATAGGATAATAGACCAGGTTGCTGGGAGAATTAAGTCCTATGATGAGATCCTTAGGTCATTCTACTTTTCCTGCTGAGACTTGCCCTAACTCCAGGGCAGGAATAGTCAGTTTGCTCATTAATGAAGGGTTTCTTTTAGCTGTAGCTGAAATCATCCACTCTGACACATGGAACATATGGAAAGTAGAGAGGTAAGCAGAGCTGGACATGAGTAGCTCAGCTTGGTGGTCATGCTTCAGAATTGGCATAGCAGTTGGAAAGGTGAGAGGTATTGAAAGATTTTATGCAAATATATGTTTTAGGAAGATCAGTTTGTTGGCAGTGACTGAAATAGAAAAATATGTTTGGAAGATAATATTGGGAAAATCATGCCTGCTCGGGGTTTTGGTGAATCTTCAATGGCAGATTTAATATTGTCTTCTAGGAAGTCACATCAGAGCCAGCCATTAGGCCCCTGCTCACTCAGGGAGTTCTTCTCTTATTAGTTTAATATATTATGTTTCTGGTTGAGATTTTGCTTGAAATAAAGGTTTACTGTTTAGCATTACATATTCTGTCATTGTTCTACGATAAATACAAAGAGTGCCCTGGAAACTGCTTATCATATGCCATCCATTTCCATCTGTACTTGACTTCTCCCATCTACACCTGACTTCTGGCAAGGCTATCATTGTGTAGTGTTCCAATTTAGCCTATCATCACCACCCTTTCCGTTTAAGGATGAGGTACAGGTCCTGCCATTCAATCTTGTCTTTCATTCTCCTTGCCAATGCCACTTAATAAGGAATATACAACTTTGTCAACATTCAGTACAGATCTTCAACCTACTATGTGTATAGTGAGGCTATTTTTTTTTTTTTGATGAATGAATTTGGCTCTAAGATCTCAGTTTGCATTATACTATTAGAAAAAAAAAAGTGCATTTTGTATTTTTATGATTACCAGCTGTTAGTCTTTTTTTTTCCCTCATTTTGAGTCCAAGAAGTTTGTTTATTTGTTTATCTATTTTTGTGAGGGTAGGTGAATGGCAATTTTTCACTGAATCCAATTGAAATGTACTGATTTCCCTGTTTGTCAGTAAATTTTCTACCTAAATAAGAAACAGTAGTCATAGCAGAAGCATCAACAACCACCTTCAGAAAGAGAAAACAAAATGTCCTAATGCAGGTTTTTTTATGTAAAACTGAATTGCTTTGGTAAAATATCTACTGGCAAAGCTGAACCTAAACAGCGTTTCACATGCATCCTAAACAGCTTGCCTGAAGTCTGAACAACACTCTGCTTATATACTTTCTGAAATCTATCTATATTTTATTTTGTCTTGGAAAAAGATTAAAGAATAGAATTATATTAGAACTGGTGGAGGCATGATCCATGCCCCCTTGATTATATTGAAACATTAAAATGTCATCAGCATGTTAATTTTGTCATCTCAACTGCACGAGATTTATTCAGCACTTCTATCTATTACATTACTGTGGAAACACAATTTATTCTGATTGTGGAAATGTCATAGGCAGCAACTAAAAACATCTGGAATTCTTGGTTTAGAAAGAATGCCTGGTTTCAATAAATGCTATTTCTAAATTAACTTTATCTATGAAGTAGGCAGGAATCATGCATTTTTAAATTATTCAAATTGAAATATTCATTTGGCTCACCAGTGTTAACTGAGGAGATCAAAAATTTTTTTTTAAAATTTGTGGATAAAGAACTATTGTTTTTTTAATGGTTGGGAAAAATAGAATGGTCTCCGATAAAAGTATAATTTCAGGAAATATAGTGACCTGGCGTTTTTGCTTGTTTGTTTTTCCTTTTCATTATAGCAAGAAAAGCTTGACTAAGTTAGTAACATCTAGGAAGTGGAAGCAAGGGAGAAAGATGGGTAATTAATTCCAAGAAGACAAAAGACAGAATTGTCACAATGGCACAAAGAAATATGAATTTTGCTTTTATGTTTTACTTTCTCGTCTATAAAAATTGTAAATAGAGTACATTTATTTGCTACTACTGATGTGAGAGCTATTCCCCTGCTAAGGACTTGCATACAGGGTAGTGAAGGAGCAAAGAAACAAATGTTGGTTGATGGTAATTTAGGGATTTTCTCAGTATGTGTATTTGCAACGTGTTGTCTAAGATACCTAAGTCCCAAAGCTCTGCAAACTGAAATAAATGGCTGTTGGGTGGCAAAAATTGGAGCTGACCCAATGTAAGATTATGTTCTTTATCTCATTTACCTGACTATTCATAGTTTTACTGGAGAATTACTAATTCTAATTACTAATACATTTATAAGGTGCTGCCCCAGACCTCATGTAGAAAGTTTTGTGATTCTTTCCTAGAACTTGAAAAATTTCTAGAGCTTAAAAAATTCTAAGTTTCACAACACATCTTGTTGACAAAGTTTCAGATCAGTGGATAATGGATCTGTTTTACTACAGAGATATATTCTAGAGATATACCTCCCTGATTCTCATCCCTACCAAAGTAGGTTATTTCCAAATTGTGTGGGCGTGACTGAAAAATCTTCTGTTGTGAGGCATTATTTGGAACACATATGCTCATATTAGCTAAATTCACCTTCAGGTTTCCCATCTACTATAAAATTATTTTGGCATAGAGAATAAATATACTATTATGCTTATTAGATATATGCAGCTGTTGATTTCTGCTTTTTATTTTTAACACTCTTCTAATTTTGTAATATTTTTAGATTTACAGAAAAGTTACAAAGATAGTACAAAGGAATCCCATATCCCATCACGATGTTTCCCTATCGCTTTTCTGCTGTTTTATATATTTTTGAGAGAGGGAGAGAGAGACAGAGTGAGAGCGGGGGAGGGACAGAGAAAGAGGGAGACACAGAATCTGAAGCAGGCTCCAGGCTCTGAGCTGTCATCACAGAGCCCACACGGGGCTCGAACTCATAAACCGTGAGATCAGGACCTGAACCAAAGTTGGATGCCCAACTGACTGAGCCACCCAGGCACCCCCTTTGCTGCTGTTTTAAAGAAGCTGATATTACAAAGCAGGGTGCTCAGATGTGTGCTGATTGGGTAATCAAGTTTCTCTTTCTTAATGTGTCCTTTATTACGCACTGCACATTGCTTATATTTGTAATTTTTAATTCTAAAAAAGTGTGTGAAGTGGATATTAATTTTTGCAGTTTAGAAAGGAAAAATGGAGATTCATGGAAGGGAACTGACTTATCTAGAGCAACAGTTCTCTTGCTCTCTTTTTAAGTTTATTTATTTTGAGAGTTGAGAGAGAGAGAGAGAGAGCAAGTGGGAGTGACAAAGAGAGAGAGAAAGAGAGAGAGCGAGAGAATTCCAAGCAGGTTCTACACTGTCAGCACAGAGCCCCATGCGGGGCTTGAACTTCCAACCGTGAGATCATGACCTGAGCCAAAATCAAGAGCTAGATGCTTAAGGGACTGAGCCACCCATGTGCCCCTATGGGGACAGTTCTCTTATAATAGAACTAGGTGTCTGACTTGGGACCTCCAAAATACAAATCCTCAGTGGCTCCAAAACACACATTCTCTTCAAAGTCCAGCACTGTCTTCAGCCCTGGCCTTGCTGAGTGCCCCCTGGAAGGCAGAACTTGTCTTCCTCCCTGAAGTTCATAGTTGGTCTTCTGGCTGAAGCTACTACACCCTCTCTCACCTTCCTTGGGGGCCGCTCCTCAGAAAAATGAGGGAGATTGGGAAAATGGGAAGAGAGCCTGTCGAGTTTAGCTGGATAAGAAGCAGCAGAACTAAAAACTTATTTTTGCCACTTTAGAGGTTCAGGAATAAGGCCTTTCTCAGCGTCTTCCTTTGTTTATGCAAAGGCACTCCATTAGCATTGGCATGCATTCTTTGCCTTCTAAGTGAAAAAGAGAAAGGATGGAGCTTTAGAGGCTGCTTTTTTATGTTGTCTCCTTTTATCTGGAGGAACAAGCTGTAAAATACCCTTAGAAAACCACTTAAGAAGCTAAAAGGAAGAATGGTTGTGAGACCCTAGGTTTTTTTAAAACACAGCTTTGTTTGTGTCACTCAAAGGCATGGTGAAAACTGAATGGGAGAAAACTGCTCAGTAGCCTCCAGAGAGAATTGAGGTAAATTAAGTCTCTCCTCAGAACTTCTCCCTCTGAACCTTATGCAGTCACAGTTTCATTCCCACCCAGGTTTGGAGGTATGTCTGGAGGGTAATGAGGACTGTGTTAGGAAGATAGCTTGATCATTCTGAGTTAATTTTTTTTTCCAATAAATATGTCATTATACTTGGCTAAACAGTTCATTGCCATCATTAGAATAACCTTGGGGCTCCTGGGGGGCTCAGTAGTTTAAGCATCTGTCTCTTGATTTTGGCTCAGGCATGAACTCACACTTCATGAGATGCAATCCCCTCTTGGGCTCTGCCCTGCGCATGGAGCCTGCTTGAAATTCTCCCTCTCCCTCTCCCCTGCTCTACTTGTTTACTCTCTCTCTGTCTCTCTCAAGATAAATAAACATTAAAAAAAAAAAAAAGAGGGGCTACTTCGGCTCAGGTCATGATCTCATAGATGGTGAGTTCTGGCCTCACATCCAGCTCTATGCTGACAGCTCAGAGTCTGCTTCAGATTCTCTGTCTCCTTCTGTCCCTCCCCTGTGCTTGCTCTCTCTCTTTCTCTCAAAAATACACAAACATTTAAAAAAAAGAATAACCCTCTTTTGAACTCCCAAAAGATCTCATATGAAAATGTCATCTAGCAATTCCCAGGTGGACTGTGTATACTTGTGACATCACTAGAGTATGTGTGAAATTAGCTTATTTAGTATTTGTATGGTAGAAATTGAAAAATATTCTTACGATATTTACAAAAAATAATCTACTGGAAACATCTCAGATATGTCCATATTTCTTCCTATACTAATAATTGAAGCAACATTGATGAAAACAGATGTCTCTGTGGCTCTGAGGCCCCTACCATCTAGTGACTCTGTGTCTTCATGACATGGTTTCCAGGGTCGTCATGAAGGCCAAAGATGTGGGAATCCATTAGGGAGGTTTTTCTTTTAGGCCATTCTTGGGTGTCTCTTATATCAATTCTTCCAATGCTATATTAGCCCGATGGGAATTGTACTTCACATGGGATTCCAAAAAGAGAAAGAAACTGGTGTGGTGAAGAGGGCACTAGTCTCTGCTGTACTTATCAAGTTAAAATAAATTCTCATTTTACTCAAAATTTCTTCCTCCTTCTTAATTCTGATTAATAAAAATCTCTTTTCTTCCTCCGTATTTCATCCTAATGTCTCCTTTTATCCTTTTTATGTTTTCAATTTCTCTCATGCCTTTCTCTCGCTTGACTTCAGTTTTCTTCTGTACTATCCCCAGGTCACTGACTTAGCCAGGCAGCCTCTTTCCATTACCCACAGTAACCTTACTTCCTGGTTCTGCCTCAGCTGCCCCACCAGTTTCCATACTTGTGTAACTAAACTAGTAATCTTAGTGAATTCTCATTCCTTAGTGAATCACAAATAGAAACCACACCAGGTAGAGTTGTCTCACAAATTAAGCTTGATTTACAGCAAATAAGCAGATCACAGGGAATAACTTCCAAAGCCTAGACTCCCTGAGCAATAGTGAATGGGTACCTTTTATTTAGGGTTTGGATGAACCTCTGCCGAACCCTAATAATGCTGTTTGGCTGTTAGTGATTTGTGATCAATTTACTTTTTCATTTTCCATGGCAAATTTTTCAAACTTTTATAATATATTTCATCTATTTATTTACTACCTGCCTTAAAATCAGAAGGTCGAAATTTTCTTTTAAAAGTACATGCCACGTTCCCCACTTTTTACCTCTAATCAAGTATACTTGAATAGCCCTGCTTTGTTTCCCTGTGACTCTTCTGCTCAGACTGCTCCAGGCCCTTCCTTTCTTACTTCTTTCTTTATCTCTTCTCCATTCTCCATCTACTTCTTCTCCCCATTCATGTTTGCTTTATGGAGGAAAACTTTGATTCATCCTTCAAAATGCACCTGAAATCTCACTGTTTTAGTCTGCTCTGGCTGCTGTAACAAACTACCACAAACTAGGTGGCTTAAATAACAAAAAAGCACTTTCTCACTGTTTCGGAGGGTGGGATGTCCCACATTAAGGTGCCATCAAGGTAGGTTTTATGCTGAGGCCTCATCTCTTAAATTGTAGATGGCCACCATGTCACTGTGTGCTCACATGGCCTCTTCTATGTGAGCTGATGGACAAAGAAAGAGAGAACAGACTCCTCAGGTATCTCTTCTACAGAGGATCAGTGCCCCAACTTGTCATCTCATTTGACTCTTAATTACTTCCTTAGAGGCTCCATTTGTAAATATAGCCACATTAAGGGGGTTGCCTCACCATTGCTTACAATTTCAGCATAATAATTTGACTGTAGCCACAAAAATGTGACCCTTGAAAATAATCTGTGTCATATTTTAGACTATGTTTGTATTTTCAACCTCATCAGAAGACTTTTAAAGGGCTGCATTCAGTCAGTCACCTTTACCATTACTTCCCAGTGACACATCCTTTGAAAAGACGCAGGAAGAGGCTGTGCGCATATCATTTTGAGTAGTGTGTTGCACTGTCATTATACTTTTAAAGTGTTTTCTTAGGTATCCTCTCTGGACTATGAGCTGGATAGAGATAGAAATCATGTCTTAGTCTCCTTTGTATGTTCAATAGCTAGCACTGAGTTTGCAACAGAGAAGGCTCTCCATAGCTATTTTTGATCAATCAATTGATCCACAAGATCCTGAAAGTCAGCCAAATGATAAAAGAAAGATTACCTTATGGGGCATATAGCTTAATAGCAAGAATGATGCATTTAATGGGAGTTATTTTGATATTGATTCCCTATATATGGCATGTACTAATTCTTCAATGGAATGTTTAATTCAGCTCAGTTCTATGATCATTTGGAGAAAATACCATTTGCAAATACCAGCTTAAGTACATGTATAAATTCCTCAAGAACTAGAATGGATGAGTGTGTTCATTCCATTGAGCTTGTGTATCTCAAAAGGTTGCTAGCATAAAACTGCTAGAATTGGAAGCTTACTGTGAATTGAGCACAGTATCTAGAGTAATAGCTATTTCTTTTGAGAGGTCTGGGTAGTTCAAGCATATGTTTTAAGGCTTTAAAGCTCAATTCCTTTTTTGTCATCATTTTAATCCTGGCCTGATTTAAGTGTTTTTTTTTTTTTTTTTTTTTTTTTTTTTTTTACCAATTACATCTTGGAATTGTAGAGTAGATTTTTTTTAGCTTGCTGTTTGTGATTATTCTTACTAGTTCATCAACTCCATAGTTGTCAGAAAGGCATTTTTGCATGAAATTTAATTTCTGCAATGAAGGTTGAAAAATTATCTTGTCTCATCAATAAGGAAAACTCTACCACATTCCCCCCCTGTTTTCTGTCAGAACAAAATGATCTCTTGAATTATCTGTAAAAAATATTTTGCATTGTTCTGGCAATGATCTGGCTTCATCCCTGGATAGGAAATTGGGCATGTGTGGCTAGGCATCCAGAGGAATATGTTTACCAATGAATTATCTTCCAAGGTTTTGACACCACCATCAGTTATGCCAGATGCAAATCATTTACTCTCTGTCAGTTCAAATACACAGTCTTGTTTGGATGGCTTAGATCTATGCTGGCACCAAAATATAGCAAGCAATATTGCTCAACTTTTGAGTTGAAAGCATAGACAAATGTATACAGTGCCAAAACGTGGAAATAATACAATGTAGGCTGAATTTTGTTAAGTGTTATTTAATGTTAGCATAGCATGAGATTGTCAAAGGAATAGTGACATTTCCTATTGAGAAAAGGAAATGTTCTTCTACAGTGGTAGACATAAATGTTTGACATGGAGTTTTAAGATGACTGTCATGTTCTATATGGCCCACAATCCTGCCAGATCTCATAAAGTCAAAAATGAAGCTCCTGGTAAATACGTCAAGAAAATGCCATATTAAGTTCTGGAATTTGGGGATTTAATAATAATGACCTCAGTGGTTCAGTATTTCAGAGAGTTTCACATCATGTCTGTAGACCATGAACTGGTGGATTAATGGCCTCAAAAAAAAATTTGACTGATTTTTCTTAATTCTTTTTTGTTTCTTAATCAAGGCAGATCATGGTACAAAAATTTAGATAGTTAAATCACTTATTTTTTGGCTTTTGGCATAAAAACAGCTGAAGTAAACAAAGTTGACCAATATTTGACTTACTGAAAAGATACAATTTCTGTATGAAATAATGGGAAAATTTAATAAAATATCCTAGCTGAGGACTGTGGGTTTAGATCACACATAGCCATTGAGGTAGAAAACACAGATCTGCAGTGGATTGAGCATCCAACTTCAGCTCAGGTCATGATCTCATGGTTCATGAGTTCGAGCCCCTCATTGGGCTTGCTGCTATCAGTGCACATCCCGCTTAGGATCCTCTGTAACTCCCTATTGATTCCCTGCATATGCCATGTACTAATTCTTCAATGGAATGTTTAATTCAGCTAAGTTCTATGATCATTTGGAGAAAATACCACTTGCAAATACCAGCTTAAGTACATGTAAAAATTCCTCAAGAACTAGAATGGAAAAAATTGAATATGTTCATTCCATTGAGCTTGTATATCTGCCCCTTCACCCTCTTATGCTCCTCTCTCAAAAATGAATATTTACTTAAAAAAAAAAAGAAAATCCGAATTGGAATATTAGTTCCACTTTCTTATCTATGAAACAGGAAGGCTACCTCCTAACTTATAAAAACAGTGTATTGATTTAAAACTTGAAGGATAGGGGCCCCTGGGTGGCTCAGTTGGTTAAGCATCTGACTTTGGCTCAGGTCATGATCTCATGATTCTTGAGTTCAAGCCCCACATCAGTCTCTATGCTAACAACTCAGAGTCTGGAGCCTGCTTCAGATTCTGTGTCTCCCTCTCTCTCTTCCCTCTCCCACTCACACTCTGTCTCTCAAAAATTAATACACATTAAAATTTTTTAAAAGTAAAGGATGGTATGCATATCTTTATATACACACGACAACGGGCAATTGTTATATACGTACATCAGGTCATATGGATTTTAATTGAGCTGAGTAATCAAGATAATTAACTGTTAAAAAAAAGAATCTTTCCTTTTCTTAGATAAATCTTACCTAATTTAATGTTTTCCTGGCTTCTTTGACTTCGGCCTTTTCTTCTCAGTTAGATTTAAATTGGTCAAAGTAATTACATTCTAGTTAAAATTTTTGTCAGAGTCAGAACTTAAAGAACATCCTGAGATCCAGCAATAGAAAAAAAACACACATTTGTGCCAGAAGATATTTGTGTTACATAAATCTTTTTACATGTTTTTGTATAACATGGTTACACAAAATAAGTAAGTGACCATAGAATTATTTTAAAATGCATATATTTATGATTTAAGAGCCTTTAACTTTTCCTTGGTCAAGATGCTATTTTCACTAGTTGCTTCTCAACCAGGACCATAGTTCTCAACCAGAGGAGATTTTTTCCTCTGGGGGATGTTGGTAATGTCTGGAGAGACATTTTTAATTTTTATGATTGTGGTGCATGGAGGGGAATCACCAGCATGTAGTGGATACAGACCAGTGATTCTATTAAGCATATTACAATACATAAGACAGTCCCCACAATAAAGAATTATCTGTCTCCAAATGTCAATGGTGCTGCTCTTTAGAAACCACTTTTCTCAGGTTTCTAGCATACAGAGGTGAAGTTTCTCATTTCAGAACCAGTAGAAGACAGACTTAGAGATGCTGGAATATATTTGAACACATTTTCAGTCATACACAAGTAACAGGTTTCAGGAGGAAATCACACACAAATTATCATTGCCTACAGTCAAAGAGCACGCACTATGAGAAGTTCAAGCCTTCTAATTTGAGCACAAGGGAGTGTAATATTGTGTAACTTTATTATTCCTGATACAGAAGGAACTTCATGCACCTGTTGATAATTTTCTGCAATCAATTAAAACAGTTCTCTTTGATTATCCACAAGTAGGTTTCACTTTATAATACATATTTTTATTTGAACGATTAGAGAAAATATTTTCTAAAGTGAGTCTTGACTCTCATCATTATAATAAATTAAAACTAGAGAAGATCAAGAAATCCATCTACCTCTTCATTTTACAGCTGAGAAGATTGGGAGACAACAAGGCTGAACAACTTTCCCAAGGTTATAAAGTTTGTCGTGCAGAGTACCAGCACCATATTTCCACTCCAGTCAATTAATTACCAATGTTTTCATTTTAATGCTGTCATTCATCATACATGCATTTAAGTTCATTGCCTATTTTTCAAAGAACTGTCTCGGGTCCCTCCTGCCTCCCTATCACAACTTACCCTGACATTTATTTTTGGATGATTTTTTTCTCCTGATTTCTTTTAGGTCAGTGAAGCCAACAGTACAAAACCTTTAATTTGATACCTCACTCTAAAGCCTTTCCATGGGCTTTTATACCAAACCAGACTCCCCTGGATTTAAGAGGTGTGGAAAAGCTAGATTAAGGTGTCTCAGGCTGGCTACTCTTCTGTTCGTTCAGAGTGAGAAGTGGCCTGTGCTACAGAGTTCCTCCATCACCAGAGGAAAAAGCTCTTCTCATTTGTACCGGTTTAACTTACAGGGATTTTAGTGATCCCCGAAACAAGTGAAATTTAAGATACACATCTTAAGCCCAGTTTGTAAAGGCCTGCGCTTTCAATAACAAAACTCACAGTGACAGTGATGTATGGTTTTCTTTATGAGTCCTGAAAACTGATGGATATGTGATCTTATAAATGCTTAGACAAACTAATGCACATAATTATATTTTCCATTTGAAGTCTATTGCTAGGCATTCTAATACAATATCATTAGTTGAAATGGCCACAATGATACAGCTTGGGCAGTTTGTCACGGTAATTACAGGGTGATTATTTTTGACTGGAATAAAGATTTCAGTTTTAGTATGGTGGAAAGCATCATCACAAATTACAGTCTTGGAAAATAATAATAAAAACTTTAAGATTTTAATGCATTCTGCAGCATTATTCCAAAATAATTTCTCATTAAGGAAAATGTCCATAAATTGGATAAATAAATTATTTTTAAAGTGATTAAAATATGGCTTTGCCAAAAGGATCCCACTTATCTCATTAATGGTTCCTATGTATAAAAATGTCGACATTAGATAAAATTTGAATGTGGTAAATAAGGCTTATGTCATAATTAACAACCTTTGAAGAAAGGATTTTTTTTTAAGCAGACACAAAAGTACGGCATTTATCTTCACTATTTTCAGAATGGTTGATTAAAGTAGACAGTGTCCTAACATCTATATTGAAAACTATATTAATCAATTGATTAATCATGCAACATTAATCAAAAGCCTCCCTAAGTGTTTTAGTATCTGAGCGGCTCTTAGTATTTTCTATCAGATCCCTTTTAAGGTGTCCATTAAAAAGATTAAATTTGGGTGGTAAATACTGAGGGGTTGTGGAACTTGAGGCTTCTCACTGGAAGGTCACAGACACCGCTCATTAGTGCTACTTTTAATGGGATAAGAAGCAAAAGTTTTGAATATGTGACTAAATCAATTAATCAGTCCTGCAGTTGACTCATTGCAGTAAGCAGTTTAATATTTGCCGAATTGGCACCAGGGCCATCTGGGTGATTTGTCCTCAGTGGGTCGGCTTAAACCGAAGAACACTTTTTACTTAAGGGTTTAAATTGAATGGCAAAAAACCGATGCCACAACTGCTATTCCATATGTTGGTTTGTAGATACTAGTTAAAAGTCAGCCTTTATTATTAAGAATGTATTTAAATGATCTAGAGTGCCCTGTACAATGAGTGTAAAACTTCCTATTACCGGAGTGGATGGTTCAAAATCAAAAGAATTATTTCAGTGTTTAGTGAGATTCAATTGAACTTCATAGTACACTCTCAAGCTTGCTAATCAGCTGTAAATTTCAATGTTGGTGATTTATAATTGGTTAGCTTTTAAATTTCTAAACTCTTTTACATGTAAGATTAGTGAAGCAAATTTGTGCAATAAATATGGAGAATGTCAGCATCAAAAACACACAGAAAATTAATATAGTTTAGATAAGGACAAATAATAATCAACTATTGGGCAATAACTAAAATTATTTATCATATTTTCAGAAGACACAGCTCTATTATCTTTCGCGTTTCTTATCTTTCTAATTTTAAAAAGCAACACTTTTCAATATATCTGTTTATTTTGATCATTTTACCATATAAGAAATGGTAGATGCTGCAAACTCTTTTGATCTTACAATCCTTTTTGTTTACTTGAGAGATATTTTCTTTCTACTATTGAATAAATGATCATAACGACATTCGATGAAATTAAATCTTGTCAACTTTTTTCTGGATACTTTCGCCAGCTTTTCAAACAGAATCCAAACCTATAGACATTTAAAAGCATGGTATGGCCCATCTGTTCATCCCTGCTGTTGCTCGAGGAAAGACTCTGTAGTCAAGACAGTTCCCAGAGTTTGTGCAAAGGACTTTATGATTTGGGCAATCTCTAGCTATTGCTGTTTTTGCAACAAAATGATTAGGTGGTAGTTTTAAAATTTGCAAATATGTCCTGAAGCTTCAGCAATAGAAACTCATATCTAGATAACTAAATTTAATATATGCTGAATATCTTCAGTTTCAAATGATGCTTGTTTTCTTCTCTGCCAGTTGCTCAGAGTGAAAGCAGATATTTTATTATATATGCTGCACTGATGCTGGTGCTTATCTGCACCAAGATGACGATTGGGAGATAGAGAGGCATGCTTCATCTCTGCGCTTCTGTTTTGGATAATGTTACCTAAAGAAGAAAGGCAGCTACTTTTAAAAAAAAAAAACAGTTACCTTTGTAACTGTATTATGTAATCACACAGATTCTAAAGAAATAACTTTAGATTTTTATTTAGCATTTAGTACTACAGAAAAAGAATTTAGATAAATCATTTTACCTCCCAAAGTTGATTTCTTACTCTTCATAGTTCTTTGTTATCAGCGGAATAGTGCAGAATAAATCTAATTATGATAAGGCATTATAAAAAATTGGTTTCTGTTAGCATGCACAATCTACATTATAATTCCAAATGGGCATTTTGGTATGAAGTATCTGAATAATATTCTTAGTTGATTACTACTTAGAGCTATTCAGGTACACACCAAATGCTCTAAATCTTTATTTCAGTTCTTTGTTACCAAATAATTACATGAAAAAGAAACATGTCTAAAAATAATCAGAAATAGATTTGGTTATGTCTTCGTGTATATATTGTTTCATATTTGAGTTATATTTTCATTTTGCTATTGACGTGAAGCTTGGTTGCCTTCAGCGGGGAAGGAAATATAATCTGCATAATTCCCATTAGTTCTTCATTGGGTAAATGCATTTTGATATTCTATAGTAGGTTGGTTTGTGGCTAATCATTTTTGTACTTAGCAGCAGGTGTTACTTCTATATTGAAAAAAAAATAGTACACATTTTAGAAATTATGGGTGTAATTTAACCATGAAACACCTGAGTTTCAGGATCCATCAATTCATTAAATAAGTTCATTGGAAACAGGAAAGACAATTAGTTACTAATAACTAATTGTTTCATTACCTGGCTTAACTTTTATACTCTTCAGAAAGCATTTTAGAGAGAGATTCATTTTTGGTGTTGTACTTATGGTGGTAGGATTATCTGACTTGAAATATGCTGAAGGAGCCTTATTTCCCATATGTTGCCTTGGGGCAGCTTTTTAGGGAGGGCACTGTTATGAACACATGAAAGTACTATATGATGGTAACATTTGGGGTTATGCATTTTAGCTAAGATTTAAATTTTAAACATTCTTATATGAATATCCATTTAAAAGTAGATTTCTCTAGTTTTCGATGTGATAACCCTTTAATAGAACTCAAAATTGTGTAATTCTGTGACTACAGGCATAAACTATTGGTGATTGTGAGTGAAAACCCTTTTGTTCTTTGTATCACTCCTCAGACCTTCAGGAGGAGGACCCAGGAAAATCACAGAACCACTTCTGTGACCTCATTTTTAAGAGAAGTGATATGACAGATGTATCTGCCTCACTGTTTTGTGAGGATCACATGAGATACAGAAATTAATATTCTTTGAAAACTGTCAGTTATCAAAAAAAGTAAATTGATATTATTTTTAATAATTATTACTGATTACGTTATCATGCTATTGATGAGAGCTTTTATGTATTGTTCAGAGCCCTACTCCCTCAGCTGAGGACTCAGTTTCTGGACTCTTGTTGCCTTATTTCTTCACAGTTTTCCTCTTCAACTTATTGATTGTGTGGATTTGCTCAAGTGACCCAATTTCTCTGTACCTCCTTTTACTCACTTGTAAATAGATAATAATACCTAAATTATAAAGTTATTGGGAGGACTAAATGAGTTCATACAAAGAGAATTCTGAGAACATGAGACCAGAAAAAGCTGAATCACTGCTTTTCTTATTGCTGTTGGTACCAGTATCTTGTGATCTGGCCATAATGGAGTTACCATATTCCTTTCCATTCAAATTTCTTGTGATACAGGCTTGAGCCATGACAGAAGCAAAATTGTGAAAATGAGCTCCCCAAATGTGTTTCTAAAACATAGTTCTTATATTTCTCCATAGTAATTAACCCCTATTTCTGTAGTAGAGGCCTCAAAAGACAAAAGGAAATATGTAGTGAAATTTATCCTGACTGTTCCAGATAATATGCAGTTTTCCCTCTATTCAGCCAATAGATTTATTTCCTAGGCAATAACTTACTGTGTAATAAGGACAATTCTAAACATGTGGCTTCTATCTATAAAGGAAAGTGAAGTGAACTTGTTCTATGAAAGTTTTGTTCTGATTACAGTCAAAACTGTACTTATACAAAGTGGTGGAACAAGAAAACTGAAATTTGGTTAAATGGTAATTCTTTTTGTGTGTGTTTGTTTGTTTATTTTGAGGGAGACAGCGTGGGGGAGGAGCAGAGAGAGAGGGAGAGAGAGAGAATCCCAAGCTCCACACTGCCAGAGCAGAGCCTGAAGCAGGGCTTGAACTCACAAACCAGAAGATCATGACCTGAGCCAAAGTCAAGAATTGGACACTTAACTGACTGAGCACCCAGCTAACCCTGAGGGTAATTCTGATTGAATGTAGTAATCTCAGTAGCCATTGACCTCTAGTCTATCCATAGATAGACCAGGATTACCAGATTTTCTGGTGAGGTAGAGAATCCACCAATCTAGTTTGCCATAGGCACCCATGGAATTTATCATCCCACTACTCAGTTCTGCTAACATTCTCTGACCAAATACATGGCCTTTTCTTTTCACTGTGTTTTTTTTTTATGTTTTCTTCAGCCAAATGTCATAGTGATCTGAAATTTCTTAAGGCTGAAAATCAGGAATAATGGAATAATTTCTTATGTTAAAGATATGAAACCTAAGCCAAATTTTTTTTCCTAAGAATCTATACATTCCATTTACCTGGGCCTGGAGAGGGCTGATAGTTCTCTAGGAGTCATTTAAATTTATAAAAAAATTAAAAAATCACATTTCAGGGGCACCTGGCTGGCTCAGTCAGTAGAGCATATGACTCTTGATCTTGCGTAATGAGTTCAAGCCCCATGTTGGTCATAGAGCTTAATTGGAAAATAAATAAATAAAGACATACATACATACATACATACATACATAAATTTGATTCACTATAGCACTGTTTGTTTAAAAAATCATATTTCAGCATTCTACTGGAAACTAAGCGTAACTTATATTTCCAGTTCTATATAAGGGTATATCTTTTCTTAAACTTGTATTATTTTTATGGGGTGCCTGGCTGGCTCAGTCATTAGAGTGTGCGACTCTTGATCTTGGGGTTGTGAGTTTGAGCCCCACATTGGATATAGAGATAACTTAAAAATAAAATCTTAAAAAAAGTATTTAGTTTTATTCTTGATAGTTCCCAAAAGCAGTTAACGAGAAAGGGAACGCTGAGAACAATGAACAGTGGTAATTGATCAAGAGGTTTATGGCTACAGGTAAATAAGACAAGAGTATAACTAAGTAACTATAGCCTAATTCTGTATTTTTCAACATTTAAGAAGAAAAAACTCATCTTTCCAGTGACTTATAAGCTTCTTTCATTGAATCAAGGGTGAAGAGGAAAGAAGAAATTCTAAAATATTAATCATATAATTAGATTGCAGTATTTAGTTATAAGGCTTTTTATCTATTAAAATTGAGAAACAAAAACATTTAGAAGACTATAGTCATAATAGTCATTTAGTTTGTAAACTCCCAGCAAATTTCAGATACTTGTGAACATTTTTAAAAATCTCTGAAATCTCTCCCCTGGGCTTGGAGAAAAGACCACTTATTTTAATTTTACCTTTTTTAGCATAAAAATACCACCAGTTGTAAAAAGTTATTTGCTTCCTTTTAGAACACAAAAATGTTTATTGAAACAAAAATAAGATAATTTTTAAAAACTTTAGGAATAAAGTTCATGTTCTCAATAACCACAAGTATAATTCAATTATAAATTATTTTTATTCTGTGAACATTTTTTATTGTCAACATATTGGAAGAAAGTTACTAGTTGTCACTGTTTGGCTATATATTTCACATAAATATATCTTCTTTAATTTTCATAACAACCCTATTGATAGGAAGCAATATCTGCATTTTATAGAGACAGCACTTAGTTTTATTAACCACATATATATCATCTGATTTCAAAATCCTTGCTCTTGTCTCACTTAGCCCTTATGTTATATTACAAAATAAACAAATGAATCCATGGTGTTCTGAAAATTTCAGTTTCCTTAGAATACTCCTTAGTTTTATTACAACTTTTTACTGAGTGGAATTCTATTTGTGACTGTTTCTTCTTTTTCTACAAATTGTATCACTTTGTCTTTAAATGCACTCAATACATTCTGATTTACCTATTAAAGGTCACGTACATTCCTTTTGAAGATAAAATTAATGGATGGGATATGCTTAAGCCTCAGAGAAAATCTAAGGAAATATTTATGTTACTAAGTCATTTTATTACGTCAGATGTTTTGGTTATTATGTTTCTTTAAAAATCCGTATACTCTGCCTGCTCCATTTTTAGGTACAATTATAAATTAAATTTTATTCCTGTGTACCTTGATAGATACATTATGGTGTCTTTCTTCTTGAAGTTTTAAATGTTTGTTTGAATAATGATGCATACAAACCACAAGTTAAATGAGATTATTATAGCTAAATTAGGTGTACAAAGCATTCAATGGTAAACCTTAATTTCAATTTCTCTTACCAACATTCTTTTACTACTACCTTGGTGAACTTGTTTTTCATCGGAGCAGGTCAATGACATTTGCGAAGAAGGACCATGATTTAACTGCAGCCACGAGACTACCTATGGCAGTGGCATCCTGTTCGGTTCTGATCCCAAACTCAATCTATTAAACCCTTGAAAGTTTGCTTGTTAATTATTGCCAAGTAAAATTTTCATTTGCTCCAAAATTGCATGGTGAATATAGTTATTACAATTAAGTTTATATTAGAAATTGGCACTAGAGGGAGCTAAGTAATTGTATCATTTATGTGTTTAGGGGGAAATTGAACATTCATTTAAAAACTTGTATTTTTTTTCAGAACCTGCTGATTTTACAAATATGGCAGCTATGCCTCAGCAAATTATAAGCAATAATGAATTAGTTAATTTTCTTCAGTGAAAACTGCTATGGTAAGATTATTAAATTACTGTATTTCTACTTAGTGAAAGTAGCTACCAGTCAGTAAATTAGGATTTCTAGGACTCTTTGGGGAAAGGGATTATTACTATTACCCATGTTTATCATTATTTTGGCCCTAACAATTAAAATGCTCATAGTACCATGTTAAAATACAATATTTTGTTCCCAAATTTATGGTTTGATAAGAAAATGGCTTCATTGAATAGGATCTCAGTGCAGATTAGGAAACAATTTTACACGTATGGTATAAGTCTAGGAATTTAGTTTGTTCAATTACTTTGAAGGGCTTGATTCCGTTTAAGAACAGTATTCTTCCCCAGCAAGCAGGGCCTATGATGAGTTGGTAAAATTATGCCATCTCCTACCTTTACATTTATCTCCAAAATTAATGAAAGTCTGTTTAGGTGTGCAGAGGTAGAAGCTGCAGGATGTTTTTATTTACATGAACTAAAGAGCTAGAAAACCAATATTTAATTCCATATATTTTCATGTTGACTCACTGAAAACACGTTTGAAAACAGCTTGTATTAAGTCAATATTATGGGGAGAAAATGGGATGTTTTATCCTCCCCGTCACATTACTTAGGTAGTCACGGCCAAAAAGGCACACATTTTACACGTCCTTATGTGAGTTTGTTCTCTTACAGACAATGCATATGGGAATTTGTTCTTTTTTTCACAGGTCTTATGAAGGAAAAATATGGTTTAGATATTAAAATAAATGAGGTTTCATTCACATACCATTCTACTTTGAAAATACAATGATGTTGAAAATAGTGATGTAAAACTCCTGATTTTTTATGGTGAAATCCTTTTAGCTAATCTTTCATTATAGATTTGAATTGATATACCACTGTGCAAAGGGAAGTTTCTAAGCTTTTTTTCTAGTGGATCAAATGAGGAAACCCTCTGCCTTTAACTACCTCTGCATAGGTCTAGCTTTAATATAAATGTGAATTTCAGAGAAAATAAATGTAAAAAATAGAAAAAATTGCAGCTGGGCTATACATTATGTGATAAACCACAGAATTGATTTCTTTCTGTTTGCTTTACTTATTTCCTTTATGAAAAGGAAGTATTGCTTAAATTTTATATTTTATTTTTATGATTTGAATAATTAGCATATTATCTATCTCAAAGGAATATCATAATTGAGGTTAGCTTTATAAGAGAGATTAGGAAGTGGAATTTTAAAGACAGGATTTTGGGAACACCTGGGTGGTTCTGTCAGTTGAGCGTGTGATTCTTGATTTCAGCTCAAGTCATGATCTCAGGGTTGTGAGATTGACTCCCCAGTCAGGTTCCATGCTGAGGATGGAGCCTGCATGGGAGTCTTTTTCTCCCTCCCCCTCTCTCTCTGCCCTTCCCCTGCTTGTGCTCTCTCACTCTCTCTCTCTCAAAAAAAAAGTACAGTATTTTGAGGAAGAAAGAAGGCTTGTATTCAGAATACCTAGGATATCTTTTAGATCTCTAAATTGGTGTTTAAAAAACTATAATGTGCATGCTGATCACCTGAAGCTTTCTTAAAATGAGGATTCCATTTCAGAAGGTCTGGGTTCTTCATTTTTAACAAGTTCCCTGTTTTTGTCTGCGGGCCACACTCTGAATAGCAATAGTCTTCACTGCCTTTAATCCTGATGTGGGTTGCTCTGGCTTGAAATGAGAATTTAGAGCAAAAGGAAAGTTGGAGTATTGAACAAAATGATGGCCCTGATACAGTAAACCTGAGATGCCAATTATAGTCGCCCTTGCCCCTCATGAACATGTTAGATGCCCAACACTGACGACATCTAAGAACAGTGAGTGAGTGTGCAGGCACAGGGCCATCTGCAAACCATTTGCACTGTGTAGCCATAAACTTCCTGTGATTCCCAATATGTAGGGGATACCATATTGTTATCTTTTAAGAATTTCAATAGCTTTAAAATCCTTCTTATGAGTAGATAAATCCTTTTCATAGGGAAATCTAGGAAAACAGTATGGTGTAGCAAACAGAATCGTTTGCCTTGGAAACAGATTCATCTGGATTCATATTCCAGCTCTGCCACTCATTAGTTACGTAGTTTTAAGAATTTTATTTAGCATTATTTCTTATTGGTAAAATGGAACTAACACACCTCCTTCCTAGGTTTGTTATTTGCTTAAATTTTGTAATTTCTGATTTCTTGGCTTTGATCAGTGAGCATCTAGAATGTTTTATTTAGCATCAGGAATAGCATCAGGAAATGGTCCAGTGAGTAAAGGCCATCATCACTACAACTGTTATCAGCAAAACAGGATATTGGGCCACCAGTAGTGGAGTGTAGATGGAATGCATAGTTTGTGAGATGGAACAATGAGAGAAGATGTTAGAAAGGAAGATTGGATCATATAATGCAAGGCCTCATAACTATGCTAGGGATTTGGAATTTATTCTGTAAGGAATGATAAACCATTAGAAGATTGTGAACTGAGGAATGGTAGGAACAAAATAGTATTTCTTTTTTTTTTTTATTGGAGAATGCTTCAGATGGGGATTACAATAAGGTATTTCTTCTGGAATCCAGGTTAAGAGATTATAGGGATAGGAGTCAAAATAGTGGAACTAGAGATAGATATATATTTATTTAATAATTATTTGGGAGTCAAACACATAAGGATTAGTAGCCGTGAGTTAGGATGTTTAAAGCCATTGAAAATCCTAACTCAGTGGGCTTCAGGAAGTTTACTATTTCACAAAATGAGAAGTGCAACGGAAAGTGACATTAGCTTTTCTGTGATTCTTTTGATAATGATTTACAGGTTGTTGCACATCCAGACAATCTCCAGAGACAGAATAAGGACTTCTCTTCCTCTGTCTCTTTTCTAAAGTAAGAGAACATTTCCTAGAAGCTCCTCGCCAATTTCTCATCGGTCTTGCTTAGCATACCCAAAGCATAGAGATAAAGCAATCTGGCAAGGGGAAGAAACCAGTAGGAATGACTGAGACTATAAGGATTCTCTTCCTGATATGGAAAATAGAGGTGGCTTTTCCTTTGGTGCAAAACTATTTGGAAAAGAGTGGGTTGCTCTGTTAGGAAAGCCTGAGGCTATGTTTGAAGGTGTAGTGGGGGAGTGTGTGTGTGTGTGTGTGTATGTCTGTGTGTGTGCATGTGTATGTCTGCTTTTGAGAGAGGAAAGATACACTTACACACTAATAATTGATTAATTGTAAATAAATATTTAATGTCGCTCTTTAGAGGACACTATACATATCATGAGCTCTGGGACCCTATTGTACTATATATATATATATTTATATTGTACTGTATATACTGTAATAGTATATATTGTACTATATAAATATATATATATTTAATTCATTATTGTATCCCTATCACCTTGAACGGTGTCCAACACACTGGTGATTTTCAGGAAGATATTTTATGACAAACTACTTTTGAAAGTCATATGGCATTCCTATGTATACCTAATAGATTTCTTTACCTCCTACTAACATTTCTCTAACCTACTAAATTCTAGTCACACCAAGCTTTATATACTCCTTTAGTTAAGCCCACATTTTCCCATAACTGAGCGAGTGTTCTTCTCAAGCCTAATTTCTCCTTTAGTTTTCCATTCATATGTCACCTCCTCAGAGAGTCCTTTACTGATTATCTTGTCTGAACTATTTTCCCACCATGAATTTTTTGTTACTTTATTTCAGCATCTTGGACATTGTCCTCAAATACTAATTTTAATGAATGTTAAATAGAAATAGTATATGTAGGTCTAGTTATCTATGGCTCTTCAATATCTATCTTCTCTTATTTTTACCAGTATACCTAAGGCATTGCACAGGTTTGTACTTTAGAAATATTTGCTGCGTGAATAAGCAAATGGTCCTTGCTGCATGAGATCCTTGTTCCAGATAGGGTGACTTGGGGAATGCTCTTAACTAATATAGAAATTTTATAGAAAGTGTTTCTTTCTTTCCCAATGGAAAATAATTAATTTGAATAGTCGGACAGTGTGATACTGGAGGAATATTAAGGATGACTCCTAAACTTTTAAAATTTAGAGTCTGTGGGGCACCTGGTTGACTCATTTGGCTGAGTGTCTGACTCTTGATTTCAGCTCAGATCATGATCTCTCGGTTCATGGGATGAAACCCTGCATCGGGCTCCACCGTAACAGTGTCGGGCTTACTTGGGATTCTGTCTTATGCTCTCTTTGTCTCTCCCCACTCATACTTTCTGTCTCTCTCTCAAAATAAATAAACATTAAAAAAATAAAAATAAAAATTTGAGTCTGTACTATAGGAGAGAGAAGATGGTAATAGAAGTAGTAATCTGGATAATATAATCTATCCTGTTATATAAGCATCTGCTTTTAAAAATACACTTATTTTATATATATTTTATATGCTTTTATACATATTTTAGATAATTTGAGTAAAATGAGGTGATGTGTTTTTCCACCCAGAGTATCTTTCCAGTGTTACACTATATTTAATATTTATTTATTTATTTGACTACTTGAGTTTCCCCAAATTTTAATTCTACAAGCTTCATGAGGAGTTACTATGACACAGTTTTTAGGTTATGTTGAAAAGGAGTAGAGGATCTTAGATCTTGAATTGGTGGTATCGTAATGAGAATATACAGGTGTTAAAGAGTGATTTTCAAGATGCTAAAAGGCATGACTTGTGCAAATATAGAAAGAACACATAGCCAAGGCTTTATTCAACCCATTATTTCAGGTGGTAATCAGCAAAATGTTGAAACCGGTTCAAAAACCATTTGAAATAAAGTAATGTTATAAATTTGCAGATTATATATAAAACCAACTAATCTCTTCAAGGGAATTATACTTGGGTTTTTCTGTTCCACTAGTAGCAATTATTTGCAACTCTTTTGAATCACAATCTATGGAATTATAAAATAGGCAATCAATAGAAAGTCAAGCTCAATATTGCACCAAAAGAGTGCATAGTTTGTGTGTGTGTGTGTGTGTGTGTGTGTGTGGTTGATTTTCAAGTTTTGGGATAATTTTTCTGATAAGGAGAAAAGTAGATTTCACTCAAGAAAATAACAGTGTGTGTGTGTGTGTGTGTGTGTGTGTGAGAAAGATGTTAATAATGATTATTTGCTGCTAACACTACCACCAAACTGCTATAGTATGCCCTGCAGTTTAGATCTTTGAAAGTTAATGTATTTCCATAACTTAAAAAAAGTAAGGAAACCAAACATAATTCAAACATAATTGACCAAAGCAAATTTTTTTTAAAAACTTTGGTGCCAAATGAAATATGTCTTCTATAGATTCAAACTCTAGGTAACATACATAATGTGAATTTTTCCAAAACAAATCTGATTGATTTTTCATGATGAAATGTGGTCAAATCTATCTAGAGGCTCCAGGAACATGTCCTGATTTAATTTTCCTTTAGGGTGAAAAAAAATTCAAAACTAGAGTCACCTACATTAAAACACTACTGCTGACCCAGTGCCTCTTCTGTTGTTATTTCATGCACTGCCCTTTATGCAGCTGAACTAGATTGTATCCTTAATGAGAGATTGGTGACACTCTAACAGGGCAGGGCAGCTCAGCATCTATATCATGTAACATAATATGTCTAGAATAATAGCTGATATTTAGCAAGTTCTTACTGGCAGAGTGACACAATTCTGATACAACATATATCATTTAATCCATACAATTAGAACTTTGAAGTAGATAATATTTTACAGATAAAATCCAAAGTTCATAGAGATTGAATAATTGGCAGAAGCTCTTACAACCATTAAAGGAGGTGGCAATATCTATCCCAATCTAATTGAAACTGCAGTCCTGTCTTTAACCGTATTTCTTTTATCCTTAAGATCATTGTTTTCTATAGATACTTTTTCTTCAGGGACCTCTAAGCATCAGTAGGTTATTTTCTCAGAAGCTATATGATTTTTCTATAGTAAGTCGGTAATAGTAATAACAATATTATTACAGCTACTACTTATTAAGCATTGTTTGTCATCTAATAGTTTTATGTAATTTTTAACAGTCGTTCCCTGTGGTAAGCATTATTATTCTAACTTATGCTTTGGGAAATTGAAATACAAATAAATATCCAGAATTGCCCACTAAATGGCCAGATCCGTATGACTCCCCTGCCCACATTTACCTCTATCACGAGAACTGCCCCTGCTGAACATTTAAGAACACCCGTTTTTTTTTTCTTAATTTTTTAAATGTTTATTTATTTTTGAAAGACAGAGAGAGAGAGAGAGAAAGGAAGGAGCAGAGAGAGAGGGAGACATAGAATCAGAAGCAGGCTCCAGTCTCTGAGCTGTCAGCACAGAGCCCGACAAGGGGCTTGAACTCTTGAACCGCGAGTTCGTGACCTGAGCCAAAGTTGGACACTTAAGCAACTGAGCTGCCCAGGCACCCCAAGATCATCCATTTCCAAGGTAAACTTCTAGGATGAATTTCAAAAGACCCCCTTTCCCTAAATCCCAGAAGCATTCTTTAATTTTTGTCCCTGTCTTTGGGATGGGACTTAGGGGATTCTTGCTGATTTCTTGACAGTGTTTCTGCTTCCCTCACTGAAGTTATCTTCATGGCTGCTCTGTATGGCCAAACCACAATGGTAGACATGGATGGCACTCTTGATATAATACAGGAACTAATATCCTGTCTAGCTTTTCTCTATTAGTCTTCTTGTGCTAGTGTTTAGTTATTTCATAACTCCAATTTAAACTATCATTACTTCTATATCTTCTCCTACTAAGAACATTTTCTATTGTTGGGTCAGAAAACATTTTAATGTGGGGCACGTGGGTGGCTCAGTTGGTTAAGCACCTGACTCTTGGTTTAGGCTCAGGTCATGATCTCATAGTTTGTGAGTTTGAGCCCTGCTTTGGGCTCCATGCTGACGATGTGGAGCCTGCTTGAGATTCTCTCTCTCCCCCTCTCTGGCTACTCCTCCCCTGCTGTCTGTTTCTCTCTCTCTAAAAATAAGTATATAAACTTAAAAAGATTTAAAAAAACATTTTAATGTGCACCAAAATGTGGTATTCAAAAGTCTATTTCAGAAGGGTGGATACATGGATACATGTGGTAAAATAAATACCACGAAGTGTTAAATAATCTTTAATTTAAAGAATCTATATGAGTGCCCACTGAAACAAATATTTCAACTTTTCTGTGTAATACTTTCATAATAAAAAGCCTGAATAAAAATATCTACCTCCTATGAAGTTGCAGCTAATTTGTTTTGTGTTGCCATCTTCTCTCTGATAGAATAGATGTCCATGAGAACAGGAATCTTTGTCTCTTCTGCTCAGAGATGTGTCCCAGTGCCTAAAACAGCAGCTGGCATATAGTAGCCCCTTAATAAATATTTCCTTAGTAAAAGAGTTTTAAAACTACAGTGAAGACTTATTGGTTTCTTGTGGTAAGATGATTTTTTTTTAAAGCTTTGCTCTGGAACACTACATAATGTGATAAATGCCTCAGTGTGGGGCAGGAGGGGAAAGAGTAAGGAGTATCCAAAATGTCGATATCCTTCAAACAGATCTCCTCTCCTGCTCAAATAGAAATCTGAGGCTCAATCTTATTTTTTCCCTCTTCTGGGTTTCCCATAGGAAAAGTTTACAAAATAGAACCAGTTGGGTCCTGCCCATTTATAGGCAACCAGTGAGCGCAGAAGCCTTCGCACTCCCCTCCCACGTGGGCGAAATCCTCCATACCAGGAGGAAGCACAGGAATGTTTGGGTTTCCAGTGGGAATGCAAATCTAGGAAGGATAGCTAAATGAAGTGATTATTTTTTTCCTGCAAGAAATTATCCCATCCTCAGAGGTAATAATGTTCCAACCTTCCTGTATCAGGAAGATACAGCCTGTAAGTTGGGAATGACTTCTGGAGAATGTGTGACAGAGCAACTGCTCTTCTGGCTCCTCTAAGCCACGCTTCTGACAACCACCATGGAGAGAGATATAAGGTCACATAAGCCACTTCTGTTCCAGAAGCTGCAGATAAGTGGGAAGAGAATTCTTGCATGGACATGTGGGAGGGATGGTTGTATAAGTCTACCTCTCCTCAATGTTGCATTCTTCAGGCATGTCAGCAATATTCTCAGAAGTGTGTGTAGGTGGGGCTCCCTCTGGTACCTTCAGTATTACTATTGGTATCTGTGTTGTCTCTGGACTAGACCACAGGGTAGACTAATTTTACATATATTATGGTGGAAATTTCCGAACACAATAAAAGAGGGATTGGCATTAAAAAAAATCTCATGGAGAAAAAAAAATATTAACCCTATGCATAGGCTACTGTGTTAAAACAATAACCTCCATTTTATTACAAGTTAAATAAAACCAGTCATCTATTCTTATCACCTCTCTCCTCTGAAAAACTTGTACCACACTTCAATTTTTGTACTCATTGAATTATTTTTCTTTAACTTACATGTTCATTACCTTATGCTTTAAGCACTGGAATCTGTCCTTATAACATAACCAATTTCATTTCTTCAAGTATGTGCTACCTCCTACCATATAATCTAAACCACTCTCTGAATTTCAGGCTCTTAAACAAGCAAACAAGATTTTCTTCTTCATCTAGATTGAGTTCCTTACTACCTCATGAACACAATCATATCCACGAATACATTCATATCCATTTCTGCTCAGACTTTCAGTAATGTCATTTCTCTAACACAAAGGTTTCTTCCATTCCCACCTCACATATCCATATTCAAACAGTCCTACAAAACCTGACCTCACTTCCATCTTGTCCAATCAAGCATTCGTGATCATAGCTGACCTACTCCGAATTCCTAACCACTTGTCTATGCTAAATGTGGTGGTATGTCACACTATAGCTTATATTTGTTCTGATATTTTGATATGTCATCACTTTGTATTTTCTGTAGGAGTATCAAGTTAATGAGGTCAGGATACATGTCTTCTAAAGCTCCTACATCTGTGAGTTCTAATTTTTGTTGCTTATCAGACTCACATGAGATCTTTATACCAAAAAAAACAAACAAACAACAAAAATCTTCCAGATATACTATGTCAGATATATTCAGATATATAGAACCTGAGAATGTTTATATTTCATAGTCCTCCAAGTGATTCATTTGTACCTATTCCAGTGTTGATTCATGAACCAACGTTTGAGATTTCTTGTCACAGAGGATAATGATCAGATCAAGCATATTTAAAAAAGCCCTAATCCAGACGTACTAATTTGCTAAATTCATAGGATTTGTGGTCAAGCATTAGGCATCTTTATAAGGTTACCTGAAAGTTCATAAAAAATTTAAAAAATGAAGCTAATTTTTTAAACTAGTGCAAAACATTCAAAATTCATCTATATTATAATTAATAATAGTAATAATAATAATGATAATAATTCATTGATGATATCTCAAAATAAGCCAAGTATGAAACAGTCATTTTAAATACTTCTATTTATTGCTTCTCAGTCTTTTGGCTAAGATCAAGTGTTAAATACTTCTATTTAATGTGTTTTGAGTGGAATCTATAGAAGACCCTGTCAATAATTTATCACATAGAATTTGAATGTCATATCTAATTTAGCTCTAAAACTGAGTATGTGTATTATAGTTTTGTTCTGTTTGCTGTAATCTTGCTATCTAGCAGATTGCTAATATAGCATTACTGTACATAAATGTGTATCTTTAAGTCAGAAAGAAAAGGAAAGACAGTTCTATCCCTTTGCTCATGCCAAATCCCAATAGGAGAGTGACATTGCAAGATTATTGGATCCCAATAACCAGTGAATAGAATCAGTATATTCCAAAGAGCCACACAGTTCCTGTTGCCCTCTTCTTTTTTTTTTTTTTTTCCTTCCTTCATGCAGCTGGTTAAGTAAATGGAGCAAGGGACTCTTGTTTGGGTTGTGGAACAGTAGATAAATCATGATCATCAGACCTTGACCAGGCTATAAAATGAAAATATCTCTATAATTTCGCTATGATTTTTTTAAAGTATATAGCCCTGGCAGCAGCATCTCTTCAGGAGAATTGATTGGTAAAACAGAGTTTAAATTTCTTCCATCCCAATACTGTAAAATACCATCTTAAACCTATTATGTTTCTTCCCAACTTCTTGGATTCAGTAAGAGGTGCCATCTGTCTGATCTACCCATTCATGGCACCAGAATCTTGACTATGATAATCAAGAAGTTGATGAACAAGCAGATGAACCTATAAAGTCATGAGTAGCTATAACGTGGAATTTTATCGGGTTGACAAAATGAAGTAGTTAAAAAAATGGACCCTAAACTCTTCAACCCTTCTCTATCTATCATCCATCCATCCATCCATCCACCCATCTATCTTTCGATCTATTCATTCATTTTTATTCTGTTAGGAATTTCTAACTCCTATCACTAAAGATCTCTTGATAACTCATCTCAGAAGAAAGAGTATGTCAAGGTACAATTTAAATGAACTTTTATTTCATGCCATTCTATGGAATATGGGCTTCAGTGTCTGCTTCTTGTTTTAAGGATCTTATTAATAATTGCAGAAGCTGTCTTAGGCTCTGCTTATTCACTTGCTCAAAGAATGATCTTTCATTAATAGTTTTTTAATATATTGATTTCTATGCTATGTTTGATTTCTTTTAATATTCTCTGCAAAGTTGTCGCTTCCTCCATTACTAATGAAAGAAAATTGAGGAGAGCTGTTTTGGCTCTCTGTCTCTTTTTCTCCCAGGACATATCACTGTTCTATTTGCTACTCTGTTCTCTTTGGCATTTATCAGAATTCTCCTCAGCTGTGGAAAGGGAGGACCACTTAAAAATTATTCTTTGGGAAGAATATACTGCTGTTTGGGCATTGTCAGGACACTCTCCCTATAAAACATTACAAATCTCATGGTCAGGAATTTAAGAGAGCTCATGGATTTTATCACATCCAATCTTGTGAAAGGTAACAGTGCTCAGCAAGTGTGTATTAAATGAATCAATGAATAAATGAATGTGGTTACTTGATAGGACACTGAGAATTTTGTTTGCATGTCTACAATAATATGTGATTTGATAAGAAAACATTGTTCATATTGTATATATTTAAAGCAGTGCCTTAATTAAAAAAAAGTGCCTGGGCGACTCAGTTGGTTAAGCATCGGACTCTTGATTTCAGTTCAGGTCATAATCTCACAGTCTTGAGATTGAGCTGCCCCTTGCCCCCCTTCCCCCACCCCCACTCCTGTCAGTCTTAGGTCTCCATATGGGTCATGGAGCCTGCTTAGGGTTCTCTCCCCTACCCTTTCCCCATCTGCTCTCTCCCTCATGCTGTATCACTCTCTAAAAAACAAAAAAAAAATGGGGGGAGGGGTGCCTGGGTGGCTTAGTTGGTTAAACATCCCACTTCAGCTCAGGTCATGATCTTTCAGTTCAAGGGTTCATGCCCAATGTGGGTCCTGGAGCCTGCTTCAGATTCTGTGTTTCCCTCTCTCTGCCCCTCTCCTACTCATGCTCTGTCTCTCTCTCTAAAAGAAATAAACATTAAAAAAAAAACTAAAATCAAAACAAAGCATAAAATTCTGCCTACAGACTTGTTTAGCAGTCCTAGTAAGTCCTTTGTATAGCTAGAATTTTAGTGTCTGTTTCATCCCTTTTTTATAAATTTGACCCTAGGATACTACAGAAAAAAGACTGTTCAGTTATTTTTTATCACCATTATGCATTAATTCAAGAAAATATAGAATAATAACATAATTTTAATAAATATGGCTTAATTTATAATCATTTACATTTTATTTTATTTGTATTATAAACCATATTATTAATGACATTACTTTAAATATCCCTCAGATGAGACTAATTTTAGTAGTTAAGGCTAAATTATTTTTTAATTGATATTAAAAGCTCAGAGGGGAAAGAAAAACAACAACAAAACTATTGTGTACCTTCTCTCACTGATAATCTCTGATAACATTTGGTGCATATTTTCAAGAAATTTCCTTTTTCCAATTTAAGCTACATTTTAATATCCCTGCCTCTCATTTCAATGAAGAGGTATTCTAACATTAGCATTACATGAAGATGCAGTTCAATAAGGGGTCAAGTTCCTGTTGCCTATCAATGCCTTAGCCTTCCTCAACTTTGTGTGGTTTTAATCTCTAATAATTTTATGCTTTGTTCAAAGATTAATTTTGGGCATATGTTCCACTAAGAATCACAAAATGTGAGAATCAGAACAAACTTTACAAGTCCCTTCTACCAATGCCTCATTTTATGTAGAGAATAACTCAAGGTCAGAGAAATGAATTGATTTGTGCAATGTGGCAACTAGTTAGTTGCAAAGTTGAGAATAGACTATATCATAAATGATTTTGATCTTATGATTATCGTATGATACTTAGAATTGGATTATAAATACTTGTTCAAAAATCACTCATGTTTAATTTTTATTTGGTAGAAATTTGTCATTTACTGCAACATCAATGAAACTTCTGTGAATATACAGAGTCAAAAGAGAAATAAATCTAATGAATTTTTTCTTATGAAGTACAATTGAATATTATATTAAAGAAAGATTACTGTTGTTAGCTAATTTTGCAACTATATAGGCCAAAGAAATCTATAACAACAGAACTTTGAAGCATGAATGATGTAGAAGAGTTATGGATATTAATTCAGTTTTTCCATGTGGTGTTCAGTGAAATATTAAGCTTTAGAATCTGTGTGGGAGTGTATCTAAGTATAGTTGTTATTTTGCATTTTTACTCTGCAGTTTCTCAGACATATTCATGGCAAGGAGGGAAAAAAAAATGTCTGCCATAAAGGCATGATTCCCGATAGGATGCTGAGAGGTCATTTCTTCACAGCCAAAGCATAGTGTAGCTAAAATCAGGAATTCTGATTCTGTCTTCCTAGCTTTCCCTTCTTGCTCTGGATTCTTCAAAGTGGCTTCAAAAGTATATTTTTTCCAGAGATGCTGACTTCATGAAAAATTCGTGCACAGACTGTAACTAATTAGTTTAACTTCAAATTACAATTGATCCATTTTTTGGCAGCCCTGTCAACAACCTGGGGTGCTGATGAGGTAACAGAGATCAAAAGTTCTAGATTAGAAATTGGAAACCCTTGAGCCAAGTATTCAGACTTGACCCAAGAGTATGTTTTTTTGGACAGGCACACTGTCTTAAAGTTTTACATTTTTTTTTATGTTTTAGGAAGATCTGTGTATTCTTTAGTTTATCATTCCCCATTATCCTTCACAGACTAGCTTCACACATTGATTTTATTTGCCTGTTGTTGCCCCTGCTTAAATGACCACATCTACTCAATGTATTATATCATAGAATCATAGAATTTCAGATATGGGAAAAACTTCATCATCCAGATTAAGCACTTGCTTTTTTAGATAAAGAAATGAATCCAGGGAGGTGAGCTGATGTATAAAAGATGAAACATGAGTAAGAAAAAAGCTAACATTTATAGTGAACCTAAAATACCAGGTAGTGAGCTGGACACTTAAACTCACATCATCACATTTAATTCTGATACTTATAGATGAAAAAAATGATATTTATATTCATATAGTTAAGAGAAAACCAAATCAGACTTGACAGTCAAATATTGGTTAGCTTGACCCAAAGCACCTAGTCTTGCAAACAGAATCACATTTCTATTCCTCTGTCAGTAAACTTTCAATTATATAATGTTACCAATCAATTAGGCAAATGATTTTGGATAAATGATTATGCTTTTCATTTTAGCAATGCTCCCATCTGAGGGGCACCTGGGTGGCTCAGTCAGTTGAGTGTCTTGCTCTTGATTTTGGCTCAGGTCATGATCCTGGAGTTATAGAATCAAGCGCCATGTTGGGCTCTGTGCAGAGCTTGAAGCCTTCTTAAGATTCTCTCTCTCTCTCCCTTTGCCTCCTCCTTCGCTCGTGTGCTTTTCTCTATAAAATAAAATAAAAGAAAAGAAAAGAAAAGAAAATAAGCACCAATCTGGTAAACTTTCCACATACTTGCCTTGGGAATTTTTTCTTAAAATGTAGAAGGGGCACCTGGGTGGCTTAGTCAGTTAAGTGTCCAGCTCTTGGCTTTGGCTCAGGTTTGTGAGTTTAAGCCCCTCATCAGGCTCTGCGCTGACAGTGTGAAGCCTGCTTGGGCTTCTTTGTCTCCCTCTGTCTCTGCCTCTCCCCAACTTGCTCTCTGTCTCTCTCAAAATAAATAAACATTTTTTAAAAATGTAGGAACATTCCAGAAAGAATCCCAAACTGAACTGTATCTGATGCCCTGTGATCTTATCCTGTCTCGAATATGTCATCTAAAAGTAATAGAGATAGAATGGCAGATATGTTATTCCTCTGTGTAATTTATTAGTTGGTGAATTCAGTCTAAAATCATATGGCTCCAGTATTTGAAGGCCACATGAGACATTCCTCATTTCCTTATCTTCCTGACCATCTCAGCACATCTGGCTTCTTGATGTACTTAAGTACTTGTCACCCTAAGGTAGTCATTACTAACACCAGGAACAGTTTATAGTTACACGTTTCTCAACATTCATACAGAACCATAACAATTCTGACTTTTTTTTTTTACTACACTTCATACCATTTAATGATGTGTATGGCTTAACACAGAAAAAGGAAGGCACATTTAAAGACCTGAATCTTTGTGGGTCTATGTATATCAAGAGGTTGTCAGGCAGAATGCATAGTAAACTATTTTTTAAATGTAAAACAAAAATGAAAATCTACAGACCAGCCATACCAGTCACCCTCTTAGATATTGAAATTTTCCTAGAAGATAAGTCTAGAATGTTCATCAGAATCACTTATTTATTAATTAATACAATGGGGGAAAAACTTATTAGCAATTGGGTTTGGAATATATTCAGACAAAAATGATGCTAGTGGGATTACACTTGTGAAAGATGTATTAATGGGAGATGAATTGGTCATGGAGGCCCATACAGGAGGTGTATTATGAGGATCTCAGGAGACGGATCAACCTAGATCACAATACTCTATGCAAAGACAAAACAGATCATCCTGGATCACAGTTGATAAATATACAAAGAGATTGATTTTTTTAAATAAAAAGCCCTGGCAAGCTTGTTAAATTAAATATAAAATGAGAACTCTTGCCTGCTACTACTGAACATTCACAAATCCTTTTGGCAATGATAGCCTCATGTCTTCTCAGCTACGTAGACACTCTGAGAAGAGGGATACTTGTTCACAAATATGCATAATTATTTTGACATGTCATTGACATCATGTACAGAAATCCCCCTTTATCCATGGAAGATGTGTCCCAAGGTGCCCAGGACATGCCTGAAATGACCATAGTACCTATTTATGCTATGTTATCCCTATCCATACATACTTATGAGGAAGTTTATTTTATAATTTAGGCAAAGTAAGAGATTAACAATAACAATAAAATAGTTATAATAATATACTATAATAACTGTCATATGAAGATGGTCCTTCAAAATATCTTATTGTACTATAGTGTTATCTTTATAATAATATATAAATAATAAGTAATATATAAATTTAAGTAATATATGCAACAGTGTATATTATAGTATTATATTCAACCTTCTTCTTAGGGTGATGTGAGATGGTAAAATGCCTACGTGATGAGATGACATGAGGTGCATGACATAAGCACTGGGATGGAAGGTTAGGTTAATCTCTACTTCCAGACTGTGGTTGACCACAGGCAACTGAAACCACAGAAAGTGAAATGTGGCTAAGGGGGACTACTGTGGTGTATATATATTTACGACTTATGCGTACATAAAAGTTCTGTATACACTGAATTGTGATCTTAATGGAAAGAGTTCTAGAGTATGTATTTTTGTAGTATAAATGACCATGTGCACACGTGCATACACATATGCACAGGCACACACCACCCTAACTGATCTAACCTGCTTTGTGAATTGAGACCTTTAAAAATATTTTTTAACATTTTTTCATTTTTTGAGAGAGAGAACAAGAGAGGGAGAGGCAGGGAGAGAGGGAGACACAGAATCTGAAACAGGCTCCAGGCTCTGAGCTGTTAGCATAGAGCCCGAGATGAGGAACTTGAACTCATGAACCATGAGATCACGACCTGAGCTGAAGTTGGACGCTTAACTGAGCCACCAGGCGCCCCATGATTTGAGACTTTTAATGAGAGGTATTGCTGTCTGCCTCATGAGTAAGTGAATATGGTTAACTGTGCAGTGTAGCTTTGGCCATACCTCTTGTCTTATCCTGGGGTTAATCTGCCCTGTGCACTAATAACTAGGCTGGTTTTTCACCTTGAGTCTGTTTCAGGCTTGATGCAAGGCTGCTATGTGTGTATGTTCTGTAGTGTAAGAATATAAAGGAGAAATCCAAGAGGTAGGCTTGAGAATAAGTCACATTTACATCTGAGTAGACTGTCCAGGTGATTTCTTCTTCTGATGGAACCAGCAAAAAACGACAATCTGGATAAAGCCCATTTGGTTAGAAAACCGATACTGGTTAAATGGATGATTAAAAATGAAAGGGAGAAGAGAGAATGTAGTAAAAAGTTTGAATTTGTAAAGGGGTAGCTTTATAGTTTTTACAGAAGTATCTCCATTCTCAGAGTAGCATGGAAGTAGCTGTTAAAGCCACTGGCCTAGGATAATTTATTCACAGTAGGGTAGGTCATTAAAAAGGTGAAGCATGCCATGAGATTAAGGATGGCAGATAGGTTTCATCCTGGCTGCCATGTCTGTTTGATTTGTAGTGGCTGCCTGGAGAGATGTGGATAAAAGGACTCTAAGACCTTATCTAAACCTAACAATTTAGTGTCCAGTGATTGATTAGTGATGTCTACATGGGCACAGAAATGTGAGTTATTGACATCATGTAATGTTTCTTTCATCCCATACCAGATATCTCTCAATAATTGGATAGTTAAAAGGGTCCACATCTGACTAGCTGAAATTTAGCTTATCATTTGAGCACCTTGATTAGCTTTTACAAAATTCCAGAATCCTTACAACTCTGGCAATTGATTGGTCTGAATAGGTTAAGATGACAGAGTGAGATTTTCTTATATGTTATTAAACATAATTTGGGAATACAGGTTTGCAGTACTTGAGAGCAGGCTAATATTTTTCTTTAGCTTCTCCAAACAACCCAAATTAAAAATGAGGCACTGGAATTCTGGGTCAAAATTCAGATCAAAATAAGGAATACTAGCATGATGCAGACATTTGTTCTTTAAAGAGAAAGTATTGGTTATGGGAACGTGACTAGTTCTCTGAACTAGGCTTTGGCACTTGGGCACAGATAATTCCTTCTCAAAATTCCAAAAGGCAAATGAGTGTGACTTGTGAATTGTCAATTGAGGACGCTACTAGCGCAGGAGATGTCTGCAAAGGGGCATCACAGTAGGGGCGAGCCTAACAGGAAGGAAGACAGAACAATAAGCCTGGACATATTGGGAGTTAAGTCTGAAGAATGGACTTTGAGTCTGCTTTAAAGAGTAATGCCAAAGCTTAGATCACCCTGATAATTGGGATATAAGTGAACCATTAAATAAGGAAATTAGGAAGCCTCACTATGGGAATACTTGATAAAATTAGGACAGGAACATAAAGAGAGTGCTTGGCCCACTCTGTTTTCTTGTGCATGAAATTATGTAAGTGGAGTTCCATTGTTTATCCAGAAGTCAGGTTTTCCCTCTTATATTTTAAAGTTTTCTGGGAAAGGTATTAGATTAAGTGTTGGCAGACATTTATATCATACTATGAATGAGTCTGTGAGATACTTTCCTAAATATACATTTTGCAAATGTCAAGAAAGCTGCTACAGAGAAGCTGGGAAGGATACCAGAGGGGTAAGTTAGGCCAAATGAAAGCTGAAAGTAGGAGGATCCATGAAGACACGAACATAGATCTTAGATCAATGATTTCTTCAACAAGGAAGTTATTAATGCAGAGAACAGATAAAAGCCCTCAAGAATAATAGAAATGGTGGTTGATGAAAATTATTGGCATGATTCTTATGGGCCTTATTAGATCTCCCAGAGACTGATTTTGGGCAGTGTATAAAAGTAGGGTTACCAGATAGTCTAGTTTGCCTAAGACTTTCCAGATTTTAGCAATACAGTTCTCGGTTCCAGGAATTCCCTCATTCCCAGGCAAACAGGGGTGGTTGGTCACTCTGAGCGATGTAAAATGTAGCCCTTTTCTGGGGAGGAAGGAGGTAGTGCTTTCAGAAAATGTTTTAACACCTGAAGATGATCCCTGCTTGAAAAGCATGGCAACAGTAATATGGTCATGCTTTCAGGCATCGGTGAAAAAACCTAGAAAATAACCTCTGTCCCACTCATTCCCATCTAATAGAAGAAGTGTGTGTGTGTTCATTCACATAGAGGGAAAATATATTTCCATTTTGCAAGCTCTAAATGGACAACCTTTTGTTTTGGAGTTAACAACAGCCAAAGTTAGTATTTACAAAATCAGTATACTTCTCTCCCTTAAGGAACATCATGACAGAATTTGATTAGGAACTTGGTGATTTAAATGCACATCTGATGCATATTTATATACATGTGTTAGGGCTACTGTATTTTAGGACAAGAATCATTATTCTTCATTCTTCATACTCATTGTTTTATAAATCTGGAACTGGATTTTTGGATTTGATTATGTACGCAATTTTCCATTTTGTGTAATTAAAACTGTTTTTCATTATAAAAGAATCTGACTGGCCACTTCTATTTGACTTTACCATTTTGTATTTGATAAATTTCTCTCCTGTATCCTGGCTTTGAAATTTCATCAGAAACTTAAATGATAATTCCAGTACCCTTACCAGAAAAAATCTCTACCAAATGCTATGTGGTGGAAGAAAATAAATAATAGTGCTTAGAATCGGAATACATAGGGAATGAAAGAACAATGCCAAAAGTCACTTTAAGCTCTTTAGGAAAAGCCATAGTAACCATTTTGTTTTTCAAAATAGTTTAAATGAATTACTTAGGGAATGAAGTCCTCTAGTATTCGGTGCTTTGACTTTAATTGGTATCAATGAATACATATATTATTTGCAAGATGCTGAAAAATTGGGGATTACACACAAATAAAAATAGATCAAGAATATGGAGGGACTAACCATAGGCATCATCAATTTATTTGGAGATTTCCCAAGTAAATCCATTTTTAGCTTCTTTGAGATTATTTTAGTTATGGCTAGTTAGTATATTTAAATGACAGAAAAGGTTATATTTTAATGTGGATGTGTGTATTTATGTGTGTTTCTGACTTCCCTTGTTTTACTTAATAGTGGTGGGCAGATGTATTTTGTTGTGAATATCATGTGTTGTGTTTATTGATATGTAAGCCCTAACACACATGAGTTCAAATCCTTTGTTGAATATATGGGTAAAAGAGTAACTTAAGCCCTGTACTCTGAAAACTATAAGACACTGATGAAAGAAATTGAAGATGACACAAACAAATGGAAAGATATCCTATGCTCATGGTTTGGAAAAATTAATATTGTTAAAAAAAAGTCGTGCTACACAAAGCAGTGTATAGATTCAGTGCATTCCCTATCAAGATATCCACATTTTTCACAGAAAAAGAACAAATAATACTAAAATTTGTGTGGAACACAGAAGACCTCAAATAGTGAAAGCAATCTTGCAGGAGAACAAAGCTGGAGGGGCACCTGGTGGCTCATTCAGTTAAGTGACTGACTCTTGATTTCAGCTCAGGTCATGATCTCACAGTTCGTGAGTTGGAGCCCCACATCAGGCTCTGAGCTGATGGCGTGGGGCCTGCTTGGGATTCTCTTTCTCTCTCTGTCTCTCTCCCCCTCCCCCGGTCGGGTTCTCGCTCTCTCTCTCTCTCTCTCTCTCTCTCTCTCAAAATAAATAAACTTGAAAAAGAAGATGAGGAGGAGGAGGAGGAAGAAGAGGAAGAGGAAGAGGAGGAGGAGCAGGAGGAGGAAGAGAACAAAACTGGAGGTATCACAATCCCAGATTTCAAACTGTACTACAAATTTGTAATAATCAAAAGACTATGGTACTAGCACAAAAGTAGACAGATTAATAGAACAGTGTAGAGAGCCTGGAAGTAAACTAATGCTTATATGGTCAATTAATCTATACAAAGGAGGCAAAAATACACCATGGGGAAAAGATAGTATTCAGTAAATGATGCTGGGAAAACTGGAAGGCTACATGCAAAAAAGTGAAAATGGACCACTTTGTAAAGCCAGACACAAAAATAAACTTAAAATGGATTAAACACCTAAATGTGAGATGTCAAACCATAAAAATCCTAGAAGATTTGGCATACTTTCTCTGGCATTAGTTTTAGCAGTATTTTTCTAGGTATATCTCCTGAGACAGGGAAACAAACACAAAAAGAAACCATTGGGACTACATAAAAATAAGCTTTGGCATAGTGAAGAAACCCATCAAGAAAACAAAAAGGCAACCTACTGAATGGGAGAGGATACTTACAAATATCCTATAAGAGTTTAATATTCAAAATTGTAACGAACTTATACAACTGAACAACAACAACAAAATCCAATTTAAAAATGGGCAGAGGACCTGAATGGACATTTTCCCAAAGACCTACAGATGGCCAGCAAGCACATGAAAAGATGCTCAGCATCACCAATCATCAGGGAGTTACAAATCAAAACTACAATGAGATACCACCTCACACCTGTCAGAATGTCTGAAATCAACACAAGAAATCATTCGGAGGAAAATAAACCCTCCTACACGGTTGGTGTAGTTCAGAGGCCAAAATATTATGTGGGAAATGGAGGGTAAGAGGTTGAGAGAGAAGACTGTGTATGTGTCTGTCTTATTTCCATATTTCTTTCAAAATATTTATATTTTATTATCTTAATTATTAATAGTCTACTTAGGACAAATCTGTGTAGTTAAAAAAGAGAAAAATCAAAGTTTTTGATGTCGAGAAACAGACTTTTGAGTACAGGATATGAGTTCTAATCTCAACTTGACTTTCTACCAATATGGTAAAAAGTCTAATCTTCAAAGATATAAATAAAAATAACATATATATGATATATATATTATACATATGTATCATGTTTTTCTAATCTTCAAATAAAAATAATATCTATTATATGTATATATCATATTTGCAACAAATTATTTCCAAAACTTATTGAAAACAGCTTAAATTGTTCTTACAGTTCACCTATACTGCTTTACCTGTATTTTGAAATCTTTTCCCCACTTCTTATTTCTTTCCCCACTTAAGACACCCTGCCATTGCCAATATTTTCCAAAACTCCCTGCTCATGAAATTTCTGTCACATACATATCTTTTAGAGGGGACTTGCATTTTATCTTCCTTCCTTCATATCCATCTTTCAATAGCCTGCACATCTAAGATGTAACTTAAATATAATTTCTTCTCTCAAGCTTCCTTGATCATCCCACATGTCATATTTTTCTCCTCTAAATATCCTGTGATGCTTTGTAGGTCTCTTCTGGCATGTTTTCTCTTTGTTCTGTATTATTTGCATGTGTGTGGTTTATTTATCTAACCCCCAAAATTGTATAAGTTACTTAATGACTTTAAGGTAAGGATTTTAAGGAAGGCTTAATTTTCATAAAAATGTTTTTGATCTGTCTTCTCTGTAAAATTATCAAGATCTGTGAAAAGTTTCCAATTAACTATTTAGGCTGTGACAATTTCACGGATACTAGCAAAACATATGAGCCACCCAATTCAGAGACAAGGGACAGTTTACTATTCAAAGTAGTAACAGAAGCTAGACTATTGGAATTTTCTTGTACAAGCTTACCAATTTCCAGTTTCCACAGGACACTGTAAAGAGGGCCAGGTATAAGATGCACATACAGAGTTGGTTGCAATACAGGAGAGGAGCTGTGGGCTTGGAGAAATTCATCTTATATACCGAACAGGAAGCATGCCAGCCCATTGCCCCTAAGAGAGCCACTATCTCTATCTTCCAAGGCTGTTTACTGTACAGATAGTTTCGAGCCAAGTTGATACCTCTGCTCACAGACATGCTGAATTATGAGAAGTCCAAGGGGAATTATATCACTAAGACATATTTAATCAACAGAGCACCTGGGTGGCTCAGTTGGTTAAGCTTCCGACTCTTGAGTTCAGCTCAGGTCATGATCTCATGGTTCTTGGGATCAAGCCCCATGCCCGGCTCTGCACTAACAGCATGGAGCCTGCTTGGGATATTCTCTCTCTCTCTCTCTCTCTCTCTCTCTCTCTCTCTCACACACACATACACACACACACTCTCTCTCTCTCTCTCTCTCTCTCTCTCTCTCTCTGCCATTCTCCTGTTCTCTCTCTCACTCTCTCTCAAAATAAATATGTAAACATAAAAGAAAAGAAATATTCATTCAGCAAGTATTTTGTGAGCACCTCATATATGCCCTAGTTCTAGGCACCAGGAAATTAGGTACTAGTGAAGCAGTAGACCTTTGTTCCAATGATGTAACTGGAAAAAATATGAAATCAATGAGAGCATTGGCATTTCACAATTAGTAGTACAGTGCATCCTTCCAAATATAGGAATGGTTTTTGCTTAATTTTGTCTTCTGTATTATATCTTCCTTCGTATTGGTATTGACCCTCTTATAATGTAATAAGATGAGCAAGTCATAGTTTATCCTCTGCTATTAAAAAAGAACACATCATTAGAAAGTGTCATGCTAAACTACAGTAATCATCTTTAGCAAGTAATTAGTATACATGTTACTATACATTCCATTCTCAGGGTGCAAATTTGTACCTGGGATATTTGATAAATATTTGATGAATACATTTTATTTTGTGTATGAAAAAATGGTCTTTCTTATTGAATGAATTAATTAGTGACAAAATTCTAGGCAACTCTTTCCACATTTTAGTAGAGAGCTGATAGTGCCATGACTACTACTGCTAATAATAATGATTTAAAAATTAAACATTAGAACTAAGTTCCTTAAAAAAGTATTGTTAATTGTTATTGCATATTGTCAGATAATATAAAATATTTCATTGTTTACTCTGAATTGTGAACATAATAGCTCCATGTCAGAAACAAAGCATCACAAAACACATTATCATCAGAAACATTGATACCTCATTTCCCCATTGATATCCTCCCCTTGTAACGGTGAGACATGGAAGTTGACTATAATTTGACCATTTCTGTGATTTCACCTTATTTCATTGATTCTTTTACTATGGCCAATTGTTAAATGGCATGTGATTGCATTTCTGGAAAACATGGTGCTTACCCAACAGAAGTAGGACATTGCCAGGTTTTCAAAAGGTAAAAAGCAGTTATTTTGTTCAGCTTTTACAGAGGCTGTTCTCTGCTCTTTAAAAGTTTTGCAGGAAGTGAATTAATGTAATAGTTTTACAGTCTGTATAGTATAAAATAGACTCAGATTAAGCTAGCAGACTTGTTATTTGACAGTTTATAAAATATTTTAGTATCTTTTTGGCAGTAGCAGTTTGAATGTTGGCAAATGTACACATTGCTTGCAGTTTCAAAACCTTGTAATGAGTATTTTCCACTGTAATAGCAGAGAGCTGAAATTTGGATAAACCACTTAGACTTGTGAACTCTGACATGCATGGTAACAATGTCTTTGTAAAAGAATTTTGTCAAGTATTGGAGCTCCTACTAATAGCACATCCATCTTTCTGCACACCATAAATCTTAAGAAAATTTCTATTACTCTGCAATTTGTCTGGCTTATGCTATTTATTAGCCATTTTATTCTGCTGCTTTAAGAAGTAATGTGATGTTCATTTTATTGCTGGTTCAATAAATTGTTAATTATAATGCAGTGATTGCAGCTGACGTGATTTAAAAGCCACATTAGCACTATAGCATTAAGTTTTAACTATTTTACCCTTCAATTCCCTGTTTATACAACAGTAAAAGGAAAATAGCCTTAGACTAATTTAAAAAATGAAGGTACTTATATCTATTGGTCACATGACACATTAGAAACTTTTTTTTTAATAAAGGTTACACTTTTGTCTTGAAAAGAGGGGGGAAATGAGTGAACAATACACAATAGAACACTTAAGAGAATAGCATATGACTCCAAGACAGGTAGAACA
Source organism: Cryptoprocta ferox (assembly GCA_028646485.1). Lineage (NCBI taxonomy): Eukaryota > Metazoa > Chordata > Mammalia > Carnivora > Eupleridae > Cryptoprocta > Cryptoprocta ferox. The sequence continues at coordinate 27,321,613 of CM053578.1, read as the reverse complement.
CAAGTGAAGTAACCATATTATATTTATGAATGTTAATATTATAGGCTTCTGTAAACTATTAAATAGAAAAGCATATGGGTCATGCTAATTTTGTAAATATATTCCTTCTGAAATAAAAAAAGTTAATAAAAATATGATAGGTGTGACTTTTGAAGAATATTTAGTTTTATGCTCTAAATGATCAAACATGAGCATCATTAACAGAAATATTCTTTTCAGGCTCAAACTAACCTAGATCATTCTTGCTTGCCTAAAATACATAAATCCCAGCCCTATATTTTATATCCATAGAAACATGTTAACTCACACTCACCTCAACATGGAAACTATGGCATTTCCTATACCATACACATTAGCTGTTAATTATGTACTGCTCCAAACATATAATTTCAGATTGTAAAGTCTATCTTTTCATCCAAAGTATGGAGTTTGCTCACTGACTTCAGTTCACTGAAGCCAAGGATTTTATTCTTTGTTAGCCCCCCCATCCCGAACTCCGTCAGTATCCTGCAAAATTCCAAGCATTAATTTAAACTCTTCAAATAAGTATATTGGTTCCAGAACATTTCTCTAAGGCTGTATCTGTACGTTTTAAATGACAGATAATCTGTGAGGTACCATTTCTGTTACACTGATGAGTGAGGGGCTAGTGAACATGCTTGTTAATGCCAGTAAATTAGACTGACTTTCTTTTAATTTTGTAATTCAGTTTGCAAAACAGGGAAAGAGACGAGTAGTTGGATGACTTGGGTGTTTGTACCTTTCTCCTAACTCCCTTTTTTCTGGCATAGTTTGAATTTGGGCAAATCAATGGAATTGTTCTAGGATTTGGTTTGAGTATTGTTTTGTTTTATTCATCAACTCCAAGCAGAGAAACTACCATGTGCCAGGCACTCAGCTATATACTGGGAGTACAATTGTAGTTACCCTTTTAAAGTTTACCTCCTAATGAGCGTAGGCATGTAGATACCTAGACGCCTTTGATTTTTCCCCTGCTTTATTGCAGGGGAAAAATTGTTAAAAATCCAACAATTTTTAAATCATTATCTTGTACTATCTATAACATTGGGGTTTCTTCCTTTTTAGTGCTTTATCTTATTTTAAAAAATGTATAAAATGGGTGTAATCTTATATATGCTTATTTAAATGGAAAATTTGACAATTATAACTATTTCTAGTACCATAAATATTAGAGAGCAAAAAGATTTAAAGCCATTGAGTTTCTAATTTTACTACTTCAGTATAAATTGAGATTTCAACCTATATGGCTCTTTGGCTATACTTCCAAAACTGATTCAGTAGCTTGGGTTGAGATCCTGGGGTCTGTGTATTCCTAACTCTCCCTGTGTAAAAGCCATTGATCTAACTCACATCTTCCATCTTACTACAAGAAGAACTGAGGCCTCGATCAGGATTTTCTTGATCAATATGGAACAGACCTTTCCCACCCTGGGCCTGGGCACTTGCTGTCCTCCATACTTAGAATGCTCTTTTTCTAATTGTTCCATGGCTAACTCTTTCTTTTCCCTCAGATCCTGGCTCAAATGTCACCTCCTGCGAGAGACCTCCTTCACAGGATTCCTTTTCATTTGCTGCCTTTAAAAAAATCCGTCCAAATGGATAATTATCTTATTTAACTGTCATTCTCTCCTATGACAATGTAAATCCTATAAAGCAGAGTTGTTAGTCCTAATTTTCCTTGTTATATTCCAGTACTTGTCATACTGCTGGGGCATAGCAGGCAGGGGGACTTAGGGTGTGGAATGAATGAATGAATACATGCATGCATGAATGTTTTGCTCAAAATCAGATAGCTTGTATCCAGAAGGATAAGGCTCTATATAGGCTTAGTGTTCTCACCACCTGCTGTCTCACCATTGTGATACTTGTCCCTTTTGCAATCTCCTGTTGTTTTTAACAGTTGGATAAGATTTTAAAAGTTCTGTCAAAGTGCTTATTTTTTAGTTAAGAAAAGTGTGCTCCAGGCTACAGAGTTTAAAGGTATTGCCTAAGGGCATGTATAATCGGTGACTTAATTAGGAACAGGAACTCAGGTACTATATCTGTTGATTCAAGTAGCCTCTTTACTTTATAACACTCTGAGTTTTAAATAAATATGTTGCGTTGACTGAATTATTCAGATTTCCCCAATCTTTCTTTACTTTTGAATATAAGGAAATTGCTTTTACCCATAAAGAGGGTTTGTCTAGTAAGACTCCGTCTAAGCATTTCTGTGTGTATATGACAGTTGGAAAAAAAAAAGTGGTTATGATCATAAACTTGTGGATTTCGTATGCATAAGCAGTGGGTGCCCATTCCTGTCTATATTTAAAAGGGGAAACCTCCAGGGAGCTCTAGATTGACAAAGTGAAGTGGTGTTTATTTCTCATTAGTGCATTATTCTTTGTGAAGAATTAGTCTGTTTGAATATTCTACAAATTCTAGATTTGTATTAATCTAGATTCAATCTTTATTTCTTCAGTGATTCATTTTGAGAAGCCAACCACCTATCTAATAATTTGAATTTTTTCATTGATTTGGGAAGCCCTCAGTGTTTTAGTAGTATCTTCAATATAAAATCAATCTTCGTTTGTATTTTTGCATCTCTGCTCAGGCTTTTCTGTTCATATTGGTCAAGTTGTAATATTTCCAACTCCTTGTCTGCGTAGCATTGGGAAAAGGAAACAGGAGGTGGAAGAAAAGAACTTCCTCTCCATCATCCCTTGCTCACAACTCAAATCGGTGTTTTAAAATCTGTTTATTCATTTGTGGTCCCATTTAACATGACCTAGTATATTCTAGATGATGTAGCTGGCACATTAAGACAAGCCTCTGGGGTTAACATGTTAAGATTTTAGAACTTTAATTCCAAAATTGAAAATACTACACAATGCAGGCAACAAGAACACTTCAAAATTATTTCTTATAAAGTGTTTGACTTCCATTAAGACAAAATGTCTTAAATGCTGGAAATCTGCATAGATTCTTCTTTTATTTCATTAGTCCATTTCCGGAGTTTTTGGCCATAGTGGCATATCTCACTGATTTATTCAGATTCTTTATGGGTGGAACCCAAATTTTCATATTTTAAAAAAGCTCTCCAGTTGATTCTAGCAAGCTGTAAAAATTGAAAACCGCTAATCTTCTTTTAGACATCATCCTACAGCTTTACCAGATTAGAACCTTTGTTTTTCTTTTACATGTAGAAGTTATATAACAGAGAATCTTTAAGAAATTGTGACTTATGAAAGTTCAGTGTTTTAAAACATCAAAGGAACTATTTGCCAAGGAATTATAGAGAATATTTCACTCTATAAATAATACTTCTGTATGACATGTAAACCTTGATCAAAATATATCCTTTCCGAGATGAGCTTGAAGAACATCATGGACACTGGTTCAGTTAATAGATATTCCTAAATTACTATGAACAGACTTTGTGTTATTTTCTTTAGCTTCCCTTAGCTTCACATGGTCCTGACTGCAGGGGAGGAGGGCAGGTGTATCTCAGTGGTGTAATAACTAATGTTCTATACTGCTGTTCACTTGATCTGATTTCCATTTTTTTCCTGAACTTTATTTTTCTGTTTATGATTTCATCTCCTCTTTTAAGTGAGACGTGTTATTTCACTGATTCTGGTCTCCAGGTTCCCTCCTCAAGTGTAATACTTCAGTCCTACTTCAAAATCGCTTGTACTATTTCCAGCCACTTCAGATAAATAACTCATTTGTTCTTATCTCGGCCTCAGAATCCTAAACTTTGGTAGAAACCTCTTGTTATTGTTAGCATCATCATGTTTGGATAGGAACTATGACCATATATGGAGTACATCAGGAAATATTGATACTGGATACTTTATTGGCCTTATATGTTCTCCAGCTGAAGCACTGTTTTTTATAATGATCATTTCCTCTTGCCTTATAATTGACTATATCAGTTGCACTTGCTAAATTGGTACCTTAGAAATATTCACCGTGCGTTAATTTCCATTGTTTAAGTGGAAGGATTATTTTCTAGGAGAAAACTTCAAATTTTGGTTATATTGGTAATTACTGTATATTACCTTGATAACTATTTCTTCTCCTGAACTCTGTCACTTCTACCCATGATCAGAACCTAACCAGAACATTTCTTCTGTTTGTTCTTCTGTTTACCTAGTAATGGGATTGCACCAGGATGCTATAGAAACCAGAGGGAGGCTTATTCTTTCTTTCACTTTTATGACATTTCAACTGAATGTCTCACAGCAGGTCAACTTCAGTGTGTTCACCCCTGAAACTTTGGTATATAATGTCTTTTCTATGAAATCTTTTCCTTGATCTCTGCTTCCATAAATGGTACCAATGTTCTCCTAGTTGCTCAAGCCAGAACTGTAGTCATCATTCTTTATTCTTCTCTCACACCTTATATTCAATCAACTACATAATTCTATGTAATCTCCAAAATATGTCTAAATTCCAGGCACTTCTCTTTCTTTCAACATCCATACATTTTCTTTGATATCATCACCTCTTACCTACAAACCTCACTTTATTTCTTGCTCTCTCCTCATTCACAATCCATTCCCTTTTTAGTAACAAGAATTCTGTTTTAAGGTAATAAATAAGGTTATATTACTGATGTGGGAAACAAAGGCAGAAGGAAATGGCAAATTAAATTAAATGTCCTTATAATCTGCAGCCATTGACAAATACTTGAGGTAGGCAGAGTATAACATTCCTTCAGGAACTCCCTACTATCTTAATGGTAATGCTTTGGTAGAGGGCAAAACAACATTAGCTCCACAATAGCTAGGCATCCAGTATCTTGTGAGTCTTCTTTAGCATATAAAAATCCTTTTGGAAACTTCCCCTGGACTTTACCTCCCGCAGCTCCCAAATATATATTCAGTCTCTCCTCAAGGAGCAGCTCTTCCTGCCCACTGGTCCTGTCCCCGTGCTTTAATAAAAACAACTTTTTATACCAAAGATGTTTCAAGAATTCGTTCTTGGTCATTGGCTTTGGCCCCCACCACCACTCCAAAACTGCTGCTTTACTACAATGCTATAAACTAACCCCTTATATCATTGCTCACTTTATCTTGAATCATTCTCCTTACTTGTACAACAGCATTTTCTCCCACTTCCATTCTGCAAACACATTGGAGTCATTGCCAATTTAGGTCCCTAATGTTTGGCCGTGGAGGCAGGTATGACCTTCAGGCACCCAGATAACAAGAAACCACTCACTACCTCAACACTCCCCCACCCGGAGACCTTTAAAGGAACCATTCATCAAACCTTTCCACCCTAAACAACAGACAAGTCCTCGCTGGAACAAGAAACAGCTACCAACAAATCACTTTACATAAACATGTCAATACTTCATACCCCCCCAGCCAACGCCATAAAAACGCACTACCCCACTCCTGGGCGCGACTTCTCAGGCCCCTCTCCGTTAGGACCAGAGAGCCTCTCCCGAGAGCGCTCCCAGTAAAGGCTTTTTTACTTCCATATCTGGCCTCAGTTTCTGCATCACGTTTGTTACATTACATTTGGTGCCGAAGCCCGGGGGGAGTTTTGAGTCCCTGACCTAGGTCGGGGGCCACTCCTCTCCCTCAACAAGGACCTCACCTCTCCAAATATTTTAACAGGGTAAGAGCTTGTATAAACGGCATGTGCGCGCGCGCGCGCGCGTGCGTGTGTGTGTGTGTGTGTGTGTGTGTGTGTGTATGTGTGTGACTCCACTGGATTTTCTCCTACGGAGTCTGACTGGGCCCCAACCTGCGGTTCCCTGGTGATCTCATAAGACTCAAGGTAGAATCAGGCCCAGGGCCTGATCCATGTGGGGGGGGGGGGGGCGGTTATACAGACCTGCCAAAGCCAAGAGGCACCTAATTCCCCTCGAGGGGAGGGGCCAGGCAGGTAAGCTGATTGACCCCTCCTCCTTCCTTTGTTGTCTATCCTCCCTGTTTTAAGGGGACAGTTGGCTGATTTCTTCCCTGGTCTCCCACTCTCTCCCAGACCCCTGTCCTCAAACTCAGCAGTGTCAGGGATATCCCCTGTCATTTTTCACTCTGGGCCTGGTCGACTGGGGAGACGTCCTCAGTCCTCCACTGCTCTTTCTCTCTCCTCCCTCCACAAACAGAATTGCAGACTCAGGGACACCTGTCGCCTGTCTCCATTTGCTGGGTGAAAAGACCATGGGAACAACTCTTTCTAAGTTTGACCCAAAGACCCCCTTGGGTTGCCTTCTTGTTAATTTTGACCGGTTGAGATTTTCACAGGATCTTAGGCGTAAACGCCTCATCTTTTTCTCCACTGAGGCCTGGCCCCAGTACAAACTAGACAATGAGTCTCAGTGGCCACCCGAGGGGACCTTCAACTTCCAAATTTTAACGGATCTGGACAATGTCTGTCAGAGGATGGCTAAATGGCGTGAGGTCCCATATATTCCTGCCTTCTGGGATCTATGCTCTTGCCCCTCCCTCTACTCCTCAATCCCCTACCAGAGAGGCTGAAACCACTCCATCACCTCTCTCCGACCCTCCCGAAATTCTGTCACTTCCCCCTCTCCGCCTTACGCCACCTCCATACCCTGGTCCTGATCCCCCACCTCCTTCGGCTCCCCCCTACAACCTGCCCCACCACTACCTACACCACCCACCTCCATACCCCCCTCACTCTTCTACAGGCCCCACTACAACCCCTGACTCCCCACCCCCCACCGGTGGCCACCCAGCTCCTCTCCCAAATGACCCCAGACCTTAACCTCTTCTGCCCTCTTAGGGAGGTCGCTGGGGCTGAAGGCGTGATCTGGGTCCACATCCCTTTCTCTCTCCAAACCCTGCTATTTTTCTCAACTGCCTCACTGAGGTGCTCACTCAATACACCCGCCTTGACCCCACTTCTCCTACCGGAGCCATGGTTCTCACTACTCACTTTGTTACTTAGCTCCAGATATAGGTAGAAAGGTAAAAAAGGCAGAAAGCCCCCAAACCCCAATACAGGACTTGGTGAAAATGGCATTTAAAGTCTTTAACGCTTGGGAGGAGATGGCTGAAGCCCGTTGCCAGGCTCACATAAAGCAGAAGGTAGCACTTCAAACCCAGGCCTTGGTGGCAGCCCTGAGGCCGGCAGGCCCCAGGGGCCAACAAATGGGGGTCCCTGCAAAGTCCATTCTGCCAGGGTCTTGCTTTAAATGTGGTACCCAGGGCCACTGGGCCCGCCAATGCCCCAACCGGGGGCCCCAACCAGGCCCTGCCCCGGCTTGCCAACAGATGGGGCACTGGAAGTCAGATTGTCCTTCAGTCAGATCATCTTCAGTGCCTCCACGCGGGGGACCATCTGACCAGACAGTCCCCTCACTCGAATTCCTCGGGTTGGCGGATGACTGACAAAGCCCAGACTCGGGGACCCCCCCCAACTCTCGCTGAGCCCAGGGTAATGCTCCAGGTAGCGGGTAAGTCCATTTCTTTCCTTGTGGACACGGGGACTACCTTTTCTGTTCTGCCATCTCACTCGGGCCCTACTCTCCCTTCACCAGTCTCAGTAGTGGGGATTGATGGCACCTCTTCTTGACCAGCTAAAACCCTTCCATTCTCTTGCTCACTTGATGGATTCCCCTTCTCTCACTCCTTCCTTCTTATTCCGTCATGTCCCGTTCCTCTCCTGGGACGTGATCTCTTCCAAAAACTGGGGGCCTCTGTTTGTATCCGCCCCCTTTCTGCTCAAACCACTCTCTTAGTGATGCCTCTTCTCTCTCCGGATCCCGACTCTCACATCCCTTCCCTCCCCGACCCTGTCAACCCATCTGTTTGGGACACTTCTAAACTAGTAGTTGCCACTCACCACCAACCTGTCCACGTTCACCTTAAACAGGGAGCTGGCTTTCCCTCGCGGGCCCAATTCCCCATATCAGAAGCCCATAGACGGGGCCTTAAGCCTATCATTACCTGCCTATTAGAATAGGGGCTCCTTATTCCTACTAACTCCCGTTACAATACCCCTATTCTCCCTGTCTGCAAACCCTCAGGGGCCTACCGGCTGGTCCAGGACCTCTGCCTCATAAATGAGGCAGTAGTGCCCCTATACCCAGTAGTCCCCAATCCTTATACCCTTCTCTCTCACATTTCCCCTTCTACCATACACTTTACCATCCTTGATCTCAAAGATGCCTTCTTCACAGTGCCTCTACATCCAGACTCTTACCTTCTGTTTGCCTTCACTTGGGAGGACCCTGACACCCGCACCTCTGGTCAGCTTACTTGGACGGTCCTTCCACAGGGTTTTAGAGATAGCCCCCACATGTTTGGACAGGCCCTCACCAGAAACCTCACATCCTGTGATCTAGAGCCGAATACTCTCCTCCAGTACATGGATGATCTCTTACTTTGTAGCTCTTCTCTTCATCACTCTCAAAAAGGGACCACGACTCCCCTAAACTTTTTGGGTGCATGGGGCTACCACGTTTCTCCATCTAAGGCACAACTATGTACTCCCACTGTCACATACCTAGGAATTTCCCTAACCCCCACCTCCAAGGGACTCAACACCAATCGCATCCAACTTCTGGGGGATCTCCAACTGCCCCAAACTGCAGATCAGATCCTTTCCTTTCTGGGACTGGTAGGGTTCCTGGCCAAACCCTTATACCAGGCTGCCAAAGAGACCCCCCCACAGGACCACTCACAACCCCAACCTTAATTAGACAGCATTTTTCCAAACTCCGAGATACCCTAACCACTGCCTCTATTCTTACTCTCCCCAACCCCTCTTGTCCTTTCCACCTGTTCACAGATGAGTGCACAGGTATAGCCACAGGTCTCCTGGCTCAACCTCTAGGCCCCATCTACCATGCCATTGACTATCCTTCAAAACAACTAGATCCTACTGTTAGAGGGTGGCATCCTTGCCTCCGTGCTTTGGCAGTGGCTGCCGAACTCACAAAAGAGGCCCTCAAGCTCACTCTGGGACGACCCCTAACAGTCTTTTCCTCCCATTGCCTCACTAAACTCCTAGGCCATAAAGCCCTAGCCCACCTTGGACCTTCTCGAGTCCAGCTGTTCGATCTTCTCTTTATCGAAAACCCACATGTCACTCTACTGCCTTCCCCTGCACTCAACCCAGCCACTCTCTTACCCACTCCCACCTCCCAGCCCTTTCCCTCACACCCTTGCCCCTAACTCGTAGAGGCCCTTATCTCCCCTTGCCCTGGTCTCCACAACCAGCCTTTACCACATGCAGATCGTATCCTTTTTGTCAACGGCAGTTCTGTACGTGGACCCGACGGCTGGTGACGAGCAGCTTATGCAATGGTAACTTTAACCGACACCGTTGAGGTGGCTTCACTCCCAAAGGGGACCACCTCCCAAAAGGCTGAGCTAATAGCTCTCACCAGGGCCCTTCAACTCTCCAAGGGACAAGGGTTACCATCTACACTGACTCCAAATATGCTTTTCTCATTGCCCACACACACTCAATTCTCTGGCAAGAGCGAGGCTTCCTCACCACTAAGGGAACCCCAGTGATTAATGGCCCCCTCATCATGAAACTTTTAGAGGCACTCCACTCTCCTAACCTGGTTAGTGCCAATTCTAGGGCCCCTCCTAATCCTTTGCCTTTTATTAATGCTGGCTCCTTGCATTTTAAAGTTTCTCCAGGAACGGATCCATGAGGTCTCCCGGGTCACAGTCAATCAGCTCCTACTGCACCCTTATACCCGTCTCCCGACTGAAATCCCGACCACGATGAGACCCCATACCGCCCCTCTCTCACAGGAAGTAGCCAGATTTGAGTCGGTGCCCATCATACCAAAAAGGTCGGGATGTTTGGCCGCGGAGGCAGGTATGACCTTCAGGCACCCAGATAACAAGAAACCACTCACTACCTCAACACTCCCCCACCCGGAGACCTTTAAGGGAACCATTCATCAAATCTTTATGCCCTAAACAATGGACACGTCCTCTCTGGAACAAGAAACAGCTACCAACAAATCACCTTACATAAACATGTCAATACTTCATACCCCACCCCCACAGCCAACACCATAAAAACGTACTTCCCCACTCCCAGGCGCAACTTCTCTGGCCCCTCTCCGGACCAGAGAATCTCTCCCAAGAACGCTCCCAATAAAGGCTTTTTTACTTCCATATCTGGCCTCAGTTTCTGCATTGCATTTGCTACATTACACCTAACAAATGCTGTTTCATCTAATTGAAATGTTTTTCTTTTTACTCTTTCTATAGGTAGCCATTTTCAGTTCTTCAAGATGAATTTGACAAAAGTGCATAGAATGGATTGTGGAGTGGAGGGCAAATTCTAGGAAGAGAAACAATAGTGTTCTGGTTAAGGGTGGTATTAGCAGAGATGAAAATAACTGAACACATTTAGAATAAGTTTCTTTTAAATTTTTTTAATGTTTATTTTTTGAGAGAGAGAGAGAGTGAGTGTGAGCAGGGGAGGGGCAGAGAGAGAGAGAGAGAAAGAGAGAGAGAGAGAGAGAAAATCCAAAGCAAGCTCCAGGCTCTAAGCTGTCAGCACAGAGCCTGGTACAGGGCTGGAACTCACAAACTGTAAGATCATCGCCTGAGCTGAAGTAGGACTCTTAACCAATTGGGTCACCCAGGAACCTCCAGAATAAATTCTAAACCTAAAGTTAATAGGATCTCTTAAGAATTACATACGTGAGAAAGAAAAGTATAAGAAGGATTCCTAATTTCTTGGCAAAAGTGGGTGATAACATTCACTGAACAAGGAAAGCCTGAGGGAAAAGCTTCAGGTCTTGTTAGAGGGAAATGAGAGGCAGCAAGTATTTGCAAACTCATTGTGAGGAAAATCAACATTCATTTTGACTTATTGAAGGTGAGAGATGTGGGTGATGTCGAGAATTCAAGGATGACTTCTTCATCTGGGTTCAGTAAGATGCTGTGTCATGGAGGAAAGTTCTGGGAGTAAATGATAAATCTACCAGGTCTGGAAACCTGGAATTAAAGAAGGTTAAGGTACGGGCCATAGTTTTGAGTTATTAGTTTATAGATCATAACTGAAGACAAGGAAATAGGTAGTATTATCTAGAGTAGAAAGAAGCTGAGTAGAAAGAACCTGAAAGGTTGAATAGAGAACAGCTATCAAATAAGTCCTAGAATTTTGACCCAAGAAATACTAGAATAGTGTGCTGAGGATGTGCGATAAGGGGACAGACAAAAGAAAAAGACTTTTGAGAAGGTAGGCTGTTACTGGAGTCAGGTCCTCCCTAAAGCATTTCTGCCCTAGATAGGTTTTGAGAATTTGCAATACAAAATATTTGATGAAAGGGATTTCTTTTCTATCATATTAACAGGTAACATTGGTATTTACAGACCAGCAGTGTTGACAAGCTTTGTTTCCTTTCAGTGGAAATGCCCTACAAACTCTGATTGGCATCTGTATGGAAACAAGGTATTCTGACTCTTAGTAGATGATAAAAAAAAAAAGTTCATTAAAAAACTATTGGTGGCTTAAATGAAGGACTTTAAATAAAAACACAGATTTGGAGGTCAGCTCTGTGCTAGTACTGGGCATTGATAATTAACTCAAACTTACTGTTCTTCAAGAGTTCGATCTAATGAGGGAGAAGTTAACAGAGAACAACTAAACCAACTACCTAAAAATTGTAATAACCTTTATAATAATAGTTATAGACAGAGGGCTAGCCAAAAAATGGGAGATAAAACATGCTTAATTCTGCCTATGGTAGGGAAATGGTATGGTTTGATAGTGGAGGTAATATTCTAGCTGAGATTCCGTGCATTGGCATATCCTCTAATTTTGTTTTAAAGTTTTGTACAACTTCCACAGATACTTCATAATCTTGTAGTGGAACCGTCTCCTTGAGAATCCGTTCAATCATATGCCCTCTTTCCATAGAAAATGGACTCTGCAGCCATTCACAAAATTTCAAATATTTAAGGACTTCCTGTATCAATATGATATTACAGAAATAAATGGAGACCTTCAATGTGTGCTTCTAATTTTTTAAAAAATGTTTATTTATTTTGAGAGAGAGAGAGAGAGAGTGTGTGTGTGTGCACATGAGAAGTGGTGGGGCAGAGAGAGAGGGAGGGAGGGAATCCCAAGCAGGCTTCGGGCTGTCAGTGCAGAGCCCTCCTCAGGGCTCCATCTCACGAACCATAAAAACATGACTTGAGCCAAAATCAAGAGTTGGATACTTCACGGACTGAGTCACCCAGGTGCCCCTAATTGTTTTTTTTTTTTTTCTAGACTATAAAGTCCAGAACATTATATAAGAATGATATATAAAGTGTTGTAATTTGCAGTATTCTTTTATCTTCTTGTAGAATCTCATCCCTGTTGTTGTAATTTATATATTACTTCAGACTAATTCTAGAAGGACCACTTTGATTATATCATGACATTCTCCTGTTTGTTCCCTACTAATACCTGAAGTCTAAAATTCTACATCTTGCTTTTATAGCTCACCATAATTTTCTTCCCTATAACTCAAAGATTATTAAGTTTTGCCTGCCCCTATTCATTATCACTTTCAGTGTAATATGTCAAATGGTTATTAAGCCTGGCATTCTATGCCAGGAATTGTGCTGCTATTGGAAATTAAATAAGAAATCGGCCAGAAACTGTACCTGGGCTCAGAGAATATATTTTCTTTTGAATATGTTCTTGAGATAACCTTGACAACTTGTTATTCTTCAAATTCCTTGATTCTGCTGTGCTACTTGATGCCTGAAATAAGTTCTAACACGTACTCTTTCCATGCCCTTCCTTCCATAATTTCAAGTTCTGAAGCTATTCAAATTTCTTCTCAGTGTTTTGGGAAGTCTTTGATTATCCCAGATTGGCCAAGGGCCTCTCTTCCTTATATCTTAGAACCTTTTACTCTATTAGTTGTTATTTATACCAGTAACTGTAGGGCAAGTCAGTATTCTGTCATTTTCTCAATGCTTATTATAATGTATAATTATAAAATTTTGAAGAGTAAGAGTGGCATTTTATCCTCCTGTGCAGTAACTGTCCTTGGGCATTAAACTAAAATATAAGTGAACAACTTTGTGAAAGTGGGCTGGTCACAGCTATGCCACGTTCAAAATCGTGATCTATAAAAGTTTCTATTAGAAAGTGAGTGGAGACAGCATGGTACCCACTTGCATATTATCCACATGACCTGCTACAGATGCTAAGTATATATCGAATGAATAAATTAATAAATGAGTAAATGAACACTTTACTTTTAAAAGATTATTTTTGACACTGCTTAACTAGATTTTTCCTGTTTCTATGAGAAATGCTTTTTTTCTTTTTGGAACTTCTAGATCCATTCATGACAACTTTTTGGCATTTTAAAAATACTCCTTCCAGGGGCACCTGGGTAGCTCAGTAGGTTATGTCTGACTTTGACTCAGGTTATGATCTCAGGTCAAATCAGGTTCTTGGGTTTAAGCCCCATGTCGGGCTCTGTGCAGACAGCTCAGAGACTGGCGCCCGTTTCAGATTCTCTGTCTCCCTCTCTCTTTGTCCCTCCCCCGCTGCTCGTTCTCTCTCTCTCTCTCTCTCTGTCTCTCTCTCAAAAATAAATAAACATTTAAAAGAAATAGAATACTCCTTCTAAGTATTATTTCTTCTTTCTTCTCTCTTTGGGTTATGAAGAGCAGAAGAGTGGAATGGGTAGAAGCTGTTTTTTTTCCCAGCTTTAGTTGAAGCCTGAGGCAAAGAACCTCTTGGTCCAGCTGCAATCCAATCTGGTATCTCTAATATTTATAACAAAACATTTACCATGTTATTCATGTATCTACTCCCCTGGATCTTTATATGCCCCCTCTCTCCTGTTCTCTACATTACATAGGATGACACATGGAGTGAGAAGAAAGAATCCAGCTATTTCATTAGAGTGCTAATATGCTTTCTGTAGAAAACATCTATCATGTTAATTTAGGAAGGGATTGCTTTATTGCCTTGATGTATCCTTCTTGGGCAGGGAGATTGTGTGTTTTTCGTTCCCCTGTCCTCCCCGTCCCCCCTTCCCCATCACCATCAATAAATTGGGTGTATTGGCTTTTTTTTTTAATGGGAAATTGGTTTGGAGAAATATCTGGGAGTTTTTATGGTTATCAAAATTGCTTTAGTGTGTAAAGTGTAGGAGTGGAGTTTTCAAGAATGGACTGTTGTAAGATTCCTGACCCTCCACTTCTCTGTTCTAAAAGAAGAAAGCACAAACCACAAACTTCTTGAAGAGATACAGCCCTGCCAGTCATGTCATTGTTCAGTTGGGATAAATGAACTTTTTCAAAATTGGAAAATAAAATTGGTATTAACTCTGAAAACGCTGTGAAGTTATATTCCAGTCCCTGGTTAAGAAATCCATTCCTGAAAGAATTAAGCAATATTGTTACTTTTCGTGTGTTCTTTTATTTAAAAAAAATTTAATGTTTATTTTTGAGAGAGAGAGAGAGAGAGAGAGAGAAGGGACGTGTGCGCGCAAGTGGGGGAGGGGCAGAGAGTGAGGGAGACAGAATCTGAAGGAGGCTCCAGGTTCTGAGCTGTCAGCACAGAGCCTGACTCGGGGTTCGAACCCACAAACTGTGAGGTCATGACTTGAGCCCAAGTTGGATGCTTAACCAACTGAGCCACCCAGGCACCCCTCATGTGTTCTTCTGTCCAAAGGAAAAATCTAGGCAGAGATGGAGTATTGAGAAGCAAATGAAAGAGAGATTGGTTACATATAGGTAAAAATATATGCCTAAAGATGATGAAAAGTGAAACAGGCATCTGTTTATATATGAAAACATATTAGGAAGGCAGTGTTGGGTAGAAGCGAAGAGTGAAAATTCTAGAGTCAGAATGCCAGGGTTCACATTCTGGTTCTACTAGTTATGGATTATCATGGACAGTTATCCTGTCTGTGCTTCAGTTTCTTCTTTGATGAAAGGCAGTACTACTGTCTAACTTACAAGTTTGTACTGAGGATTAAGTGAGAAACTCGCAAAAAGTCCATCAAGGTCAATGTGTTAGAAGACTCTAAAGATCAAAATTAATATTTTATTTTAGGTAGAATATGGAGTATATAGAATAAAATGTGAGTAATGTTTCCTGGAACTGTGTAATATGGTGGTCCTAAAAGTACTTAGGACAATGCATGCATACAGTTTTGAGAAACAGGAGCATAATTTAAAAGCTAGTGATAGCAATAAATACTATTCCTATCCATATAGTGTGTGCCAGGCAATATACTAGATGTGAGGGACACAGAGATTAATATGATAGATACACTTCCTGCTTTCATAGAGCTTATAGTTGCAGGGAAGACACATAATTTAAAAAACAACAGCATAAAATATGAACTATTCTCCAATAGGAGCTCTGAGAGCAATTAAGATAAGTAGGGCATGATATACCTGCTGATAAAATAATGTTACTTCTAATTCTGTATTGCTCTATTCTTTAGATATAATTAAGGCTATAATGAGCAACATTCATAACCATTTTAGAGCCATAGAAATATTTTAGTTTAACCTATTTATTTATAAAATTAAGGAGATAAAGACCAGAAGTGACTTACCAATAGTGCACAGTGTGCAGAGATATAACATTGTTCTTTCCGTAGAACCTTATAGCAGATGTAAAACAATTACTTATTTTTTATAGTCAGTATTTATAAGCATTTATATTTGGAACTTTCACATGCCTTACTTACTTCATATGCCTTTTGCTTTACTGCATTAAAGGCAAAATGGTAAAATCATTTCCCAACTTTTTAGAAACTAATGAATAAACAAAAAGCAAAATCAGACTTATAAATATAGAGAACAAGCTGGTGATTGCCAGAGGGAATGAGGGCTGGGGAATGGGCATTATGGGTAAAGGGCAATGAAAGATCCAGGCTTCCAGTTATGGAACGAATAAGTCACAGGAATAAAAGGCACAGCATAAGGTATATAGGGTTATATGGTGACAGATGGTTTCTACACTTGGGGTGAGCATGGCATAACTTACAGAAAAGTTGAACTGCTATGCTGTGCATCTTAAACTAATGTAACTTTGTGTGTCAACTACACTCCAATAAAAAAATATAAAAGAAGATTGTCACGTTACAAGAAAATGTCAAGCATGGCAGTATTCTCATTTGAAAATAAGATAAGCTAAGAAGTATATTTTAAGTATATTATAGATGATTTTTCTTCTGTTAAGCCAGAAAAGCGAAATAATGAATTCTGATTTTGACATACTTAAAATATTGAAACTTAAAAAGAAATCTATGTATGAGTTAAATTAGTCATGGAATAGACACATGCATAATTGGATTTCTATGAATTAAAAGTTATACCCTAAAATATTATAGCCTTATAAAATTGACTTGAGGAGAAAGAGGAGATAGAATTGACATATTACTCATAATCAGTAAAACATTAACAGGAATAGCAATTAACATCCTATCTTACTTTACTCTAAGAAGGAGCGTGGAGAGAGAGAGAGACAGAAGGAGGAGGTAGAGGAGGAAGATGACTTTCTTTTAAGTTTATTTATTTATTTTGAGAGAGAGGGAGAGAGAGAGGTAGAGAGAGAGAGAGAGAGGGATAGAGAATCCCAAGCAGCCTCCAAGCCATCAGTGCAGAACCCAATGCAGGGCTCAAACTCACAAACCATGAGATCATGACCTGAGCTAAATCAAGACTCAGACGCTTAACCAACTGAGCCATCCAAGCGCCCCGGATGATGATGACTTTATGAAGAACAACCTTTATCTCCAGTAATTTAGGCATATTGTTATGTTCTTTCCCTACATCCACTGCATTTTCCACTGCTAACATTGCTGTGATTTTATCTAATGCAGTCTTCTTCCACTCTGTGTTCTGGGAGGAATCCTCTAGTGGACATGTGATTTGGGCCACATCTAGCAGAACATGCAGGTCCCTCAGCCACAGTGATTGCTTTACGGGGGATGGGGCCTAGACAAATGCAGATCCAATCTGATGCTCCTGGCAGTTCTTAGGTTGACATATAATGTACTTATAGAGAAATGTACAAGTTTAAGCTTATAGTTCAATGAGTTTTGACAGTTGAATATACCATTTAATTCACACCTTACCAAAATATAGAACTTTTTTTTAATTTGGAAAAATGCCTTTTGTGCTTTTCAGTCAATCCATCCCAAGCCTTCAAAGGAGGCAACCAGTTTTCTCATCCCATCCACCATCAAATGTTTTTGCCTTTTTCTAGATGAGCTCTGACAAGTTTCTAGATCATTTAGATTACCACATAATAGTTCACCTATTTTCAGATCATCACATAAATGAAACCATACTGCATATAGTCTTGTGTCTGGCTTCATTTATTCAGCATAAGCTTTCTGAGTTTTATCTAAGATGTTATATGTTTTATTAGATTGTTCCTTTTTATTTCTGAGTATATATCACAAATTGTTTATTTCTTATGTTGAGAGGGATTTTATGTTGTTTCTTAGGTTGGGCTTTTATAAATAAAGCTACTGATATGAGCATTTTTTGTAATCTCTTTGTGGACATATGTTTTCCTTTATCTTGGGCAGGCACAGAGTAATTGAATTGCTAGGGCAGTGTATGATTTACTTTAAGAGAAAATGACAAATTTGCAAAGAGCTTGTATCATTTTATGTTCCCCATCCTCATCAACACTTGTCACTTTTTAAAAAAAATTAACTGTTCCATTGTAACTACAATAAAATCTCATTATGGTTTGAATTGCATATCCCTGATGATTAATGATTTTCAGCACTATTTCATGTGCTGAAAGTTATATGATATATAATAAATATATATTATATATAATAATATATAAGTAATATAGGAAATATAACATATAACATATATACTATAACATATATAATGTATAATATATTTAATATAATACATATGTAAATATAATATATGTATATTCCTCTGTTAAGTGCTATTCAAGTTTTTGCATTTATGACAATTCTAAAATTTACCCTTCCCATCTTTTGTCCTATCGTTATACATTTTCTTTCTAGATATGTTATAAACCTTATAGGACAGTGTTCTATGTGCTTTCAACAGTCAATTAGCTTTGAAAGGATTTAAGAAACTAAAGAAAAAAAATAGTTGACTTTCAATTCAGGCATATATTTGAGTTTTCCATTTCTTTATGTTGTACTTCAACTAGTAGTATTTCTTTTCTGACGGAATTCTTCTTTTAGCATTTCTTATAGTGTTCATCTGAGGATGACACATGATTTCATCTTTTGTTTGTCTAGGTAAATATTCTTATTTGAAGTGCTTTCCATTTTTGAAATTTAGATATTTAGGATAATATTTTTTTTTCTTTTAGCACTTTGAAGTTGCCATTCTGTTGTCATCTAACTCATATTGTTTTCTGATGGAAAATCTGGTTTTCTTGTTGTTGTTTCCCTATGGATGATGTGTCTGCTTTTTAAGATTTGGGTTGTTTTGTTTTGTTTTATTGATTTTCAAAATTTCAGTATGCTGTTCTTTGGTGAATTATTCCTTTTGATTAACCCTGTTGCATTCATTAAGATTTTTGGGTCTGTCGGTTTATAATTTTTATCGAATTGAAAACATTTCAACCTCTATTTCTTTAAATAATTTTTCCTACTTAACTCTCTCTCTTTCTCCTCTCATGTATTTCAATTACATGGATTTTTAATCTGGTATACATTACTAATTTTTTTTTTTGAATGAGAGAGTTTGCACATGCACACTTGAGTGGGGGATGGGCAGAGAGAGAGATAAAGAGACCCAGAGGGAGAGAATCTTAAGCAGGCTCCACACCCAGGGTGGAGCCTGACTCTGGGCTGAATCCCATGACCCTGAGATCATGACTGAGCCAAAATCAAGAGTCCAACACTTAACTGACTGAGCCACCCAGGTGCCCCTACATTGCTAATTTTTTCATCAGCCATTTTCTTTTGTCGTAAGTTTGGATTTCTTTTTTTTTTTATCTTGTATTTAAAAATACCCATTTTCATTCTACATTCAAACTTGATGTTAAGCTGATCAAGCAACATTTTCATTATAGACATTAGAGTGTAAAGTTTTAAAATTTCCATTTTATTTTTACAGTTTGTTTCTCTACTGATAATTTGATATTTTTTATTCTGTTAGTATTTAACTTTAAGTCATAGTACATGTTTATAATAACCATTTTAAATTTCTTATACTCTAATTCTATTATCTCTGACTTTTCCAGTTTGATTTTTATTCAGTAATTTCCTTCCTGGTTATTTGTCATGTTTTCCTGTCCCTTTCTTAGGTCTAGTGACTTTTGATTTGAAGTTGAACATTATGGACCCTGTATTATTGCATGTCTGAATTGTCTTCCTTAATGAAGTACTGAATGTTATTAAGCATATAGTAAATCCACTTGCAGAACAGCTAAATCCTTTAGAGGCTTTTTTTTTTTTATTATTATTATTATAGTTTACCCAGAGTAGCCTTTATCCTTAGTCTAAATTACTCCTGCTTCTAAGATGTGTAATTTCTGGGATCCCCACTGGAGGTCCAGAGTGTGCAGGAAGGTCTCCCTTTAGCTGTTGGAACTATATGTTTCCAAGCATGTGTGAACTCAATTAGTTATTTAGCTCACAATGCCCTAGCAGGTGCTCATTCTCCACTGGTATTTCTGAAAAGTAGTAGTGATTCTTTGGCCGGTCTTATGGAATTTTGCCCTGACTGTTCAAGGCTTAGTATACAGCCAAAGTTGTAATGGCAGCCTTTTGCCAATTTCTAGAGTTTCTTTCTTTTAGAGCTCCCTTCTCTGAAGTAAACTGTCCCATAAAACCCGGCCACCTCAGAAGCCCCAAACTCTGATCTTTGTCTTCTCATCTTATCAATAATGATACACTCTGTTGCTTTTTCTGTCCTCTGTACCATGGCCCAGAAAGTGTCATTATGCAAAAAGTTAGACCAATTGGGGGGCTTATCCTCTTTATTTCCCTTTGCTAAGAAATCATAATCCTGCACTTCCCCTAATAAAACTCTTGTAAATAATTATTTCATTTGTTTTCTCCAGTTATGTAGTTTATGGCAGGAGGACTATCCTTTCAGGGCTGAATGTAGAAAATAAAATAAATTCAATGCTATTGGCTCTATTTGATTATTAGGAAAAAAGATACACTTTCTTTTCCTTTATTCCTTCTTTCCTTTGCTCCATTTGAACTTGGGATAACCTAGGCCTAGAGGTGCTGTTATCTATTGTGGTGCCGTATCAAGTTTGAGAATGACACAGCATGGAAAGAAACAGCCAAAACATGAAAGGAGTCTATGACCTGTTGATTTCATTACACTCAATTCTGTTTGACTTAGATTTGTGGTCTAATAAATGGCTGCATGTCTCAAGCATATTTTAGTTAGTACTTTTGGTTTGCTTGCAACCCAGAGAATCTTAATACATGTTACAAGCGACAGTGTTTTCTACCAGTGCCCTGTGTAGATTTTATGTTCTAATTAATATCAATTGAGTATGTCCTATAGGTCAGGTGTTGTGATAGTAATTAGTGTTATTTATAATACTAGGCTGCATGGATCATTTGATTTGATCCCATGTGGTAATTTTTATCATATTAGGTTTTATAATAATAAAAATGTTATTTAACTATCAATAAATGAATTTTATTTTCTAAAATTGATGGCTATAAAGTAACTAGGAAAGCAAAGAAGTTGCCATTTAATATTACATATCCATTTGGTACAACTTAATATACTTCCCTAATCAAATTTAAAAATTTCAATGTATCATTTTACCTTAGATTACTAGCATAACCAAAGGCAATGAACTCTTATACTTAGATACAAAAATGAATACTTATACCATCCATTATTACTTTGTTCATTATGGATAGCTTTAGCTTGATAAGTGTGTATGTGTATAAATATGTGTATGTGTGTCTATAATACATATATACTATGTATAACATATAATACCTATATATGCATGTATATATAGTTATGTTTAGATGGAATTTCCACATCAGTTTCCAGAAGTTTCCCGTTTAGTGGATAAATAAGAATTGTAAAACAGATATTTCAAGTAGAAAACAATGAGAATCTAAAAGATCTTTGGTACAGCATGTCTTTGTTCTTGTATAAATGCAGTTTGGAAGGATACACTTAAAAGTATATTTAATATTTAGAATCAATCTACCTATAACATGAATCTGATGTAGAAGTGGGAGTAAGTAATGAAATTTTCATGGTAAATTATGATACTAGAAGAAAATGTAGGAGTGTAGTGGTTTAAGAATCTTAGGTAGCTAAGTATGTTCAGAATTAAAAAAAGAAGAAGAAGCCACAGATAAGAAAAGACCAGACTTCACTAGAAATGAAAAATAACTTATTCACTAGAAGCATATTCAATACATTTTCTGTGTAAGTCATAAGAGGCAGAAATAGGTTATTGAAATACATATGAATATAAATTGTATATTAGTTAGGAAGCTACCAAAAATTGTTTATGCAGTGAATACTTCGTTATCCTTCGATTTTCTGTTGCTTGTTTAGTTATTTACTTCTTATAGTTCTTATCTAAGGTGCTTTCTTAGGCACCCACAAGATGACATATGCCGGTATCTGACACTAAATTTTAAAATTGACTTAGTCTTTTTTTCTCCTTTGAAAATAATTGAGAAAGCTTTATTACTATAGCATGTTCATTATAGAAAATTCAGGTTTGTGTGAACACAAGATATGTTGCAATGGCCACCTTTTTGTAAGCACCTTATATTTTTTATGCCTACTTGAGGGAGGATAGGGATAGAAAGTTTGGGGGATAATTAGGCTTCAAAGAGTGTTATGATTTATGCAGTGGTTTTCTTTAGCAATTGTGAACTCAACTTGTGTTTCTTTCCTTTAAAACCAACAAGTCTTTGATTTATCCAGCCAAGAAATACTTGAATACCTACTATGTGAGAGATCCTAGTTACCGCTTATGAACAAAGCAGCATAGTGTCTTCCCTCATGTAAATTTAGTCTACTCAGAGAGATTGACACTAAAAATATGAACTGATAAAAAATAATTACAGCCTATAGAAAGAGCCAGGATAAAAACAGTTGACAAATATTCCGTTGTATGTATATACCACATTTTCTTTATCCATTCATCCATTGGTGGACATTTATGTGATTTCCACATCTTGGTTGTTGTGAATAATGTCATAATGAATGTGGGAGTGCTACTATCTCTTTGAGATTCTGATTTCAATGCTTTTGGGCACTCAGGAGTGGTGTTGCTGGGTTAAATGGTAGTTCTATTTCTAATTTTTTGAGGGACTTCCACACCATTTAAAAAATAAGGAAATCCTTATGTGCAACAGCATGGATGAAAGTTAATGACATCATGCTAAGTGAAATAAACCAGTCACAGGACAAATAGTGCATTATTCTCTTTTATATGAGGTACTTGAAATAGTCAAACAAATAGAAGTGGAGAGTAGAATGGTTGATGCCAGGGACTGGAGGAGGGCAAATAGGGAGTTGCTAATCAGTGGTTATAAAGTTTCAGTTATGCAAGATAAATACATTCTAGAGATCTACTGTACAATACTGGGCCCACAGGCGATAATATTGTATCATACACTTAACTGTCTGTTAAGGGGATAGATGTCATGGTAACTGGTCTTGTCATAATAAAATATTTTTTAAGTTAAAAAAATAGGGTATTTGATAATAAGGTGGTCAGAGAAGGCCTGACTATGAAATAATGTTAAATGAGCTTTAAAAGATAAGAAATTACCTAGAGGGCAAAATTTGGGTTGGGGGAGAGTGTTCTGGTGGAAGAAATACAATTTGCAAAGGCCTAAGGTAGAAATAACTTAGTTAGCATGTTAATTTGTGTTCCTAAGAAGCTGACCCTGAGAGAGGGTTCATGTGCAAGTGATTTCTTAAGGAAACCTTAAGAGAACCCAGTATGGGAATGACAAGGACAGGGAAGGGAAAGGGAAGAGCCGAACAAGGGTGGGAGTTAAGCCTCAGCCTTAGTGTTGCCCTGACCCTACTGCAGAGACCTGCAGTATGAATTACAGTCCAGAGTGACTCCTACATGAGGCCATGGAGCTGTTTTCCCTCCTCCTATACCCACCAGTCACTGGTTAGGAACTTGTCCAAGGGATACAAACTCCCAGGCATTTCCAGGGCTTCGCATATGCAGGAAAAGAAACTTCAATAAGTAGCCAAAAACAGTCTTCTCAAAAGAGCCACTGGTATAAGAAGTTAGAAGCAATAGCCTAACAGCCTCTGTGCACACAGAAGCCAGAGGAAGTGGGCACAGAAATGCTAAATGGGATTTAAGGGATCTGTATGGAGCCCCAATATCTGCCATAGGCAGAAGAAATCTGTAAGGAGACTAGAGTGATTCTGTCATAGGCAGAGATGGATGTAAGCCAAAGTGGAAGGTTAAGAAGGGCTACCCATGTGGGATTTAGCAGGTGATGATATAGTGTTGGCATTCTATTATGCAAACAAATGGGAACCAATACAGAAGAATGACACAAACAGATTTATGTTTCAAAAAAATCTGTGATTATTATATAGAGACTGGTTTAGAGGAACAAGTTAGGGAGCCAGGGTTTTTTAATAATCAGAAAAGAGATGATGGTAACCTGGATTAGAGTGGTTGCAATGAGGAAAGTAAAAAGTGGGGATTCTTGATAAACATTTGGGAGTGGAAAATTATTGGACTTAATAACGGATTGGATATAGAAGGCAGGTAGAGAGGGGGTTGCTATGTGAGGTGTGAGAGGTACAGTAATAATAGGATCTGACCATAGGGAAATGCTGTTTGACAAGAGGAAAGCAACTGGATAAATTGACCTTAGCTTTAAATCCTGAGACTCAAACCTTCCCTATTACCTCTATGACTCCAGGATACTGAAGAGCACAGATCAATTCTGTCAGGTTTACAAAATCCTAATCTTCTGGTTATTTACATAAATGTGAATTTAAAAATGTGTATTGATCATTGACTATGTGTCAGATTTATGAATACAAAAATGAATAAAGGACAACCCTTTTCCTTGAACATGTGTATAACTGACATGTACACACTTAAGTTAAAAGAACTTGAAGAAATTTAGGATTGGCACATCATCTCTTAGAACACATGTCCCTTTTATTTCAATAGTGATAATGTAGGCCAACACACCCAGAGAAATTCAAGATTTAGCATTAACTCCTGAATCTCTACAGTCACACATCACATACCACAAATGCCTCATTTCTTCCTCCATAACCAAGGCCAAATTATAATAGAGAATATATAATCCATGAGAACTCACAATTGATGATTTCATAATTTGTCACTGAAGAAATCTTACACACAATTATTGGGTATCCTCTATGATTAGATATATCGTAGGGGACCCAAAGATACTGGAGATACAAAATCAAATTAACTACTAACCTTGTGCTTAAGGAACTTGCAGTCTACTTATGACTTCCACCCATAGTAGCAGGGATTACAGTATGGTGTGAGGAGCTGTCTCAGTTCAGTGTGTGGGTCATCACAAGGTGTGCTGCATTATGAGAGTACTTAACCTTTGAGAATGCTGGTGATATGGGGTGTGTAGGTGAATTCAAACTGCTTGGAAGCTGCTTGGTTGAGATTGTACCTTTTTAAGCTGAAAGGATAAAGAAGAGTTTGAAGGAAAATAATTCCCTAGCTTCCATCCTCTTCTTTCCTGGACTGAGAGAAGAGGATTAGAGCCTTGGGTATCTTCAGTAGAATTAGAGATAGATTGCCCAGGAAGGCGGTGGGCCTGATGGGCAAGCTAGAGCTGCACAGCAAGAGTATGTGAATTGTGCTAGGAACGTACAAGGTAAGGAGTTTGGATTTCATCAGGGAATGAAGACACTGAAGACTATTTTTTAAACATTTTTTTAATGTTTTATTTATTTATTTTGAAAGAGAGAGAGAGCGCGAGCATGCGAGCAGGGGGAGGGGCAGAGAGGGGAGAGACAGAATCCAAGCATGCTCTGTGCTTTCAGTGCAGAGCCTGATGTGGGGCTCGATCCCATGAACTATGAGACCATGACCTGGGCCAAAATCAACAGCCAGACACTCAACTGACTGAGCCACCCAACCCCACAACACAATGAAGAATTTTTACATAGGGATGTGGAATAGCTCATTATACTTAAGAACAGTTACTCTGACTGAAAAGGTAAAAGTTTAAGAGGCTTGAGGACAGATAAGTAGCTTCTGCAATAATCAGGGATAAGAAATTAATAAGGCTTGGCCAAGTTCAGTAGCTGAGCAAGGATAGAATCAGAGATACATCCATAAGACATTCAGGAGATAGTCTGTAAAGTATAACAGTTCTTAAATATGAGAAGTAAAGGAGATGGGGGTATTGAAGAGGTCTCCTCATTTTCAGAATGAAATGACTGGTCTCATTCATTAAAACTGAGAATTCATTGAATGAGCTTCTAGAATTTTTAGGCAAAGAAATGTCCTGTTTCCAATATGTTGATTTTCAAAGTCAGTGGTTGTGAAAAGGAAAGTAGAAAAATCCTATAGTTTATTGAGTACACTGGGCTGATCTCAGAAAAGAAGAGGTTGGAGAGAGATTAGTGAATAAATGAATAGTAAGAGAAGAAGTAAGTGAAATTATAAGCCAAAAGAAGGCCACCCAGAGAAGGTATGTAAAGAGGACAGGAGAAGAGAGCCTGGAGAAAAGAGCACCAATGTGTAAATAACAATGAAGCTACGCAAAGGTTGAATAGAAGGCAGTGAGACAAAGAAAAAAGCAAAAGACAATGTAGTCACAGGGACCATATGAGGAAAAGTATCCAGAAGGAAAGTGTGGACAATCAGGATTAAATATTGCAGGCAGGTTAGGTAAGATAAGAAGTGGAGGGCATGTGCTCCCCTCAATCCCCCCACCCCCTCCCACAGTATGCAGCAATAGATTACTGAAAAACATGTTGAGAAAGTTTTCAAGAAAATGGTTAGGGAAAACTGAATCGCAGTGTCTTTGAAAACGCTGTGAAGACAGATGACTCATTTGTTTGGCTCTGAAATACAGTAGACAAAGTGTGACTAGGGTGTATGTCGCATGTTATCAAGGGAGGCTTCATTTTTTTAATATTTTACACAAGTTATAGATATATATACTGTTTTTACAGATTAAAAGGAACAAGTTACAAAAGAATAGACTCAAGTAGGAAGTAGGAGGGATCAGTTGATAACGTTGAGTTACTGGAAGAAGCAGAAGTATATATATTATCTGGAATATAGGGGGCAAGCTTACTCTAGGGCTATAACATGAGATGCCTGTTCACTGGAAGGGGGAATAAAGGAGAGTAAGATGAAATTTGATATAAAGACATATATATTCAGAACTGGAGGGCAGCAATTTAAAAGGCTCTTACCTAATGGCCTCTAAATGATCTGTCCAGAGTTGGATAGCAGTGGTCCTTAGAAAAGGAGCTTGAAAAAAGCTGAAGTTCTGAATGTACACCTGTAGAGAATGAGAAAAGAAGCTGAGCAAAGAAAAATGGACAGATTTGCAGGCAACTCTGAGGGGTCTCCCGAGTCTGAGACTACCCGTATGTAGTTAACAGATCTCCATGGCTATGAGTCATCCCAGTGAGCTAACCCACGGTTAATCCTTCTCTGGGGTGCATGGGATGCTTCCCAGTCACATGTATGCCTCTATCTTCCCAACTTTCTTTACTTGAAACTTCTTTGTTCAATTCTGCCCTGTTAGAAGCAGGTTTGGCTTTCTGTGCCTCCCCAAGTCAAAATAAACTAACCAAATAAACAATCTGTTAGCAGGTTAATGATACAGGGATAAAAGTGTTATTTGTTCTTGTTATTTGTTATTTGTTCTTGTTATTGGAGCTGCTGAAGATGATATATTACAAGTTGTCCTCTCCAAGATGTCTATATTTAAAACACCCCCAAACTAAAACATTAAGGGAAAAGATGCAGTGGTTTAGATGGAGAGAATCTGTTTTTCATTTTCAGGCCGTGTTAATACCTATTCTCTAGGGAGTTGAGGTTTCTGGTCTGTGTGTAGGAAATGGCAAAAGCAGAGAAGCACAGCACTCCACACTTTGGTGGCCGCTCTCCCTTAACAAGTTTAATTGCCTCTTATGACAGAAAATATTTTGGAAAAACAGCACTTGTTTTCCTTTACAGATCATCATGGCAATTCACAAGTGTACAGTGAACAAGTTGGCCATGAGCAGCTCTGAAGGACGTACTGGCACCTACATGATGCCAGACATCTGGAGGCAAATTTTCATCTGAAGAGTGGGTGGGGCTGTATATTTTGGAAGCATAATGCTGAACATCTGGATATTTGGAAATCAACTCATTGCTTAGCGTTTTAATGTTCATAGAAATATTTTGTTTTCAGTAGATATAGTCGCAGACTCTTT
Source organism: Cryptoprocta ferox (assembly GCA_028646485.1). NCBI lineage: Eukaryota > Metazoa > Chordata > Mammalia > Carnivora > Eupleridae > Cryptoprocta > Cryptoprocta ferox. The sequence continues at coordinate 27,294,230 of CM053578.1, read as the reverse complement.
ACCCTCAAAAGCAATACCATGATTTATGTTTATGTTATTTTCTATTAAATTTTGAAATTATACAGCACCGGCAATGTTAGTTAAATATTTAGATTGCTAATTAATATTAGGTCACTCTTTCTCAAACTTTAACAGTACATTTGAATCAACTGGAGAAATTGTTCATAAGTGTTCTAATTCAGAGCATCCTGATGCTGCATTTCTAGAAGCACCTCAGTGATTGCAGTGCTGCTCGTCCTCACATGACTATTCAGTAGCTAGGTTCTAGATCTGCGCTGTCCAATATGGTACCCACTTACCATATGTGGCTACTTCAATTTAAATGGCTTGAGTTAAAGATTTAAAAATCAGTTCTTCACTGCCACTAGCCACTTTTCAAATACTCAGTTGCCAAATATACTCAGTTGCTTATAATAGTCCCATTTAAAATCACATAAAAACTTCTTCAAAAATGGAGTTCCAGGTGGAGTACAATACAGGAGATCACAATTTTGGGATCTAACATTTTATTTTAAAAACACTTTTAGTAGCAATGGGCACTGAGGTTTGCCTGAATTAGAATAGATATTTTAAAATGGACTTACTGTTGTACTAAATTCCACTAGTATATTTAAATAAAATGTATTTGTTGATATAGTTCATCATAGTGCAAATGCAGATGCTTCTATCCTGATTTATCTTTTGTACTTTTCCTTGGTTTTGCTTCATTACCACTTTTTATTATCATTGTTGTTGTTGTCGTGTTGCTATTTCTGTTAGGTGCTGTATACATACTTATTAGTATGGCTCTACTTACATCCCCAAGAATCCACAGGTCCTCAGATAAAAAAAAACACATAAATAATGTTTCAAATTCATGCAGTAAGATGCTTAATTAATGAGGTATATAGATATCAATCATAAAACCAGGTTGCAAGTCCCTGGTCTGATTCATTTCAGCTGTATAGTTGAGTAAGTTACAGGGTCTCTTGAAGTCTCAGTTTCTTTGTCTGTGATGGATAGATGATTCACAAAGATTCAATGAAATAATGAATGTAAAAGTCTCTCTAGTACTGAATCAGTGCTGTGCACATATATTATTATTATTAGAGAATTTTTTAAATGATCGTGTATAGTAGTGATGCCCAAATACTTTAATATCAGTATTAAGTTAAAATATAAAGTTCACTGGGAAGATGATTATCACTAAAATGTTTCATACTGTATAGATCTATAGGTGCAACAACATAAAATTGAATATGCAACTTGAAAAATAAACCTGGGCATCAACCTTAAGATTTTAATTGTCACTTATAAAGTCTTTCTGGTTCTAGAACCACCTTAATGTAATTAAGAACAGTTGCCAAATATAGACAGAAACATTTTATGCACACATGGACATATATTCTATTTAACATCTGTAGGTATAAACAGTGCTCTCAGTTATAAATTCATGAGTGTCAGAACAATTGACCAATGATATTTTTTCCACTAGCTCTATGAAATCCAAATTATATTGCACATACATTAATGCTTTTTTTTCCTCTCTTCTCTCACTCTGCTTCCACAAACAGTTTACTGTAGTTTCAGTGCAGCTTACCTCCTGTGAAGGTTAAGCTTTTTAGATAAGTACCTTCTTGCTCTAAATCTTATCTATGAATATATCCTATTTAAAATTGCAGAAGAACTGCAGAAGTAGATTTCAAGTTTGCATAATGATGTAGAAGATCACAGTTTTGAGATCTAGCATAAATTAAATGGTAGCCCAGATCTACTTTTTATATAAGCACACACCAATTATCTCTTAAACAGGTCCTCATATATATTACTATTAAAATAAAGTGGTCCATGTAGGACAGTCGGTTACACTATTAGACTTCCCTGAAAATTCTTTTCAGTGCCAGCTGGAGATTTTTCATTAACCTTGAGTAAGTTTGAGATATTCTTCATTCTTAGATTCAAGTAAGTTTTAGCTAAACTATTAGAAAACTTCTGCCTAACAATGTTGTGAACTTTTCTCCCTTCTCTACCAGTTTTGATTTCTGTTTTGATTTGTTTTTGTGGTATTTGGTTGAGCATTGGTCTTTATATTGAACACTTAACATATCAAGGAAACTAATGATCTAAAATTGTAAGAGATTTTAAATAGATCAACCTGCCTATTTCTCATGCCTGCTTGGGAAGTTTTTTATAGCCTTTAATTTTCCTTCTATGCTTGCTTGGATATTTGGATCAGATGAGTCTGAACAGAATCCTGCTTTACTCTTTGAAGCAACACTTCGTAAAAACTGGAATGTCAAGCCCCATATATTAAAATTACCCACAGAGAAGATTGTGTAGGTTTTTACAAAATCTAGAATTTACACAATTTTATTTAATTTCTGTAATGCAAACACTCAAGCTAAGCTTCAACGCAAGAAGGTGGATTGGTCATTTTAATCCAAGCAGTCAGTGGGTTGAGCTAAAGCCCAAGCTTGAAGGTGGTGACTGCCTTGGTCCGTATGGAATTAAGTGTGGCACTTGGGCTAAGAAGCTCATGGTAGATCCAAGTCAAGTAAGATTCACCATCACCTAGGTAGGAATTTGAGCTCAGAGATCCTTAAGTAGAATTTGAGACTGAATCTAGGTAGGATTGGAACTCTGTATGCAGGAAGAGGAGGTAGATGGGGAGTCTGCAAGCAGGATGATAGAAGATGGGCTTCAGATGGACTGGGATTCTCTGCTGTTGGAACTGACTGGCATTGAGCTGCTAGAGAGGCAGAGTGAACTAGCTCTCTTTCCATCCTCTAAACTTATTTTCATTTCCTGGGAAAAATCATCTTTTCAGCAGAGTTCACCTTGTTTTGGTATCCATTCCTTTGAAGCTGCTGTGGTTGGTGTCACACAACTCTGATGCTGAAACCACAGCCACATACACAAGATTTGGGAAGTTGACTCTCGGTACCAACACCTACTATAGGATGATATTTACATATCAGGTCTTGGCAAACAGTGCTTCTAGCATGTCTGGTTTCATCTGAGTCAGTGTGGTGGTCTGTCTTGTTTCCCAGAAGTGGAGGAGTGATGGTTAGATTCAGATATTTGACTAAGATGAGACATCATGCTAAGGGATGGAGGAGTGAAGTCAGCTCACACGGGGCAAGCAAGGGAGAAGAGCTTGTTTCACAAAGGGTAGGCATATTCACTTAGCTCTGGTAAGTGAATCTGGGGTGGTGGATTGAAAAATAAATAGGTACACAGGCAGGCAGGCAGATAGATAGATAGATTGGTTGGTAGGTAGGTAGGTAGGTAGGTAGGTAGATAGATAGATAGATAGATAGATAGAAAAAAAAAGTCCTAAACATTGGCACATGGCTTGTTAGAATTCTTGAGTAAAATTAAACTCACAACAGTCTGATAATGTCAGGTCTTTGAATTTCCAAGAAGAAGGAGTACACATTTGTAGTGCAACTCTTCTTCCCTGTTCATTTTGAGGTATAGAAACTGAAGATCCTGCAAGTGATTTTCAATTTTCAGAAATTTGGATTTATAGCAGCTGCAGCATAGTTCCCTGCTTCCTCTTGCTGCTTATACACCCTCAATAAATTGAGTTTTAGTAGTTGAACAGGGTGAGTAAAAATGTAAGGTTAAAAAAAAACTAGTAAGTATTTTTTCATGTAATCTAATATTAAAATTCTATAAATTCTCAAGAAAAATTATAACAACTGTAGAAATTTAGGCAGCCACCTATTAGTGAAAAATGAAGAACTGAATACAATGTAGTATGGTTAATAATTTACACATTTTGAATTAAGGTCTGGCAGAAAAACCTAATGGAATTATATAAATGATGGTTTCATTTATTTTAAATTAAATTATTTCTGGACTTATGTTTTGACATTTTATTGACATTAGATTTTTATCCTAGTTGTTGACATTAGATAATTTTCCTAATACATACCCCCACCCCCAAAAGCAGTGGAGAATTTGTTATTAAGGATACAATTTAGGGACCATAAGCCTTTTAAATTTTGTAGTCACTTCATCTTGGAAAAACACTTTTTGAATGACATCTATCCCCATTACTTAAAAAACACTTTGAAAAGCAGAAAATAGAATTATTTAGATACATGTTCATTCCTCCACATCCCTAGTTGTAGTTGTTAACATAGGATTACCGTGATCATGTAAATTCATTGTTCAAACTTGGATCCTTTGAGAATGATATAAAATCCATTGCTGGGACAAAAGGCATCCACTTGGACTGTGTTGGTCAACTGGAACATAGGAGTACCATTTCCAGAAGATTATTTCTGAATACTCATCAACAGACCATATACTTAAGTATTTTACCTTCTTTGATGCTCACTTCAGGAGTAAGGGAGAAATGAATGTTATAGGGAGGAAAAGAAGCATTTAAAAAGCAACCAACCTCATTTCTAAAAATCTGGCAACTAAAATCCTATTTTTGACATTGATCTTTTTAAATAAAGATTGGTAAGTAGTCTTCCTTCACATCGAAATAACAAGGGGTTCCAGTTAAAATTTGAGTCTATATCCTGCTTTAGACCTAAACATTTAGGGTGACCGAGATTTGGGAACAAGGAATCTAGATCCCTGTACACTCCCCAGGTGATACTCATGTGTAGTTAAGTGCTGGCTTAAATAGAAGACAGGGATTTGTCCAACCTAGAGTGTCGAAAATAAGAATCTGACTCCTTATATCTCATAGTCTGTCAAGTTAACCATTTCACTACTTTTACTTCAGTGCTTATAGATGTGAACAATGAAAATCCAACTAGATGTAATGTAAAATTTTAAAGCATACTGAAGTTTTATTTTGGGATGATGATATTAGTCAGCTTGCACCCTTTCTTACTCTCACCTAATGGCAGAGGTTAATTGAATGAGGTCTTGCTACTAGAAAGGATAAACTTGATCCTCCTTCTCTTGCTCTCTCCCAACTTGCATCTGTCCCTTAAGCTAGGCTAGCTAACTCCAAGTCTACCTGCTTACTCTCCCATTAGAAAATTGTACCATCTTCTTGAATTCAAGCAAATTGCCCTGGATTCCACTTGGCTTTTCTCAATCTGATTTTAAAAAGGATACCCCTTTCTGAAATAATAGTGAATGAAAAAGATGGAAACTAAAGCATACAGAGAATGTTCAGGATAGCAAGTAAGAATTAACTTGGGGACAGATAAGAAGAAAAAGTAAATAAAAATAATTATATTTAGCCCTCAATGCTTCCACACTCGCTTGCTAAATCAACAGCTATGCTATCCCTTCACAGCATTCTTATGTTCTCCCTCAGATAACTCTGTGAAGAGTGGCGTTATTAGTACTCTTGAGCACACCTGGACAAATAGAGAACTATTAAAACCCATCTTGTTCACTGTAGCCTTTCAGTTCTAGGTATGTGTCTCTTGAGCTGTCCTTTATTATGTGTTCTGCTCAGTTTTATCATTCAAGCCTTTATGGGATGCACACTGTGCTGTATGCTGACAGAGTTATAAAGAATGATATGCTATGGCTATTCCCATGAAGGATCTTACAGTCTGGTGTATGCTGTAAGATTAGATACACAGGAGCATGTTTAGTCCATTACATACATGGAAACAGTCCCACCTAGCAATGTGATAAAGAAAATCAGTATCAAAGAAGTGATCCAGATAGGATTTTGCTTTAGGGCTTCTAAGGAGTGAGAACCCCTTCCGAGTGAGAATCCCTTCCAACCGAGAAGCCTGAAGATGATCTCAAAGAAGAGAAAGGTGATAAATAGGACAGTTGAAAGATAGGTATGATTTAGAGAGATGGAGTAGGATTTAATTAGAGTATATTTAATTTTAATAAGGATTCTATCCTCAAAGAAAAGAGTTTAAATTTAGTGGAATATTGAAAATTTACCACTAGGAGGTTATTTGAGAAACCACTCAGCCTTTCCTATTTCCCAACAATGTCCCTAGGTGTATGTTTCCTTTGCCTGGTTATCGAGTTACCCCTACCTAGATTTTGAGATCCAGAACCTCTTAGGGTGAATACCCTTTTATGTGTTTCTGCTATGGCTAGTATGGCATATTCCATGTAGTTAGACAATATTCATAATCATAATAAATCTGTCATCTACAACATTTCTCAAATGTTAATGTGCATACAAACTGCGCCGGGATCTTATAAAACATGCTAACTCTGATAGTAGATGTGGAATGATGGCTACAGGTGTGCATTTCTACCACGTTGTCAAGTGCAACAGATGCTGCTAGGCTGCAGATCACATTTTGAAGAGAAAAGTCACATACTTACAGTTTAAAACACCAGATCTTCATGGTGTTATCCTGTGTTTTTATTCAGTTTTTCAGTTACATGGTTCCCTGTTCTGCAATTACCATTTAAATTCATTTGTGAAAGAGCCTGTTCCTGTATTGATGCTCTTGTCTCAAAACTAAACAAAACAAAAAACAAAACAAAAAACACTTAATTGAATGTTAAGCACATGGAAAATGATCTTCTCCATATAAAAAATATCACCTATCAAAAACCAAAATAATATTTTCAAAAAAGTAAATAAAAACAAGTTTTACAGATCAACCAGTTACCAAACGTTAGTGCCACTTTTAAGTGCTCTTAGGTTTTTAATTACAACTGATGTTTTCTAATTCCTGTGTTTTCAAATAATGACCTCTCTTTTCTTGTATTAAGAGAAATTGAATTAGTGATATACCACATGTATGTGTGCATGCACACACAAAATTACCTGTTCAAAGCAAATTCACCATCCATATACAAAGGTTAAAGAGAAGATTGTAAGATCCTCACTCAAGGTCTATATACTCTTAGTTTATACTTAAATCTAAGAAGATTGATTTTACTATTCAAGATCGCATTCCTTTAGACTAATAACCACAAAGAGAGGAGATCATTTTTATCAGTTACAGAAATGGCAGTGAAAACTAAAAGCTTTCAATATGATGGGGAAAAGAGGTGGGAAAATAAGAAAATCAGGCCTTTAGATCTTTAAAGCTGAACAGGTCAGTGTGATTTTGCATAGAGGCAAATGGCTTTGCATAGTTCCATAGGCCCTGGGGTCTGCATTTTAATATACTTAGTTAAATAATTGGTATTAATATGATCTTAGGGTACCAATAAAAGTTGAAATATATTCAATATTTTTTAGAGAAAATAAGAGATTTATAGTGAAATTCTGTGCCTTAGTGTTCAGCTAGTTTAAAGTATCATTAAAAAGATAAGTCTGTTTTATTTTTTTTTTGTATGATCGTAATTTTAAATGCTTATTTTTTTTTTATGCTTAAAAGTTTTACATTCCAGGGATGCTTGAGTGATTCAGTCGGTTAAACATTGACTTCAGCTCAGGTCATGATCTCATGGTGGGCTCTGTGCTGACAGCTTGGAGCCTGGAGCCGGCTTCAAATTCTGTGACTCCCTCTCTTTCTGTCCCTCCCCTGCTCGCGTGCTCTCTCCCTCTCTCAAAAATAAATAAACATTAAAAAAATTTAGACATTCCATTATCCATAATGTATCATTATGACAGACAGCGTAAGTTTAGGTGAAATACTAGTAAGTATTTGTGAAAAGAATTTAAGCAATTTGAATACTTTTTCTCACTTTGGACTGGCAGAGCCATCGGTGATCTATTAGATGGGATTTATTAATCATTACCAAAATATAATATGCTTTACAGACATTACTTTGTTATCATATATGCTAACTGGTACATATACCATGTACAATATAATCTAGACGTATTTTAATTAAAAATGAACTTTAACAAAGCAGACAATAAATGTGGAATGCCTTGAACATTCTGTTATTTCAAATCCATCCCAATAATAAAATTAAAGTACAATTATTCTCATTTGGCATTTGGCAAGCACCTCGTCTCTTAGACCTTTGACTCTTAGTATTCTTAATGTAAAACTTGGCTTATCAAAAACACATAGTTTCTGTATTCCATTTAAGGATGTATTTCATAAAGCAAGTTACAACTGTATTTCAAAGAAAATTGAATATTGGAAAACTTTAAGTGTGGGGGTAATTAAAAAGATATTTAAATATAATTTGGGGTGATAACAGAGCTTGGAAACAATATCATGACTTTTAGGGAACAGAGATTTTTAGAGAAAATCTTCATGACAGCACAGAGTGAAAAGTTCAACTGCTTCTGACATCTTTTCCATATTATCAACTCATTTCTCCTCAATGTGTACTTTGGTTCTTGTCAGTGTGCTGCAGATTCTCAGGCCCAGCCCTTCTCCCTGCGGGTGCTCAGTGTGCATCTGATGATGATACTTACAGTGATTGCCTTGGGAGAAAGCGTTAATTTGTTCTGACGTTCCCAGATTTCAATCTAATGAAATGAAAATGTAGACTGGAGTGGGCTAAGCTCTCTGGTGCTTTTCCTTCTTAGAACTAGGGTAGTTTCCTTTTGCATGATTGAAATCATGCCTATATCATCCCCTTAATGTCTGTAGTACAGTGCTTAATGGCTTCATCAGGATATATCACTTTCTTCGGCACAGAGCTGCCAGTGGAACACAAATCATTTAGAGAGAGAGATTGTTAGAGAAAGATAGGGTGCAGTGGCTGAAGGATCACAGTTAAAAGTCAAGAACATAGAGAAAAACCTACCGTGTTTGGAAAATTAAGAAAAATTCACAGGAAGCGTATTAAAAGTTTTAAGTTAAAGATGGAAAAAAGAGGGAGATGATTATAAGACTACACTGATACTAATTTATAAGTGGCATTACTGACAAAAAGCTGCATTTTACTTATTTATCTTAGTATCTGTTATCACTACTAAAATACAAACTGCACATAGCTTGAGGTTTGTGTTTGTTCATCCAGTCTGTATCTCTAGAAATCAAAACAGTTCCTAGATACCAGTAAACACTTATTTGTTCAAAAACATGAATGAAGAGATTCCTTAAAATCTGTATAAAGAAAAAAAAGAAAAAAATCATGAAATATAGCAGAGGATTAACCCATAAAATAAAAATCTGTATTCTAAAAGGATGTTTGAATGTTCTTTTTTTCCCAGAGCTGTAAGGAAACTTAATACGCTACTTTTAATTTTTTCCTTAAATAGTTTCAATATTCTTATATCCCATTTGTTAGTGAACAAGTTGTCCTACCTGTTTGTTACATCCTCATAGACTCTTCCCACATTTAATATAAAATCAAGGTCATACATAAAAACAAGTGTCAACATTTTTAAAATAATGAAAATAAAATTTTCCAGGACATGTTCAAATGCATTTATGGATGTCTGCAGGCCACTTATCTTCTCATAAACAAACTAGATTAATATAGATTCTAATTGAAGGCTTTGGACAGCTGCTTGGCACAAGATAGAATAGAAGTTGAAGATATAATAGCACGGAGAAAGGCTTTGCATAAAAAAATAGTAGGGGTACACACTTAACTGATGACCAAATCAGTTAATCCTCTTAAAATGCCCACTGATCTCATACCAACTCCTTGCTCCTGAAATCATTGAGCATCTGTTATAGAAGATGGTTATTTAGAACAGATTGTTGCTAACTTATTCATCCTGTTTTGAGAGTGATGCTTATTGAATATCCTTTGGGGAAGCCAGTACATGGGGAGGAATATGGACTGCAGGAAGAGTGGTAGTTAAGTATTGGAGCTCTGTACCTGCTCAGAATTTTTTTGTTTTACTTAATAATATGAGATTTTAACATTAGGCTTTGTGTGAATATGGTCTTTGAGTTGAAAAACAATGGTGTGTAAAAATTCACAAGAAAACTACTGCCAAGTTTGAAAAGATGTCTTCAGATCAGTAAATGCTTAACATATATTGCTTATTTTGTAAATACTTGGTAAAATGTAATTCTGAGAAATATGTCAGATTTCCTAGTACAATAAATTATTTGTTAATAAAATACAAAACTGTAACTTATTACTAGTTTTAAAATACACATTGAAAAATAAGTAGCGGTGCCTGGGTGGCTCAGGTCATGATCTCCCAATTCCTGAATTTGAGCCCTGCGTCGGGCTCTGTGCTGACAGCATAGAGCCTGGAGCCTGCTTCGAGTTCTGTGTCTCCATCTCTCTCTGCCCCTCCAACCACCCTCGCTACACTCTGTCTCTGTCTCTCTCAAAAATATGTAAACATTATGAAATATCACTAATAACCAGCATCTGGGACATAAAATTCTATATACAATAAGAAGCTATTAGCTCTCTCCATACTATCTCATTAAAGTCAACAAATCTTTATTTTGTATTTTTATGTGTCAGCCAGGAGTATACCACGTGATTCATTCATTCACTTAATAAATCAACATGATTATCTTTCCAGGGTATAGTTTGCCACGGTAACCCAAAAGTGATAAAAAGGGGGGCTCTATCACAAAGGTGCTGCCCATTTAGTGAGAAAATACAGCATATATTATTTATATAAACCTATAAACAAATGGATACACTTTAATTAGAAAGGGGCAACGATCTAATTTTGCCACAATTGCTATTAGAGAACAAAGGGTGATAAAAATAATTTCACTTGTCAGGTGTCATAACGGCTTTCCAAAGTAGAAAATCTTTTAGACTTCAGTTAATCTTGAAAGGATGAATAGGGCTTATCACCTATATGAAAAGGGAACAGTATGTTTCATAAAATGGAGAAGCAAATGGTGGCCTCAATATGTAGGGTAATTCATTCTTGAGGTGAAGATGGGAAACTAAGGTACATTGGGGTCTTCTGTATTCCAGTCGCATTCTGCAGGTCTGGGGAGACATTGTTAAGAGAATAAATAATCTGGTGAACATATTTATGCCAAATCATTTTAACGGAGTGTGTAATGAGTGCAAAACGCCCTAAACTGTGATGATGGCAATTATGATGTGGATGAGGGACAGGAAAAAATAAGAGATAAGCTGGAGAAAAGCTAGTAATCAAGTAAACAGAGGAAAAAGAGAATTTTCTGAAATGTTCTGCTGAGAAAATGTGCTACCAACAATTGAGATACAGAGAGAGGTGAGCAGGTTTGGGGAGTGATAATTTGATAATTACTGTTCTTTAAGATAATGATGATTTCCAGCTGTCTTCTGAGATTCAAGGGTGGTATCTGGGAGTGAGAAACTGAAGATCAGAAGCGATCAGAAGGGAGGAGGTGTTGGGAGAGATGAGATGTGTGTGTTTAGGGGACTTTAGCCTTTCATGGTAATAAAGAACATGGAGAAAAATGAGATTTTCTGGGAAAAAATTATAAAAGACAGGTTTAGGTATAAATTCTAAAGAATACTTTCATTAAAGAAATGGAGATGGGAAAGCATGCATAGAGGAATATTAAAATGGTGACAGGTATATAAAGAATAAAGAGAATTTTATTGAGCATCTAGTATATGGGAATATGCATATTCTCATTTAATATAAACATCAATCATTCTTCCAGAGCAAAGTTTAGTATTCTTTGATAAATCTGTTTGACACTCAATAAGATAAAATTTGTCAAGTATAAGAGTTTCATATCATTCATTTCTGCTGCTGCAAACTATTTGATCTATATATTCTTAAATAAAACAAAAGCAGTGTTGAAAAACCTTTTGAACAATTAAACAACAGATGTCTCTAAATACTAAAACAAACATGGAGCAAAATTTTTGAGTCAGGTGTCAGTTCAGAAATATTTTTATTTAAAAACAGCTCTTTATGTTTATTTTTGAGACAGAAACAGAGCATGAGTGGGGGAGGGGGAGAGAGAGAGAGGGAGACATAGAATCTGAAGCAGGCTCCAGGCTCTGAGCTGTCAGCACAGAGCCCGACGTGGGGCTCAAACCCGTGAACTGTGAGATCATGACCTGAGCCCGAAGTTGGACGCTTAGCCAACTGAGCCACCTAGGTGCCCCAGAAATATTTTTAGATGTATTATTCATTTTTCAGTTGTTGCTTTTCTCACTTATCTCTCTTTAGCTCTGGAAACTTCCAGACATTTCTCCAGATATATCATCGGAACAAATATGAGATTTTATTAGAAACACACTGGGGGAAAAAAGAAGTAATAGGACTTGTAAATCTTCCTGAGACTTAATTGTATATTCAAAAGAAATGATACTAGCAACATTACCTAATGGTGTTTAATACATATTTTATAATGTTTTTGCTTTTATTATAAATGATTAATAGACGACAATGAAATCTGCCTTGTAATGTCTCCTTCAGGTATGGCTTACTCAGAGTCCTACTTTGTACCTTATCTCTTATAAAGTTATGATAGATCTGACTTGCTGACACTCTTATCATAGATCCTACTAAATCAAAATTTTCATTTACATGTCAGTATTCATTCAGATTGCCTAAATGAAACTATGTGCAAAGAGAAATGCTGTCAAATATTTTCCTGGAAACCACATATACTTATATGCAAAGTGCTTTGTAGTTTGATTATTTTATATTTTAAATAAGGGAAGATTATTATTTTTGTCAAGAATAAAGAGTTACTTTGGGGCTTTTGTACCCTTTTGTGCTAAAAAAAAAGAAGAAGAAGAAGAACGTGCTATAAACCAGGTGCTTGTTAGGACTTGAGTTTTTGCATCTCCACAAGGATTATTGAGGAAAATAAAGATGCTTATACAATTTGTAAATGATCCTTGGGAGAAAGCAGTAGGTACTTTAAAAATGTACAGTAGAGTAGGAATAGAATCAATGGCTGGTAGTAAAACACAATTGGCATCTTGCTCCAATTCCTCACTGTTTATGATGTTACAATCATTCCACTTTCAAATGGACCTGATTTGAGACACAGAAGATGATGTCATGAGACAAGTAAGTAACAGGACAGATGAAGTCTTGACAGTAAAGGAAGCTGCTGTGATGCAAATCATTTTTCCAAAGGATGTTAAATATTTCTGAAGTTAACAATTGAAACGAAAATACACTGTCAATAAAAGGCAGATAAAATAAACACAGAAAGCATTTGCAGTCCTAGGAGAATTGTTTTTGAGTAAAATGCTTTTCAAGGTCTTCACAAAGTTGTCAGCAGCTCTTTTAAAAATCAAGTCAATGCTTTTGAGGCAATTGTTCATAAGATACGACTGGTGGTAAACGATTCTGAAACTCCATCCAGCTGTTAATTTTACATAGCTATTCACAAAGTGTGCAAGTATTACAATAAATAATACTTCCAAAACACTGTAACATGATAGGTTTCTTATAAAGCATTATGATTCTCTGTGTATTGAAATAGTTGCCCCTTTAACTTTTATGTTTCATTTATGGTGCATTTTTTTTCAGTACATTGATCGACATTATCACATAATGTTCAGTGCCTATTGCTAGTGAATAATAGCGTGTTTATTAATAAAAAAGAACTGTTATTACAATTTTGGCAGGACACTAAATTGATTGAGTTCCTCTTTAAAGAAAGGAAGGAGGGGGACTGCTTTTAAATAGAGCATTGAAATTGGATTAGGGAAAACTACCAGATAACCTCAAAAGAGACCAATTTTGGATTCTATAGGATATAGAAGTTAGAGTAAAACAGGAAATAAGAAAAGTGTGTCCCTGTCTCTTTGGAGCTTAATTTCTGGTAGAGGTGACACACCAAAATTAAATAAGCATGCATCAAAAATGAAGTAGATTAAAAATTATAGAGATGGAGAACAGACTGCTGATTGCTAAGAATTGGGGATGGTGTGGGGGGTTGTGAGGGGGTAGGTATGACTGCAAAGGGGTATCCTGAAGGACATCTTTTTGGTGCTGGAATAGTTCTGTATCTTGATAGCAGTGGTGGTTACGTGAATCTATCTACACATGTTGTAAAATGGCATAGAACTATACACACATTGTACCAAAGTCATGGTTTTACTACTACACTATAGCTATATAAAATGTGCCCACTGAGAGAAAGTGGGTGAAGGAAAAATGCGACCTCTCACCACTGTTTTTGTAACTTCCTGTGAATCTATAATTTCAAAATAAAAAGTGAAAAAATAAGGTGGATTGCGTGAGTGATAGATAGATACTCATTTAAGAGGACATGTCAACATTTTACCAATTTTAAGTTGACTCTACGTTGTAATAAATGCAATGAAGGAATCAAAGACTAAGAGAATAACAGAACGACCTAATTAAGGTAGGATATTTAATGAAGACTCCTTTGAAGAAGTGATTCCAGAATAAAGATGGAGTTATTCATGTAAGAGTCCAGTTCATTCTAAATCTTAGGGTAAGCATGTTCAAGGGAGGAAAGAATTAATGGTTTCCAACAATGATACAAATACTAACACGGTTGGAACCTAGTGAATGAGGGATAGAATAGAAAGGTAGGTATCTGATAATATAGGGCAAGCATCAGCAAACTTTTTGTAAAGGCCAAATAATGAATTTTAGGCTTAATGAAGACCTAGGGTCTCTGTTGCAACTACTAAGCTCTGCCTATCTAGTGTGAGAACTAGATACTACACAGATAAATGAGCACAGCTTTGTTCCATTATGACTTTATTTATAAATTGAGGCAGCAAGCTGGATTTGTCCAGGGGACCGTAGCTTGATGACTTCTGATGTAGGGTCTTGTAAAGTAAGGTGTCCGAATTTTGAGGCCAAAACTGAGTGGTTCTAAACAGGAAAATTAAGTTTACCATTAATATTTTGTGAAAAGTAGGAAGAAGATAGAGATGCAAAGTATAAAGTGTATTAAGTAAAGAGAAAAGATGGCTTGAAAAAGTTTTAGAAAATCACTGTCTTTTTTGTGAATGTTCACAAACTTCCTATGGATCTCTATGTACCCTAATACCGTATAACGTAATAGTCCTGTGGATGCAGTAGTTGTGATATGGATGGAATCAGAAGCAAGATTACCTGTGTTTAAACCCTGAGTAGGTCAGGTATCATCTGCCACTATACAGTTCATTGACCTCCCTACACCAATTTGCACTACTTCAAATAATCAGGAAAGTTCTTGTTCTTTAGTAGTCTTAATAATATTTTCCAATAAGATAGCCTTAGAATCAGGATTTCTGTCTGACATTTCTGGGATTCATATAATATTCTTCTTGCTGTTTAACAAATATATTTGGCTTTTGGCTGTCATTATTATGCTATTACTTCATCATCTGTGTATACTCTGATCTCTGATATTTTCCTCTTTCATATTTTCTATCATTTTCTAGGTCAATGATTATCTTTATACTCTTCAAAAAAGCTTGGGGGGAATACATTGAATCTGTGGATAGGTAGAAGAATAATTTCAACATGGAACCTAAATTTTTAAAAATGATTAGCGGACTGGTTATTTAGGATCACCTGGAAATATACACATATAATTATAATATAATATAGGAATTTAGTGTATGTATTATTAGAACCCAAATGCATGATGAATTATTTTTCCATTAAGTTAGGTACAGTAGATTGGGTTGAGAAGTTTCCTATTTTTTTTTTTCTGATTAGCCTTGTTTAATAGAGATCTTGAAGGATAAAATCTGCTTTTTCTAGCCTCTCTTTTAGCTAGGATCTTAATATTGTTAGGTCTTTCCAACCAGTGCACTCCCATGATATTTTATTTGTAACTGAGTAAAGCTGATCTATTTGTTCAGCTCATACAATGTAATTCTGGAGCCAGCAACATCATTAGTGTCTTTGTGATACCAAGATCACATCTTAGGTACTGTGTTCCTAGAGACAAGAGTTAAAGCTGAAATCTTTGATTCTCTAGCTTCCTCATTGTTGCAGAACTATCTACTCTCCTTGGTGACCAGTTCAGCCACGGTACTGTGGGAGTCATTTCCATAGGCTACGGTTATGGCCTGCTCTTCTCGCTTTTCCAGTGATTTTGTAAATACCTAACAGCCTGTATCTTACTCTTTTCTGAATAAAATAGCTGCAGTATCTATGGACTCTGACACTGAACTTTGGTTGTTACTGTGTTTGATACAGAAATTGTTGCAGATAAAAACTCAAGGACAGGGATTTCTAATTACTTACCTGGCCTCATTGGGTTTGAAGGCATAAGAGGTTGGGATAGTAATAGTTTTCAATGTCCAGAAACAAAAAATAGTTAATATTTAAATTATGCCTTTAGAGGACCAAGTGACAGAGGCAATAACAATATGATGGGCAAAAAGATAATAAGAACAGTATGGTAGGTGACCTATTTCTAACTGCACTGCCAAACATAAAGAAAGAAAGGGACATATTCAAATTTAAAAAGAATAATGTTTATTTTTGAGAGAGAGAGACAGAGTGCAAGTGGGGGAGGGGCAGAGAAAAAGGGAGACAGAGAATCTGAAGTAGACTCCAGGCTCTCAGCTGTCAGCGCAGAGCTGGGGGTCAGGCTTGAACTCATGAACCGTGAGATCATGACCTGAGTCAAAGTCGGATGCTTAACAGACTGAGCCACCAAGGCTCCCCCATATTCAAATATTTAAATTAGTTTCAGAGAATATTAAACTAAGATTTCTCTAAAATAACTTCTTGTATCCTGTATTTTCAGCATTGGTGTAGTAAAAAATCAAACGCTAAGACTGATTCTACTGGTCAAACACTAAGACTGATTCTACTGGTGACTGAAAAAATGTAGACTGAATTCACTCATCAAATTTCATATGGGAAAAGTAAGGGCAGTGCTTAGAAAGAGAGACACCCCAAGAATCAGAGTAGTAATAACTGAGAGAATCCAGATAACTAAATGTATCCTGAATCTAAAACTTGACTGAGGTTTCTGTATCATCAAACCTATCAAATCATTCTCTGTCTTATGAAGCTGGCCACACCATAGACAGATATCTGCTTCTGATTTTGCTCCTGTAGTACCTTATAACAAGATACCAATTCTCCACATCACACCCCTACTACTCCATTTGCTTTCAGATTGGTAACTATAATCAGTACTCTGCATACTGTAGGCTCAAATTTCTAAGTAAGATGGTGGAAGAGAAGGCTTATTCACCAAATAATTGTAAATTGTGCTCATTTATATCAGAGTAAAACAAGTGAATATGTGTAGAACTAAATTGCCAGAGAGGGAAGAATGTACTTGTAGACTGGGCTGACTGTATTGCTATGGATTCAGTATGCTAGCTCATATGACCACCAGTTCTCAAAGGTGGCCTGTGATGAATGGAGTTGACATCCCTGAAATTCCATGATGTGATGTAGACAGAATTATGACAATGACTTTGAGCAGATTTACCACGTGTGTTCATATCCCTGCCTCCTTTCCCTATGGCCTTAGAGGACCTGGAAGACATTCCTTTCACCGAAGCACTGACTGAGTAGAGCACCAACATTTTTGAAAAGTGCTTGACCTTTTTAGGTTGAAGATGAAAGTAGGAAATATGGATATTGATAGAAGATCCCTGATTTCAGAGAAAAGGTTGGAATCTGAGAGCACTTAAATAAAACTTAAGTGTCAGAAGCCAGGTGGCTAAGATTGTCCAACAAGTAGTAGGGGGCAAAGTGGTAATAGAATTGCTTGACTCAACTGCATATTAGTAATGGCTAACTGATTATGAAGCTTTTAATGAAGTAAAAAAGGCAGCCATCTAAGGCAGTTTTGTTAGTATAACAAAAGAACTCTAAATCTGGTGACCAGACACCTGACTTAATCACAATAGCAAACAGCACCCAAGTCCCAATATTCAGATAAGTTATTTTTTAAACATTTTAATGTTTATTTAATTTTGAGAATGAGAGAGAGAGAGAGAGAGAGAGGGAGGGAGAGAGAATGAATGAATGAATGAATGAATGAGTGGGGGAGGAGGACAGAGAGAGGGAGATGAAGAACCTGAAGCAGGCTCCAGGCTCTGAGCTGTCAGCACAGAGCACAATGCGGGCTCGAACCCACGAACTGCGAGAGCATGACCTGAGCTAAAGTCAGACACTTAATCAACTGAGCCACCCAGGCACCCCAGATCTAAGTTATTTTATAAAGATGGAGCTCTTTAGTGGCTAAAATGAACAACTCAAGAGACTATAGATGCTGGCGAGGATGTGGAGAAACGGGTACCCTCCTACACTGTTGGTGGGAATGTAAACTGGTACAGCCGCTCTGGAAAACAGTGTGGAGGTTCCTCAAAAAACTATCAAT
>CM053578.1:27226227-27275707 GCA_028646485.1 Cryptoprocta ferox | reverse complement strand
AAAAAAAAAAAAGATGGAGCTCTTTATATTAAGGATAATCAATTTTCTATGAGAAGACATCCTAAAATAATAAGTTTGGAGCCATTTACCAGTATGATTATGCACTAAGGACAGTATAGCACTACTATTGATTGTTGAACACTGTCTTTAAAATGATGCTACTTCTTAGGGATCTATACATTACTACAGTCCAGCAGTCAGAATGGGATCTGTAGGAAAAAAAATGAGCATAATAAATGGATGTCTGGCACCCAAGTTTGTCTTATAGTGAGTTAACAGAGTTCTCAAACCCACTCATGGTTTTTACCATAGTTCTTGTGTTATATGATTCAAATATCCTCACCAACTGTCAGAATCCCTACATTGGTTTCCACCCATGAAGTAAGGACTGTTGTGACATGAACTGAGGACTTGAAGTCCTGGAGTTAAGCTTCTTTATCAAAGTATCATGTTCTTGGGGAATTACAAAATCAATGCCACCAACTTATCCTTGAAAGACACAGTGGTGCAGTGTCTTTCTTATTTCCTTTTAACTGGGCTGCTCGTCCCACACAGAAGACAAATTAATCTTAGAAAATTAAAGTAGATTATCATACCTTTAACAAGGTGTAACCACAAGTAAACCAATTGTTTCAGGTATTATTTCAGGGTTAGAGCAAATAAGCATAGCTCCTGGTACTAAGTATGCAGTTATTGATCAAACAAATATATATATATTTTTTTCTAATCCAGTAGACATAGAGTAACAGAAAGTGTTTGCTTCCTCATGGTAGAGACAGCAGTACACCTTTATTATCTTTCTTACTCTCCATCAGGACCATGATTTAAATCTGAGAGACCTTGATCATTTTATCATTCAGGGCATCATGTAAATTCACTGTATGATATAATGTTGATAGGACCTGGTGAGCAGTAAGTCGCACATGTTTTTGATACCTTAGTGAGACATTTTTGCTATAGAATGGGACATAAACACTATGAAAATTAAGGAGTGTTCTACTTTTGTGAGATTTCTGGTATCTGATGGGCTAGGTCATAGTGGAATACCTACAATAAAAAGAAAAATAAGTTGCTGAATTTCATACACCTTACCTCTAAGAAAGAAGAATAGCGTGTGGTAGATTTTAGAGAAAATTTTGCCAACTTTAAAACTTCCACCTCTGAGTAGAGCACAGACTAAGGAAGGTTATCTGGCTGACCTAGGTTACAGTTCAATTAGCTCTGCCATTTAGTTCTTATGATTTATCAGAACCAGACATTAAGTGTTTATTGTATATTAGGATACCATTCTGAGCCTGTAAGCATAGATAAGAGAACAGTTTCAAACCCCTAAAATTTACATGTCTTCTTTGTAAAATACAGTAGGCAGTTCCTTGATACTCAGTTCTTGTAGGGATTTAACTGGTAGTGCCATCCGACACTAAATAACCATGTTGTAAACCTAAGCTATCTATCATGAATGAATGCTATGTTTTATTAATCCACAAAGTTAGGCATATGTACCCGAAATTCATCAGCAAATAAAAATGGTTCATAGAGTGACTATACATCTCAATTTGCCCAAGATAGCCTCAATTATTGTCCAAGCATTTCATCCAGTTTACCATTTTAGCATTCAGAAGAGTCCTGGGTTGAATGATATATTATGTAGTTATCAAGTAGGTCACATGAGTAAGTGAATCATTTCTTAGTATATCTACTCTTATTCTGCTGTTTCCTCTGCCTCAATCTACATCCCTGAGTTTATAGGGCCAGTTAACTGAGAAAGATAAAAATTTGAGACTGTTTTATAGATAGTTCTGAACATTGTATTAGCATATGTAAGAAGTAGACTATTGTAACATTTTAGACCAACTAAAACATTTTTCTCTTATGTACTAATATCTAAACCAACAGAGCTTAGTGGTGTGGCTTTGAAAAGCCAAAAAAAGTTAGGTATAACAATGACTAGAACCATTTTGCCTTCACCACTTCATCTTATCACTGGAGGCTGCTCATAATAGACCATTCCAATGGACCCCCTTGCTCTGTGCTTTTGAGTTGTGCTTGGCCAGTTGGGAGCACAAAGAGGAAATCAGAAGGAGAGGAGAAGGAGGTCAAGGATATTTTCTACTTCCCTTATTGCAGGCTTGCCATGGGTTGGCTATATCCTTCTATGGAAAATCCCTCCATTGTTCAAATTTCTGGTAAAAATTACCTCTCCTTGCCCTTTCTGGGCTAAGGGTGGGAGTCTGTTCCTGCCATCATTCTTTGTAGTTTCTCTACTCTCTGACTATACATTTGTCAGTAGACTATTTATTAAACACTCTTCAAATGATCCAATTTGAGTGTCTTTCTCCTGCTGGTACCCTGACTGATTCACCATGTAAAAGAAGGACAGAAGACTAGCTTCAGAGGTCCTAGGGATTGGCCACTGAGGGGAGACAAGCTTGTTAATGAAAGCAGGACACAGTCAGCCAAGCTTGGGCATGGCCAGCAAATGAGGAGAGGAGATTAGGATGTGAAAATAACATACCTCAATAGCAAATGTGAAGCCAACCACTTATAAACATTTTTTACCTTCTTTCAGGCTGAAGCTCAGTTGAGTCTGTAGGTCATTCAAGCATCATCAGGTGTAGGGTTAGGTAGGTTAATCAAATTCTCAGCTTATGTATAGGACTCTCTGTTTTATATATGCTTTAAAATGAAATAAGACACAGAGTTATATTACTCCCAAAATACTCTTTATCTTTCTCAAGGCAGTAAATCAGCAGTTTTTCAGTTGTATTTGTAATTTACTCTAGGATGTATAGACATTTTTTCCCCAGAGCCAACAGTCTTTAAAAGTTACTTTTCACCTCACCTCTTTTTCTTATGCATATATTTTAGATCTCTTAGAAGTACGAAAGGAAAAAATTTTATGACTATGTAATAATCTTTTTACAGTTCAGGTTAAGAATTCTCAGCAATTACTTTCATTTATTTTCATCTCCTTTTATCAGAGTTGCTGACCTATTCTTGATAAAAAGTTTATCTACTACTCTGATGTTAAAAACATACAAGTGTATACATAATACACACACACACACACACACACACACACACATGTTTTTTTTCTATTAGCTTTCTGCCATATAATTTTCCTGTTTTGAGTCCAGGAATCCCCAAGGCTATGCTGATATTGTTAGTATTTGTATCTAGTAATCATATAAAATTTAATTTTGCTACTAATATTTAAATTAGAAGACTGTTAGAGTCATATTTCCCCTATGGATATAGTTGTCACATAAATGAATAATTGAGTCTCAAATAATTGATCTAAGATTAAGAAAATAATAGAGAATATTCATTTAGAGTAAATATATTTGGTGTCTTATTCTCGGAAAAGGCAGCATAGTGTTACAAGTGAATTTGTAGTTTCAGTTATTTCTTCCTTCTGTGCTTAACTTTAAGAAGAGAATTAAGAGAGAAGAGGGAGGGAGATATAGGGAGGAAGGGAAGGAAACATGGCAAGAGAGAAAGGAAGAATAGGAGAAAATTTTTCCTAAAGAGTCTCCCCTTTTTAGGGAATATTCAAAAGATACCATGTTCAATCCATACACACACATACACACAAACCAAGAACATTCAATCTCTAGTCCTTGGCTAAATACAACAATAAATATTTAAAAATTCTTGGCTGTATAACAGTTATTTAATTTCAAAAAAAAAGGAAAGGAAGGAAAAGAAAGAAAAGCTAACTTGAGAATTTTTAAATTTTCAAGGGGTTATTTTTCAAGTCTAAGTAAGATGCTGTCTTACTTATAACAAACAAAAAACCCTTTTTTCTTAAGCTCCTTATTGCTTTAGTCTCATATTTGCCGTCTTATTACTTCTGAAAAGTCTAGTCAGTGCTGTTTCTAGGGGTTTATCTACCTTGATATTTACTTTGATGGACACCATCAACCATGTTATCTAATAAGTCCCATTAAAATTTGAGTTATAACTTATTTCTCAAGTATTAGTTTTCTTTCTCATTTTCTGTAATGAAATATTTGAGATTAGTTTGGGGAAAAAACCTGAAATGAGCACATTTCTAAAGTGAGTTGAATTCTGAATGAGGAAAGCTAGCCAATTCTTTTAGGCAAGATAAAAAACTGAAAGTAGCAGGCAATTTTAAATAAGCTCTTCAGTGTTCTGAAAAACATAAAATACAGAAAACAAGGGTGATAGAAAGGATAGAATGAGTTTTGGAGTTATATAAAATCCAGTACAAAAAATATTTTTAAGACATAAAAAAAGATTTCATACGAAGTTTCTCTTGCTCTCTCTCCCACACACACACAAAATCAGTGTGAGCTACAGATGTCCCCATAGACAATGCTGTATATCTCTGGACCTATGTCCACAAACTGGGATATTATCTATTTAGGTGACTTTCTTAATTTTTCATAAATGGTTGACCCAATGCTTGAGACAATCTCCATTGGTTGTTATGACAGACATCTTTTGGAATGTAGATAAAATAGCTAAATATCTAAAAACAAAATCAAACTGGTTTTATGAAAAAGATAATAGGAAGTAGTGTGCCATAGAAAATAAGGAATAGGGGTGCCTGGGTGTCTCAGTTGGTTAAGCGTCCTACTCTTGGATTCAGCTCAGCTCATGATCTCACCACTTGTGATCCCCTGGGCAGGCTGTCAGCACAGAGCCAGCTTGGGATTCTCTCCCTCCTTCTCTCTCTGCCCCTCCCCTGCTTGTGCTCCATCTCTGTCTCTCTCACTCTCAAAAATAAATAAATGTTTTAAAAAATAAAATAAGGAATAAAATGAAATTTTTAAAAATGAAATTTCTCTAATTCTTTAGAGAAATTAAATACAATTTACACTGATCTGAACAAGCCACACAATTTTCAATTTTGAAGTTAGTAGGTTGAGAGTATTGAATTTGATGGTCTCTGCTGTCCCTTCCAGGTTTAGTGTCTATATATCATACTATATGTAACGAAAAATGTTTATATATATGAATAAGAGAAGGATAGCACTAGGAGACAGACTCCCATTCTTATGAAGTAATTGAGAGTGATCAAAGTTATTTACAAATACTCTGGGTTCATAAGGGATTTATTCTTCTCTGATTCCTCTGAGGCTGTATAACTTGCTTAGGTAAAAATGATGTGTCATTACTGAGCACAAAGTTTTATACCTAACTTGTGTGATTCACCAAGTTCCCTTTTCTTCATAGTGAGAAGCAAGTAAGAACACACTGAATGAGATAAGCCTTTCTTCTGGCTGAATCCTTGAGTAAACATGATGAGCCGATGTATGTTGCATATGTAACAGAGTGAGAGATAAAATTAAGCTACTGCAATTCAGTACTAAAACCTCATTGGACCAGATATACTAGTAGAGTTAGACCAACATTATCAACTAACCATTTATTTCAACAATCTAAAGGAAAACATCCCCAAATCATTGATTCTCAACACAACAAAGGCTCTGGTCCCATAATCCTCTCCATTTACACTGATCTTCAGTTCTTCACATTCTATCAGTGTCAGTATCCAATCTCTTACTGAGTCATTTTAGGTCCACTTATGCCATAGCTCTCATATTAGACTCAATGAAGTGTAAAATCTAAGAAGGAAGAGGACTTGTTTCTTTTTACAGCTGTTATCATCAGGGTCTAGAGTAGTGCTGACACATAACAGGCATGCAATATTTATTATATAGATTCACAAGACAAAAATTATTTTTTAAACAGATACAGCAACTCTGGTCTCTGTCTCCCAAGTGGACTGCTGCACCTTTTACTATGCCAGGTAGTAGTAAGGACTCAATAAATATTTGATGAATAAATGGATGAAGGAATCTACTTCCTGTCTGTAGCATCTATCTCCTTTACCCTCAATATTTACTTGCTTATTTATTATTCATTTACTCATTCAAGACATATTAATTGAATGACTTCTATTCCCAAGATATGTTCTCACTGTTAGGAATGAAGAGAGATTTTCTCACCATAGAAGGAAAATGTTCCCACTTTTAACCTGCAAATTATAATTGGGAATGTAGAGAGCCACATTAAGCCTATAAATTACTACATGTAAAGATAATTTTATACAATGATAAGGGATACCCAGAAATTAAAATAAGGTAAAAAAATTGATTGGTCGTAGAAGACCTGGGAAAATTACATTTGAACTGGAAGTCAAATAAATTATTGGTGTGATTTCTTCTTTCTCCTCAAGAGTTTTTGATCTTTCTCCATTGCCTCTTGAAGGAAGGAGAAAAAAAAAATCAAACATGATATTTAAAACCTTCTGCCATCTGTACTGTCTTTCTAGAATTAACCCTGGCTCTTCCTTTCAGTATCTCGTTGTTAAGACTCACTGCCCTCAGAATCACCTGGGAAGCTTTTTGTCTTACAATAAATCATACCTTAGTGGTATAAGTCTTATTTTAAAAAACAAAAAAATTAAATGGGATACACAATGATTCTATTGAATTTGAACTTGAAGTTAAAACTGCCACCAAATCACTTTGGACTCCTCATGCCTCTGAATCAGCAGTTGTAGTGTTGACTGGGGTGATTAATAATTTGGACTGCCAAGGGGGAATTAGATTACTACACCTCAGTGAAGGTAAGGAAGACTGTTTCTGGAAAATAAGAGATCCCTTAAGGTATCTGAGGATTACCATGCCCTGTGATTAAGGTCAATGGAAAACTATAGCAACCTAGTCGAGGCAGGAATAGTAATAGCCCAAACCCTTCAAAAGGAAGGTTTGATTCACCCCACTGAGTAAAGAACCATGACTAACTAAGGCACTGCTCAAGGCAAAGGGAATACAGAATGGGCAGTCGAAAAGGTAATTATAAATTCCTTGTGACTAGTTATGGAAACAAGGACTGTAATTGTCCTAAGAATTTATTTCTTATTTTGTTTTGAATGTGTTTGTGTATTTAGCAACTTTGTTTTCTTTCCTCTCTTACTCTCTTATCATATAACATAAGATATATTGGCTTTATATTAGTATTCATATATTATTAATTTTATATCATAGTCTAGATTATGGGATATCAGGAGAAGAATAAACATCATTTAAGGATTTTACCTCCTCTCCTGAGGACCAGATTAGTGAATTTTTGGTTGTATGCAGCATAGTTGTATCGTGTTGGGTGGAATTATGATCGTGATTTATCTTTATTTGGAGATTAAGTATGGTTTAACAAGATGTGTATGAGTGCCAAGTGGATTTACAATGGTAATTTTATGTCAACATGCCTGGGTTAAAGGGATGCCCAGAGAGCTGGTAAAACATTATTTGTGTGTGTGTCTGTGAGGGTGTTTCTGGAAGAGATTAGCATTTGAATGGGTAGACTGAGTGAAGGAGATCACCTTCACCAGTGGGGTTGGGTATCATCTAATCCACTGAGGGTCTGAATAAAATAAAAAGGTGGAGGTAAGGTGACTTCTTGAGCTGAGACATTTATCTTCTCAGGCCCTTGGACATCAGGTATCAGTGCTTTTGGTTCTTGGACCTTTGAAACTCAGACTGGGATTTACACCGTCAGCCCCCTTCATCTCAACTCTCAGGACTGAGGCTGAATTACACTCCCAGTTTTCCTCGTTCTACTTGCAGGTGGCAGGTAATGGTAATTCCATAATGGTATGAACCAATCCTATAATGGATCTTCTCTTATCTGTGTCTGTGTCTATACCTTCTGTTGCTTCTGTTTCTCAAGAGAACTCTGCCTAATACTAGAATACTTCGCCAATTCCATTCTATACTTGTTATATAGAGTTGGCCTCATGTCTTATCCCAGTATGAGTTTCCCTTACCAAGATACCAGGAATCATCCGTAACTACTTTGTACTAAGAAACCTCAATCTAAGGTGACTAACCTTTCCTGCTGCCTAATAACATCCTGGTTTTAGTACTGGCCTTTTGACATTCTAGTAAGTGATTGTTCATCCTACTCCACACTCATTAGGTGCTTAGAAAAGGTTTAGGAAATTTAAATTAGTTAAATATATTGCTCCAAACATGTTTGAACATAAAACTGGCAGTGCAGTAGCCATTTTTAATACACAGATTAATACATTTTATTCTTCTTCCCTCCCCAGTACAATAATGCAAATAATTGCCCAAAACATGCTAGAAGGCTACCTACAGAAAACTCCCTATATTTCAATAGAAGACAAGATGACTTACCCATTTGCAACAATTACTCCTCTTTCCTCCAAAAGCATTTCTTGTAAAATCTAATGTTATTGTAAGCACTCTTCATTTTTATTAACATGGATCTTATATAGATGCTGAAGTACAAGCTGGATAAAAACTGCACTTGTTAGAATTTTGTTAGTTTCAAATTAAAAATAAATAAGCTCCCCTAAGATAGTTTTGTCAATTATTTCTAAGAAATATTACACTAAAGACTTTTTTTTTATTTGTATGTCAGAGTTTTTTGTTTTTTTTAAACTTACAAAAATAAACTCATTAGTCTGTTCTGGTCTATTGAACTATCCAGATATATTACTGTCAAATATTGTATAATCTTGTGTTCAGTTTTGAGCTAGTATGGCTTTAGATCTTGCAACAAATCTCACCAAAACATGCATTAATAAACAGTACTACAGATTCCATTCAGTGTCACAAGCCATTTGTTGTTCAGTTGCATGGTTATATCACTTTTTAAGGATTTGTCACATATCCTGAAAGATCATGCAATTACTCTTATGTAGATTCACTGAATTAGCCTGTAAATAATGTAACAAATCATTAAATTGAAATACAAACTCAAAGCATTTGAAAATGAATCTATCATATTACATTAAAAACCTTAAAACGTGAATGGCGGTAAGCAAAGTACAGGATGAATGGAAGGTATTTCCCATTTTGGAGGGCGGGAAAATAAGGAAATGTGTGGACTCCCTAAGACTGAGGAGGGAAGATTTTGTTGGCAAAATTCGAGCCTTAACTCTGGCTTACACAATAAGGCACGTGGATATAGTTGCATGAGATAAGGGAGAGGTCACTGTTGTTTCCCAGTCTTAGACTATACTCCATCTGACTTCATTCCCCACTCCTCCCTAATGTTGATAGGCAGTTCTCTTTGATATTTTGTTCGGGTGGTGATATGTGTAGACATATGTTCTTTCCAATCGATGCAACTCTCCTCAAGACACCTTCATTTCTCTGAGGAAAAAGCGGTGTAAAATTAAATATTTATATCACCAGTAGTCTTGGTTTAGGGCAGGGTATCTCAGGCTTGGTAACTAGTGACATTTTGTGTCTGATAGTTCTTTGCTGTGGAGAGTTGCAATATGCACTATAGGATATTTGGCAGCATCTCTAGTCTACCTTCTAGATCTTGGTAGCAGTCTACAATTGTGGCGATCCAAAAGTCCTTAGAAATTTCCATATGTCCTTGAGTGGAGGGGAAGGGACAAAGCCATACATGGTTCAGCACCACTGAGTTAGATCAGTTGCAATGTTATATTATTGGAAATATATGCTAGAATCAGTTTGTTGGAAATATATGCTAGAATCAGTTTGATTTAGTTTACTCTGTATTTGAAAATTATAACAGAGTTATCTATGGAAGCTGTTATAAAGAAAGGCCAAAATACCACCACATCATCTTTTCCAATCATTTAGAAATATTAGAAATCATCTTTATATGGTTTTGATTATTGATCCAATATGTAGTGTTTATGGCCCAGCTTGTAAAATAAGATACTCAGATGGGATGGAATACAGGAGAGTTGTTATTTATTGTTTACCCCAACTAGGACTGTCTTTCTAGCAAGAATAGATCTTGTACTAATAAAAGCAAAACTGTGCAGAGTCCCCACAAATCCATAAATTCTTTTAGATTCTGTTGTGGAGTGATCATCCATGAGTTTGTCTAGATACTAAATTATATACTCTAAATTATTTTTAGCGTATATTTTAAGGATTCTATTTTTTCCTGCTTGCAACATATTCTAAACTTTGAAGAGAAAGTTTATTTTTTGTAGCTAGTTGCTTTCACAATCTGTTTTAAAATCATGAATTTTACCATTTTATTGCTCAAAAGTTTTAATGACCTGACTTATTATGGAACACTGAAATGATTTCAAAAATAATTTGAGCATTATGGAAATGAAAAAACAGAGTTTCATCCATACCTCCCTCTAAACATTTAATGTTACATTTCTTTATATTTAAAATGCTACCTTTATGTATGCTGGAAAGGTAATAGAAGTCAAGTGTTGTTTGCTTAGTGTAGTATCTTCACAATGACAAGATAGCTCTGAAGAAGAGATCTGGGAAGTCATTTATAACCCTTTTCAAGGTTTAATTTTGTCCCTGTTCTCAAGAAACAAGGCCTGATTTCTGTGTCATCTGTGAGTGTAAATAAAACAATAAAAAGTGTCTATCTATAAGAAGTGATCCTAGGTATGGGAATAACTTATTTGATCTTTTAAAAAAGATATTAATGAGGCTGGATCTGGTCTTTTGAGAACTCTAGTGATAGAGCAGAGAGTAAGGTTTCTCTAATATCTATGGTGCTCAATATTTTGACTCAATTAAACTAATAATTTGTTATCTAACTAAAGTCACCTTCATGTCTTCACATTTTTTAAAGCTTCTTTATTTATTTTTGAAGGATAGAGAGCATGAGTGAGTGAGAGGCAGAGAGAGAGGGAGGGAGAGAATCCCACGCAGGCTCCGCACTGTCAGCACGTAGCAAGATGTGGGCTGGAGCTCACCTGAACCATGAGATCATGGCCTGAGCTGGAGTAGGATGCTTAATGGGCTGAGCCACCCAGTCGCCCCCATGCCTTCACATTCAAAATCATGATTTTATTGCCATTTTGTTGTTTTTCTGGGTTTTTTTTTTTTTTGTGATTCTTCTCTGTTTCTTTCTTCTTCTCTTGCTCTCTTTCTTTGTTATTAATGAGTTTCCCTAGTATTCTTATTCTCTCTCTCTCTCTCTCTCTCTCTCTCTCTCTCTCTCTGGAATGGTCTATTATAGGTTTTAGATTTGTGGTTACCATAAGGTTCATATATAGCATCCTGAGTGTATAGCAGTCTGTATTAAGTTGATGGCCATTTAAGTTCAAACACATTCTAAATAAACCAACTTTTAAAAAAACCCTTCTTCCATGTTTTATGTACATGCTGTCATGTTTTACATCTTTTTATTCATAATTTTCTTACATCTAATTTTGGACCCAGAGGGTATTATGCTAAGTGAAATGAGTTAGACTGAGAAAGACAAATACTGTGTGATTTCACTCATATGTGGAATCCAAAAACCAAAAGAAATGAATAAAGAAACAAACAGAAAGCAGAAACAGACCTATAAATAAAGAGAGCAAACTGATGGTTGTCAGAAGGGAGTGGGTGGGTAGATGGGCAAAATGGGTGAAAGGGAGAGAGCTACAGGCTTCCACTTAGGGAAAAAATAAGTCATGGAAATAAATGGGACAGCATAGGGAATATCGTCAATGCTACTGTAACAGTGTTGTGTGGTGGCAGATAGTAGCTACACTCTTGGTGAATACCGCATAACATATAGAGATGTTAAATCACTATGTTGTACACTTGAAAGTGATGCAACATTGTGTGTCAACAGTCAGATTTAAAAATAATAAGATATAAAATAAGGTCATGGTTTTAAATCAGACACATAATTATAGAAAAGAATTGGTTATTTACTGGAAAAAATATGATTTACAGTGCTTTGAAGTGTATCGCTAATTACCTGTCATATCAGAGTGACTTAGAAACATTCAGATACCCAAGATTGGTTGCAAAAAAAGCCAGTCCACAATGAATCCATGAGTTTTCTCAATGAGTAAAAACTATACATATATACATATATACACATAACATCTAAACATATAAATACAAATACGTATAATGTGTGTATCTGTTGTTTTGTATCTATTCTGCATCTTTATTTATTATCTATACCAAAAGAGAGAAAGGAGAAGAGAGAAGAGAAAGAGAAGCAGTTTAAACGAGTAAAAGAATCTGGTTCAGAATTCATTCACCAAGAGTTTTCTTTAACTTACACCTTAGAGATCTTCAGAGCAAAAGTTTTCTTGATCATTTTAACTTTAAGAAGTGCTACGTGATATTTATGCATGTGTGTATTCATCCTTTTCTTCCCCTACTTGACAACATTTAGCATCCTAGAAAACGTGTTTTGCAGAACAGACTTGGGGGAATTGATTGCTTTCATCCCTATTTGACTGAAATATCATCATATTTTCTGTTAGTCTATACGGGTAAGATGGTCTTGGATTTGGAATCAAAAGACCTGGGCTTTATTTCTCTATTTTCAAAATGACTGACTTTTTGAGGCTCATATTTTTTTTGTGATGATGTACAGGAAAGTAGATAATATTTATGAAAGCCTTTTATAATCTTTAAAGTGCTTTACAAGTGTTAATTCTTCTTACCAGCTATTATCAAGCTCAACCTAAGAGCCTCTAAAATGTTACCTATATCACTCAAATTTCTTCAACTATATAATGACATATTCCTTAAATCCCTTCTGTTAATGCTTTGGCCTCCCTCTTGCAAAATAGCAAGAAACAGTTATATGTTCCAATTCCTAAGAGGTTGAGCACTTCCACAAACAACAGTCAGAATAGGGAAAAAAGAAAATTAACGGTTTTCTGCTAATGACTCATATTAGGCCTCTTTGGTGGTCTAAAGCAATGGATTACATCTTTTTATCATTTCTTCCATCTGCCTGTCACAGGACTACAAGGGTGATTGCTAGTTTTGTTGTTAAAAATGTCACCCCCATTTTTTCAGAATCTTTAAAAGTAAACACAGGAAAAGTGGTGTATACCTGTCATTTAGATCAAATAAAACAAAGGTCGATGGAAATACATTTCTCGTTTGAAGGGGCTCCCCTGCTGATTTTGTTTATCAGAAAATGGCAAGTTTTTGTTCCTAATGGACTCAAATTTAAATAAAATCTGACCCTGGAAATAAAAGCAGCCATTATGACGAAATAAAATTATATACTTTGGAGGAGAAATTGAATTAGAATGCTGACTTTCTTTGGTTAAATTCTTTTACATAAGGTAATGAGTGAGAGGGAGAAAACTGTTGGATAAAGTGAGCATTTTAAAAATCAATAATTGCTTCTAATTTACTTTTAAAACTTTGTTTCAGACTTCATAGAGTATCATGAATTATACCGAAATTTGTATATTTGCTTTACACAGGAGTTTAGCTGAAGCCAAAAGGGCAAACTGATTTGCATTTTGGTAGTTCTTCTTAGCAAATAAAATTCTCAAAAAAAAAAAAAAAAAAAAACAAGATTGTGATGGCTTAAGTCTCACTATTTTTTGAAAACTGGAGTCATTTAAAGATCAAAGAACATTGGGAAAAACATATTTGAAAACTGAAGAAAATACTATAGATCATATATGATCACATTTGATTTTAACTAAAGTCCATGTTAGCTTAAAAAAAAGAGGCTCTGACATTCATGTGATTTTAGTAAGAGTTTATATTAATACTTTGATAGGGAGCCTCTCAGAATCACTACTGCTCTTCTTGGCTTCTTGTTTTGAGAAAATTGACTTTTATTCTGATCGTGTTGAGAAGAGTAGTTCTGAATTGATGAAATTTAATACAGTAAGACACTTTTTATATTGAAACTCCTTAATTCATTGTGGGGGGGGACAAGCCAAAGTGTATATTTGTGCTTTGAATAGGTATGCTTGTCCCTTAGAAAAATTAAATATTTATTATAGTTACTTTGGATAGAATAGAAGTAACACAGTCATGACTTCTGCAGTTAATAGAGAGCTTAAAAGAATATCTAGACCAAAGCCTTCCTTTTTGGTTAAATAACTTATATTTGTCCACATTAAATTATTTATTGACGGCCACCTTTTTAATTATGACACATCTCAGACTAGAATCAACATGTAATGGAAATAAACAATCTTTGTAATAGGACAGTTCTGGAAACGAAATTCCCCTATTTATTAGCTGTACCGGTTCACTTCCTCAGAATCTCAGTCTCCTTTTACCGTATTTTCCCATAACGCTCTGCTGAGGATTTGATAAGACAATGTTTTAAAAATTACCTGATATATATAATAGATACTATATTAATAGACTCATTGATCAAATAAATATTCAAGGAGTAAATTAAATGTATCAGACTTTGTTCTAGGTGATGAGGCTATTGCAAAGAAAAACAATTAACTTTATTTCTACTCTCATGGAATTTATCTTGGTTGGGGTGAGCTCATAGAAAACAATAAAAATAGAAACATAGTTCTAGAGCCAGAAAAATACCAGTAAGACCATAGAACTAAATGTAGTGATAGTCACCAAGAGTCTAGTGACAGGGAGGCTACTTTCCACATGGGGGTCAGGAAGATGGCTCTCAGATGGAGAGTCATATGTGGGATATATGGAGATTCACATATTCATATGCGAATGGTAAAAAGTATTAATTGAATTTGAGTTGAGCACGGATTGAAAGAAGGAGCCGTGGTAGTCATTAATATGTTCATAGACTGTAGATCTAAAAGTTCCCAGAACAATGTTGTCCTTCATTCCATTATGCCCTTATAAGAGTACTAAAGGAAGTATTTATGAGTGTTACACATTCAATAATTGTTTTGAAAATTTTTGAAATAAATCATTCATTACTTGAAATTAGGAAAAGTAACATTTTAATAGCCTGTAAATTCATTATATTTAATTACTATAATAGATGAGCAATATTTAAGGACTTTTGAGTCCTCACCTGAAATACATACCTTTCCTCTAGGAGGATACATTTACATAAAATCACTATAAAAAAATCCATTTACATAACACATGGAGTATTTCAAAGACAAGACGTATTAAAACACTACCTAGTTTCTTTCTTTTTATTTTCAAGAATTCAGTTGATAGCATGTGTTTATGGCTTGCTTAGGGAAATCCAGAAACCACCTCAGCTTCAGAGTGATATCTGGAGTCCAGAATAAACCCTGAGAATGTTTAGAATTGGGTGTTTTTATATACCAGCCCACGTCATTTTTGGAGTTCATGCCCCCAACCTGTTTTATTCCTATATCCTAAGGGATAGAGTGATTCACAGTCGTTGGTGTGTTTCCAAGGATTGCATCTGGCTCTTCAGGAATCTTCATATTCTTATTTTTGCATGGCAGAGAGAGAGACTGCTGAATGGGGTCATCCTGATCTGAGGAAATGGCATGAGAAGCAAGGAAACCGATATATCCCAATGTTTCCTGCCAAGAAGAAATTACACAATTCTGGGAAAATAGGCAATCTTTGTTCTAGTGCAATGAACAATTTAGTTAGGATTTTTTAATCCTAAGATTTTTGTTTACAAAACGCAAGAAAAAAATGCACTCCAAACTCCATGCTTTAGAGGAAGAACAGGTCTGAATATACTTCTAGTCCACAAGACTAAATGTTTACTAGCACAAGAAAAGAGTCTCCTCACCTCCGTGACCAGAGTTGTTTGATGATTTTAATCTATAGCTTGTGAATGCCTTAGGAGCCACAGAAAACACCACAGCTAATCCAATTAGCTAAAGCCTGAAATGCTTTCCCTGCGGATTCCGCTGGTTTCCAAAGTACTTTCTCAAAAATCCAGTATTTCATGTACTTGCACATCAGTCATTTCTCTTTGTGTGCATCCAAACTGGATATGCTCAGATTGCTTCAAAATGGACCATCTTTCTCTTCCCACTCACTCTGACTCATATGACCCATTCTTAATGATTAGATTCCTAGGGCCAACATTTTAAAGGGCCACCCTTCTGTGTATGCAGTTAACACATTTCAAATGCCAATTGGCATATGTGTCTTCCTGTGGGGTAATTAGGCATGCAAATGTAGTAATTGCACATGCAAATTTCCCAGCCCATAAAGAATGGGAGTTTTCAAAACTCAGTCCCAGAGTGGTCTCTCACCATCTCTCTGGAAACTCCCTTCATTTGAAGCCAAGACTCAGGATGAGGTCCCAATTAGTGTTTATCTTTAGCTACTTCTGTGATTTTAGTATTTTTATATTTCAGAATTTTAATCTTTTTTCCCTTTAATTTTAAAATGTGTACTTTTTTCCATTCTCTATGTTGAGAACCCTCCTGTATAAACCATATGAAGCTGAAACATTGCTAAGGGCCAGTTATACTTGGTGATCAGGATTTGTGTCAGGTGCATGTTTTTTAAGCTCCCTAAGGGATTGCTATGTGAGTTTAAGGAAAGTAGCTCTGCAGTGAGTGTCAAGAGACCAGAGGTCACACTAGTTCTATGACCTTAAACAAGACCCCCTAATCTCTCTGAGTTACAGTTTTCTTGTTGGAGGAGGAGGAGTTTTGTGGTCATCTTATTTTATTTTCTATGATCTTGCAGTTCCTCTACCATTTAAAAAATTCTATGAACTGTAAAAATAAAGGTCATATTTTCTGGTCATTGTTCTTTAAACACAGAGAACTGAGATCCCTTAGTGGCACATCAAGATATCCTCTGATGGGCTGAGGTACGTAGGCTCTTGAAGCATTTCAAAGTGCTCTTCCATTTAAGCATCACCTCGTAATCCACAGATTCTATCCATTTTCTGTTCTTTGGGGTTTTACTGGTTTGGTTCTTAAAAGGTTGTCCTAGACAAAACAAAAAACAAAAAACACCTTCATATAAGGTTTTGGTGAGCCAATTGGTAACTTTGCTTAGATGTCACATAGATACCTGACTGGACAGGACCTTAAGAATCATTTGGTCCCAATTCATTATTTCGCAGAAATATATAAAAGGTCTCAGTTAACTAGTTAATTATTTCTCTCTGTCTCTTTTAAATTTACTTTTTCTTATCTTAGAAAACAACTAAGACTTAGTCCATTTGAATTTAACTTTGAAAAATACTTTTTAAATTTTATTTTTAAAAATGTGCTTAAGATATTGGATGTCTCTATGTGTAAAATTCAAGGATTTGCATTCATGTCATTTTAGAATTTTGTCGTGATGTAAAATGCTGCATTGGGCTATGCTGACTGAATGCGAACAGCTCAGTCTATAGATGCTGTTTCTATCATATTTGTTTAAAACTCAAGGCATCAAATTGACGGTCTTTTGTTGCAAACCCCCAACTCTGGTGAATAAAGGGGTTTACTAGAAGAATAATGGATAATCGGAAAATACAAGGTGTACAAAAAAAATGTGACCAAGTCCAGCAGATTTCTGTCTTTGGGGGTCACAAAAACTCCACTTCTCTCTGCATATCACTTTCATTTTCCACTTTCTCCCAGTATTTTTCTTTAAAGTCCCATAAATCAAGGCTTAGGTGAGGAGTGATTTTCAGGATTTTGCCCACAATGCCTTGCCTTACATGCTCTAGCCCTTCATCTTCTCTGTCTAATCATGATAATTTTCCTGTTTGCCTCCTCTACTCCTGTTACCCTGGTTTCCTCACTGATATTCCTGAAACATGCTTAGCTGGCATTGTTGGGAGTTCCTTCTGCCCGGAACTCCATTGTGTATTTGCTTGGATAAACCTTTCTTATATCCTTCGTAGACTTTGCCCAAATATTATCTTTCCACATTAAAACTGTGACTTGCCTCATCTCTGCCCCAGCAATCATGACCTCCCTTAGCCAGTTTTTATTTTCTTCACTTCACAGGATTTAACACTTTCTCATATATAATATGTCTTACTTATTAAGTTTATGATTTATTGGGGTGCCTGAGGGGCAAGTTAGGCATCTGACCCTTGATTTCGGCTAAGGTCATGATCATAGGGACATGGGATTGAGCCCCATGTTGGGCTAATGTGCCGAGTGTGGAGCCTGCTTGGGATTCTCTCCCTCCCTCTCTCTGCCCGCCCCCCCCCCCGCTCATGCACTCTTTCTCTCTTTCTCTCTTAAATAAATCAATCAATAGTATATGGATTATCATCTGTCTCTCTCACAAGATCATAAGCTCCAAGAATTGGTTTTATATATCTTTTTTTGTATATTGGTGGGTCCTAATTGGTTAGAAGAGTGCCTAGCATATACCAGGCTTTCAATAAACGTTTACTGAATTAATGAATAAATGATGCTGTCTCTCTCTTTAACTCCATAGATCCTTAGAAGTTCAGAGCACTACCAACTGTTTCTCAGTTTAAATTATCAACTGAAAAAATAGAATATACTCTGCCCAGACAAGATGATTTTTCTTTTCTCTAAGGGTCCACTTGTGGTCAAATCTCTTGAGGCCAACATAAGTGCATTCCTTGACACTGTCCCACACAGAAGAGATTGTTGTCAAGGACATATTCTCTGAGAAGCAGGTTGTAAGGAAGAGAAGATTTCTCCCTGCCCCATTCCTCTTCTGACAAATCTCTGCTGTACTAGATTATTTCTACACTCACATACATACAGACACAAAGAGATCATATTTGATTTAAGATATTAAAATAAGGATGAGGATTCATCAAATTTGTGTTTTATTTTAATGACAGAACCAAAGTAGATAGTCCCTAAAAAGAGCTGAGGTGATTCAGGTGCAGAAGTATGTATATTATACTGGATTCATTTCTAAAAATGTTTTCAATGTCATCAAAGAATATTCACTTAGAAATTGAGAGCTGTAGGTTCTAACCTCTGTTATGCCACATTGTGTGACCTTGTACAAATCCTGTCACTTTGTTGGCTTTTAATTTTTTCAAATGTAAAATGTGAGTGTTAAACTAGATGATCTTATCATTCTACATATGATTCTATGATTTATATCATTTCTAAAAAAGAAGAAACTGATTAGCTCAGGCAATTTTATGAAGAAAAGAAATGAACCAAATAATTTGTTTGTTGACCTATAACTTGTTAGATATCTATTTCCAAAATGAGAGTTGTCATCCATCATCATCATTTTGTTATATGATAAAATAAAGCATAGCAATGGTGTCATTTGGAGAACTGGTCAAATGCTAATGTGATTGGTGGTGATTTTACAATAGTGCCCTGATACTTACGCAGTTGACTTTGCTTCAGTTGATGTTGATTACAATTAACTGAAAAAAATGCAGGTAGAATAAAATGAAAGAGGAAATAAGCATTGAAAACAGAGATACATATATCCTTAATTTTTAAAATTTTAACGTATGTTTATTTTGAGAGATAAAGAGAGAAATGTGAGCAAGGGGGATGGGCAACATGAGAAGAGAGAGAGAATCCCAAGCAGGCTCTGCTCTGTCTGAACAGATCCTGACAGGTGCTTTGATCCCGCGAACTGTGAGATCATGACCTGAGCCGAAATCAGGAGTCGGACACTTTAACTGATTTAGCCACCCAGGTGCCCCTATTCTTATTTTTTTCACGTCTATTTATTTATTTTTTGAGAGAAAGACAGAGAGAAGGGGAGGGGCAGAGAGAGGAGAGAGGGAATCGCAGCCAGACTTTGCACTGTTAGTATAGAACCCAGTGCAGGACTCAGTCTCATGAACCATGAGATCATGACCTGACCAAAATCAAGGCTCAGATGGTTTAACTGACTCAGCCATCCAGGTGCACCCCCCCTTCTTAAAAAATTTAAAGAAATCTTATCCAATGCAGTTTCTAAGCATGAATATCAATGAATACACATTGTCTCTCCAGCTAGACTCTAATAATCTTAGACTTTTTCTGACTTTAGAATATCTCCCTCAAGTGTGTCATTCATAAAAGATATTAATAAGAATTTTATAATTCTGTGATGAAATGGTATTTTATGAGCAAATCATAACTCTCAATATGCTCTCTCCATACTTGGATCTTTAATAATTGTCAAATAGATTATTTGTGTATATCTTTACATTCTTTTATTCAGTCTTCCAATGAATATTTATTAAGGCCTGTGTAAGTACTAAGCATCAGAGAAAATCACATGAAGAAGACAAAATTCTTGCCTTTAGAGAATTTGTATTCTGGTTGGTAGGTTTGAATTGTCAACAAATATTAATGCTAGATGTACATAAACAAATTTCTGGAAACATTGAATAGGATGGGAATAATTGAGCTTATTCTTAACCACATACCAAATGGAGGAGATGATGCTTTCTTAGAATTAACAATATAGTTGAAAGAAGCAAGGACTGGCTACTCAAGGCTGAGGAAAGAACTGTTTGGCGATGACAATGAACAGGTTCAATGCTCAGCATTTCACTGCATGGAGTTTACATGTGTGTGTGGCAGGGTTGGGGGGAAGAGTGGGATGCACTCACTGAAAGAGAAGAGTAAGCAGAGGGTTTCCAATGATCTTTCCAAAGAAGGGAAATTCTAATCAGTGGGTTATCTTCTTAATATGTACATTTTAAAAATATCATTTTGGCAGTGTCAAGAATGTCCATTTAGAGCATTCACAGAATAGTGAAGGGCATTAATGAATCTAAGCATTATTTGCTGATATGCTAGCTGAAAGCAGTGTGTTTTTTAAAAAAAGTTCTGAGCATGGGGCTCCTGGGTGGCTTGGTCAGTCAAGCGTCTGACTCTC
The DNA here is from genome assembly GCA_028646485.1 of Cryptoprocta ferox. NCBI lineage: Eukaryota > Metazoa > Chordata > Mammalia > Carnivora > Eupleridae > Cryptoprocta > Cryptoprocta ferox. The sequence goes on along the minus strand of CM053578.1, from coordinate 27,255,254 downwards.
AGTTTCGGCTCAGGTCCTGATCTCAAGGTTTTATGAGTTTGGGCCCCACATGGGGCTCTGTACTGACAGCATGGAGTCGACTTGGGATTCTCTCTCTCTCTGTCTCTCTCTCTCTCTCTCTCTCTCTCTCTCTCTCTCTCTCCCTCCTCCCCCTCCCCCTCTCCCCCTCCCCTGCTCACATTCTCTCTATATCTCTCAAAAGAAATAAATAAACCTAAGGGGAAAAAAAAAGTTGTGAGCAAGCCTTCATCATCCTGCTACAGTTCCTATACATTCATAATTTATGCTTCATTATTTAAATTGAATTTGTCAGTCTGTGTTTCTTAAAACTAATACATCATTATTGTAGTTAATAAAACTTAATAACTTCAAAAGGCTGTAAGTATATATATCATTTTCATCACCATACCTATTATGTCTCATAATATACCAAGAAAAAAAAAGCCTAAGAAACCCCCTCTATCATGTTATAACTAGAACTCCTACTCTTGATTCTCTCTTACCTGCTGGTGTGGACAGCAGAGTGATGACCTCCTCCTTTATGTGAGTCATGTTGCAGAACAAAAGTGAAAAAGAAATAGACCTACCACACACCTGAACAAAGGCTCCAAAGGTGTTCTGGGCTCTACTCAGGGGGTCTAGGGGAACACTCTAGTAGGTTTGCATTAAGCTCTAGGGGCATACTCTAATAAATTTAAAATTAGAAAAAGCAAACATGCAAGCAAAATTCAAGCACATTGTTGCATCACAACATTTCTGTCTGGTGTAGTGACATTCGCGAATTGTTAGTGATGATGTTTTTATTACTGCTAATGATAATGGTGATGATGACGATGATGGAGATGATATTCCTATCATAATGACAAAATTTGACCTTTCTGGTTCATTTTAGGTATATGTCTCCTTCAGTATCCAATTTAGTGAACCATGAGTATGCTCAAACCCTCATACAACCGATTATGAAAAACTTTTTTCCTTGAACCATAATCCTAGCTGGAACAACATAATACTAAAATACCCATTAAACGCTTCCAACTTTTAAACCCAGTGTACATTATTGCAGGTTACTATTTTTTTTTTGATGATTTCTTAATTTGCACCTAGCCTAAGTGGTACATACACAGTCAAGTTAATATTACCTCCTGCAAGGCTGAACATTTCCCTTGAGTGATTTTCCCATCCAGAGAATGTGTGAGGATGCCTATGTGTGCACTTGCATGTTGGTTTTTCATTTGGTAATTCTTTTTATATCTTTATTTCTCTCCTATTGTAGAAGATTTTTATTGGAATCAAGCACTGTTAACAAACATGAGACACCCCCCCCCTCCCCGGGAGCCTGGAGTGGTTTGGCAAAAAAAAAAAAAAAAGAAAAAAAAATCCAAGCTTGCTGTTCAGTGGGACTTTGCCAAGCCAACATAGCTCTAATTGCATCTTTCCACTGGTTTACCCCATCCACCGCCTCTCCCTTCTTCCCAATAGTCTTTTGTGTGTACCGAAAAAAAATATGTTATTATAGTGAGTACTGTATGTTTACAATGAATTTCCGTGGATTTGGTAGCCAAAAAGATGTAGACTTTTTTTTATTAGCAGTAGCTTTCCAATGGAGATAATATTTATAGAACAGGCCTGCTTGTTTGTATTTTCAAAGATAAATAAAATGAATAATATCCAAACATGATAATCAACATGTCATTTTCCAAGTACATTGGCATTTAGCATGAATGCTTGCTACATACTTATTCTGTAAGGAGTAAAGGATAGGCATTAGTACCAACTCCCTGCGGAATGGTATTTTCAGCATTATTTCAATATGAACAATCTTCTTTTGTTTATAGCAGGTATAATGTAACTGTAGGAGGAAAATGAAAAACTGCAAATGAATGCAAAGTTTTCATCAAACCCTTTTGGCATGAGAATAGTTCTGTACCTTTTTTTTCTGTCATTTCATTCTCTGGATAATAGAAAATGTTTGAAGGTGAATTCTTTAGCATTTCTTTTATCTTCTGCATTCTGCAGGAGCTTTTAGTATTTTTTCATTACTTAACCTGTTTTTGTTTTTTCTTGAGAAGGCCACATGATGCCTGTCCATTCATGATTTTTCAGATGCACCTATACATGCATGTTCAAATTCTCGGAGACAGAATGAGGACTTTAGTTTACCGATTTCCTACATTTGGGACTTTGGTTAGAGCAAGGAAGGAACTTGAGGTTTTTTTTTTTTAATGTTTTATTTATTTTTGAGAGAGAGAGAGAGAGAGAGATTAGGGAAGGGTCAGAGAGAGCGGGAGACACAGAATCGGAAGACAGGCTCCAGGCTCTGAGCTAGCTGTCAGCACAGACCCCGACGCGGACTTGAACCCACAAACCGAGATCATGACCTGAGCCGAAGTCGGACACTTAACCGCCTGAGCCACCCAGGTGCCCCAGGAACTTGAGTTTTTGTATGGCATGTGGAAAAGAGTTCTTGCTCAAGAACTCTGCCCTGGTTGAAGAGTCAGATTCTGCCACTTCTTAGCTGAATGATCTTCAAAATAATAAAAGCCTTTATAAACTTCGATCTGTGCATTTGCAAAATGGGAATATGCCTCCCCTGATTGTTATGGAGCTTGATGGAGATGATGTCAGTGGTTCAGTTTTCACATAGCAAGCTCTCTGTACATGCTAGATCTCTCAACTCCTCAACTCTTCATCCATGTCTACTTGATACAGGGTTTAGGTGACCTTGTATTAGCATCAGTGTTGCTATCAAGGGTAACATTTAAGACCTTTTGATGTTCTGTCTCTAGGTAAATATCTACAAAGCACATTTGCCATGACATGCTGGTAAATCTTTAACAACTTGCAAGAGCGGAAAGGGATGGGACAGAGGGTTTCTGTTTTAAAATGTTAGATGATTTTTGTCGTGTAAATATACACACCGGGGTCAATTTCAAGCTCTTCTATAACATCACTGAACACAGAGCTGATTGGAGATGCAGAGCAGCACATCTTTATACAGTATTTCCACCAGACAGATAAAATAGATGTAAATAATCTCAAGAGCAGGTAATAGTGAAATGTAGTAAAATAAGGGGAAATTGATGAGTTGTGAATAGATATTACCTTTGTTGTTAATATAATTTATTTAATTGAATGTTTATATAATTCAGTTAATAATGGTGATGTTTAGCAACTGGCTTACAAAATTCCTGAAAATTTCACTTTCTGCTCTCACAAGCCAGCTGCCAGCAGGCTTCATTATACCTCTGCATGTTTGCCAGCAACTCTCGGTCCTTTGAAGTTAGCTATATGAGATGGAATTAAAGCCAAGCATTCCTCTAAGGAGAGAGTGCACTGACACACAGGATAAGTAAATCATTCACGTGTGCAAATAGTCAAGTAAATGTAAGTGGTGTGACGCTAAGTATGGAGAGTTTGTGTGTAGAAACAATGACACCCGTGGGAAATCACTACCTCTCAACTAATTAGTTGAGGACAGATCCCACTGGCCAGAGTGCATCCCCAGAGAACTGGCCTTCTTGCCAAGATGCTTATGGAATATTCTGCCCACTCTGCCCTGGAAGAGTTTGAGGGCAGAATGTTCAGCCCATTTATTTAAATTGGTATGTCTCTAAGGGGTTATGTTTTAGGATAGTGGCTCTTGAAGATGGTATGTGAATTTGTTGTTTTAATGAGTTTATTTTTTCTTGTTATTTGTATCTCTGAAAGTTATTTTGCTTATCGGTCTGTTTGTTTTGCCTTCAAATGTGCTTGTATGTATATTTATCATGCAGATGTATATATATATACATATATATATATGTATGTATCAATAAATGCAATTTAAACAAGCGATTAAAAAATCATATCAACATGAATAAATTGTGTTTGGGTGTCCAAGAAATAAGTGCTGGATAAGGTCATTTAAGCAATCCCATTTTTCAGAGGATGAGGTGTTGGTTTTCATTACTTACTTCCTCTGAGACATTTTCCTAGACCATATTGGACAGACAGTCAAGCCACCTGTCTTTCATGATGATGTTGCTTAATCCTACAGAAAGGCAATTTATCTTTTTCTGGGTGTAAGTTTCACCTCCCAGGGTTTCAAACTATACCCAGGCCAAGATAATTGATGACCTTATTATCACTATTTGAGCCCTGCTGGTGTCATGCTGAGACCTATTTCCTTGAGGCAGAAACCTAATGACCCACCCCTTCTATCCTGAATTCCAGTAGAGATTTCAGTCTCTGTAAATCATAATGAAAAAAATAAGTTATAAAATGATTTTCTAAGGAAGAACTATACATTTGCATATACCCATTTGTTTGACTGGTAAACTGGCAGATCACTTGAATGGGGTTCTGAAGCTTGACTTTTACGTTTTGCTGCATTTCCTTTTCACATGTTCTGAATTCCTATAAAGTATACAGAGCTCCATTCAATTAAATCTAAGGAAAAAAACGTGTATACCAAATTCCCATAATTTTGCTGAATCCTTCTGATCACAGTTTGCTATGATTATATTTTTACCAGATAAATTTACCAGGTTGAAGATGACAGACTCTTTTATAGAATAGAAGACATTTTATTTTTTTTTTTATCTCAAGGAATCTTTGAGATTATCTTAGTACCTTGTTCTCAGTGTGTATGTGATAAAATTGAGATTTATAAGAGGTTCAGCATTCCAGTCAAGATCACAAACTTCAGTAAAAAATCTGAAATTTGAATAAATCTCTTTATTATACTGTCCTCCTTTATACTGCTCAAGCCTTCACTTTTCTTCCTTTTATGGGACCTTCATAGGGACTGTGCCTTCTCCCTGCAGTACTTCTTCACCCGGCTGCTTCTCACACTGAAGTCCTATCCCAAGGGCTCTACCATATTCTAAAGTCCTGTCCCTGATATTTTTTCTTCCCAACACTCATCACCATATGTGTTTGCTTTTCTGTTGTACTTGCTTGTTAAGTTGTTTATTGTCTTACTGTATCCACTGTCAGCTTCATGTCAGCTAGCCAATATCTGGTTACAAAGGGAGGGATGCAGAAAGGAAAGAGGGAGGAAGAAAGGAAGGTATGAAAGAAAGAAAAGGGAGGAAGGAAGGAAGGAAGGAAGGAAAGGAAGGAAGGGGAAAAAACTAACGAAAGAAGGGAAGGGAAGGGGAAGGGAAAAGAGGGTAAGGAAAGAAAGAGAAATCATAACTTTTCCATCAGATTACTAGGTAGGAACCAATTGTATACATTCCTACATAGAAGTATGGGATGTTTAGAGAGGTTTTTTAAATGATTATTTTTAAACTAGTTGTCTTCAATAATGTAGTTACCAACATTAAAGATGGCGATGTCTTACAAATATAGTCTCTTTCTCTTCCTCCACCAAGGGCAGACGTTCCTAACCTATTAAGAAGAGATTTTGTTTCTAAGCTCAGGCTTGACCTAGAGATAGTCTCAAAGTGGAACTCTAGGCAATCATTCTAAATGGGTTTGTCTGCAAAAATGATTTGCCATTTTTGGCCATTATGATATAACTAAATAGTTTTGTTTTTGGTTTTTGGTTTTTGTCTTTTCGTTTTTAGTGGATGATCACCTATAATGTGGACACAAAGAAATGGAGATCTTTAGGGGTGTCTGGGTAGCTCAGTCAGTTAAGCATTAGACCTCGGCTCAGGTCATGATCTTGTGGTTCATGAGTTTAAGGCCCACGTCAGGCTCTGTGCTGACAGCTCAGAGCCTGGAGCCTGCCTAGGATTCTGTGTGTCCTTCTCTCTCTGCTCCTCCTCTGCTTGCAGTCTATCTCTCTTTCTCTCAAAAATAAATAACAACAAAAAAAAAAAGAAAAAAAAAAAGAATGGAAGATCTTTATATCTGTCTGTCTTCAATAGTCGTCATTAAATGATATAAATAAAGTGTATTCAGAAACATTGAATAAATAAAAGAAATATACATATCATTAATCATCTATTTATTCTATTTATCTATACATCCTAATATGGGGTAGGATGAAAGAAAACTCTAATGCAGGCAATTGTAAACTAATTTTAGAAAGTTAAAATTATAATAACCTGAATCTCTTTATAAAACACATACAGACTTACACAGTCAGGTTGAATTATAAATCAATGGTACTTTGCTCTTACAGACTTATGTTTTTCTGAATAAGCAAAAACATTGGGCACATAATATTTTTCTCTGGTGCTTTGTTTCCCCTTTTGTAGCCAGAAACTCTTGCACGATTTGTGTTTTCTCTTCCTTCTTTCATACTACTAGCAGAACTTAAGAAAAACGTTTGAGAATTGACCGTATAGTAATAGTATATTTGCCATACCACATTTTCCATTAAAACATTTTTTGAGGTACTGCTATCTTACAATTTTTTTCTTGAATAATGCTATTTGGTTGTGTGATCCATTTCTAGAAAGTTAATCTTTTTTTTTAATTTATTTAGTTTTCCATTTATATTTTTTATTTCTCAGTGTTAAAAGAATGTAGATAGCATGTCCCTGTAGCATAATTAACCATAAACATGAAAATGAAATAAAATAAAAAATAAGTGAGCTTCTATGTGCTCAGTACCCAGATTTATAAGTAATAAATTACCAAGACTTTCTGCATCCCTCCCTCAGTCCCAGTTACCACTATTCTGCATCTGTGTTAATTAATACCCTGCATTCTTTATAATTTTGCCAGATATCTATGGTTCAAAAACAACCTGTTTATTTTCAATCAGCTTTCTCAAGGTATATTTTACATATAATGGAAGTCTCCCAATTTAATTTTATAATTTGCTGAGTTTTGATTGATATATTCAATATATTATACTATGTCAAGATGTAGAATTTATCCTTCACCATAAAAAGTTTTCTTGAGCCTCTTTGTCAACAATCCTCTGCTCCCACATGGACCCTTGGCAAGCTTTGATTAACTTTCTGTCATTCTAGTTTTGCCGTATCTAGAATATCATATGCATGGACTAATTCAGTACATAGTCTTCCCTGTCTATGGCTTCTTTTGCTTCATATAACTCTTCTAATACACATTCATATTTTGTTTATCAGCAGTTCATCTTTTAAAGTGTTCAGTAGCATTCCACTGTATGGATATACTATTCATTTTTCTATTTTTCCATTCATTAGTTGACAAACACTTCGGTTATTTCAGCTTAGCTATTATGAATAAAGATGCTGTAAATATTTTCACACTATTTGTTTATGAACATATGTTTTTAGTCCTCTTGGGTAAATACCTAGAAGGGGTTTTGCTGAGTTGCATGGCAAATATAAGATTAACTTGAAATAAAAAACAAAAAATTACCAAATTGTTTTCTAAAGTGTCTGTACCATTTTGCTTTCTGTCAACAATGTATGAGTGTTTTAGTTACTCCGAGTTCTTGGCAGCACTTAGCACTATGTTCATAGTCTTTTTGTTTTAACCATTCTAGTGGGTTTGTAGTGATATCTAATTGAGATTGTAATTTCATTTTATCCACTAGTAACAATGTTTAATGTATTTTATGATATTTAAGTATAATTTATATATTTGCTTTATGAATATCAAATCTTTGTGCATTTTGTTTTTAGTCATGTTGTTTGTCTTTTTATTACTGAGTTTTAGGAGTTTTTAAAATATGTTTTATGTAAAAGTCATTTATCAGATATGTCTTTCAAATATTTTTCCATAGTCTTTCCCATATCTTCTCATATTCTAAATCATATATTCTAAATCATATCTTATTCTAAATCAAAAGTAAAAGCAGAAGATTTTACTTTTGAGAAAGTCCTATTTGGCTATCTTTTTTCTCTTATGGTTAATGTTTTTTAAATCTTATCTTGAAAATAATTACTTTCTCTGAGGTTACATTTACTCTTTTGTTTTCTTCTAGAAGTTATGTAGGTTTCATGTTTATGTTTAGAGCCACGATTCAGTTGAGGTAGTTCTTTTATGTGGTTTAAGTAAACATCAAGGTTTATTTCCTTTGTCCATATGGATATCCAGTTCTTCCAAGCACTCTTGATTTCTCTTTTTTTTCTTTGAATTTACTATCATTTTTCCATTGAATATCTTGGCTCTTCTTTTGGAAATATCCAGATTACCTCCTCTGTTTCAATGAATTATGTGTTTATTTTATACTATGCCACCTGAACTTGATTATTGGAGCTGTATAGTAAGTTTGCAAATGAATTACTCCAAATTTATTCTTCTTTGTTGAAATTGTTTTGACTATTCTACATCCTTTGGATTTCCATGTTAATTTTAGAATATGCTTTTAAATTTCTACCAAAAAAAAATCCTGTATAGATATGATTGGTATTATGGTGAATCTATAGATTGGTTTTTTGGTAGTAAAATACAATATCATAAAATTTATTATTTTATGTCTAAGTTCAGTGACATTAAATACATTCACATTGTTGTACAATCATCCCTACCATCAATCTCCAGAATGTTTTCATCTTCCCAAACTGAAACCCTATGGTCATTTAACAGTAGCTCTCCATTCTTTCTTCCCTTAGTGTCTGGCAGCCACCGTTCTACTTTCTGTCTCGGTTAATTTGAATATTCTACATACCTTATTTAATTGAAACCCTTAATATGTTTCCTCTTTCTCTGACTTATTTCACTTAGAATAATGTCTTCACTGTTAATTCATGTTGCAATACTCTTTTTTAAGGCTAAATAATATTCCATTTTGTGTATATACCACATTTTGTTTATCCAGTCATCCATTGATGGACTTTTAGTAATTCCCACCCTTCAGCTATTGTGAATATGCTACTATTAACATGAATGTACAAATATTTGTTTGAGTCCTTGTTTTAAATTATTTTGGGTAGGTTTCTAAAAACTGAATTGCTGGATCATATGGTAATTTTTTTTTTAGATTTTAGATTTTAATTTTAATTTTTTTAGAGAACTCCCATATTGTTATCCACAGTGGCTATACTATTTTACATTTCCACCAGCAATACAGAAGTTTCTCCACATCCTACCCAAAGTTATTTCCTATTTCTCCTAGTACTAACCATCCTATTAAGTGTGAAGTGATGTCTTATCGTGGTTTAGATATGCATTTCCATAATGATTTGTGATGTTGAATTCCCAATGAAAGTCCAGGAACAGATGGCTTCACAGGCAAATCCTACCAAACATTTAAAGAAGAGTTAATACTTATCCTGCTCAAATTATTCCAAATAATTGAAGAAGAAAGAATGTTTCCAAATTTATTGTACTGGGTCAGATTACCCTGACATCAAAACTAGACAAAAACACTAAAAAAAAAAAAAAGAAAAGAAAGGATATTAGAGTCTGCTATCTCTGAGGAACATGGGTGCAAAAATTCTGAATACAATATTAACCTATTGAATTCAACAATCTATCAAAGGATCATATACCACAATCAAGTGAGATTTAGTCCAGGAATGCAAGAATGGTTCCATATCCACAAATGAATCAATGTGATATAATACCGCATTAATAAAGTGAAGGAAAAAAATCAGATGATCATCTCAAGAGATACAAAAAAAGCATGTGACAAAATTTAACACCCATTTGTGATAAAAACTTTCAACAAAGTGGGTATAGAGAGAACATATCTCAACATAATAAAGGCGATATATGACAAACTTACAGCTAACATCATATTCAATGGTAAAAAGCTGAAAGTCTTTCCTATGAGATCAGGAACAAGACAAGGATGTATAGTCTCACTGCTTTCATTCAACATAATATTGAAAGTCTTAGCCACAGCAGTCAAACAAGAAAAACAAATAAAAAGCATAAAAATTGGTAAGGAAGGAGTAAAACTGTCACTGTTTGCAGATGACATGATAATACATATAGAAAACCTTAAAGCCTCCACTAAAATTTTAGAATTAATAAATGGATTCAGCACAGTTGAATGATAAAAATTAATATACAGAATTTGGTCATGTTTCTATACACTAATAATAAACTATCAGAAAGAGAAATTAAGAAAACAATCCCATTTAAAATAACATCAGAAAGAATAAAAACTTTAGGAATAAATTCAACCAAAGAAGTGAAAGACCTGTACTCTGAAAACTATAAGACATTGATGAAATTGAAGGTGACACAAACAAATGTAAACATATACCATGCTCATAGATGGAAGAATCAATACTGCTAAAATGTCCATACAACACAAAGCAGTCTACAGTTTCAATGCCATCCCTATCAAAACACCAATAACATTTTTCTCAGAACTATAATAAATTCTCAAATTAGATGACCACAAATAGCCAAAACAGTCTTCAAAAAGAAGAACAAACCTTCCAGATTTCAAGATGTACTACAAGCCTGTAGTCATAAAAACAGTATGGTACTGGCACAAAAATGGACACATCGATCAATAGAAAAGAATGGAGAACCTAGAAATAAACCCGTGCCTATATATTCATTATGTATTCAGTTAATCTATGACAAAGGAGGCAAGAATATGCAATGGGAAAAAGACGACAGTCTCTTTAATAAATGGTGTTGGAAAAACAGCTACATGCAAAAGAATGAAATTGGACCATATTGTTATAAAACTTCTAGAAGAAATCATAGGCCATAAACTTTTGATTATTGGTTTTTTGAACATCCAAATACATATATTTGGATCGATCTTCTCAAGCAAGAGAAACAAAAGCAAAAATAAACAATTGCAACTCTAGCAAATTAAAAAGCTTTTGTGCAGAGAAGGAAACCATTAACAACATGAAAAGGCCACCTACTGAATGGCAGAAGATATTTGCAAATGATGTATCCAAAATATATAAGGACTCATGCAACTCAACATAAAAGGGAAGGGGAGGGGAGGAGAAGGGAGGGGGAGTGGGGAAAGAAAGGAAGGAAAGAAGGAAAGAAAGAAAAGAAAAAAAGTTAAAAAGTGAGTAGAGAATCTGAACATTTTTCTAAAGAAGACATGGATGGACAACAGACAAATGAAAAGATGCTGAGCATCACTCATCATCAGGACAATGCAAATCAAAATCACGGTGAGTTATCACCTCACACCACTCAGAATGGCTAATATCTAAAACACGATATATAACAAATATTGGCAAGGATGTGGGAAAAGGCAATCCTTGTGCATTGTTAATGGGAATGTAACTTGGTACAGCCAGTATGGAGGTTCCTCAAAAAATTAAAAATAGAAATATGATGATATGATCCAGGAATTTCACTTCTGGGTGTTATCTGAAGAAGATGAAAACATTAAGTTGAAAATGTCTATGCACCCCTATGTTCATTGCAGCAGTATTTACAATAGCCAAGATATGGAAGCAACCTAAGTGTCCATAGGTAGATGAATGGATAAAGATGTGGTATATAAATATATAGTGGAACTTTACTGAGCCATAAAGAGTAAATCTTGCCATTTGCAACAACATGGATGGGCATTGAGGGTGTTATGCTAAGTGAAATAATCCAACTAAGACAAATATCATACGATTTCACTTATATATGGAATCTAAAAACAAAACAGAAACAGGTTCATAAATACAGAGATCAAACTGGTGGTTGTCAGAGGGGTTATGGGACTAGGAGGATATGTGAAATAGTTGAGAGAGATTAAGAAGTATAAATTTCTAGTTATAAAAGAAGTAATAGATATGTAAAGTACCGCGTAGGAGATATTGTCAGTAATATCATAATATGTATGGTGACAGATGACAGCTTAATATGGTGATAGTTTTGTGATGTACGTAAATGTCAAGTTACTATGTTGTCCACCTAAAACTAATATAATTTTTTATGTCATCTATACTTCAATAAAAAAAATCTGCCAATCTATATGGCTATTCAAATTATCTGTTTCTTCTTTAGTGAGGTTTGATAATTTATGTATTTCAAATTGTCTTTTTTTTCTTTTTTTATAGAATTTTTTTTATTGTTGGGGGGAGAGAGAGAGACAGAGTGTGAGTGGGGGAGGGGCAGAGAGCGAGGGAGACACAGAATGCAAAACAGGCCCCAGGCTCTGAGCTGTCAGCACAGAGCCTGATGCAGGGCTCAAACCCACAAACCGTGAGATCATGACCTGAGTCAAAGTCGGACACTTAACCGACTGAGCCACCGAGGTGCCCCTATCAGATATGTCATTTGAAAATATCTTCTCCCATTCCAAGGTTGCCTTTTAGGAAACCATCAGAACCCAGGAGGAGAACACAGGTAACAAACTCTTCAACATTGGCCATAGCAACTTCTTACAAGATATATTTCCAGAGGGAAGGAAAATAAAAGCAAAAATGAACTATTGGGGCTTCATCTAGATAAAAAGCTTCTACACAACGAAAGAAACAACAAAACTAAAAGGCAACCTGCTTACTTTACTTTTAATATGATCTTTCTTTCCTAATTTCTTTAATATGGTAGCTCAGATTGTTGCTTTTTAGAAGTTCTTTTTTAATGTAAGCATTGCATTAAGGGTTTAGGGTGTTCCCATTACCATCCCTGCACAATTCATATGTTGAAATTTTAAACCCAGTACTTCAGAATATGACTGTATTTAGAGAAGGGCCTTTAAAATGGTTATTAAAATAAAATGAAATCATGTAGGTAGATGCTAATCCAATGTTACTGGTGCCCTTATAAGAAGAGGAAATTAGGATATTGTGATTTATAATAAGAATATACATTTGCTCTTCATTCTTGTTCTTGGCACAGCTCTTAAAATTCTTGGAATGTCCTGTGATGAGAGTGATAAAATGTTTTTTGTTGTTAATAAGGTGACTTTTGGAAAACACCTAAGGATGGGGGCTGGTTAGCAGGGTGCTAGCTACTGTATGAAAGGGTTGGAACTTTCAGCTTCACCTTCCTGACCTCCAGGGAGGGGAGAGAGGCTGGAGATTGAGTTCAGTCACCAATGACCAATGAATTAATCATGTCCATGAAGCTTCTATAAAGCCCCCAAAAAACAGGGTCTGGAGAGCCTCTGAGTTCGTGAACATGTGGAAATTTGGAGAGGGTAGCACAGCCAGAGAGAGTATGGGAAGCTCCTCACTCTTTCCTCATATGTTCCCAATGCATCTCTTATATCTGGCTGTTCCTGAGTTGTTTCCTTTTATAATAATCTGATTATCTCGAGTGCGAGCTGATCTAGCAAATTAATAAAACCTAAGGAGGGGGGTCACTGGAATCTCGAATCTATAGCCAGTCTGTCAGAAGCACCTGTGACAGCCTGAAGTGCAGGGAGGGAGGGGGGCAGTCTTGTAGGATTAAGGCCTTAATTTGTAGAATCTGACACTATCTCTAGGTAGTGTCAGAATTGAGTAATTGAGTTGAAATGTAGAACAGCTAGATGGAGCAATTCTTGGAAAAGAATTGCTTGGCGGTATGGAAAAGAAATCACACACGTAATTGGTGTCAGAGTGGTAGACATGCAGAGAAGGAAAACAAACATGGAACATCAAGATGGCCATCCACAAACCAAAGAGAGAGGCCTCAGAAGAAACCAAACTCTTGTCAAACTCTTGATCTCAGACTTCTAGCCTCCAGAACTGTGAGAAAGTAAATACCTTGATAAGCCACTTTCTGTAGTACTAAAGACAGCCCCAGAAAATTGTTTTAATTCAATCTGCTCATTTTGCTATATTATGTTTTTATTTTAATTTATAATACTTAATTTCCTTATCTGACCCTTGGTTTGTTTAGAAGTACATTATACGATTGCCATACATTTGTTGATTGTCATGATATCTTTTTTTTTAATTTTTTTAACATTTATTTATTTTTGAGAGACAGAGATAGGGAGTGCTCTGGTGAGGGACAGAGACAGAGGGAGACACAGAATCTGAAGTAGGCTTCAGGTTCTGAACCATCAGCACAGAACCCAGTGTGGGGCTTGAACTCACGAACTGGGAGATCATGACCTGAGCTGAAGTTGGACGCTTAATCAACTGAGCCACCCAGGTGCCCCTGTCATGATATCTTTTAATTGATTTGCTTTGCTTTGCTTTGCTTTGCTTTCCCTTTCCCTTTTCCTTTCCCTTTCCCTTTCCCTTTTCCTTTTCCTTTTCCTTTCTTTCCTTTTTTTTTTTGTGTTTGGTGTGATCGGGAGCACATTTTATGCCTTGCTTTTTGTCCCAGAATACGGTTTATCTTTCTTAATACTCCATGTTTACTTGTGAATGTATATTCTGCTCTTGTAGGTCTAGTGTTCTAAAATATCAGTCAGGTCAAATTAGTTGATATATTGTACAAATTTTCTCCTTTATTACTTGATTTTGACTACATGTTCTATCAATTCCTGAGAAAAGAGTGCTGGAATCTCAAATTACAATTGTCAATTACAGTTCTTGTGTTAGTTCTGTCAGTTTTTGCCTCATGGTTTTTTGTTTTTTGTTTTTTATTCTGATATAAGAGTACATACACTCAATGTAAAGCTGTTATGTCTTTTTTTAATGAATTGACCCCATTTTCATGATAATAAGTTATTCTTTATAATTCATAATATTTTTGTTTGACAGTCTCTGGGACACCTGGGTGGCTCAGTCTGTTGAGCATGCAACTTTGGCGAAGGTCATGATCTTGCAGTTCATGAGTTTGAGCCTCACATTGGGCTTGCTACTGTCAGCACAGAGCCTGTTTCAGATCTTCTGTCCCCCTCTCTCTGTCCCTCCCCTGCTTGCGCTCTCTCAAAAATAAGTAAACATTAAAAAAAGAAACTTATTTTTATAACATTATTATAGATTTTCAGCTTTCTTTTGGTTAGTCAAATGGTATGTTTTTTCCAACCTGTTATTTTTAACAAATATTAAGCACATTTATATATATGTTGTGTAAACTTTGTTTATAGCTTAGTCTCATGTTTTATTCAGTCTGAAAATTTCTGTCCTTTATTTGAAATATTTAAATAATTTTCATTTAATGTATTTTCTGATATGATTATATTTAAATCTACCATTTTGTGGGGTGCCTGGGTAGCTCAGTTGGTGAAGTGTCCTACTCTTGATTTTGGCTCAGGTGATGATCTTGTGGTTAGTGGGATTGAGCCCTTAGTCGGGCTCTGCGCTGACAGCGTGGAGCCTGCTTCAGATTCTCCATCTCCTTCTCTCTCTCTGCCCCTCACCTGCTCTCTCTCTTTTTCTCTCTCTCCTTCTCAGAATAAATAAATAAACTTAAATTAAAATCTACCATTTTGTTGTTTTCTACTTATACAATATGTTCTTTCTTCCTTTTTCTTCTTTCCCTGCCGCCTTTTGGATTGTTTGAGTGTTTTATGGTTACATATTATCTCTACCATTAGATTATTGTCAATGCCTCCTTGTATGGTTTCAGTGGTACTCTAGCTTTAACAAGGCCATTTCTCAAATTTTAGTTCATTTTAATTACTATCATGCCACTTCACAAAGAATGTGAGGACTTTCAACATGTACCTCCTTTTTATATCTTTTCTCTTTTCTCCTTTCTGTTTTTGTCATATATTTACCTGTAGATGTTATAAAACTTAAAATGCATTGCTATTATTTTTTATTTAAATAGTTAATTGTCTTTCACAGAGATTAAAATGAGAAAAAATGTTTTGCATGTTACTTATTTACCATGTGTGGTTTTCATTATTTCTTATGTAGATTCAAATTTCCATCTGGTATCATTTTCCTTTTGCTGGAAGAGTTCCCTGTAACATTTCTTATAGTTCGGTAAACTGGTGGTGAATTCTCTCAGCTTTTATTTTCTGAAAAAGGCTTCATTTTGTCTTCACTTTTGATCATTTGTTAAATATAGACCACTGGTTTGACAATTGTTCATTCCACCCCAATCCTTAGATTTAAATGTTACTCCATTACTTTTAGCCAAACATAGTTTCAGAAAACAAGTCTGCTGTTATTTTTTATCTTTGGCCTGTGTTTATAATGTCTGTGTATATAAAACCTATAAAAAATGTCTCTTTTCTCTGGATGCTTTTAAGAGTTTCTCTTTGTCATTGTACATAGGAATTTGATTTTTGATATGTCTTTAGATGGTTTACTTTTTATTTATTCTACTTGAATTTTGGTGAGTTTTTCAGATATGTGGATATCTGTTTTTCATCACATTTGGAAAAATTGTGATGATTATTTCTTCAAATATCCTTTAGCTGCCATTCCTTCTTCTGGGACCCCAGTTATACATGGACTATTCTTTAATTTTCAGAATAATGTTGCCCTGCCATGATCACATCCTTATCCTGGGAACCTGTGAATATGTTACCTTACATGGTAAAAAGAACATTGCAGACATGATTGTGTTAAAGACACTGAGATGGAAGGACTGTCCTGGATTATCTGAGTAGGCCTGATTTCACATAGATCCTTAAAAGCAGAGAAGCTTTTTCTGGCTGTGGTCACAGAAAAAGATGTGACCATTAAAGAGGGTCAGAGGGGTAGTCTCAACCCACTGTTGATGGCTTAAAATGAAGAAAGAAGCCATGAGCAAAGGAACAAGGGTGACCTGTAGAAACTGGAAAAGGCAGGGAAGCAGATTTTACTCTAAAGCCTTTAGAAGAATATAGCCCTGTCTACTCTATAGTCTTTAGAAGAATATAGCCTTTAATTGTAGCCCAGTGAGACCAGTATTGGTCTATTCTAACCCATAGAACTGTAAGATAATAGATTTGTGTTGTTTAAGCCACTAAATTTTTGGCAATTTGAATGGAATCCGTAGAAAATCAATACAGTCCTATAGATCTCTAATGCCCTGTTTATTGTTTTCTAGTGTTCATTTTCCTCTGTATTTCATTTTGAATAATTTCTATAATTATGTCAAATTCAAATTTACTCTTTATTCTTCTGCAGCATCTAAACCTCTGTTAATCCCATCCAATAGGTTTTCCATTTGATATATTTATTTTCATGTTTAGTTGAGCATTTTGTATTCTCTCTTCCTCTTTATATCCATGTTGTCCTAAACATCTTCTTATAACCTTTAGGATAGTGGTTAAGATTCTTGTCTCCTATTTCTGTCCTCTCTCTAATCTCTGGTTTGGTTTTGTTGACTGATTTTTGCCTGCTTCTTCAGATGTCTAGTAGTATTTTTTTGGATGCCAGGCATTCTAAAATGTATACTGTTGAAACCTGATGTTTGTAATATTCCTTTAATGAGTGTTAAGCTTTGTTCTTGCATGCAGTTAACTTACTAATGGATCAGTTTGATCCTTTTGAGGCTTCTTTTTTGAGCTTTACCAGGGAAAGGACACTACAGCATTTATTCTGGACCTAATTTAATTCTGTTAATAGAAAATGCTTCTAAGGATTCTAGCCAATGTTTAACTCTTTGATGAGACTTCACCATTCTGTCTAGTGATAACTGCAAGTATTCCTAGCCTTTCTTTGGTTCCAGGAATCATTAGGTGTACCCTCGTTTTGTGGGTTTTTATGCCACACATATCCAGATTAGTTTGGAGCCAAAGACACTCAGTGAGAGCCTTTTGAACATTTTAGGAGCTCTTTAGTTTCATCATTTCAATATTTTTCTCTACAACTTTTTCTCCTCAGCCTCTCTTAATCCTAGATCTGCTTCCTCACCTCAGTGAGACTACCAGATTGTGTTTATTTTTCTCCCTCTGTGATATGGTCTGAATGCTGAATCCTGTTAGTAACCTAGGGTAATTGCATGGCTTACCTTGTTTGTTGCCTTTCTCTAAGGAATCATGGTTCTTTGCAGTCTCTTGTCAAATATCTGTAAGAAGAGTTCCATATATGTTATATTTTTAGTTTTTATGATTGAATGATTACATTTAATCATTTATGGGCAGAAGTGGAAATCTTTTTTTTCTTCATTTTTTGTCTTTTTTTGAACATTAAATAAATGGAATCATACTGTATGCATTCTTTTGCTATTTTTTAGCCAATATTATATTTAGAGATTTATACATGTTGCTGTATGTAATTATACTTTATCTATTTCTCTACTCTATAATATTTTACTGTATGATGACATCAGTAGTTATCTATTTCCTGTTGATGATCTCTTCTTATTTGCTGTTACAAAAATGTCACTATGAACATCTTAAACATGTCTTCTAGTACATTGAGTAAGAATTTCTTTATCATACATATGTGGCAATAAATTAAAAATTACCAAGAATACAATTCTTCCCCTTTATTAGGTATTGCAAATTGTTTTCCAAAGTGGTAGTTTCAGTTAACACTTTCACTTTCAGTATATAAGTTTTGATTGTTCAACTTTTAAATTTTTGATAACGTAGTAGTTGGAAGGGTTTGTTATTGAAGTTTTACTTTGCAAGTCTCTCATTAATGACATGAAGCATCTTTCCATATATTTATTGATGACTTTTTCCTCTTCATTGAAATTCCTTTTTATATTTTTGCCAATTTTCCTAATGGGTAGATCATTTTATTATTAATATAGAAGAGTGACCCTGATACAGACCATTATTGTTTGATGATAAATATCTTCCAATTAAAAAAATTATCCATTTATGGGGCACCTGGGTTGGTAAGTTGGTTAAGCATCTGAGTTTGGCTCAGCTCATGATCTCACGGTTCGTGAGTTTGTGCCCCCTGCAATGGGTGAGCTGGACCCCACTTCAGGTGAGCCCTGCTTATCTTTCTCTTCCTCTCTCTCTCTCTCTACCCTTCATAGGATTCTGTCTCTCTCTCTCTCTACCGCTTGCTCACTTGTGCCCCCTCTCTCTCAAAAAAAAATCCATTTATATAAATTTTGATAAATAGAAATGCCTATCTTTATTAAAGTATAATTTATCCAAACTTACTCTATAATTATTAGGTTTTGTGTCTTATTTAACAAATTATTCCTTAGCTCAAAGTCATAAGCATACTACACATATACATACCATATATATATATATATATATACACACACACACACATATGTGTATGTGTATGTGTGTATGTATGTATACAGGGCTTCTACATGTAAGGTTTTGGTCATCTAGAGTAGATTTTGAGGTAGGCATTTATTTGCATTTTTCCATTTTGCATTTCTACCGGTGATCTGTAGTTGCAGCCTTATCCCATTAATTGTGTGCATATAGACACATACATAGGTATATATACACACACATATATACAAATGAATATGTACATATATAATTAATGAGTTACATATTAAAAATTTTGTTCAGTTTTCTAAACCTGTATTAGTACTGAACTCTCTTAAAAGTTTTATAGTACTGTTAAAAGCTGGTACATCAAATTTGCCTTCTCAAGACTATTTTGGTTGCTCCTGGGTTTTTCTCTTGTATATTAAACTTAGAAAAAAAAGACTCTATAAAGTTCAAAAAGTACTCTGAATTTTGTCTGGAATTGTACATATCTATAGGTTAAATTAGGGAAAATTAACTTTTTAAAATTTATTTATTTATTTATTTTGTGAGAGAAAGTGAGAGAGCATGAATAGGAGAGGGTTAGAGAGAGAGAGAGAAAGAGAATCCTAAGCAGGCTCTGCACTGTCAGAGTAGAGCTGGATGTGGGACTTGAACTCAGGAACCACGGGATCATGACATGAGCCAAAACCAAGTGTCAGACGCTTAAGCCACTGAGCCACAGGCTCCCTGAATTAGGGAAAATTTACTTTTTTACAATGAGCTTTTTATCTAATATATTCTGTTCTTTAATATGATTTAATATTTTTTACATAAAAGTATATGATATGCTTTATGAAATTTATACCAGGTGTTTTATAGGTTTTCAAGCTATTATAAATAATAACTGTAATAGTTGACATTAAGTCATTTGCTTGTGATAGAAAAGCCAAAATAATATTTCTAAATAAAATAGAAAAGTATTTCTTTTATGTTTAAAAGAAGACTGGAGATAAATTTTCTAAAACATAATTCTTTTTATCACAAAATTTTATGCCATGGTCCAAGATGACTGCTAGAGCTCCAGCCTTTAGGGCCACATTCCAGCTAGTACAAAGGAAGCCAAATTGAAGAAAGAGAAATTCTTTCCCTCAAGACCAGGGCTCAGAAGGTGCACAAACACTTCTGATTATGAAACTGGTTAAAAGCATAAAGTTGAACAAAAATAAAAATGGCTGCACTAATGCTTCAGGGAAGCTCATTTTAAAGGAACCTTTTTCCTCTCTTCCACAAACCTCTCCTCCTTCTTTCTTGGCCTTTTAAGAACCTTGTACCACCCTCAAGACATGACAAAGGAACCTGGCAACAGTACATAATTCCTGTCAAAACCAGCTAGATCCTGTATTTCCCTATAAAACTACCCCCGGCCCCCCCAGCCCTTCTTGGCAGGCTTGCAGGTTTTTGAAGGCTGCAGCCTATGGCAGCCTCCTTTGGCCTGGCAAAGCAATAAAGCTATTGTTTCTCTTTATCCCAAACTCTGTCTTCGTGTAATATTTTGGCTCTGAAGCACAGAGGTCAGTTTTCAACAATTATATCTCATTAGATAAAACTTGGTCAAGACTGACTGGAAAGCTTCATGACTAATTAAACATTACGCATTCTATAGACTAAATGTTTGTGATGCCTTAAATTTTCTGTTGAAATCCTAACCCCCAATGTGATGGTATTAGGAGATGGGACCATTGAGAGATGTTTAAATCAGAAGTTGGGACCCCCATGAAAGGGGCTAGTACCTTTATAAAATGCCCCAGAGAGCTCCCTTGCCCCTTCCACTGTGTGTGGTCACAGCAAGAAGATGGCTGCCTATAAGCCAGGAAATGGGCCCTCACCTGAAATTGAATCTGCCGACACCTTGATCTTGGACTTCACAGCCTTCAGAGCTATGAGAAAGAATTTCTGTTGTTTCTAAGCCACCTAGTGTATACTATTTTGTTATAGCAGCCAAACACACTAAGGAGTTGCTGAAGAAAGAAGGAACTGTAGTATATATAAATCCAACAGTCCCAGTCCTTTGATTTTTTCTTTTAACTGAACTAAGTATTGGAGAATCGTTATGCTCTAGGAAGAGCAACCAGCCAATGACTGATGGAAGTAAGTCTGTAAATGCTAGACTACCTTGCTCCATGGGTCTGAGATACACGTTTACCAACCCCCAGATCTCTCAGCGGAAGTAAACAACTTGCTTAATAATGCACACTTTGGTGACTGCCTTCTGTTCTCTGTGCCAATTTTGTTCTCTCCTACCCGTGTTTCCTGGTATCACATCCCCAACTATTCTCTCTCTCCTTTCTCTATGAATATAAGTATATTCACAATATAAATGTAGATAGTATACACACACACTGTCTTTACTGGAAAATAAATTTTAAAGCTTCATTTTAGGAAAAAAGAATAACAAATTTTGATTAATGTCTTACCAGAGTGCTCAAAACAAAGGACATTAATATCCAGAAGATTTTAGTAATTGTGGCTAGAGTGATGCTGGCAATTTAGAGCAGAGAACATTCCTCTCATTAATGTACTCATAGCAGAAAACAGCCATCTTTTCACACAGGCCTGTTTTGTAGCCCCCTGGCTTCTCCTGTGGCTTTGTTAAACATAGGACTCTTAAATGGGCTTATTGACTTTTTTCAACCCATATTAGCATACCTCTCTCCTAAATAGCTGGGAGTAGGGACTTGCTGCATTCCATTGTTAGCAACACTTACTAAAATCAGTAATAGAACTATGGGAATAAAATCACAGAGGGGTATAAAAGCTAGCACACTAAAATATTAAAGTCCAACTGTGAAAAGCTTTCCATGATATTTTTTCATATCAAAATGTGTTTTAAACACTTTTCGAGTATTATTATAATTAACTATAGTAGCTTTGTAAGCAGTTCCTTTTGTAAGAGAAAAACCCACCATCACTTAGAGGTTACTAGTTTTTGACATTGAGCTCTTAAGTGGATAATTATATTTATTGAGAGGTGATGCTCACTTGACCACTTGGTGTTTTGGTTTGGGCCAAGGGGAAACGAGGCAGGTGAAGTGTTTTTATGTATAATGTAACAGATATTGCTATTGTGACTCCATTTCTCAGGCGTAGTTGGTTAACTAAATCTTTATTTCCAGAAACTGCAATGTTCTTCTCTTCCTTGTTCTTGGAAAATTAAAAGCTTCTACCTTAGAGAAGTGAATGATACATTATCCACTCGCTATAAATTGAACCCATTTGGAGCTATTTGCATCTTGTAGAACCTAAGGCTGAGTGCTGCGCTCAGAGGTGTAATGAGTGGTTGTCACAACACACTGGAGGTGGCCCCATAACAAAATGATCCCCTGTCAATCCCCTCACAGGAAATGCTCTGGCAACCTGTAATTCGGCCCCAGTATTAACATCCTGCCTGGGTTTTGTTAAATGGCACTTTCTAGGAAGTGGATCTGGAGAACTTGTGTTTAGTAATGTTTAAAGAGGAATATTTGATGGAAGTTTTAGAAGGCATCACATGGGGTTAACAGTGATTTGTCATTTGTTTCTAATTAAAGGACCTAATCTCTTATCACTGAAGCTGTTGTTTTTTTTATACTAAAGGCACAGATGTGAATGGAAACATATTAATGAGATGTCATACTACATAGTCATTTAGTGTTTTGTTTAACTTAAACATAGCAGAAAATGTGTGTCTAAGTAGACACGTGTAATGACATCCTGATAGAATTATAATTTCCTGCATTTGCATAATCTTCAGTAAAATTCACACTAGGTTCACCTTGCATTGCTAATTTCATTTCCCAAATCTGCATTTTTAGAAAATTAAAGAAAAGTCAGACTTCAAGTACTTTGGGAGTAGAAAGAGCTCATTGTTAGGTTCCTTCAAATTAAAACTGGAATTGTAATTTAAATATTTGAGTGCCAGGTGTTCTAAAAAGTGACAAGAACCATTCAAATCAACAGGAAGTTTTGCATTTCCTGAAGCTATTTAAAATCCTCTAGGCTAAATCATCCCAGGAGCTTGGCAGGTCTCAGGTCTGCGCCAGAGCTGCAATGTGACTTCTGGGTTTGGGAAATCATATTTGTCTGATCAAGTGCCCTGGTGTGCCCAGTTCCAGGATTCTATGAGCTATAACTTCCAAGAGTCAGTCAGGTAATTGGGCAATGAGAGAAGCAGCAGGAGCAACCGTATTTAACTACCCCCTGATGTGTACCACATGACTCTCCATTAGCCCAGCAAGACAGCTCTGGATGCAGGTTAAAATCAGGTGATCTCAAAATAGTTTGGGGATGTGGAAAGACATTGAAATGAAAGACATCCACCTCAGGTTATTAGTGTGATTGCCAGTAGAAAAACCTAATTATTCCAAGGCCTGGTTAAAAGGTACTTTAGAAAATGTCTTCCAAGCTCTGTCTACCTGGCATAGTATGTTTCAGAGGTCTCATCTGATGAAGTTTTGGGGTGATGGGGGGCTTCATGGAGTCTGGAGCTGATGGCCAAGAAAGAATTCTTGAAGACATCTTCAGTGCAAATCGGTGATTTTATTAAAATATGAGACAGGACCCATGGGAAGGAAGAGCTTCACTGGTGACAGGTGACTAATTATATACCCTCAGGTCGGGAGGGGTGAGGGATAGAGTAAGTCTCCAAGATATTTTGGAAGCAAGGTTTCCAGGACTTTGAGGGGATAGCTGTTCCTAGGGAAATGCCACGTTTTACTGTTTAATAAAATCCCAGTCATGAGACCCTTCAGATGTATATGGGACAGGGGTAGGGGTGTGTGGGTGGGGGAAGCATAGATTGCCAGCATATATCTTGGGACAATTGAGATAAAGAAGTAGACTTACAGGATCCTTGAGTTTGGGACAGTGTTAAGCTAAGGTCCTCGGGGCAAAGTGTCATCATCCAGGCAGCTGAGCTCTTCGGAGGGAGGTCATTCTGCCGGTTCAAGGACTTGTCAATGGGCTATAGGCAGTAAGGGAATTTAATTTTTCATTTGCCTTAGTTTCCCACATTACCATGACAAGCACCTAAACCCCTTTCCTTTGTTCTTGGGTAACTAGGAGTGTCCAAGGTATATCACACAAATTCCATCTGGGGGGCGGGGGTGCCAACCTATATTTGGCCCTCAGCTTGCCCCATGATCCTCATTATCATTGATTTAGTAAAATATATATTACATATATATGTATGTGTGTATGTGTGTGTGTATATATATATATATATATATATTTGTTTATTTACCAGAAACAAAATGAACATAACAACAGTAAGTTTTTTTACATGCATAAGTTATATTGTACTAATAAAAATAAAACAAAAGTTCTTTTTTCACAAAAGATGAGGAGAAATTAATGAACTCTTTTAGGGGGGACCCTGTTGTCCCTTGAATATTTCAAGCTCACCCAGGATCAAAATGACACAGTAGCCTTAGTGGTCTCATGTGGTTACACATACATATTTATCTATGACCAGTTAGACACAAAATAACCTATCAGATTAAAGGGGAATGGATTTTACACTTTTAAAATGTGAAATATGTATGAAGGGCTCACCACAGTTGGATTAATTTCATAAATTGTGATAGTCAACAGGGATAATTCAAACATTCACATAATTGGTTCTCAAGTTTATTTTCCTTTATTTTCCTTTTTAATGTTTTATTTATTTTTGAGAGAGAAAGAGAGCATGAGTGGGGGAGGGGCAGAGAGAGAGGGAGACACAGAATCTGAAGCAGGCTCCAGGCTCTGAGCTGTCAGCATAGAGCCTGATTCGGGGCTCAAATTCACCAACCCTGAGATCATGACCTGAGCTGAAGTCAGACGCCCTAACTGACTGAGCCACCCAGCTGCCTCATGAAGTTTCAGTTGTATGGCAACAGTACATAGAACTTTTATATAAATGTAGATGACTCAGCCCTATCCTGAGAGATTCCAGTTCAGAAATTTTGAGTCTTGACTGGGATTCTGCGTTTTTCACAGGCTCCACAGATGATTATGAGATGCCACGTGACCAGTTTTGAAATACCCTGTTTAGTTGTCAACTTTTGTATTAAAATTGTTTGGTGCAGATTCCATGTAAACTTTATTAATATTATTGATGATGGTTTGTTTAGGCGTAAATACAGATTGAGACCTAGTATATGTTCTTTTTTGAAATTACATGGCAAGATCCTGAATATGTTGTATCCAGTGTCCCTCAATGGTAACATCTTACAAAATTATAGCAACATACTGCAGTCAGGAATTTGATACTAGTTCAATCCACTGGTCTTCAGATTTCCCAATTTTACTTGTATTCCTTTGTATCTGTCATTTATTTTTTTAATGGTATCTCATTATTTTATATATATATATATATATATATATATATATTTAGCCTTCCATACTTTGTACTACTTTTCTATCATTTATTTGTATTAAAATTAGAGAAGATAATATAAACTAACTCAGCAGAACATGAGTACCCACTACTCACCTCTAATAATAAGGTCGAAATCCATTTGTATATCTCTTTGTATTCATTCTCCTTCCTCTCCCCTCAGAGGTAAACAGTATCCCATATTCAATGTTTTAATATTTTGCTACATATATAGTTAGAAACCAGCAATATATTTTAAAGTTTTGCAAGTGTCAAACTCTAAATAAGGTGTCATAAAAGTATCTATAGAATTCTGCCTGTAAGCTTACTTTAGGTATGTACCTTGTGTTGAGATTTGAGGTTATTTTCATATTACCATGAATACAGCAAAGACTGCAGTTGGACACTCCCATATATGCATAGAGGTTAGAGAGTTTCTCTGAATGGATGAATAGTAGTGAACTTGTCAGATATTAGGGTAGAGACATCTTCAACTTTTCTGAATATTAATAAATAGTTCTCTATGTTAGCTGTGCTTTTACACTCAATAGGAGTGCATTTGAATTCCTCTTTCTCCACATCGTTGCATTGTCTTTTTTTTCCCAATCACATAGTCTATGTACTTATGCATTAAAAAACATCAGTTTCCACATGAAAATGAAAAGAAGAATAATCTGCTTTACAAGCTGTGATTAGGTTTAAGTGTAGAAATCCATATGAAAGCACTTAGCAGTGTCTGACACCCAAAAGGAATTTAAATGTTTTACATCAAAATGTAAAAAAATGCAAGGTGTTTGAATTTAAACTGGGTAGATTAGGATGTCTTCTTAGGTGATGTCATTGGTGCTGCTTAATTACAGCCCTTTACATTGGGGTTGATGATTGAACATAATATTTTAATGACAGCAAGCTCCTGGAATATAGCACTGATCCTAACTCTCATGGGATCCTAACTAAACAGTACTCCTCAACCCTGGGGGAAAAAAGCCCTGTGATTTAGTTCTAACTTAAGAGACACGAGACTGCCAGCATTATAAAAATGCAAAGATCTTGTGAGCACCTAGAAGAGCAGGTGATCCAGTCAGATGGACCTGGATGAATGAATGAGTTATGATGTTACCCTGATAGTCTACAGTCCCCCCACATTCTGATGACATGCCAAGGACTTGGTTTCTAGGAGCAAATTAGGTTTAATCTCTAGCCACATTCATGGCTATCCAGGATTGCCTTTAGTGTCCTTGACGGAGTATATGTCTGTTGAAGAGAGAAATGAACCTCTAGCAGAATGAATGTCTGGCTTTGACCATAAGGTTGGTGATTGTTTGATCATAGAGGAAACTATTAGAATGATTAGAAATTTCCTATATTTTCAAAGATGAACAATAATGTCTTTACTGAGAAGTTGGCAGACTTCAACTGAAAACATTTACCTGGAGGTAGTCAGCAAACAAATGTGTAGGCTCGTAATATTCAATTACTGTTAAGAGAATGGCCTCTGAAATGAGAAAGCCTTGCTGGCTACCAGCTGTATGATCTTGGGACAGTTACATAACCTCCCTTCTAAATTTTCTCTTCTTTAACAGTATTTACAATGAGTTTATTACAAGGATCAAGTAAGTTATTTTCTCAACACAAAAAGGACACACGATAAATTCTAACATATCTGCTAGAAAATTCTCTCTGATGAGTATCTACAGTGTACCACACTACAGTCTACAGGGCATAATTCTGTGACGACTTGAAAGTGACAGAAACTGGGAGACAGACCACCAAGTCACATTAGAGTTCAGAATAACTTGACCAGAGACTAAGTATGGCAGAATGGATGAAATAGAATTTTATAAATACATAATTTTTCAAATGTTTATGTATTTAATTTTGAAAAAGAGACAGAGAGAGGGAGACAGAGAATCCCAAGCAGTTTCTGTGCTGTCAGCACAGAGCCTGATGTGGGGCTTGAACTCACCAACTGTGAGATCATGACCTGAGCAGAGATCAAGAGTCAGACACTTAACCAGCTGAGCCACTAGGTGCCCCATGAATTCAGAATTTAAAGGCCTGAGAAAAAATATGATAATGGAAATATTCTGCCAGCTATCCACATCACCATCCCCTACTCATCAGGGAGTGATCAGTCAGATTCTTGGAGGGAAACTAAAGGTGTCCAGGACAGGGATTTTAAGGAGATTATCAAAGGAGATATAGATAGAGGTATGAATACGGTAAAAGGAATCCACAAAGAATGGGGGAACAGGAACCCAGGAGTAATGAGAGTGAGAAGCCATTGCTGTCCCTGGGCTGGAAGTGGCATGCAGGGCAGGGACTGGTGTTTCCAGAGCGTAGGGAGAGCTAGAACTTTGAGCAGGGAATGCCTGACAGATGCTGTTGTTGGATAACAAACAGTTCCTCAGAACTCCATGTATATAAAAATCACCTTGGGTTATTGCTAAAGGGCAGATCCTAATTCTGTTGCTCTGTGGTAGGGCCCAAATTCTACAATTTTAACAAGACCTCATGTGATTTCGATGCCACCCATCACATCCTTAGGCCATGCTGTAGGAAGCAAGGTCATAGAGGTACTTAGTCACTGCCCCATCTAGGGCATCCAGGCAAAGAAGTGTCTGGAAAAGAAATACCCCTTAGTTTCTGAAAGTCCCTTTTCTTTACATAAATTATATTTTAAGACTCATTAAACTAAACTAAAATGACATTTGGGAAAGGAAACAACATAAAGAAAAAGATGATTTCAAATGCAATCTTAAGCCATTAGATAAACTTCCTTTCTTCAAGACTTACTACAATTAGACTTATAGAAAGCATGGGAAATATATGCACCAAAATACTGTAGTATCTATTTCTGAATAATAAAACACAAGTTATTTTTATTTTCTTCTTGTTTAGATCTATTTTTCATTGTTTTTATATTATATATATAGCTTATATTTATATATATAGCTTATATTATAATTATTGAAGCAACAATATAAATAAATTATTAAAATGGACAAATACAAAGTATATGATAATGTTTAAATTCAAAAGTAACTTCCTTCATATAGTTCTGTAAATTGGCAGATACGTCTAATATTTCAAGGGAAATATTTAAAACTTAAAGTACTTTATCAATTATATGCACGAAGCCTTTGTAGTGTCATAGTAAAATAAACTTTTGTATTATCAGATAAATTATTGAAGTTGAGACTGAAAGCTTCAATATCACTTCTCAGAGCTGTTGATAAAACAAGGACTTCAGAGAAAATGAGCTGCTAGATAAACAAACACAATGTTTGTTTCCTCTGGTTACAGAGGATCTCTCACCTGATCAGGTAAACATCGATATTGTTATATTGATAGGATAGAGGAGAAAAATATTATTAGCTATTAATACATGTACAAAGGAAAAGCTCTTTTCTCCCCAGCTGTGGGATTGTCCCAAGATTGAATATTTGGCTCTCAGGTCTTCTCATCCCTTTGCTCAAGTGAGATAACTCTTCTTACTGACTTAAGTTACTCCTTTACTGCTGACATCTAGAACTCTAACTTTTGCTTTGATGTAACTTCCAAGTGTCCTTATATTTCTTTCTTTCTTTATTTATTTATTTATTTATTTATTTTTTTTAACTTTATAGTTTATTGTCAGGTTAGTTTCCATATAACACCCAGTGCTCTTCCCCACAAGTGACCTCCAACAAGACCATCACCCCGCTTTACCTTTTCCCCTTCCCCTTCCCCCCTCAGTTTGTTTTCAGGATTCAAGAGTCTCTCGTGTTTTGTCTCCCTCCCTCTCCCTAACTCTTTTTCCTCCTTCCCCTCCCCATTGTCCTCTATTGGGTTTCTCCTGTTAGACCTATGAGTGCGAACATATGGTATCTGTCCTTCTCCGCCTGA
>CM053578.1:26910321-27225727 GCA_028646485.1 Cryptoprocta ferox | reverse complement strand
AAAATTAATCCTCTCTTACTTTAGGAGCACTCATAATTGGCTCCACTAAACTCTTTAATTTGACATGATATCATTCTTTGAGATGATGACCTGTGCTAGATTTCCCTGTAGTGTGCTCTCTCCATTCATGATGTTCCCAATATGCTCTTCCCCTTAGCATTGTATTTGTCCAACTGTAATTACAGATTCAGTCACCCCACCTGATTCTGAGATCTTTAAGGTCCCAGCTTCCCTGAGTCCTTTGTGCTACTACCGTGTCTTGCACAAGTTATGCTTTCAATACTATTTCACTGAAAGAGTGAGACAGGGATACATATGTTTTACTTTCCTAACATTTCAGTTGGCTATTTTCATATCTTCTGACTGCCAATAACAGTTACATTATAATTATAAGAGTAATTCATATAGGGCCTTTCCACTGTTATTTAAAATCCTCAATCCCATTTTGAATGAGAACCTCATGCCTCTGGTTTTATAGAATGCATATCTAATACATAAAAATATCAAATAAAGATGCAATACGTATGAGGCACCGCTAAGCATTAAACATGCACGAACACAGTAGAGCCTTGACCTCCACATCTCAGAATATCACTTCTAATTTCCAGTAAAGTTATGGAGAGTGGAAAGTTACCATGAGAACATAGTTCCTCCTAAGGTCTATATTTCATTTTTCTAAGTGTTTCCTGCCCTGGATCACCACTCTTCTTAAACATATATTGAAGAAGCACAGAGTTCTTTACTGAATCCCAAACATAATCAGCACAGGGACAAATGCTTAGCTAAGGCTCACATCTATCATTCTGGTTGGTACATATGGTAATTTTCTCTAAATTGGCTGGTTTTCTCAGGCTACTGTATCATCCTGAGATATTAAGTTTTTAAATTGGCTCTTCCCACCTCTTTTAAAGTTAGATGGCTGATTGCTGTCACATAATTTAATGATCTAGTCCAATCTATACAATGACTGTGTAACATGGGCAAGATAATTGTAGATGAATTGCATGCCATTAATCAGTTGGCTTTTTGTTCTTACATGTTCCATTGCTTATCATTCAAGGAAGAAAATTGTCTTTTGACAGGGGTCCCATTGCAGCCTTTTTACTGTCCAATAACATCAAGGCTGAGATTTCAAAAGATAAATGAGAATGATATAAGTGGGGCGGGAGAGTACTTAGTTAAAATGCCTGTTTATCTAGGGATTATATTTGGAGATATTAAAAAATTCCCTGTATTGTTTGGGGATAGGTTGTATAAGGCTTTTATATTTTGAAACATAGAAATAGTTTAGGTAAAATAGATTTTCTCATTTGAGATTCATCAATTTATGCAAGAGACGACCCTTCATTGTGAAAAGAATAACACCAAAACCATAACATCCCCACTCCTTCCACCCCCAGGTAACAATGACTGTATTGGCAGTGGAACTTTACCTTAAGTGATAGACTAGGCACTCTATTCGTTATTATACTTTACCCTCTCACAGGTGGGAAACATGCCTTTTTAATCATTGTACTTCCACAGACTACCTCAAGTGTCTAGAATTTATTAGATGCTCAGTTAATGTTTCTTCAACTAACCCAATCCATTTTTGATCTGGCAAGGTTATGTCTGCTAATAAGGAGTTATTTCTAGGGAAATAAATCAACATGAGCCGTCTGGTGGGGAGAGTCAACAGTGAAGAAAATAGTGACATTTCTAATGTATAGAAGGTTAGCAGTTTGACTGCAAGGTAAAGTTCCATGGTGTAATGAATGGTTAGCATCCTGGACTCTCAATGCAAAGTAAAGGCCCCACTTGTACTCATCATGTGTTATGGAGTTGCAATTTTATAGTATTTAATCTTTAAGGATGACAACAAAATCAAATGCGATTTCAAAATAATCTTTTGTTAAACATTATATCTATGTCATTATATTTACATACATGTATATTACCTATATGTGCAAGTATATGTGCTCTTTTTTTATCTTGTAAGTTAACCCTAGACATTATGAGTTAAATTCCTGATTGAACCACTTGTAGCAAATTACTCTATTGCATCTCAGTGCAGGGGCCAGGAAAGAAGATGGACTTTGCTTGTCTTGTAGACTGATTTTCTTGATGTTAATACCAGATGTTCTTAAGTGTACTCTTTGTTCTTCTTCTTTAAATGTTTCCACTTGTATTCTCTGGGGCAATGACTGCCAGTCAAAAAAGTGTGCTTCCTGATAATAACTTGGGGGCAAACTCTTACTCTTGTGAAGAGACTGATGGGCCCTAAAAGTTATGGAAGCAGTTAAACACCAAGAGGAAAACATTATGAGGTTGTTCTAGCATTGACATAAAATATTTACTTCTTTTAAACAGAAAATAGTTGAACAAAGAATATCTTACAAATGGCATTTATTTTATTAATGTGATTGACTAAAGTTTTTAGGTAGAAACAATAGCAAAAATAATAATAAAAAGTAAAACGATTTCTCACAGTCTTTTCTAACAGCATCTTCACCTATACAAATCTTTGCTTATTCATAACTCCTATTGCTTTCTCTGAAAACTTTCATTTTAGTATAAGCTATAAGATGGCACCCCTTGATGAAAAGCAGATGGTTTTTGGTTGCTTCTTTCTCCTTTTAAGATTGTTTGGATTTTTTTTTTCAGCACAATGCATAACGCTAACTCTTTTTAATAAGCAAGAACATAGCCATGGTACTTAAGTGAAAACAGGGCAGCAAGCCTGGCAGTCATATAAGGAGAGCTTCATCAAACACCAGGACATACCAATGTGTAAGAATGAATGATCAGAAGTGGGCTTTAAATCAATTTTATCTTCACCATTTTAACATCAAGAAGAGTTGTTAGTTGTAAACCAATTGTTATGCAACTTAATGAACTAATTAGGAAAATCAGTTGCAATAATAGTATTGGTGCAAACTGATCTGAATATAAAAAGTAGAATTAGAATTCTAATACAAAACTTTTCCAACTAGAAAGACTACATAATACTGTCGATAAGATCTGTTCTTTGTAAAATTAATCATAGGCCGTTCTTCATTTACTGCATTTGATTTCTATAATCCATTCTTCTCTAATTGTGATACGCCACATTCTTATACTTGTGTTATTTCTGCGGTGTGTGTATATGTCTTGAGGTCTGCCAGGATGGTCTAGTTAATTTCTTAAGTGACGTTGCATAAACTGGCTGCAGTGTTATTTTTCCTATTCGTTTGCTTCCTTCAATGAATGAATGGCTGTCATCCAGAGATATAAAATATCAAGACCTCTGCTTAAAGACCACACTTGGACTGGTAAGAGTGCTACAGCTGCCTGTTTGAATCACAGACAGAGCTGGAGCATTCTGGAACACATTCACAAATAATAGAGAAAAATCATACGAATATCGCTTAGACCGTTTTTAACATGGAATGTTCAAAAGATGAGACCATATACTCCAGAAGATATATGTCAGTTGTCACTCCTATCTTTTGTTCCCTATGCTGTGCATTTTTAATATAAACAAAATATTTTCCTTAGAGGTGACTGGGTAATTGTTTTGATAGTTACATAATTTTATATCTTAGTGATGAAGTATTTATGCATGCAATTCAAGTTATCTGTTATAAAAGGAAACTATTTAACCATAGTGGACTAATGGTACATAGGGAAAATGGGTGTCAAAGGAAATTTATTATATCTTCCAAGTACTGCTTTCTGTGATAAAATACAATTTGTATGATTGTGAAGTAGCATTGTTTATTTTTCCAGTCAAAAAGTCACTGTCAAAAGTATGTTTGGGGAGGAAAAAATGGCCTTAAAACAAATGTATCACGGGGAATATCTAGGTTGTTAAAAAAAAAAAAAACCTAGGGCAGTATGTTAAAAATGAACATTTCCAATACAATTTGTCACCCATGCATAAATCTTGCTGACATTTTCAGTCACTTTAATAGCCTGCCCATTTTATAAATCAGTATGAACTTGCACAGTTGCAAAAAGTGTGTATTTTGAACATCTCATTTGCATACTTTACCAAAAGCCAATGAGGCAGTGGGAGCAGCACTGGTGATCATAATACGTGTTTGGGGAAAGGCAGAGAAATCACTAATGGCTTTGCCTTTAGGGATTTCTGTACTCCATAGGGGACGAAAATGAGAAATATTTTTCAAACAGCAGGGGTAAAGGTTTTAAAACTAGAAACACATGGAGTGATAAAGATGTTAGTGCCACAGGGCGCATAGCAGGAAAAATTTACAATGTAAAAACTGTAATTTCAGCATTAGGAAGTAATAATCGTGTTTCATCATTGTTATTAAAGCATGACCCTTAAAGTCACATAAATTAGATATAAGTTTCAAGAGAAGTTTATTAATCTTTAGCAGGAAAATATTAGGAAAGTTTATTATCAGATAAGATTTTCTGGGGAAGACACGTTCTTTTGATGGGGTGTGTGTGTGTGTGTGTGTGTGTGTGTGAGATTCTCAAGGAAATGTATATCATATCAAAGAGTAAATAAAACTTTGCTCACTATTATCCAGTGAGTATCAATAATGCCTATAGAAGGATTGTTCTTATTCTTTTAAATTAGCACATTTCAGGAGATAACATGAGACACACAGAATGGACACTGACCCATCCAGAATATTTCTACTTGTCCAGAATAGAATCATAGATGGAAACTAAAGCTTGCTTTTAATGCAGAATGTTGCTTAGATGACATTGGTGGTAAAACAATGTTGCTAACATAATTATTAAATTAGTAAAAAAAAATTAGGCTTTTTGGAATATTGGAAAAACTAAAAAATGAAGTTATATTAGTAGATATATGATAAAATTAGTGAATGGTTACAGCTGAGAGAAGGATAAGAAGCAATAATTATCAGTGGACATTAACGAGAAGGAACAGTTTTTGTAAAGAAGATTGTTTATTTGGTGGTGGATTTGGAACTGAATGTGTAGATAATGGACAAAATATTATTTTTACCAATTAAGACTTCTTTCAAAGGTCTGGCTTGAGAGTTGTGGGTTAAACCTGGATTTTTGCATAATTACTTAGGTAGAAGTCAATTTTACCAAATTAAGTGGACAAATTTTGTCTCTAGATTAATTGTTCAATTTTCTTCTCATACTCTGTTTTAACATTTATGGAATAGGAAGGTGAGTTGTAAAACACAAAATTTCTATAAAATAATTTTAGGATAGCAAGTATTCCTCAAATACCTTATAAACTGAGACAAACCAAATTTGTATTAGTACCAAATCAGAAAGGCACTTTGTTGTATACAAGTAAAAATTGTAGAAAATATAAGAAAATACAAATAAGCATAAAAAGTAACTATTTTCTACAACATAAACATTGCCACTTTTAACATTCTCATCTACACTATTCCCGAATTCTAAGAATGTGTGTGTGTGTGTGTGTGTGTGTGTGTGTGGGTATATTCTTACAATTTTGTTTTATACCAACTAATATAAAAATATACTTTTAAAATATATGAGTGGTATTATTTTTGGCACATAACTTTAATGAACTATATATGAGCAAATTATGGGCAAGTAGAAAACATAGAAGTTGACAAAATGAAAATTTAAGATCATTTAAAATTGTATTAATTAAATGTAGAAGACTTCCAATAAGATACTAAGCTTGTGTAATAGATGCCATCTTAATAAGAAGTCTGCTACTGATTTATTTAATAATGCCTTCTTGTTCATAAATATTGCATATATTATTCTTTGATGACTATTTTAAATGTTTTGTGATATATTCAAAATTCTGTCAGATAGATGAAGGTGATATTTATCCTCTTTCAAAAGCAGTAGCCATCCATAGCACTAAGTTAACTGACAGCCCGTCTTCCATTGCAGAATCATGAAGTAAATTGTTTTTATTGTGTTTGTTAAATTTGCTGCAATGAAAACAAAATGAGACCCAGTGCTAGAAAATTCACAAGAGACAAGATGAAGAAACTACAAGGGTTGAGAAAATAACCATACTCCTTGTGTTTCAACTCTTTTTAACTACACAGAATATAGACATAGGAATTACAGTGGAAAGAAACAGAGTGAAACTGAGTTGTCCAGTATTTCACAGGAAAAGGACCTGGCGCAGTCTGTATTACCATAGACAGAGTGAGATAGAAATAATGAGAGAGGAAGAAAGTCAGTGAATCGAGGTAACTATGGTGCTTCAATGCTAAGTCATTGGACAAATAAATAATAATGAAACCAGCACATGAAGAGCACTGGCAGGATGTAAGTGGCAAGCATGGGGTAAGTTCAGATTATTGCGCATGTTTAAGGCAAGTAGAATTTGAAAATAAACCAAAAATAATGAAGAACGCATCCCGTGCCTAAAAAATAAGTAGATGTTGGGGAGCCTGGGTGGCTCAGTTGGTTAAGCATCCGATTCTTGGTTTCGGCTCAGGTTATGATCTGTAAGTTCAAGCCCTGTGTTGGGCTCTGAGCTGGCAGTATGGAGCCTGCTTGAGACTCTCTGTCTTTCACCCTCTCTTTGTCTCTCCCCACCTCTCCCTCTCTCTCAAAAGAAAGAAATAAATTAAAAAAAAATAAGTATATGGAATTCCTTTCCTTTGAGAAATCTTTTATGTTGTCCAGTAATTGGCTATATTCTTTCTATTTAATACATATCATATTATACTATTTCAGTGAAATGTTCATTCTCTTCAGCAAAGAGTGAGATCTTAAGTTTGGAGAAATTCACATTGTAGAAAATAAATATCCAGATACCCACTCTGTAGAGTGAAAACTATTCTAATGTGTTAGATTTTGCAAGATTATGTGTTAGTAACAAATCACCATCAGATTTACACAAACATTTATTTTTCATCATACTACATGTCTGCAATTACACATTTTATGTGTCTCTGACTTATATTCCTTCTGGGTTTCCAGATTAAAAGATCACTATGAAATAATCTCTTAAATCATTCTGTCAAATATTCTCACATTTCACCAGCCAGAGAAAGTCACGGGGCACACCTGGTATCTATGCTATATCCATGTAGTATTCCACAGGAAGGTCCTGTAAGTGGCTGGAAAATGGGTTGCAATTTACAACCTTTTTAGGAGAATAGAGGATAATTTGGGAGCGATAATGAAATTTGTTATAATTGTAAATTCAATAATATAATTTGACACATTGGTAAACTTTGAAATTAAAGTCTAACTGCAAAAATTCCATATTCCTTTAATTAGATTTTTTGAATATATATATATATAATGTTTAATATATATTTAATATATGTATTTAATGCTTATTTTTGAGACAGAGAGACAGAGACAGACAGACAGCATGAGCTGGTAGGGGCAGAGAGACACCCACACACAGAATCCAAAGCAGGCCCCCGGCTCTGAGGTGTTAGCACAAAGCCCTACGCAGGGCTTGAACTAACAAGCTGTGAGATCATGACCTGAGCCAAAATTCGATGCTTAACTGACTGAGCCACCCAGGTGTCTCTGGAATATATTTTTATGCTAACTATGTTATTGGTTGGAAGGTAGAAGACACAGTAGAGTTGGGGAGATCATAAAGCAGTGCTGATAATTTCATTAACAAAACAGTTGGAAAAGTGAAATCAAAAGAAGACACCAAGGAAGCTTTTCAGGCTCACTTTATTCTCCAGTGGGAATCTTTGACATGTAGAGTGGAGTTGTCAGTATCTGTGGTCCAGGAAAACCTATGTTCTTTTTCTATCATGGTAATTGAATTTGCACCTGAGATGTAACTCCCCAGCCAGACAACTCAATTTCCAGGCTTTCTCTTCAGTTAAATCTGATCATGTGACTAAGGTCTTTTCAATGGAGTATTTGTGAGTATGATGTCTGCCACTTCCATGTCTGTTTCCATTAAAAAAAGTTCTATGTGTACTCCTTCTTGTTCCCCCTGCCTTCCCTGGAGAAGGAAAGTGATGATTATTCTGTCATTGAAAATCACATGTTGAGGGGCGCTTGGGTGGCTCAGGTGGTTAAGTGCTCAACTTCAACTCAGGTCAGGATCTCAAGGTTCATGGGTTCAAGCTCCAGCATCGGGCTTGGTGCTGACAGCTCAGAGCCTGGAACCTGCTTCAGATTCTGTGTCTCCCTCTCTCTCTGCCCCTCTCCCACTCACATTCTGTCTCTCTCTCTCAAAAATAAACAAACATTAAAAATTTTAAAAAATAGAAGAAAATCACATGTTAATGTTGGAAGAGCTACTGCAGCCCGTGTCTGAGATCGGGGCAGAGCCTCCCTCTGTTCCTAAGCCATGCCAGGAATACCTGCCCTTCAGTGTTACGTGAAAGAGAAAGAAAATTCTGTTATGTTTGAGTTACTACACTATTTATTATAGCAGTTTACTTTGCCTAATACATTCTCCTTCTTCCAATGAACTTTTTTCTTAGTCATTACAGATATTTTCTATAAAACATGCATTCTCTGTTTCTTCCCCTCTCAAAAAACCTTCAATGACTTCCTGTTGCCTCCAGAGTAAAATAAGAATTCTTTGACTCACCTTTCAAAGCTCTTATCAAATTCTAACCTTCTTGCCAGGTCTTGCCACTTTTTCAGCGTCTGTGCCTTCGATTATTATGTTCTTTCCAGTAAAGCACCTCACTTTAAAAAAAAAAAACTATTGATTCTTTAACTGTGCCATACCCCACACAAACTCTTCTCTCAACCCAAACATTAGGAATAATTTGCTGTGACAATGATTTTTTTTATTAACGTATACCCTGTATCATAGAAATTAATTTAAATGCAATGTTTCTGTATTAGGTCATCTACTCCTGTAAAGGAGAGATTGTTTCCTCTTTCGCTGGGTGTTCTCAACACAGTATCCAGCTTTCAATAAGTATTTGTATCTTTTAATTGTAAAGACTATATTGAAAGGAAATTGAGTAAAATTGATTAGTGGACTCTATACTATCCAATGGTGATATTTTATCTCAGAGATTCAATTAAAGCTTCAAGAAATATAATTAGATAGAATTGACTAATATTGAGTCAGGAGGAAAGGGAGACTCTGGAAACAAGCTGACCAAAGTGAAGCCATTTTTGTTTTCGGCTCAACCTTACCATAAAAGTCAGCAGATCATAAAAAGAGTCACAAGATCAGACTCCCGGAAAACCACAGGAGCCCAGTCCCTCTGGCAGTAAATGGCACACAGGCTGGACATTCTTCAAATTGCTCCCTGTGGTTAATTCCACAACCCTAAGAATGGAAAAACTAACTGACCAATGTGAATAATAAATCCAAAGTTAAAGAGTTAGCCCTTTCCTATCTGGTTGGCTAATTAAAACAAAAACAAAATAAAAACAAAAAGTAAACTTCGAAACCTCTTCATTAGAGGCAAAGCGGGGGACAGTGTCCTCTTTTCCATCTGGGAGGAGAGATTGCTACTTTGTGAAATAGCTCCTTTCTTAGTTCTATACTTAACAATCTTGTCCCATTCTCTAAATTGCTTGCTCTTGAATTTTTTTCTAATGTAAAATCTTAGCAAAGGACCTGAGGCTCTCCCCCTCTATACTGTATATGAACATTGATGGATAAAGGCGACTATTGGATGTAATATGGATTAGAATATTATCTTGAATTTTGAAAGACTAGGTTTTGTCAGAACGAGATATTGCTTTTGAACAATAAAAAGTCTTCTATTGTCACGAATTTTGTCCAACTTTCAAGCTATGAACATATTTTGAAGCTTAAGGAAACATATCAGTAGGTGGGGTGGGTTACTCCACCAGTGAAAGGCTAAATTTATGTATTAGATGTAGTCTCTTTATTGTCACATAAATTTAACATTTCTCAACTCAAGTCAAATATCACAATGACTTTGTCAGTTCATCCATGGTCCTGAAAGATTTGGACCTCGGAATTTATCTGAGATTTTTGTCAAAGTGATCCAAGTCATGATTTGTTAAGGATGTTGATTCTCTTTTTCAAATAATTTAAGCTGTTATTCTGTAATCCCTTGGGCTTTCAGTATCTCACTTTTACTTATAGATTTTTTAGGATATTCATATTTTAATTTTATAGTAACTTATAAAGTAGATAATTTAATATTGACTTTTTAAGTTCTATAATATATTTGTGGTTACAGAAAATTATGACAAAAGAAAAATTAGATGTAACTTGTGAAAAGTTGGAATGTTTGTAACAGAAGTGTTTTTATGGTATATCAATTATTATAAAAGCTGAAGTTACATTTGTTTGCTCTCAGTTTTCTCAAAAGTAACCAATCATAGCATCTTCTACAGATTATTAAGATAAATGGGGTGCCTGGGTGGCACAGTCAGTTGAGGCTCCAGCTTTTGATCTCGGTTAGGTCATGATCTCACAGTTCCTGAGTTTGAGCCCCAAATTGTGCTCTGTGCTTACGGTGCAGGGCCTGCTTGGGATTCTGTCTCTCCTTCTCTCTGCTCCTCCCCTACTTGTGTGTGTGTGTGTGTGTGTGTGTGCGCGCACGCTCTCTGTTTCTGTCTCTCAAAATAAATAAATAAACTTTTAAAGAATTTAAGATAAGCAAGAAATTGGGACACCTGGATGGCTCTGTGAGTTGGGCGTCTGACTCTTGATCTCAGCTCTGGTATTGATCTTGGGGACCTGAGTTTTAAGCCCCACATTGGGCTCCCTGCTGGGCATGAAGCCTACTTAAAAAAAAGTAAGCAAGAAATCATGTAATGACTGGTTATTCAGGAAAATAACAGAGCAGGAACAAATTTGCAATTGCTTAATGGTAACAGGTTTTTCAAAATTGAGATTTCCAAACTGAGATTACATATGCCAATGACAGTGTTCTCTGACTCTTGAGTTAAAAGTAGGCTAAAATATCACAGACTTTGAAAGCTTATGAGAATCAATCACAAGTTGACATGAACTCAATCACACATTCAAATCAATATGGATTTGAATTGTCAATCCTGATGTTGGCTCTGTTCGGTGAATTTTGTTAAGATCTGTGAATAAAGGGAGAATATAATAAAAAAGTTGCACAAGTAATTCTGGACTAATTTATTAAATAGAATGGGGAGAAGGCCCTGAATTTTATGGCTCATCTAAGAATCCATAACTGATCCTCTTGATGTGAAATCTATACATTAGCTACCTGCAGATGATTATTTTCAGTAGAAAAAGCTATACTTTTTGACTATATCATTAGCATATATCCTATGTTAGTATTTCTGAAATCAAACTGTATTATCCAACTCTGGTTCAAGTGAATAATTAATGGGTTCATTAAAATGTATTAAATGTAGAGTATATAGCAAAAACTGTCCCAGGTTTTAAGGATAAAAACATATCTGTACATACTTAGCATTTAAAAAAATTCTAAATAGGAATGTAGTGCTCTATCAATTAGCATCTTCACAGGAAACAAATGGAGCATTCAAATAAAAATTATTTATTAACTAATAAAGAGATTAATTTTAAGGATAGGACAGAATTTATGTGATCCACATGGAATAGTGGGTAAATGAATGTAGTAAGGGCCATGGTAGACTGCCCCACCTGAGCTTTAAGGAGCAAAAGGCAAGGTTGTTTGCCAAACTTGAAGACAGACAAAGGGCTGTCATGGAGGTGGACACCTCACAGGGGCTAAATACACCAGCCCTTGGATCCTACAAATACTCTTGCTGCACTTCCTCTGGTACCTAATCTCCAAAGTCCAATGATGTAACAACCAGAAGCCAGAGGGGAAATGAGCTCAATAAAGTCTGTAAGGTCAGCCTCAGAGGACAGGATGAAGAAAGGCGGAGGGAAGATGGGAGAAAAAAAAAGCTATCTAGCCCAATGATTGTTATCTGTTTTATGGAAGAGGAAACTAGAAAAGTCATAGGTAGTAAATGGCAGAGCTAGGACTCAAAGCTTCCTTTGATTCAGAGCTTTTCCCACTTTACAGCAATGTCTGAAAACGGCTTTTTTTCTCTCAGAGGATTTACGGTACCGAAAAGGCTAACTATAGAGAACAGAGCAATGCAGTGCGAATCAATATCAAGATGTCAGGTAGGTGCCCCAGTCTGTGGCATGGATGTCCTTTGTCTCCTCAAAGGTGCAAAAGGAGGAACCACCATGTACTTCTTCTATCTAGGAGTGGGTTTAGAATTGGCCCTTGCCCATGTGAAAATTATGAGAGGGCATCAGAGGGGCATCACATCACATAAGTGTTGCACTGTTCATTTAAAGATATTGGTTGTAGCAGCAAGGCAAACTTCTTGGTCCCATACCTTCTCTATCTACAACCTTTGTCTAGAAATATTATTTTCATTTTGGCATTAGGGGAGACTTGCTGGAGGCTACAAATATTTTAATTTGGGGATCTTTAGAGTCTTGTTGTGTTGACTGGCTTTGAAGATCCAGGTAGTGTGAACTTCATCTCTGTTGATCATACTCAAACTTTTATTCTAAATCTAGAATTCCCATGAAAGTACAGATCTTGTCAGATGGCAAAATTCAAAATGATTAGAAACTACTTTGGAAAAGACGAAGCCTGCTCTTTCTTCTCAGCTCTGCATGTGTGGAAATAATTCTGTAAAACTCCAGTGTCAGCATCCAAACATAAAGAATGCCACTGTGCATTCACAAAACCCCATATATTATACTATGGGATCATTTTCAACTGTTGTCACCGTGCTACAAAGGACAGCTTAATAACTCTGGTCTAAACTCTGTGATTACATACACTCAGATGCTAATTTGATATAATTGAGTGTGCTCTTTTGTTGGATTCTACATTCAGTTTATGTTTAATATGGGAAGACTGTATTTAGTGGTGGTTATCAAGGGTAGAATAAGCCCCACAGGTGTTTCCCCAGAATCAAGCTTCTAAGTCACCTTTTCCATTAGCTGCTAACATTGTTAATGTCTGAGGCAGCTGGTGCGGGAATGAGAGAAATCTGTAGTTCCTTTACTTGGGACAAGATTCATTTAATCCAGATCTGAATACGCTATTTCTATGGCACATCTGTTGAGTGACACAATGTATACATTTTTTTTTTTTTTTTACTTCTCAAACATTTGCAGTTTTGTTAGATTATCTATAACAAGATGCCTGATCATTTCTTGGTCTTCTCCTATGAATCAACTTATACATTCCACAAATACAAGATTCAGACGTCCTTTGTCACCAAAGGTGAAGTGTTTTCAGTTTTGAACTTTGTTAATTCTGAACACATCTGTTTTATTCTTAATTTGTTTTGAGAGTCACAGTTTGCAATTTCACTGTCTTAATGGGAGGTAACAGTAAAACTTAATCTATTACAAGTAATGTAATCATTGTTTGAATACCTTCTTTCAAGAGTATCACCTAGCACCTACATTTTTTGTTTGATTTCTCATTTTTAAATTATTTTCTCATAAACATAGCATACAAAGATTAATAGGTAAACACATACACACATAAATACACACAAATGTATTCGTAACAAATTATGAAATTCCTAGGACAATTATAGTCTTTGTTTCCATAACTAGTCACGTGGTTGTATCTAGAATCTGCCTGGGAACTTTGGATGTAGTATTAATACTGTTCCTCAGTAATTTTGAAACCATGAGTTGTGATGGATTGTATTAGTATTTGAAATTATTTGCTTATTTATCTCTGGACAAATAGGCACATAGGACTCTAGCCCATTTGGGAAACTGGTCATGTGACCATTTGGCCAATTCAATATGATCAGAATTGACAGTCATCATGTCTGAGAAGAAGGTTTAAGAACTATTAGATGGATCATTTTGTTCTCTTTCTGCCATGAGACTGGCAGCTCCTAGATGGTGACTCCTTAAGATCACTCCTTTCATTCTAGCTGAAAAAGAGAAGGGAAGCAGAGATTATCTCTAACTTAAATGCAATGCAAGCAAGAAATAAATCCTTACATTGTGAACCATATCCAGTTTGTTGTTTTTACCACAACGTATGTCAGAAAATATAAGTAACTGATAAGAAATTGGTACCTATAAATAGGATGCATTCATAGCAGAAGTCCCAAAATATATGACATTGGCTTCAGGGCTATGGATTGGGTGGTGTGGGAACTCTCAGAAGAGAGAGGAAAAATGGAGAAACTGTATTGAATGGTGATATATTTGGTATATCTGTCTCTTGTGGTAACTTGAAAGGCTGATAATATACTTAACAAACTTGCCATTTTAGATGAAGAAGTTGAGAAACAAAAAGTGACTGATGTGACTTGGTCACTTTTGATGGCATTAAAGAAGTATTAAGACAGACATGAATTTAGAAAGAAAAGGTTAAAAATCATGGAAGGAAAATGTGGATCTAGAAATTTCTGAAATTGCAGGATTGAAAGATACAACTGCTTATTTTCTTCAACCACTAAAAACAAACCTGGCAAATGTGACAAAGACTTCTTGAAGTTTGGCCTAGGGCAAAGACAGAATCCTGGAGGCTACTGACTTGCCTTAGCTAAATTCCATAACAAGATTAAATTGATTCTCAGAAAAAAAATTTGGGGGGTGGGGACAAAATGGCTCACAGGAAAAACAAATAAACAAACAAATGGTATTGTGCTTCTGCTGAAATCTGATAATCTTAAGGTATTGACAAGTCTAGGGAGAGAATGGTGCGTTTCAAAAAGAGTTATGGACATTCTTACTGGAACATGAAGCTTATTAAAATCATACAGATAGAGATTGGAGAGGTTTGTACTGCCAAAATAACTCCTAGACCAGACCAAAAAAACTACAATATAACAAAACGAAAAATAAAACAAAACAAAATATGACAGTTAAAATGACATTGAGCTCTCATCTATGGACAAGATGCATCTGCTAACACTAATTAAGCCCCCAAGGTGGGTATACAATTTAATACTTTCTTTAGATGTGTCCGAGGAAAATGAAAAAGGATCAATTTGAGATGGAACCATAACCAGGAGAGCTTGGTGATAGAATCATGAAGCAGAATTAAAGACTAATTCTGGAAGATTCTTTATCTCCTCCAAAGTAAATGGGTAGCCTAAATATCTTCCAGGAATAATTCAGCTTTGCTATGGACCAATTATTTTGTGCCTCCCATTCTTTTTTTTCTAACACAGGGTTAATTGAGATTAACATATCCCTGTGTCACTACTGAATGTTTGGTGTTGTAGGGTGAGATAACTTATTTTTGTAGTTCACATATCTTTGGATCAACGATAGCCACACTCATGATATAGAGATAAATGTAAGACCCTAGACAGGTCTAATGTCATAATGTGTTGGGACTTTTTGAGATGCCTTCTTTGGGAAGAAGTATGTTTATGTGCAGACAGAAACCAAGGAATATGTTACTAAGAGGGTGAGATATAACAAATTGTATTTATTGCTACCATTTATTCACTTCCCTTCTGTAAGAGGATTGTGCATACCTTCCTGTTGCCAGGTGAATGAAGGTTAATCTTTCTGGGAGGCATTTACTTCTGTGACCCACTGATGTGAGACCACAGCCATGTGATTTAATTTTGCCAATGGGATGAAGTCTGAAATGTCCACACTATATTTGAGGAAAAATTTATGAGCCATGAAGTGGGTGGGCTATTCTCCTTTTCCTCTTCCATGGGAGCAGTATGTCCCAGAATCTAGCTGCTCCTTCAGCCTGGATCCTGTGACAAAGACATGAGAGGTAAAGAAGAGCCACATCTGAGACACACAGCAAATATGTAACAGGAATGAACAATAGACTTTGATTATTACAAGATACTGAGCTTTGAAGAAGTCACCTATGAAGGGCTGTGTGTTACCTGAATATTTTAAACTCTTTTTTTCCTTTCTACTCTTACTTCATAAGGGTATAAAGGATAATAAAGGCACCTCCCAGTGAGATGAGGAAAACAGCGATAATTTGGATGCAGGACAGGGCCAAGTTATAGGG
The DNA here is from genome assembly GCA_028646485.1 of Cryptoprocta ferox. Taxonomy (NCBI): domain Eukaryota; kingdom Metazoa; phylum Chordata; class Mammalia; order Carnivora; family Eupleridae; genus Cryptoprocta; species Cryptoprocta ferox. The sequence goes on along the minus strand of CM053578.1, from coordinate 27,209,879 downwards.
AAAAGAGAGATATGGTCTGTGGTTTCTTAATACCACAGTTTAAGACACAGGAGAGAATGTTTAAGTGAAGCCCCAAAGAGGAGGTTTCATTCATTCCATTTTTATACAATCATTATATCACTCAACTCTCATCAGCATTGATAAACATACTTATTATTGTATTGAAATGTAACCGTTTTCCTGACTAGGTGATGTGTTCCTTCACTTTCCATATTCTCTTCAGGACAGTCTTCAGCTTATGTTAAGATTCTCTTGCTTTATGAGTTGTCCATACAATTCATCTTTGGCATTTTTGTGGCTCATGCATTTTGCAAAACAGCCTTATTACTATTTTCACCTTTTGATAATGTTTATAATGAAATTAGCTTATCTACCATACTGAACTTGACACAAAGAAAACTAGAATAAAATGTTGGTCTTCAGATCTAAGGATGCAAATTGTACTATTGTAACATTACTCAAGAGTGTACACTAGGAAAAATTGTCAGAGGCTTTTAAGGTGTCAGAAAGGGCAGGATCTGCATGGATAAATTATGAGAACTCTTTCACTTTTTTTCTATTATGCCAAAAAATACCATCACCAGTCTGCATTCTGTAATTTTGAGCCCAAGCCTTTGAAATAAGAAACTCTAAAACTCTCCAAAGCATTTCCCTATTTACATTGGTTTTATTTCTATATGTTTATGTTTCCAAGCATGTCTTAATTCATTCAAGTTTCCATCTTAGGTATTTGTGCATTATTATACCAGTCCATGTTAGACTATTCATCATGTAAAATTATGAAATTTTTATTGAAATTCACTTTCAATATATAATGTTATATCATTGTGATATGATTTAGTTAGAGAAAAACACTATTTTAATGTTATTCAGGAACATTAGTTATTAGTTTTTAATGTTAACAGGAAAATAATTTTTAAAATAATACCAAGAAACCCACAAAAATGTGGGTTTTGTAGTAAGAAATAAAGAATTACTATGGTAATATTAATACATAATTTATTATTTCTACTTGATAGAACAACAATAATATCAAATTTTTTTTAGTCCTTATTACATGTCAGGCCTAATTGTAAGCTCTTTACATGTTTTATTTCATTTATCCTTAAGAAAATCCCAAGAAGTGTCTATTTTACAGATATATACGTTATTTAAATTTTTTTAATCTTAATTTTTGAGAGAGAGAGACAGAGTGCAAGCAGGGGAGGAACAGAGAGAGGAAGATACAGAATCCGAAGCAGGCTTCAGGCTCCAGGCTGTCAACACAGAGCCTGACGTGGGGCTTGAACTCCTGAACTGCAAGATCATGACCTGAGCCAAAGTCAGATGCTTAACCAACTGAGCCACCCAGGCACCCCATAAAATAAATATTTTTTAAAGATGAGGAAACTTATGCAGAGTTAAGTTAAGAAGCTTGCTCATGGATATAGCTAATAAGTGGTGGATATATCCGGCAATATAAAGCAGAGCCTCCCTTTTAAAATTTAATAGATTCAAAAATACCAACATTAAAATTATGATTATTAGTTAGATTTCTCAGACTTCTACTAATACACCATAAGCCAGAGGTTTCATTTTGTAGGGAAAAAAATCAATAGTTTGGTATTAAATCCCTAATGTAAACCTTATTATTACAGTAGAGATGATTACCAACATTTGTGTGTACTCTACATATAATAATTTTTGTTATCTCAAGTCACTATGTATTTTATTTATGGGTGTTACTCCCATACTCTAAAAAGCCCAGGAGGATGATTTATTCGTCCTGTTGACTCTACTTCATCAATGCCTGTCTTTGTAGCTTCTTGTAAGTAAAAAACACTGTCTCATTACTTCTGTAGGTTCTTTTTCTTTTTTTCCGAATTTCTACGTCAGCCCTAACATCTGACTTGATCGGGTGTTTTTTTTGATCCTCACAAATGGATCACTCATGCAAAATCAAAATGCAATCATGTAGTATCTCAGGGCAGCCTCTTCTGAAGTATTCAAAGGATCTATTATTAAAGCAAGACATGTATAGGTATTACCTAGCCAGACCAGTCTGAATTTTCTAGTCACTCTTCTTTATTCCAAAAAAACATCTTTTTAAACTTGTGCATATTTCCCGCATCATACCTATAGCTATTTTCATAGTATCGTTCATTCACTTTCTTCTCTAACCATGCATTGGTTCCAGATTTCCTTCATTTCTGTTCCAACTAAGGGAGGTTGCAGAGGTCTAAGAATGCTTTCCACGTGGAAATTCATTTAGTGCAGAAACACAACAGGCACTTGATAGATGTTTATAGAATTGAGTTGAAATGCCCAACCAAGATTATTCAATGAGGAAATGCATTTTATCTAAATTCATTTGAAGGGGGTAGGGTTATGTAACATGGTAGAATTATTATATGAGTTAAACTGCTTAAGCAGCTTAGCAACAGGATACTGCACAAAGTTTAGCTATCAATGGTTAAATGGACTTTAGTGATATGTATTGTATATCCCTGGGTATAAAAAATGTATTCCATTATAAAATAATGCACATGACACATTTAGCCAAATTGTTTTGAAATAAAAACAAACATTTTGTTTATGGAGTATATGTTTTTTTTTTTCTATAAGGAATGAGTGCTTGGAGAAGACTGAAAGAATCAGATTCTTGTAGAGAAATTATTTTAAAAAATAGTGTAAAGTAGTTAATTTATTGATGATCAAGGAAGGACTCTCAGTTTTCATGATTAGGTCGTGAATTCCAAACCAGTGCTAGCAATGAGTAGACTCTTGTTGTAGAGTTAATAAAGTGATTAAGGCATGTAAAATAATTAATAATGATGTGATTCATAAATAACTAATACACAATAATTTAATATAACAGTATAAAAAAGAAAATAGTATAAAAAAGGAAACAGAACAGGAAAAGTACAAATTACATGATCATTGGTCAGCCCATGGAATAAATGCTAGTTACTAAAAGATGGGCATGAGTAGGGTCTGGGAAGGGCTAGAGGCTGGAGTTCTTCTTTTTCATTGTTTACGGATTGCGAGAGAATCTCTATGGTATAGGCGATGTCTGGAAATAATCTGATTATATTTCAAGACTGCAGTTATTTCAGGGATACAAAATAACTTAGGTCCTGATAGACAAAAAAAGCAGGGTAAAGGGTAGCTGGTATTTGAAGTTCAGGCAGACAGTTGGTGTCTGATGTGGGCTGTCTGTATAGTAAGGTGATTCTAATCTTGGACTGTCATTCAGGTATAGGAATCCATTCTCTAAAAGTTAAATATAGCTGAGGTTTGTACCTAGCAGTTTGTGAACAGGGGCTCACATCACTTCTGCCCATCAAAATCACCTGGCAGAACTTTAAAATATCTAAGGGATGTCTGGGTGGCTCAGTCGATTAAGTGTTTCACTAGATCTTGGCTCAGGTCTTCATCTCTCATTTGTGAGCTCGAGCCCCTGTGTCAGGCCCTGGGCTGGGCATGAAGCCTACTTAAAAAAATGTTGTACAATCATACACACACACGCCATTTAATGGGCGCCTGGGTGGCTCAGTTGGTTGAGCATCTGACTTCGACTCAGGTCACGATCTCATGGTTTGTAGGTTCGAGCCCTGCGTCAGCAGGGCTGACTGTCAGCACAGAGCCTTCTTCAGATTCTGTGTCTCCCTCTCTCTCAGCCTCTCCCCCTGCTCATACTGTGGCTCCTTCTCTCTCAAAAATGAATAAGCAAATTAATATAAAATAAAATAATTAAAAAAATTAAATATCTAGATGCCTGGAACCCACCCCCAGCCCAATTAAATTGTAGTTTAATTAATTTTTCTTGAGTGACCTGGAACATTCATTTGTTCTTTGTTTGTTTTTTGCTGTTGTTTGTTATTTGTTTATATTTTGGTTCTAGTTTGTTTGGTTTTGTGATTTAAATTTTTGGTGATTCTAGTATGCAACCAGGATAATAAGCTACTGCTTTACAGTGCAAGCAGATTGCCTGGGTATTTTGTGGAAATCCATATTTTGATTCAGTAAGCTTACGGGAAGGCCTGAGATTCTGCCTGTATACCAACTCCCAGGTACTGCTGGTTCACACACCACACTTCGGGTCATAAGGTTCTACCTTTATGATCCTAACACGTAGATACCAGGGAAGAAAGTTCCCTTCTTAGAACTCAGAGAAGTAATTCTGATGAGTTCACATTTCAGAATTAGGGTAAGAGTGGAACAAAACACAACTTAGCCTTCGATTATACATCTGATCTGTCCTAGAGGAAGTTTTAAAGTCAATCTTCACAGTACTGTTTCTCATTCTTAAAAAAAAAAAAATCTTGCTCTCTAGATGACATTTGACTCACTCCTCATAGTTTCCACAAACAATAGTATCTTGTCAAGCTTTATTTTTTTTAAAGGTTGTATTATGACTTGGTAATTTCTTTACAAACTATATGTATTTTCTCGGATATGCTAATATTTTGTCTCTGGCCACACAGTTTCTTCTACTATGTACCACAAGAATATTTGTTTCCATTTCTTTAAGAAATACTTGAACATTGTATGGCAAGAATTACTACACTTCATATAGGAAGTGCAGATTTTTAAGTCATTTTAGTAAAGACAGCTACCAGTTCCATTTGAGAAGAATTTTGCCATTTGTCTATTTTGTTTTTTGAAATCACGTTAAGGAAGAATTACTCACCACAAATAATGATATAATGAATGATTCCTAGAGAAGTGTAATAACAAAAATTAGAGAACAAGTTGTCAAAAAACGAAAACTTGCTTTTTTGGATATTGCTGCAATGTTTTTAGGGAATCCACTAGGGTCGTAACATGCTGATAACATGTGCACTATCATCACTATGCTCATAGATACTTTTCAGTATACTAGAGTGAGCCTCCTAATTCTGGTATTTGAATGAACTTCACTGTAATATGTAAATTAAGAGATTGTATTAGGCATATTGGAAAGCTGTACCAACACTTTTAGTCCACCTACTTGCTCTTTAGGGTTAATTGAGCAAAACCATAATTTATTAAATCTCCTGTGTGGCAAGTCTGTTTGCATGGATTTCCTTAATGTTTTTTGTACATACACTGTTGTGATTTGAGAAAATATGTGTGCATCTTAGAATAGATTTGATCTTTTTTTACATTTTATTTTATTTATTTTATGTTTTTATTTATTATTGAGACAGAAACAGAGCATGAGTGGGGGAGGGGCAGAGAGAGAGGGAGACAAAGAAGACAAAGCAGGCTCTAGGCTCCGAGTTGTCAGCACAGAGCCTGATGTGGGGCTAGAACCCATGAACTGTGAGATCATGACCTGAGCCGAAATCAGCCGCTTAACCTACTGGGTCACCCAGGTGCCCTGATTTGATCTCTTTTATGTGGGAAGTCGTATGTATTAGTTTTCTATTGCTATATAACAAATTAGCACAGCTTCAGAGGCTTACAGGAGTTCAGTACGTCAGAACAGTTTACAAGGTCAGGACACCTGCCATTGATGAAATTGGTCCTCTGCTCAGGTTCTTACTAGGATGAAATCACGGTGTCATTTGGGGCTATGACTGCATTGAGGCTTGGCATTTCCTTCCAACCTCACTTGTTGCCAGGATTCAGTTGCTTGCAGTTGTAGGACTGAAAACCTCAGCTTTGACAAAGTGCCAACTGTGTTCTACCATGTTGACTCTCTCCCAAATGTGGCTGTTTGCTTCATGAAGATCAACAGGAGAGCATACCTGGCATGTGGAATATCTCTTGACTTCTTCCTGACTCTGACCATTGGATCTTCTTTTAAAGAGCTCATCTGATTAGGTCAGGCCCAGAGTTAATATTCTCACATTTTATTAACTTAAGCTGATAAGAAGCCTTACTTATGTCTGAAAAGTCCCTGCACCTTTTCCATGTGGCATGATCCAAAAACAGGAGCTACATAGAGCTACTCTATGAGCTCTAAAGAGCTCGTCTGATTAGGTCAGGCCCAGAGATAATATTCTCACATTTTATTAGCTTTAAAAGAGTTCTAAAGAACTCTAGAAAGAGCTCTAAAGAGCTCATCTGATTAGGTCAGGCCCAGAGTTAATATTCTCACATTTTATTGACTTAAGCTGATATAAAGCCTTACTTATGTCTGAAAAATCCCTTCACCTTTTCCATGTGGCATAATCCAAAAACATGAGCTGTATAGAGCTACAGGGTTTACACCCATCTAAGGCTGTGGAAGGTGGGGACCATCAGGTCAGTGGGTCAGGAAAGTGGGGGCATCAGACCAAAGGGTATTATTCAGAGAACTTAAGATCTAATAGGAATTGCCTTGCTAGATTTTGGACATGCTTAAGACCCATTAGCCCCTTTATCCTTCTAATTTCTCCCTGTTAGAATGAGAATGTCAATCCTATGCCTGCTCTACCACTGTATCTTGGAAGCACATTATCTTGTCTAGCTCGACAAAATCACAGGTAGAGTAGATTTGGCTTTGAGTGAATTGGACCTCAGGTCTCACCCATGTCTGATTTTGATGATACTTAGATGAGTCTGTAGACTTCAGAATTGAGGTTGGAATGCTTCAACAATTTTGGGACACTTAGGATGGAATGAATGTATTTTGCATGGGAAGAGGATGAAAATTTGGGGGGCCAGAGGCAGAATGTTAAGGACTGAATATTTGTATCCCCCCAAAATTCATGTGCTAAACCCCTAACCCCCAGTGTGGCTGGTGGTACATGCAGATGGGGCCTCTAAGGAAATGAAATCATAAGGGTGAAGCCTTGATCTGTTAGGATTCCTGTCCTTAAACAGACACCAGAGAGGTCTCTCTCTCTCTCTCTGTCTCTCTCTCTCTCTCTGTCTCTCTCTCTCTATGATGTGCACTATGAGGAAAAGCCATGTGAGCACACAGGAAGAAGGCAGCTGTCTGCAGCCCAGTAGAACTCTTACCAGACACCAACCCTACTGACACTTTGATCTCGGACTTCCAGTCTCTAGAACTGTGAGAAAATACATTTCTATTGTTTAAACCACCATGACATGGTATTTTCTTATGGCAGCCCAAGAGGACCAATCCTCTTTGTCATACAGTTGATATAGTTAGCTGATAGATGATATCAAACTGTCACATATAAGTTCTACTAATTTGTGTTTCCACTCGTAGCTTATCAGAATTTTCTGTTGGTCCACATTCTTGTTAATACTTGGTGTTTCTTTCTTATTATTAGCCATTCCGGAAGATACGTAGTGGTGCATTAATATGGTTTTATTTTTATTTCAACAATAACTAATGAAATTGAACATGTTTTCATACTTTAGATATGGGAATATCTCTTTAAAGTGTTTATGTTATTAGCCCATATTTTAAAAGATGGGCTATCTTTTTCTTGTGAATTATTAGTCTTTTGTATATTCTGCACACAACATAAAACATCTTTAGTAAGATGCATATTTTGCATATACATTCTCCAAATCTATGTATTCTCTTTCATTCTAATTAATTAATATTTTATTTTATGGTTAGAAATGTTAGATTTTGACAAAAATTCTCCAGTTGTTTTAAAGTTATAACAATGTCCTTTTGTGTTTTCTAATTAAAAATTAATTGCTTTACATTCCCATTAAGAAAAGCAATCCAGGGTTTCCTGGGTTGCTCAGCCAGTTAAGCATCTGACTTCTGCTCAGGTCATGATCTTGTGGTCTGTGAGTTCGAGCCCCGCATTGGGCTCTGTGCTGACAACTCAGAGCCTGGAACCTTCTTCAGATTCTGTGTCTTCCCTCTCTCTGCCCCTCCCATGCTCATGCTCTTTCTCTCTTGATAATAAATAAATGTTAAAAAAAAAAAAAGCAATCCTTATGGAATATCTCTGTTTATTTGCTATAAGGAAGGATCTAAATTTATTTGTTTTTTCCAGATAGATAACAGATCAACTTAAGCTCCATTTACTGAAAAAACACCATTTTTCTCCATGAAACTGCAGGTCACCTTCATTATAAATAATGTGACTGGGTATATTTTCATCAGTTTCTGGGCTTCTCATTTTGTTTTGCTGGCCAGTTTTTTTGTCCTTTTGCCAAAACTGTACTATCTTAATTAACACTGGTTACTAAAACTTTATGTTAAGGCTTTATAGCTAGTAGTGAAAAGTCTCTAGCTTTATTAATCTTCCATAGCATTGCTTTCTATTATCGGCCTTTTGTATTTTCATATGAATATTAGAATCTGCTTGTCAATTTCCACAAAAATATTTCTATTTTGAGGAAAATTGGGTTGCAGCCATAAATTAATTTGGTTAAAAGGGGACATTTTTAACATACTGAGTCTTCCATTTCAATCTACATTCATTATATAAATTCCATTCATTTAAATGTTTAACAAATTTATCTCAATATTTTTTTAGCCTTTAGTGTACAGGGTTAGAACACAAATTTTGATAGGATGTGATGGTTTTATATTCTAATGTAACATATTTTTAAAGAATTTCATTGTCCATTTTCTTTTGATATATAGAAGTGTGATTTATTTTATTTATTGATCATGTGTACAGCAACCTTGTGACAGAGACTCATTCTAAAGATTTTCTGTATATTCTTTTATTTTTTATTTTATTTTTATTTTATTTTTATTTTTTTAAATATAATTTATCGTCAAGTTGGCTAACAGTGTATACGGTATGCTCTTCATTTTGCGGATAGATTCCCCTGGTTCATCACTCACATACAACACCCAGTACTCATCCCAACAAGTGCCCTCCTCAATGCCCATCACCCATTTCCTCCCCGTTTCTCCCTGCCCCATCAACCCTCTGTTTGTTCTCTGTATTTAAAAGCCTCATATGGTTTGCCTTCCTCCCTCTGTGTTTGTAACTATTTCAAACTTTGTAGGTACAAAACCATTTCGTCTCTGAGTTACATGTTTTTATTTCTTCCTTTACAATTATTATATTCTTTTTTAATTTCCCTTTCTTTTCCTGTGGGTGTGTGTGTGTGTGTGTGTGTGTTTTGTCCAGTAGCTAAGACCTCCAGTACAATATTTGACAGAAGTGGTGATAGTATCCCATGGAAGCAGATGGATACCCCACCCGATATTTGATTTGGATTCTGTGACTGTTTATGCTATACATATACAAAGAGGTTATGAAAAGGTTTATTACTCACATAATGAGGCTTTCTAGGGAAAGAAGGGCAGGGTCCCAAACAATTCTGCAAATGGCTTGAGTGAAAGCTGGCACAGTTAAATGGTTTAAATTTTTATAGTTGTTTGTGGGTGGGGCTAGAGTGAGGACCACCTTACACAGTCTTCTGTGGTTTGCACTCCTTACCAGACCCAAAGGAGAGAACACCTAAACTTTTTTTTTTTTTTTTTTTTTTTTTTTTTATCAGCTTTGTTCAAATGTGAGGCAGAAAGTGAAGGAGGGGCAGTGGGGCTTGAAATCTCTCAGCAGTTAAACCTGAAAAAGGAAGTCAGCCTCATTATTCCATTTGTTTTATTCACAACCTTTGAAGTTAATTTTTATATGTTAAGTCCTGTTTATCCCTAGCTGCTTTCAGAGTTCCCTCCATATCCTTATATTTTGCCAGTTTCACTATGATATGTCATGCAGAAAGAAGATTGATTCAAGTTACGTCTGAGGGGAGTTCTCTGTGCCTCTTGGATTTCAGTGTCTGTTTCCTTCCCAAGGTTGGGGAAGTTCTTGGCTATGATTTGTTCAAGTCCCCCTTCAGCTCCTTTCTCTCTCTCTTCTTCTTCTGGAATTCCTATGATACGGATATTGTTCTGTTTGATTGCATCACTCAGTTCTAGAATTCTCCCTTCGTGCTCCTGGATGAATTTATCTCTTTTTCTCGGCTTCCTCTTTTTCTATAATTTTATCTTCTAACTCATCTATTTTCCTCTCTGCCTCTTCAATCTATGTAGTGGCCACCTCCATTTTATTTTGCACCTCATTTATAGCATTTTTTAATTAATCATAACTATTCTTAAGATCCATGATCTTTGCACCAATAGCATCTCTGCTGTCTTCTATGCTTTTTTCAAGCCCAGCAATTAATTTTATGACTATTGTTCTAAATTCTTGTTCAGTTATGTTGCTTGTATCTGTTTTGATCAACTTTTTAGCTGTCACTTCTTCCTAGAATTTCTTTTGAGGACAGTTCTTCCATTTCATCATTTTGACTAGCTTTCTGTCTCTTGTAAGTTTTAAAGTCTTGCTATGTGCTCTGCATCTGCAATCACTGCTGTATTAAAGGAGGCTCATACACTGTCCAGGGCCTGGCTGTTCAGGAAGTGTTGTTTTAAGGGTGTCCCTTGGTTTTTCTTTTTGTGACTTTGGTTATTTTATTTCCCTACTCGTAGTGATATTTTGGACTCTCCACCATGTGTGCTTTAGTTTGTTCCTTGAAGTAGCCCTGTGAGGCTGTCTTCCTAGTAGACTCCGTCTCCTTTCCTCCCAGACTCTTGAGGTTCAGAGTCCTCTGGCTTCAGCCCTTCTTTGTTTGAGAGATGCAGGCAAGAAGTACAGCTCCCCCTACTTCTCTGCTGTCTTGGCCCTCAGGTCTCTGAAGTTAATTTTTAGATATTTTGCCAGTGAATGTAAGATTCATTGGTTAATCATCAGTGAATTATATGTCTACATCTGATATATTGTTTTTTATGTTTTTGAAATTTTCTTTATCTGAAAGAGAATGCTGAACTCTTCCATTACTGCAGATTCATTTATTTCCCATTTTAGTGTTCTAAGTTTTTGTTTTATATATTTTGACTCTATGTTATTGAATCCATACAAATTTAGGATTGTAAATATTGGATGGCCTTTTTATGGTGAAATAGTTTTTTTTTTTAATTTTTATGAACTTTTTTGACTTAGATATCTGGTGTTAGTATAGCCACTCTAAATGTCATTGATTAGTTATTTTGTATGCTCTTTACCCTTTCACTTTCAAACTTTCTCTCATTATTTTGGAAGCAGATTGAATGCATGAGTGTATTTTTTTTAAAGTTTTGGGGGTGCCTGGGTAGCTCAGTTGGTTAAGCATCTGACTTTAGATTAGGTCATGATCTTGCAGTTCATGAGTTCGAGCCCTGCATTGGGATCTCTGCTGTCAGTGCAGAGCCTGCCTCAAATCCTCAGTCCCCTTCTCTCTGCACCTCCCCTACTCTTCTCTCTCCTCTCCTCTCTCTTGCTCTCTCTCAAAAATAAATAAATAAACATTTAAAAATAAATAAAATAAAGTTTTGAATATCCCAGACATTTACTTGAAATAATTGTTCTATCCCTATTTATTGTTATTGATATTGATACACATGCATGCACATAGAGAGCCATACTATTAGTTTTCTGTTTGGCTCATTTTATTTTGTTTGTAGTTATTCTTGGGCCTACTTTTTAAGTGACCTATTTTTTTCTTATCTGTGGTCTTTTTTTCAATTTTATTATTATAATTATTTAATTATTCTCATAATGGTTATTGTAGGAAATATAATTTGTTCTTACTTTTTACTATAGAAATTGTGACTTTACTATTGAAATACTGACAGAACATCAGAACATTTACATTCTGCCTTCCCCAGTACCCCAACATTTTACACTATTGTGGTCATACCTTTTAGTTTTATTTATCATTTAAACCACATAAAGTAGTACAATTATTATTTTCTATAATCACTAATTACTTCTATTTCCCCATATATTTACCTTTTTGATCCCTATTTTCTTTGTTAATTTTCATGTTTCTGTTTAAGGCATTTTTCCTTTTTCCTGAAGAAACCAAATTAGCTTTACTTCTGGTAAAAGCTAATTATCTCTATTTGTCAGAAATTGCCTCTGTTTTCCTTCCCTTTTGCAAAGATATTTTTCCTAGATATCTAGGTTAGCAGTTATTTTCTGTGAGCAATAAGATACCATTATTGTTTTATCTGTTATAATTTCTGTTCTTTTGTCATCTCTCAGGCTCTCAGTCTTCTTTGAACAAGACATAATGCATCCACTATTCCCTTAGCTATTTTTAAGATTTTCTAAGAAACTTTTTTGCAGTTTTCTTGCTGTAAAATTTTTTGCTGTTATCTTGGTGTTTATCCTTCTTAGATTTTGCTCATCTTCATGAATCTATGAGTTGACATCTATCAATAGATTTTAAGTTTATTTATTTTTTGAGAGAGAGAGACAGAGAGACAGAGACAGAACGTGAGTAGGGTCAGGGGGCAGAGAAAGAAGGAGACACAGAATCCAAAGCAGGCTCCAGGCCTTGAGCTGTCAGCACAGAGCCTGGGGTGGGGCTCGAACTTACAGACTGTGAGATCATGACCTGAGCTGAAGTCAGATGCTTAACCGACTGAGCCACCTAGGTGCCCCATCAATAGATTTTGAAATCCATGCCATTATCTCTGCAAATATTTTTTTAAAAAATTTTAAGTTTATTTATTATTTTTGAGAGACAGAGAAAGAGCATGAGCACAAGCAGGGGAAGGGCAGAGAGGGAGAGAGAGAATCCTAAGCAAGCTCCACAGTGTCAGCACAGATCCCAATGTAGGTCTCAAACTCACGACCCTGAGATCATGACCTGAGCTGAAATCAAGAGTCAGATGCTCAACCGACTGAGCCACCCAGGTGTCCTTTTCTCTGTAAATATTATGCTATGTTCTCTTTTTCTTCTTTCTCTATGACTCTCTTTACAGATATGTTAGAATTTTTTAAACATTGTAGGTGACTTGTATGCTCTGTTCTTTTTTCCTTTTTATCTTTTTATGCTTCAGTTCGTATATTTTCTATTAAACTGTCTTTCATTTTACAAGTCCTATGTTTTTCTGCTTGCAGTCTACCATCCAAACCATCTACTGAGTTCTAAATTCTAGATATCTTAGGTTTTAGTTATTGAATATTTGTTTTTTAATATGTTCCCATATTCTGTTGAAATCTCCTTGCATTCAGTTATATTCCAAATCTATTCTCTATACTCTTAAACGTATAGTGATATATATTTAAAAGGTTTGCTTGCTAATTCTCCTATCTATGTAATATGTTGGTAGATATCTTCTCTTTTCCCTTGATTTGCTAAAGTCCCTGCCCTTTCTCAGGTCTAGTATATGTATATTTTTTTTATTGTATGTCAAATATTATATATAACGGTAACACAGGAGTTTAAGATACTGTTCCTTTCCACCTGAAAATGTTTCTCTTCTCTCTGCCAAATGAAGAAGAAGGGGCTGAAATCTCAATAAAGTCATGACTATTTGGAACAGAAATTTGGTTATAGTTTTACTAAAACTCATTCTTTCTTGTGTTTGTCTTCTTTTTTGAGAATCACCCTCTTGAGATTTTTATTAAAGGCATGGTTTTTCTCTTTGTTTTTATCTTTTTGAGATTGTGGGATACTAAGTTTTACCCTCTAGAGTTTCCCAGCCCAGCATTCAAGCTTCTAAATGCATTCAGCATTAAAAGCTGACAAATATCTTGAAAGAAAGGCCAGCCAAAGTTTGAAATAGTCTACTCTTTCAGCAGGTCTTTCTTTTCCAAGGTCTATAAGACACTGGATGTTTTATGGTGCTTTTTAAAACTTTGAAATGAACTCCAATCTTTCTGCATACTCTTGAAATTCTATAGTATTTTTTAAGGAAATAATAGCCTAGTGATGAGGCTTCTCAGTTGTCTAAATTGTTACTTTTGTACTACTTGAACATTGAAACTTTAGTTGGTTTCTTTATGCCATCAGAGCATATGAATTTGGAGTAAGCTTGAACATCAACCTATGACTGGGAAATGCCCATAATTTGGCAAATTCCCCTGGAGGGAAATATCTGATGGGCCTGAAGTCTCCTTGGAATGTTCTCTACTTTCTGGAGTTTTAGTTCTTTCTAATACTTGTTCCTTTAAAACTTAATGCCTGTGAAGCAGTAATTTCTCTGACATTGGCCATAACAGTATCTTTTTAGATATGTCTTCAGAAGCAGTGGAAACAAAAGCAAAATGAAAATATCGGAACTGCATCAAAATACAAAGCTTGTGTACAGCAAAGGAAACAACCAACAAAACTAAAAATCAATCTACAGAATGGGAGAAGATATTTGCAAATGACATATCCAATAAAGGGTTGGTATCCAAAATATATAAAGAACTGATACAACTCAACACTCAAAAAACAAATAGTACAATTTAAAATGGGCAGGTGACATAACAGACGTTTCTCCAAAGGAAACATACAGATAATTGAATACTCAGATGAAAGGATACTCAACATCACTCATTATCAACAAAATGGAAATCAAAACCACAATGAGCTATCACCTCCCAACTGTCAGAATGGCTCACATTAAAAAAAAAAAAACCTCAAGAAACAAGTGTTGGCAAGGATGTGGAGAAAAACAGCTCTTGTGCATTGTTTTTGGAAAAGCAAACTGGTGCAGCCACTGTGGAAGACAGTATGGAGTTACCTCAAAAATTTAAAAAATAGAGCTACCTTACTCTTCAGCAATTGCACTACTGGGTATTTACACAAAGAATATGAAAACAGTAATTTGAAGTGATATATGCATACCTCTGTTTATTTGAAGCATTATTTGCAATAGCCAAATTATGGAAGCAGCCCAAGTGTCTGTCAGCAGATGAATGGATAAAGACGTGGCACGCACACACGTGTACACACACACACACACACACACACACACCAGAATATCATTCAGCCATAAAAAAGAATGAAATCATGCCATTTCCAACAACATGGATGGATCTAGACAGTGTAATGTTAAGCAAAATAACCCAGTTAGAGAAAGACAAATACTGTATGATTTCACTCATATGTAGAATTTAAGAAAGAAATGAACAAAGGGAAATAAAAGAGAGACAAACCAAATAACAGACTGTTAACTATAGAGAACAAACTAATGGTTAGCAGAGTGGAGGGGGGGGATGGGTGAAATAAGTGAAAGGGATTAAAAGTACACTTAATGAGCTCTGAGTAACATATAGAACTGTTGAATCACTATTTTGTACATCTGAAACTAATATAACACTGTATGTTAACTCTATGCCTGAAATTTTTTGGAAAAGTAATAATGAAAAAATTAGAAAACCTTAATGCCTGTGAAAATGATTTTAGAAATACATTCAGCTCTTTTAAGTTGCTTCATTGAAAGCCTTGCCTATTTCAGCCTATCCCATCCTTCTCAGAGTGGGAGCTACCAATATAGCTCTTTCCCTTCTTAAAGTGAGATTTATTGAAAACACAATTTAAATACACTGAAATTTACTCTCACTATGTGCTTTAATGGACTTAGACAAATGCATACAACCATGGTACCACCATCAAAACCATAGTAGAGAATAGAGAATATTTCTAGCACCTTGAAAAGATTCCCTGTGTACCTTTCTCACAATGACTTCCTTCTGCTACTTGCCCCTGGCAGGCATCGAATCCTCTTAGAGTTTTACATATTCCAGAATGAAATACAATGTAAGTGGGATCATACAGCATGCAGTCTTTTGTTCCTGGTTTCTTTCACTTAGCTTGAGGCTTTGTAGATTCATTCATATTGTAACATAAATTGGATAGTTCATTCATTAATATCACTGAATTGTATTTCATTGTGGATGAATTGATAGACATTTCTGGTGTTGTTAGATTTGGTGATTATGAATGAAGTCCCTATATGGGGGACATACATTTCCAGACTTGTAGGTGTCAGTTGAGGGGATTTGGTTGTTTCTAGTTAGTATTTGCAGACAGGTATTTGAATAAGCATGTTTTTATTTTCTTTGAGTAAATACCTAGGTGAAGAATTCTATGTTGTAAAATAAGTACATTTGACTTCATAAGAAATTGACAAACTATTTTCCAACAAGACTGTATTATTTTTTTGCTCCCCACTAGCAGTGTCCAAGGTCTACTTGTTCCTTATCTTCGCCAACACTCAGCATTTTCAATTTAATTTTAACCATTCTAGTTGGTATGTAGTGCTTTTAACTCTAATTTCCCTAATATCTAACAATACTGAGGATCATTTCATGTCCCTATTTGCCATCTATATTTTTTTCAGTGAAGTGCTCATCATTTGTCTATTTTTATTGAATTTTTGACTTATTAAGTTGTAAAAATTCTCTGTATCTTATGAATATGTCTTTGATCAGATATATATTTTGTAAAGATCTCTCTATTTAAAGCTTTTTCTTACCAGTATTTAGCACTTAGCTAAATTTTACCCAGATTCCTAATCTACAGAAACTGAAATAATAACTGTTCTTATTTTGAACCAGTATGTTTGGGACAATTTGTTAGGCAGCAATTGATAATTAATATGCCAATTATGCCATCAGCATTGTTAAAAGATATTTTTTTCACCATTGCATTACTTCACTACCTTGGTTGAATTAACCATAAATGTGTGAGTCTCTTTCTGAATGCTTTTTTCCTCCATGTATCTATCTATATGGCTTTCCTTGTACCACATTTTGATTACTGTCACTGCATAGTGCATAGTTCCTATGAATTGTTGCTACTGCATTTCCATGGATGACATTTTGAGAACTGCTTCTTTAAAAGATTAAAAGCCAGGTGTACTTGTTGCTATTGCTACCTTGTTCCTATTATCTCCTGTATGCTTAAATTTCTGTGGTTAAATTTCTGTGACTAATTACTTACATTTGTGAGCTTGTCAGGAAACTGGATCTATTTCAATAAGAACCACCCCACAGAGGATGCATGGAAAGTTGCATGACCTCTTCAAAAATCCCAACAGGAACTTGAATAGATGAGATGCCATTGCGTCAATATGGAACACTTATGAGGAGAAGCTTATCACCTTGGTGCAAGCTAAAGCTTAATTTATCAGAAACTGCATCCTTGCTTGTACTATTCTGTTTCCTCCTTTTTTATGCATTTCTTCTTCTAGTCCTGATGAACATTCCCTTAATGCACGTGTGAAATTAAATCCGTGCTTAGACTCTGCTTTTCAGGAAACCCAACTAAAGACACCAAGAATTTCACTCATGCATATTCATGTCCATTCTTAGGGCACTTTTGCACAAATGTTGGAGGAAGAATAATAAATACACGAAAATTCTGTGGCATGAAGTCATAGAATATTATCTCCAGATTTTATCTGGAAGGTCCATTTCACTGTAAGTTCTGTCTTCAGCTAATATTTAACAAACACTTAAGTAACTGGTGATTGTCATGGAAGAAATAAGAAGGAAATTTCTTGGGGCGCCTGGGTGGCTCAGTCAGTTAAGCGTCAGACTTTGGCTCAGGTCATGATCTCACAGTTCCTGGGTCCGAGCTCCACAACGGGCTCTGTGCTGACTGCTCAGAGCCTGCATTCTGCTTCGAATTTGGTGTCTGCATCTCTCTCTGCCCCTCCCCCACTCATACTCTGTCTCTCTATGTCTCAAAAATGAATTAAAAAAAAACATTTACAATAAAAAAAAGAAATTTCTTGCCACAGTGAATCCCTAAAAGCCAGTTAACAAGACAGATTAATGGAAGTGTTATAGCTTTTGAAATATGGCCTAACAAGGAGGACACAGAAAGCAGTCAGTATTCCTTCCATAGCCAATATCGGTTTCAAAGTTTTGATCTGAAGTCTCAATTTCAGTTTCTGTTGTTTGTGACCTGCATATTCATCCTTCAAGAGAAGTAGAAAATTCATATAATACTAAAATTGTTGGGAATGTTTTAATGTAAAGATATGTTATCCAGATAATTAACCTATAGTTTTGAAATTTTATCTGTGAAGATCTCACAGGTTTAACTGTGAAGTAGCTGAGTACCTGTCACAGAGTAAATGCTGTGCCTGTAACTTACTAGAATAGCTCTCACACTGAGATGCCAACTGTGGAACATAGTAAACACCACTTCAATACAACTAGAGTAGGGTGAAAAAACAAAGCAGAATTGAAGCATAACACTTTTTTTGTGGTTAAATATATATTTGATTTTCAAGTCAAAGACACTTCTATATGGACTAGACCATGAAAGCCAGTGTTTAGACAATTCCACCATGTGTATTTAAAGAAAGACATTTGTGGAGCACCTGGGTGGCTCAGTTGGTTGAGCGTCCAACTTTGGCTCAGCTCAGGATCTCATGTTTGTGGGTTTGAGCCCCGCGTCAGGCTCTGTGCTGACAGCTAGCTCAGAGTCTGGAGCCTGTCTTCGGATTCTGTGTCTCCCTCTCTCTCTGACCCTCCCCTGCTCACACTGTCTCTCTTTCTCTCTCAAAAATAAATTTAAAAAAATTTTAAAAAAATAAAGGCTTTTGCTAAAAAATACTACAAAAAATGCATTAAGATAATTACAAAGTTCTAATTAGTCTTTCTCTTAAAAATGACTTGTCTGCTAGA
The DNA here is from genome assembly GCA_028646485.1 of Cryptoprocta ferox. Taxonomy (NCBI): domain Eukaryota; kingdom Metazoa; phylum Chordata; class Mammalia; order Carnivora; family Eupleridae; genus Cryptoprocta; species Cryptoprocta ferox. Next base: position 27,191,589 of record CM053578.1, on the reverse strand, counting down.
AGTTTAATAGGGGAAGGATTTTAAAGGGGTTATGGAGAAATTGTTATAGTAACCGTAGAAGGGAAAAGTGCTGAAGGTATCATGGAGCCTCATAATTAAACAGAAACTTACAGCTCAATTAAATTTAAGCATCATTATGCATAAAACATCAATGAGTACCAAGAGACTAATAAAAAGAAGTGCTATTGATGTTAATTGGCAAAAGGTAAGAGATAATATAGATTGGACCAATCATTGCAGAGAGATTTAGGAGAAATGTGAATGATCCTAGAAATGAGAACTCAGTCCTTTCTCTAAAAAGTGGATGGTTATAGTATTAACACAGAAGAGCTATCTACTATTTCAGATTTTTAAGTCAAGTTTAAATGAAGCACTATGAATCATGATTTTTATTTGGAATGGATCGGAGATTTTGAGCTACGAAAAATAACATATGTGATTTATTTGGAAAAAGGAAAATAAGTGGTACGTGTGGCTGCCAATGCATCCACCTTCTGATTCACTTTTGTAAAACAGTTTTTAAAGAGATTGAGGTTAAGTTATTCCAAAGGAGGGAGGTTTTAACTTCTAGGATTCATGACACGGAGTTTTATGAAGTTTTTATGAAACATATCAGGTTAAATATTTTCCTTGAAAGAAAGGTGAGTTGTTACATAATTACAAACTCTTTATTTTCAGAAGATCTAACACCATGGTAAAAAGAAGACCTTTTATTTTTTTGAGGAGCTTCCATACTATTTTCCAGAATGGCTGCACCAATTTGCATTCCAACCAGCACTGCAAAAGTGTTCCCCTTTCTCAAATCCTTGCCAACATCTGTTGTTTCCTGAGTTGTTAATTTTAGCCATTCTGACACGTGTGAGGAATTAAAAATAAAGCTACCCTGTGACTCAGCAATTGCACTACCAGGTATTTATCCAAAGGATACAAAAATGCTGATTCGAAGGGAACATGCATCCCAGTATCAACAATAGCCAAATTATGGAAAGAACCCAAATGTCCATTTACTGACAAACGGATAAAGAAGATGTATATGTACATACATATACATACATACAGTGGAATATTACTCGGTGATCAAAAAGAATGAAATCTTGACACTTGCAACAATGTGGATGGAACTAGAAGGTATTATGCTAAGCAAAATAAGTCAGAGAAAAATACATGATTTCATTCCTGTGTGATATTTAAGAAACAAAATAGATGAACATGGGGAAGGGAAGGAAAAATAAGGTAAAAACAGAGAAGGAGGCAACCCATAAGAAGCTCTTAAAAACAGAGAACAAGTTGAGGATTGCTGGAGAGGCATTGGGTGGAGGGATGGGCTAAATGGGTGATAGACATTAAGGAGGGCACTTGTGGGTGTTCTGTGTAAGTGATGAGTCACTAAATTCTACTCCTGAAACAATTATTACACTGTATGTTAACTAACTTTGATTTAAATAAGATCAATCAATAAACCAATAAATTAAAAAGAACTTTATAACACCCAGTGCTCTTCCCCACAAGTGACCTCCGCCAAGACCTTCACCCCCCTTCCCTTTTCCCCCTCCCCCTTTCGCCCTCAGTTTGTTTTCAGTATTCAAGAGTCTCTCGTGTTTTGTCTCCCTCCCTCTCCCTAACTCTTTTTCCTCCTACTCCTCCCCATGGTCCTCTGTTAGGTTTCTCCTGTTAGACCTATGAGTGCGAACATATGGTATCTGGAAACCAACCTGACAATAAACTATAAAGTTAATAAAAACAAAAATAAAATAAAATAAAATAAAATAAAATTGCACGTAAAAAAGGAACTTTATAGCTGACCCCAGATAAATAGATAGATATAAATATATAAATATATCTATCTCTGTATCTGCCATCTGTCTTTTCTATCATATATCAGTATATCTTGTCTATCAATCGTTATCAGTGGTTGAGATTTCTAGATAAGAATGGTTAATACTTCTAGGTATTAGTTTCCTCATAAGTAAAATATGGAAGATAGACTACATGATTTGCAAAGTCCTTTTCCCTCTTAAGTTATTAAAGTCTGATTATTCTTTAAGATAATTTCTATTGCAGCTTTTCATGAATGTCTAGTTCTTAAAGATGGATTTTTTTTTTGTCACAGAAAAGAAATTCTGTTGCTTAACCAAGGTGTTTTTGGACATGGCCAATCAATGCTAATTTTATTGGCTTGTTTTATCTACTGCCAGGCACCTGAGTTTGGCATTAACACATTATTGGAATTATATCAACACTGAATATCTACGTTCTGTCTGATTTTTAATCTGGATAGAAGTCATATAATTCATAGTAATTCTAATATGTACAGTGATTTATACATTTGTACTGAAATATTTTCCTGTGTTCTTCTATCTTTCAGCTTTTTTGTATGTGTGACATGTCACCTAATTTTTGTTCCTTCCCTGTAGTAGTACTGTGTAATGATAAACATGTTGGCTTTGAATAGACTGAAGTCAGAATCACTTCGTGTCTTGCTTTGCTCTGCCTGCATAAGGGAATCTTTCTTTTTGCTTCATTTCTCTTGTAGGCTCTCTGTCCCTCTTCAAAAAGACAGATGTCTTCATTTTTTTGGAGAGGCTCCTTCTGTTACAGGCGTCTGTGCTAATTTACTGCCATAAAAATTGAGAGAGGTTATAGAAAAAAATGCTCAGGTAAACAAAGTGTAGAAATTTAATTTGGAGAAAGAATGTTAGTTACATATCCTCAGAGTTATCATCCTCCAAAGACATGTGGCAAGGTTTTGAGTCTGATGTAACAAGCATCTACCTTACCAACTGACCAACATAACAAAATTACAGCGATACTCAATTTTGTTCAGCTCTGTACTCCTTCTCTAATGTTTACAATTTTCCTTCTTCCTTTCTTCCTTCCTATATCCCTCCCTCACTTAATTTTCTTCTTTCTTTAATTTTTTGTGGACCTGACATGATTTCAAAGAATTAATGTTATGATGGACTCTGGAGAAAAAAAATCATGTCATTTCAAATGGGCAATTTTAACTACATTTTACCTTATGTTTACATTGTTTGTATGTTCAATTTCTTTTTTGCTTTGCCTGTGCTTTTATTTTACTTTTAACCACATTAAACTTTTAGTTTTCGACTTAGGTTAGCTCAGCAAATTTCGTATTGCTATGCCAGTTATCCCTCTTGTGGCTAAAGTTTATTCCGATAGAAAAGTATGGCTTTCTAGACTGGTAATTAATTATAAAAGCTTATAGTTGGAGATTTATTTGTATCTCATGACTAAAGTTACAGCTTGGTTAGTTTTTACTTCAATTTCATATTTCAAATTGAATAAGTAACATAGAAAATAACACTCTTTTTTCAGAAAGAAATCTCTTACAGACACCAAAATCATGAGCATACTGTTTGGTTTCAAGAATGGCATAGGCTCAGATTTGTATTCTTACAATATTACGTCTAATGATCTGAAAGGGTGTCCAACTCTGGGGATTGACTGCATACTGTTGCAGATTTCCTTATGGGTTTGTTTTGTTGTTAGTTTAAAAATCTCAAAATATTTTACTGATATGTAACAGTAAACATAACCAACTATGAAAATTCTAAAAAAATAACAAGTCTTTCAAGAGGATGAGGTTGAAGGGCATTGCAGTGCAAGGGATGCAAGGTCATGCCTATGTTATCAGGTGAGGATTTCAGTTAAAACATACAAAGCAGAGTTATCACATATTCACAATGAACACTAATATTGTTCTATGCTAAAATCTTCCAGAATTTGCTAAAGACAAAATATCAAATTTTATTAAGGTGCTATTTTTTATTTTATGCTCATTAGAAATATGTATTACATGGAACTATTCTTTCTCTATATGCATAGTTGAAAGGAACATCTGTAGGCATAAAAGCCAATTTTATTACAAGTAAATTATACACATTATAAATTATACAAATAAATGAAACAGTTTAAAATATTTTTAATAATTTGTTATTAAACTGAGGGAAAGGCATTGCATTTGAAAGTTAAAGTAGTATAAAAAAAGAAAATTATAGTGTCATATCTAAAATCTTTGGATCCTAATTTTTCATATAAAATACTGCTATTCTTATTTTAAAATGAGAAAGGTTTAAGTTACCTGAAAATTTGAAAATGTCAGCTTCTTTTAATTTTCAAAATAACTTCCTCTAAATGTAGCACTCTTTGTTTTTTTCACTTTCAGAAAAAAGTTACTATTTCCTCATTGTTAATGGCATTAACATGATTGATAGGGTAACACTAAGAGTCCATAATATAAGAAATGCATTACCTATAGTAAGAATTATCTTTTAAATACTTTATGGAACTTTTTTATTTATTACAGTCTGAGTTTTTTAATATCAAGCTTTCTTTCTTTCTTTTGTTTTTCCTTCTTTCATGTCTCCGAGTTATTGTAGATACTTAAATTTAAAGATCTTATTAAAGGATTTTAGCAGTGATTTATATGAGGTTATTAATAAATCTATTTGGATAATCAATATAATCTCTCTCCCTCCCTTCTTTTTAACTCCTCTCCACCTGACAATTAAATTTTATCAATATTAAAACATTGTTTATCTTATTTATCTAAAAGAAATATGGCAGGGAAAGCATCCATGGCAAACACAAGGCAGTTTGTGAGCGTTATTTTCTTACTCTAATCTGTTTGATGATTTTGCATAAACCAACTTGATATTTCAAATACAGATAGTGAGTTTAATTTCTAAAATCAGAAGAATCAGACAAGTTGATTATTTTTAATAATCGATCCATTTGTTTAAATTACCAAAGTATTATACACATGTTAATTTTATTTTGCTATTAAATTCTTTCCTGATCCCTAAAAATATTTGTGATACAGAAAAATAAGAATCTTGTTCTCCCCATTTCAGTTGTCCTACTACTTTCACACCTATGTAGTGGGAAATATGTTGAGAAAAACTATTAAAATATTTTAAAGCCACATGGGATTATTAAAAACATTTTGAAATGAATCCTCTAAATCATTGAGGCAACTGTTCATCAGATGTTTTTCCTTAAAAAGAAAAAAAAACTCCATACTTTACTGGAAACCTATAATTCACAGCTGTTATTTCAAGCTATGTTCCTAGAGAATGGTCAGAGGAATATACTGGAACATTGGAAGAAGAAGAAATTAGCCATATTCATCATTTGCGTTTAATTTTGCATTTTCATTCAATTAATTCCCCTTACTTGTCTAGCAAGACTGAACTCCTCTTAAAAGTCTTAATTCCTCTCAGCTCGGTGTAAATTATGATGCCTGAGAGTCTTGGACTATGAATAATGAGGCCTATTTTTGAGGGGCTGCTGTCTGTTATTTTTGGATGGGAAAAAAAGCCTTTCACACGCTCAAAGAGAAGGTAGTGAGTGTTGAAAGTAATCAATGACTTCCTTTTATTTCCTCTAAATGACAAGCTTAACAATTGTCATAGAAGTCACCAGTGCATTCTAGAAATCTCATTCTGTCATCATAAAACTCTGACTAGAGCAACATCTGTCTAGAGCTGGACAGAGCCCCAGTGACCCTGTGCTTACATTGTATCCCTGGTGGTCGGACAGCAAGCAAGAAAGGTAAAAGTAAAGAAACATGTAAACGGCTTAAATGACAGAAAAGTACTCTCAGAAGGAAACCTTTTCTTTGTTTCCTTTTGTTCGTAGCTGTCAGAGAAATTCTCTGGCTGTGCCTTTGCTTTCATTGAACAAGAATCAAAACAGAATTATGTCATTATACAAATAAAATTAGTGATGAACTCTTAACTCTTTTTTAACGGTTGATCCTCCCAGGTTTTCTTGCCTTTTTTTCCAATGCCATCCTAACTGCAAAATATGTCAAAGTTTAACTTTTTGTTTTATTGGGATGATGTTTAGATTTGACGATATTATAACGTAAGGCAAATATTAACATATTGTTGAGGATAACAAGAAAGAAAGAATGGACCTTCATCTTGTCTCTCTAAGAGCCATTGCCAAGAGATTTTATTTTCTCTCTCGGTGTCTCATGGGGTTAGTATGGATATATCACCAGGTCCTTTCATTTCATAGAATGTGCCATTTCACCCAGCCTAGAAATATGAATTCTTGCCACCAATTTTCTCAGCAACAATCGAAAGAAATTAAATGCATAGCTATACTAGTTTTGTCTGAATTGTTTTCTTTAAAACTTATTATTATTCTGTTAAACTTATTATTTTCTATATTTTCTTTCTCTATTTTTTTTCTTAGAGTTAGAGGTCTCATATCACTGTAAAACTACTTAGATGAAACAAGGTTTAATGAAAGGTAGTGTGCAGAGAAATTCTGTTACTTTTTCTACCTTGAACTTCTAAGTCTTGGACATCAGCTCTTCTCCTTATCTGTGAATGGATGAACATACCTTTCCCAAGAGGTGGATGATTGGAAAATAAGGAAAATGATAAAGCCCAATATACTTCTCTTGGCACTCAAGCAGATCAATCACTCTGGAGCACACTGGGGGAAAAAGACTGATCATTAAAATTTTCAGACAGGGTTTGAGTGCCTTAGACTATAAAAAGGATTTTTTTTTTTAAATCTATGGGATAACTTAATTTATATGACACAGTTTCTCAGCTTTACAAATATTAGAGTGAACAGGAATCTTAAGCATTTACAATCTCTAGTTTTTTTTTTTTAATTTGCCTATAAACATTCTGAAAAGTTCAGAAAACTCACATATAAAACACAAGTTTTCAGTTCCACCCCTTCTGCCTCAAGTGCACAAAGACAAAGCAGTAATCTATCTAGTTTATTTCTTTGAAAATGGTGTTCTTAAAGTACATCTTGCAGATAGATTATCTATCCCTCACAGCAAAGCTTCACAATGGGAGTCTAATAATTGCTCCTTTTCTAATTTCACTAAATGAGTTATAATTATTTTATGTCTGTTTTATGGTTACTGAATAGTATTAACCTAAACTCTAATTATAATATAGCTTTCAAAGAAATGTATGGACACCAAATTGATGAACAGCCAGCTTATGTAGGAACATACCATAAAGCAGAAACACAGCTAATAGTTTTAGGAATAGCATGTTAAAATTCAGGAACACAATTCATTTGTGAATGAAACAGGATGTAAATTCATTGAATTTATATCTTCCAAGGCTAGATAGACAGGAACATACAATTGTGATTAATACAAATAAAATAAATTTACAGTTAAGCACAAAATTGCCATTTTCCAATATGCTTGAAACCAATGACAGATAATTTAGTCCCATATCATACACATACTATGAGTATATAGTGGCCATCGAGTCACTTGGATTTATAGCAATCTTACTAAAATAAACACTATGTCACTAAAGCAGATTGTGTTATTGAGGGAAGCAGTTTGCCTACGATATTTTAATAGGCACTTGCTATTTTGAAATTCTTCATGTAGATATTTTAATATTTTAATAAATGAAAATTGATTTCATCTATGGATTTATCATAAAGAAATAGAAAAATAAATGTGTACTTTAATTGTAAAATATCCTTTAAGTATTGAAAAAGAACTTTTTAAAGGGAGATATACCTTAATGTTTCAAAGCATTTTTTGAAATATTTCCATAAGTAATAAATTAGAGAATGTTCACACACAGATTGACTATATTCCTTATGTGATTAAGAGAATTATTAATTGAAAAAGTTTTGTTTTATCAAAATAAGTGGCAATCCAAAGCAGTCTTCATTTAGCTCATGAAATCCTTACTGTTTACTATACAAATATTGACTCTGAGTATATTTAATTCAACATGCCTTTAATTTGATTTCTTTAAATTTTGAATGGACAGTGTTTACAGATTTACAGTCTGGTTGAAGATAGCAACTAGATTTTTTTTAACATCAAAATTTCTAAAATGAACAAGTCAAGTCATTAAAGAGGCTGAACACGTGCTGGTCTTTTATAGTGGCTACAAGAGGGGGTTTAGGCTCAGTCTGAAAGAAGAAACTGGAAAGCTACCTCTCAATATAAAACTTTCAATAAGAAAGTTAAAAGGCAAATGCTATTTTTTGTTGATTAAAAATATTAAAACAACTGCATTACCTATCTTGAATGTACACAGGATGTTTATAGATTCCAAGTCTTAAATATTACTACCTGTGGAGCATCTACTACCATTTCTAACAACAACAAAAATATTAATAATAGCAGCCATTAATTAATAGGTGCTTACGATGAGTCGGATAAGGGCATTGTAATGATTATTTTATGAGGAACATAATAAACTAAGTATTATGAATATCACTATGATATGGATGAAAAACCTGGGGCTCATAGAGGTTAAATACTTTTACCATAATAGTCTAATTTTTGGTGCTGAATATGAATCCCAGAATATTTTTCCCATTGTCAGCAACCAAAATGGTTTCAAACAGGTGACTGAAAAACTCACATCAGTCCTAATGTTTTTCAAAGGCTTCAATATAGGGTTAATTGTTCCCCCAAATACTATTCTAAACTTCAGTACAATCCACTGAATATTTATTGAAGGCCTATAATAAGCCAAGTACTTGTGCCTAGGGAGTACCAAGGGAATAAGGCATCATCTCTTATCTTCAAGAGTCCCTGGCTAGTATTTTTTTTAAGTTTATTTATTTATTTTGAGGGGGGGGAGGGGCAGAGAGAGAGAGAGAGAGAAAATCCCAAGCAGGGTCCACACTGTCAAGGCAGAGTCCAATTTGGGGCTTAAACTCACCAACCATGAGATCATGACCTAAGCTGAAACCAAGAGTTGGACACATAACCAATTGAGCTACCCAGGTGCCCCTCCAGCTAGTTCTAAAGACTGATATAAACATCTACTTTTTTATTAAATGTGACAACCCTGTGAAGAAGGCCTCTAGAGTGGGGATATGCAGCACAATCTGTGGAGTCCACAAAATACTTTCTATAAGATACAATGTTTGAACTAAATGTTTAATAATTGAACGGTTATCCAAGTTAATGTAAGAGAATTGGTACAGGCAGAAGGAACCAGAGAATGAAAGCTTGGACCCTTTATCCACTCAGAGGTGAATAGAGATATAGAAGACTTGTAGCTTTTGTTGGCTTTTGTTTTTCTTCACTGTTTGAGAAAAGAAAACTGAATAGCAGGTGACGGCTGAGGAAGTGGTACAGTGTTCTGATTCCTTGTCAGTTACAACTCTGTGCGACTTTGAAAATGACTTTTCAATTTCCAGGCTATATTCATTTCCAGATTTTTTATTCTATCAACTAATCTCATTATTATAATTGTTATCTAATTTCTGGAATAATTGCTATAACATAAAGTATGGATATGGCAGCTGCCAACCTCATGACTATCTAATAGTCTAGCAAGAAATGTTTTCTGTTATTGCTAATGTACAAGTTGCATTTCGACTCATTTTCTCATTTTACCTTGTTCCATTTCCTTATGGCTGGACAAATTGATTTAAAGTCTGTGTTCTGTGGGTCTCTTTTGTTAATTTTAATGAGAGAAAAAAATTCTGTTAAGCAGCACTGTAAACGTCTGATATTGGTTTTAAGACCATTATCTGCTTTTGGTGTAACCTTTTGACCTTTTTTCAGGTTCACAAGACTTCTTAAAGAGAGCTTATTTGAATGGCTAATAATTTGCATAGCTAACAAAGTCCTGTGTTTCCTGTTCTTAGCGCTTAACAACCTATTTATACACCAGAGAAATATACACTAGAGAAATAATTTGATAAAGAGTTCTATAATATCAGCGCTTCATACTACTAGCCTACCCCCGCCCCGCCAAGTTACAAACTAAGCTGGGTTATTTTCTCTTCACTAGATTGGCTATAAAATAACATCTGTGTCTCTTGAGTTTATCATTTTTGCTCGCTTTGTACCATTTAGGCATCCTTATAAATTTAAAATGGGCTTCCATGTGCTAAAAGCTTTTTAACTTGTTTATTTTTCATTCTTTACCTTGAATTTCAATCCATAATGCAAAGGTTCTCCTGTTACTGTTATTTTAACAAACCTTGGTATATACTGTGAGAAACCATCCTGCAGTTAAGCATTTGTTCAGCTGTAGCACAAAAGATGTGCATTTTTGTTAAATGTGCTGTGACCTCTCCTAGAAAGAGGAGACTTTTTAATCTCTTTGGCTCCCCATTTCATCTACAGCAGTACGTTGAGGCAAATTTATATTTTGGTTCCATATCCTAAAATTTAATAAGACATAACAAATATTATATTAAACATTGTAGTGGTACTGAGGGTTACAAGGTAGAGAAAACACATGAATCTGAAATGCTGATATGGGGATGCCATTGTCTTATTCTAACACATTCTCCTATGCCCTTTTCCTTTCCATTCTCTAAATATGATCTTCATGCTTTGGTAGAAAAATCAGTAACTTTGTATAACATAGCCTTCTAAAAATGACAAGCATACAACCAGGAACATTGTCCCAATGTTCAGTGTCTCAGTAGAATTACAAAGATCAGTTTTACCAGAAGAAGACATTTTCTCAATGCTATTATATTCCATTCCCAGCCAGGACTGCTATGAAATGGAGCCATCCACGCAGCCTGTGACATAATTGACTGATCTCTTTTTCTGGAATGAATATCCTTCTTCAGCCATGGGAATGGAATGCTCCCACCTGTATATGACAAATTTTGCTAATCTGCTCTGTGAGCATTTATTAAAATGCAGTCTTAGTTTAAACTCAGGAATATTAAATAAGGCATAGCACTCACCCAGCTTCCCAAAGAGACTGCAATTAGCTCAAGATAGATGTCATTTTTCTCAGTGCTAAGGGATCTGAAATTGCCTCATATTTATTTAGGGGCTCAAATTTTCAGTTTATGAAAAAACAAACCAGAGGAGGAAGTATGGTTTAATAAACCGAACAGAGCTTCAGGGGTCTGAAATCTACTCTTTAGCTTAGTCCAGTGGCTGCTCAATCATTATTAATCAATTATGAATATTTACCAGTATGAGAAGAGAATAGGTCTTTATCTTTTTCTCCATATAATAAGGCATTTACGGAAGTTTAAAGGAGATAATTGTTAACCACTTGAATTCATATTAATTCACTCTTGAGAAATCTGATAATCGTATCATTATTATAGAGCTGTTTCTGTTATACCACACTTAGTCTGTATGTTCATATAGTCACTAAGAAGAATTAGTGACTCTAGGGCATTTTGCATATGCTCAATTTTTGTATCCTAAAGGTTTAGTTTTTTTGTTTGTTTGCTTTCTACCCTCACATATTCTACTTTCTCCCGACTATGGATTACAGAACCATTTGTTGCATGCATTTAGGTAGACTGATGCTTTGGGTGGTGGAGAGGTGAAGCCAGCAGAACTCTAAAACCCGGCCCTACCTCTGCCATTGAGTTTGTGTGTGACTAGGGAGAAATTAAACCTCAGCTTCAGCACTGGTGAAGTTAGAGAAATACTCTTCGGTAGCACATATGAGAGCTGTGAGCATTAAAAAGGGTAATATATGTACAGTCTGGATCACTATACTTGACATATACTAGGTACTCAATAATGAATATTAACTAAGATTGTTATCATTGTCTGCCCAGGGGCTTCTGGAGCACCCATTTCCTTAAAAAAATTGAGTTGTCATGTGTAGAAATGCCAGTGAGTGCCAAAACAGAATGTATATTATTTTCTTTTGTTTTGAAGAGGTTATGATTATCTGCTCTGGCCCACTAATCCTTTATTTGTTATGTAATTGAGGAAGTGACCTCTACCCAGTATTATGATATTAGTAGTAATTAGAAACACACAGTTTTAGTGGAGTTCTGAATTATTCTTCCTGGTGGTCCTTTTTGGAACTTAATACCTGAGTTTCAGAATGTTTTAATATTCACCATTATATCCCCTTACCATTTTGTGTCTTTGTCATTTTCTGTCAATTCTCACTGGTGTTAGAGCACTGAATTAGTACTTATAATTTAGCATTCTACCATTTCTTATGCCAATAATTAGCTAATAAGTATCTCTTGTTTTTCTATGGCTCTTAGGTTTAAACTTCAGTGCGGGAAGGATCTTTATTCCTTTAGTTCAATGACATATTTTAAACCTCTAGTTTACTACCCGGCCCAAAATTTTTACTAAGTGAGTGCATAGATAAATGCAATTATATAAATATTGGGACAGTTAGACAATATCTAAAGCTCTTCTAATATTAAAATTGTGAAGATGTAGTGCTATTTGAACTCCCACTGATTTCTATATTTCTAGCTTGATCAAAAACTTATAAGTAGAACTCTTTTTTGGCTTATTCACTATATTAAGACCATTACTCTTTTTGCTGTCAGACTGATCTTTTGGTCATTGATTTACATCACAAACTGTTTCCTCACAGTATATTTCTGGTTTGGTGATGGCGTTCCTAGTTTTTGCTTTGTTTTATTTTTTTCTTTGTTTTGTAACATGCCTAACACTTTACAGTTTAGTTTAGCATGGGGTTCATCATTTAACTGAAGACATCCTAAATCATCCCAATTCTTTCACTCTTTGAATTGTAGGGCTGGTCAATCATTGATGAAGTAAAATTCCATACATTTACAGTTCTTTTGTCTTCTTAGAAATACATCTGTCTTTAGTTCATTTCTTATTTACCTTTACATATCTTTTAGATGTTTGAATCCAGCTCATTTATCTTCAACTTCTTTCCTAATCCCATAGGACTAAAAATGGAATTCTTTGACCACATCATTCAATATCAACTAGGACATTGACTTAAAGATGTAAATTGGTGGACTCTTTCTAAAATCTACTGATTCAGTAGCAAGGGAGGTGGACATCAAAAATTTTGGCTTTTCACACACACACACACACACACACAAAACTAGATGATACTTGAAGAAAAGAACATTGCTTTACAATATTCACTTTAAGTGACCATGGCCACCTGAATTGTAGTTTCCTGTGATAATTTCTTGCCTGACTTTCTGTGAGCTTTATTTCAACAAAAAGTTCTATTTCATCAGAATAAACACTTCTGAAATATATAGATGAAATATATAAAATATGTATCAGTTGGAAGGATTATTTACAGAATGGCCATGTGAAGAGGTCTGCAGTTGCTCTCCCTAGGGAAATTATCATAAGTAGTGAAAATTATTTTTAAAGATAACCAAAATCTCTGGAAATTTTCCTAAGTCATAAAGAAAATGAAGAAATATTTCACCAAGAAAATATACTAAATCTCAGAAAGAACAGCAAGGATTTGTATATTCAAGCCACAACTAGTTACCTTCCTCTCTCTTCCCAGCTCTGCATGATGGAAACACCATTCTTGGCAGGTGCATCCAAGAACATAAAACTCTCTCTTCCTTCAGCTCCTGATCTATAGCTGAGGTATATCCCGAGGAAAGAGAAGACAAAAGCATTTCTCATCTACCTAGTTCAGGTTACAAATGTTCTTTACCAGGCAAGAGCAACTAGGAGGTCTGGTGCTTTCTTTCCCCCTCAGCTCCAAATTGAAGGGAAGAGACTCTACACCAGGTGTAACAGGCTGAGAATAACATGGCTCTTATTGCCTTTACCCTAGCTTGCTTGCAGTGCAAAAGTTTAATGTCGGGAGAAGAAGATCAAGAGGCTCCTCCCACCTGTCATAACAATGCCTTGTGGATGGAACCTTTGTTTTACTCTGACTGAAGTGGGATTCTTTATTTGACCCTAGAGAAAGACCAGTGCTGCACATGTTTGATGCAGGGAAGAAATAGACAGTAAGAACAGAGAGCTCTGATATTCTACCCAAAGCATTTGACTTTATTTTGAGCAGAATGGGGCGAAGTTCAAACCTAAATGTAGTGTTGAAAATAATGGAGACTATGAAAGTAAGTGATTAAGAGAAGGCTGTTAACTTATGTAGAACAAGAAGATAAAACATAAATCACCAAGAAGACAGACAACCAGGGGAAAAGATAGTTAAGAAGAGCCCTCTTCAAATATTCCTCCTACAAAGAGGCCCAAATTTAATTGGATCAGACTGTAAAGCAATAATGTCCCAGGGAATTATCAAAAACAATAGAGCAATTGGCCATCAGTTATTGAAGACTAATACATGGAGGTGATAACAAAAGGAGATGCAAAACTTAAAGACAGAGAAACAAACAGTCAAGAGAGTCCTGCTAAAATCATTGTCATCCTTGGTTGATAGCACAAGACTTCACCCTCTGAGGAGAAACTACGCACCGAGGTGGAAAATAGAGGATCAGTATCTAGAGTTGCTTTGATATGTTATTTAAATTGTTATTTAAGTTTAAATTATTGTTAATATTTTTTAAATTAAAAAAATACAAAACATACAAAGAAATAGGAAATAATGACAGAGGAAAAAATTTGCCAACAGAAACTACCTTTGAAAAGGTGCAAGTAACAGATTATAATGCATTTTTTAATGTTTATTTATTTTTTGAGGCGAGGAGAGGGACAGAGAGAGATGGAGACACAGAATCCTGAAGCAGACTCCAGGCTCTGAGCTGTCAGCACAGAGCCCAATATGAGGCTTGAACTCAGAAGCTGTGAGATTATGACCTGAGCCAAATTCAGATGCTCAACCGACAGCCACCCAGGTGCTCTGTAAATAACAGATTAGCAGACAAATATTTCAAAGCAACTATGATAAATATATTGGGAAAAAAACTAAACAGTGTGCTTAGGGAAGTAAAGGAAGGTATGATCACAGTGTCTCATCAAATGTAGAATATTTTTAAAAAGCCAGAAATTCATTAGAAAAAGAAATGAAAATTCTAAAGTTTAAAAGTACAACAAGTGTTACCACAGGAGCTAAATAGTAGGCTTTAGCTGATGTAAGAATCAGCAACTTGAAGATATGTCCATAGAGATGAACATAAAAAAGAAAAATAAAAGAAAAAAAAGTGAAAGGTCTCAGAGATGCGTTGATACCATTCAGTACATCAACATATGCCTTATGGAAGTACCAGAAGGAAAGGAGAATATGAAAAAATGAAGAAAAGTATTTGAATAAGTAATGACTAATAACTGCTCACATTTGATGAAAAAATGTTAATGTATACATCCAAGAATCTCAACAAACTCCAAATAGTGAAAGCATGAAGAGATCCTAACCCCTAACATCATAGTAAAACTGTAGAAAAATAAAGTCAGGGAGAACATCAGCAGAGATAAACAACTCATCAGGCAGAACTGAGCCCCAATAAGACTGAGATTTAACTTCTTATCAGAAAAGATGGAACCAGAAGACTGATGTATTTATAGTAGTGAAAGAAAACAAAACAAAACAAAAAAACACTTGTCAATCAAGAATCTTGTATCCAGCAAAACTATCTTTAGAAAGTGAAAATAAAATTTAAAAAACTCCCAAAACGCAAAAAGTGAGAGATTTTGTTGCTAGCCAACTAAAAAACTAAAGGAAGTTCAAGATGACCCCAGATAATCATTTAAATGCACATACATACACACACAAAAGTAATGAACAGAACATTAAATATAATTATGGAATTAAAACATAATATAATGTATATACCCTTTTTTCTTAATTGATTTAGAAGCAGTCATACAAAATAATGCATATATAATTGTATTTTTGGCCTTGTAATGTAGAAATTTAACATACAAATAGTTGGTAATAAAATACAAAGGAAGGAAATAGGAGCAAAGCAGTATTGGAATAAGGAAAATCAAACCAGATGATGAATTGATTCCACAGAAACAAATAAAAAAATGGTAAATAATCTAACAGACTATAATATATACTTTCTCTCCCTTTTTCTCTCAGCTTTATTAAGAGACATGATATAAAATAATAATTATACTAGTGTAATGTTGGGTTGGTTAACATATGTATATGTATAATAATAACATCAAAGGTCTAAAGAGAGAATAGAATTGTATAAGAATAACATTTCTATATCTGACTAGAATTAGATGAGTATAAATATGAAGTACATTGTGATAAGATGTACAATGTAAGTCCTAAAACAACCACTAAGAAAATAGCTTTTCAAAAAATTTTTTAATGTTTATTTATTTTTGAGGGGGGGGGAGAGAAATAGAGAGCAGAGGAGGAGCAGAGAGAGGAAGACACAGAATCCAAAGCAGGCTCCAGGCTCAGAGCTGTCAGCACAGAGTTAGATGTGGGGCTTGAACTCACAGACTGTGAGATCATGACCTGAGTTGAAGTCAGATGCTTAACTGACTTAGCCACCCAGGTGCCCCTGAAAATAACATTTAAAAACATAGTTAAAAACTTATAAAGGAAAATAAAATAGTAAACTAGAAAATACCTACCTACATTTCCACGCCCCCCCCCAAAAAAAACAGTAACAGAAGAAGAGGGGACCAATTACAACAATGAAGCATATTGAAAAAAAATGTTAATTTGAAGACATAAGTTCAACTATCCATAACATTAAATGTGAGTGTATTACACAATCTTATCAAAATGTAAAGATTGTAGCCTGCATTTAAAAAGAAAAGAAAGATCCAGCTGTCAATGATCTACATCGGACGACGTCCCAATTTTATATTTAAAGATACAAAGAGGTTGAAAGTAAAATGATGGGAAAAATATATCACTCAGTAGTAGCCATAAGAAAGTTGGAGTGAGACTATACTAATATCACAAAAACAGACTTAAAAAAATTGTTCCTAGAGGTAATGAGAAATATTTTATAATAAAAATATTGTCACTCCATCATGGAGATATAATGTTTATAACCATATATATACACTTTCAAAAGAGCGCTAATATAAATGAAGCAAAAATTGACAGAATTGAAGTGAGAAAAGGACAATCCAACAATGATAGTTTAATACTTCAATATTACACATACAATAATGGATAGAACAACTAGGCAGAAGATAAAAGGGGAAATAAAAGAATTGAACCCATTATAAACCAACCATACCTAATGGACATCTTACAGAATACTCCTTCCAAAAAACAGCAGAATACACATTCTTCTTAAGGGCATATCTTCTCTATGATAGACCATATGCTAGGCTATAAAACAAGCCTCAGTGCATTTGAAAGGATTCAAATTATGCAAAGTATGGTCTCTGACCATAATGAAATGAAATAGAATTCAATAATAAGAAAATATTGGGGAAATTCACATATACATGGAAATTAAACATTATACTACTCCTAAGTAACCAATGAGTCAAGGAAGAAATCACAAGTGGAATTAGAAAATACTTGGAAGTGAACAGAAATGAAGACACAATGTATAAAAGCTTCTATGATGAAGCTAAGGCATTGCTTAGAGGGGAATTTATAGCTTTAAATGTCTATGAAAAAAGAATAAAAATGATAATGAAACAACTCAGTAATCTAATGTTTCATTTAAATAAGTGGGGGGGGGAGAGAAAGAAAAATTTAAATGATACAACAGGAAGTAATAAGGACTACATAATATAACTAATAAAGAATAAAAATATATTTTAAAAAATCTGAAATTTTTTAAAGATCCTCAAAACTGGCAAATCTTTAGGTAGACAGACAAGAAATAAGGAAATAAATAAAAAGGGGTAGCAGAGGGGCAAGGGAGGGGAGAGTAGAAAGAAGAGAGAAGACTTAAATTACTAAAATCTGGAATGAAAGAGGAGACATCACTAGTGATCAAAAAAGACAAATTTATAAAAAGGCACAAACTACTGAAATAGACTCATGAAGAAATAAAATAGGAATGGATCTATAATAAGTAGAGATTGAATTAGTAATTACAAAAAAAAAACTTCAAACAAAGAGAAGCACAGGCTGATATTTCTTTAGTGGTGAATTATACCAAAGAAGTAAAGAAAAATTAATAATATTTCTTTACAAACTCTTCCAAAAATAGAAAAGGGGACATCTCCCAACTCATTCTGTGAGGCTATTAATACTGTGATATAAAAACCAAAGACATGCCAAGAAAACTGCAGAACAATATCTTTTATGATTCTAGACACAGAAATTCCTCAACAAAATACTTGCAAATCGAATCTAGCCACACACAGAGTAATATTAGAAAGGAATAAACATTATATAGAAAGGACTATATATCATGATCAGATGGGATTTATTCCAGGAATGCAAGACTGTATAACAATAAAAATCATTCAATGAAATATAATTTATCAATAGTATAAGGACAAAACCCAACAATATTTGATGGAGAAATAAAACACTGAACCAACTTGGAAAAGAAGGAAACATACTCTCCTAAAGGACATTTACAAAAAACTCACAGCTACCGTCATAATTAATAATGAAATACTAAATTATCTGCCTCCAAAATAAGGAACAACCGAAAATGTACCCTTATAACCACTTTTATTCAGCACGGTCCTAGTGGTTATAATCAAGCCAACTAGGCAATAAACTGAAATAAAAGAATATTTATATTGGAAAGGAACAAGTAAAATTATGTTTGCATATGACCTGATCGTATAGATAGAAAATCCTGAGGGATCTGCTAAAAATCTATTAAAATTAATAAACATGTTTAGCCAGCTTTACAGTATAAAATCAATGTACAAAGCTTAATTGTATATACTAGCAATGGACAATTCAAAAATAAAATTAAGGAAACAATTTCATTTTATAATAGCATCAAAAAAAGAAAAAAGCTGTAGTTACAACCTTATATTCTACAAATATAACACTTATACCCTAAAACCTGCAATTATAAAACAAAATTAATTAATTGAAACATATCCCATGTTCATGCGTTGAAAGAGGTAATACTGATAATATGGCAATATACCCTAAATTGATCTAAAGATTCATTAAAACCCCTATCAATATCCCAGCTTGCACATTCTCTCTCTCTTTGTGCGCGCTCTCTCTCTCTCTCTCTTGCACAAATTGAAAATCTATTTTTAGAATTCACATGGAAACGCATTATACTCAGGATAGTCAAAAGAATCTTTAGATAAAGACACAATACAGCATTGGCATTCATATTTCCTAATTTCCAAATGTAGGACAAACTGTATTTATCAAAACAATTTGGTAGTGACATAGAACAATGGAATGAATTGAACATGCATAAATAAACTGTTGCATTTATAGCCAATTAATTTTTAACAAAGATGCCAAGATAATTCAATGTGTGTGTGGCGGGGCTGGAGTGGGGGGGAGGAGTAATATTTTCAACAAATAGTGCTGGCTGTCAATGGTGCAAAAGAATGAAGTTGGTAATTCTTGCTCATGCCATACAATAACTAACTCAATATGGATGATTGATCTAAAAGAAAAAACAAAGAGTATAACTCCTAGAAGGAAACATAGGTAAAAGTTTTCATGACCTTGGATTAGGCAATGGTTTCTTTATAACCAGCACAAGCAGTACAAGAAAAACATCAGTTGGGTTTCTTCAAAATTAAAAACCTTTTGTGCATCAGTGGACATTAAGATAAAGTGAAAGGACAACCCAAGAATGAGGGAAAATGTTTGCAAATTATATACCTGATAAGTGAATAGTAAAAAGATAGTGCAGTTTAAAAATGGGCAGAGGAGGGGCGCCTAGGTGGCACAGTCGGTTGAGCATCCGACTTTGGCTCAGGTCATGATCTCACCAGTCATGGATTCAGGCCCATGCTTCAGCCTGCTTCAGATTCTGTGTCTCCTCTCTCTGTCCCTCCCTCACTGGCACTCTGTCTGTCTGTCTCTCTCAAAATAAACATTAAAAACAATTTTTTAAATGGGCAGAGGATTTGAATATACATTTCTCCATTGAAAATATACAAATGGCAATCAGCACATAAAAAGGTGCTCAATATCATTAGTCATTAAAGAAATGCAAATCAAGGGGCGCTGGGTGGCTCAATCAGTTGGGCCTCCAACTTTGGCTCAGGTCATGATCTCATGGTTTGTGGGTTTGAGCTCCATGTCGGGCTCTGTGCTGACAGCTCAGAGCCTGGAGCCTGCTTCAGATTCTCTATCTCCCTCTTTGTCCCTCCCCCACCACGGTCAGTCTGTCTGTCTTTCTCTCTCTCTTTTAAAAAATAAACATTAAACTTTTTTTTGTTTTTTATTTTTTTATTTTTTTAATGTTTATTTATTTTTGGTAAACAGAACACAAGCAGGAGACGAGAGAGAGAGAGGGACACACAGAATCTGAAGTAGGCTCCAGGCTCTGCGCTGTCAGCACAGAGCCTGATGTGGGGCTCGAACCCACAGACAGTGAGATCATGACCTGAGCAGAAGTCGGATGCTTAACTGACTGAGCCACCGAGGTGCCCCTAAACATTTTTTTAAAAGAAATGCAAATCCAAATCACAATGAGATACCATGTCATACCCCCTAGAATGGCTTTTGCAAAAAAGGATTAAAAAAAAAACAAGTATTGACAAGGAGAAATGGAAACCTCATACATATACTGCTCACAGGAATATAAAATGGTATAAATGCTGTGGAAAAGAATTTGGCACTTTCTTGAAACATGAAACATAAATTTGCCTTATGACTCAGCAGTTTCGTTCCTAGGTATCTATATAAGAAAACAAAAATACATGTTCACACAAAACTTTCCACTTGAATGTTCATTCCAGTTGTATCTTTTTAAAAGACATATTTAAATTAAGTTTATTTGTTTTGAGAGCGGGAGAGTCATTGCAGTAGTATTCCTTTTTTTTTAAATGTTTATTTTTGAGAGAGAGAACACAAGTAGAGGAGGGACAGAGAGCGTGGGGGACAGAGGATCCAAAGCAGGCTCCATGCCAACAGCAGAGAGCCCAATGAGGGGCTCAGATTCACTCACCATGAGATCATGACCCCAAAATCAAGACTCGGACATTTAACTGACTGACCCACCTAAGCACCCCTATGCAGTAGCCCAAAGTGGAAACAGTCCAAATGTTCAACTGATGGATGCATAAATGTGATATGTTAATCCAATGGAATATTACTTGGCAGTAAAAAGGAGTGAAGTACTAACAAAATGCTACATCACGGATGAACTGTGAAAACATACTAAATGAAAGATGCCAGTCCCAAAAGACAACACATTTTATGCTTCCCTATATATGAAATGCCCATAATTGTCAAATATATGGTGACAATGTTTTTTAATAGTTTCCTAGGAACGGGAGAAATGGAATTTGGAAGATATGGGGAGTTCAGAGATTCTTTTTGAGATGATGAAAATATTCTAAAATTAGATTGTGGTGATAGTTGCCCAATTCTTTCTGTGACTATACCAAAAATCACTGGATTGTAAAATTTAAGTTGGTTAAACATATAGTAGGTAGCCTGTATCTCCGTAAAGCCATTCAAATGTTTGCATTGAGGGGATGATTGTATAGCTCTGTACATTCACCAAAAATCATTGAGTTATCTGAAAAAAAAAAACCCTCAAAGATTGCTTTAAAAATCATATGAACCATTAATGACAGTTAATTCAGCTTTGGAGAATGTATTTATTGTGATAGGGTATGGTAAATGAAGAATCTGAGAGGGAGAAAGTTTTGCCATAACTGAATACAGAGTATCTATCCTGAAACTGAAATGAAATCCTGGCTAGGATTTGTTGGAGTCTAATCATTATCACTATCACCAACATTACGAATGCTTTTGAATGATATTTTGAAATTTTGTTTCCTGCCCTGACCATATTTTACCCATTTTTGTAATAATATGTTCTGCCCTTATTCTGAATATGACTTTTCACCATTTCTTATTCATACTGAATTCCTTTGATGTACAGTCTTGCAGTTGACTTCAGTTTTTCCTTCACTTTAGCTTCTGCCAAAAGTCTCCATTTGCTGCGGGTGTGCTTTTTAGCCTTAGGTATTTGAGAGTTATAATAATAATGATTGATAGTGACAATATATATTAATTTTCATTTTATGCTTACTGTCTGCCAGGCAATTTTTATGTACTATAAATGTGTTAGTCTCCTTAATAAACATAACACAAAAGAAAGATAATATTAACTCAGTATGAGGAAAAGAAGTATACTCTTTACTTGTAGCATCTGATTAATTTGTAAGTATAAATTCTGTTGTTTTCACTATATTGAATATGCTACTTCTATCCTATCATACATTCTTTCAAGTAGACAAATCCCATATTATTAGTAGTTCAGTTGCTAATTGAACTTTGATATTTCTTTGTCACCAGAATCATACATAAATATCTTTGGCTGGTTGTGTGTGTGTGGAGTGGAGGTGTTTAAAGGTGAGGTCAACATGTTATATTACATCATTTTCTCTCTATAATTGAAGTGTAAAGACCAATAATGAAGGCTCACCAACTTTTATGCCCTAACTTATTTGAGTTCAAAACTTTCCCATCACGTTCTCTATATTTTCTCCTGACTTTTTATCTTCCAATATTCATGTTTTAACTTTGAATCTTTCCTCACTGAAAATGCAGGGATCCCCATATATCTGTTCTGAAATCATCCTCTGCTCAGCAATTCCACCCTTCCGGTCCCCTGTCTATATATTGTTTCCAGTGTGACTGCTTGTAGTGTTTCACTAATAGCCTTGAACCCCACTCTGTCCACATGCTGGCTGCTAGCCATCAAAAACATAGCTGGGGGTGGGGGGAGAGAGTGAGCTGCCATGTTAAATCGCCTCTTTCCCTCCCTCTGGGAAAGGACCTTAACCTCAAGCACTTTCAGTCAATCACAGTCCAAGAGAGAACCTTGAAAATGTTCTGCAACACTGATTGGTTCCATAAAATACGCTAGCTGTATGCAGAGGTTGGGTTTCTTTTTGCTTATTTTATAATAAAGGGCAATGCATGTGCTGTATTCATAGTAATTCAAATCTGACACAAATAATACAGCCAATAATTACAGTGACCTTTAACTCACCTCAAATTTAAACAAAGGTTAAGCTGCCCTTTACTAAAGTAAATATTTTCTGTAGTCAAATAAATGCAGACACCTTTGGAGAGGAGAATACATTGCCAAACTAAACGAATCTGAAAATTGTCACAACAGAATAATTTCAAAACATAAAGAATGCAGAACTCTTCAGCATAAACAACATCCAGACTTGCCGGCATCTGCCATTATTAATTTACCTTACCATGTTTCCAGTGGGCTTCCCCATATGTTTGCTGAGAACTGTTGCTTGAAATTTCTGTCCAGAAGGGCAGATATCAAAGAGAAATATTAAAAGTAAGAGAAGTTAGTTCTCCTTTCCATACCCTGAGTCAGTAAACAATTTATATTTTATTCCATAAAGCTGAATAAAGCCTTAAATGTTTAAGTGCATTTACCATTTTGGGATTACCATGCATATCCCAACTCTTAAAAAATAAATGCAGAAGACAATGCTAACTAAGAAATGGAAACAGCTGATAAGTTTATGTGGTTCTTATACCAAGGTTTAGCTGTTGGTCAGATAAGGACCAGGTGTGTTTTTGCACATTTTAATTTGTTTAGTCTATGTCTATTTTAAATAGCACTTAAAAAGAAAAGAAAAAAAAAAGCAATTCAGGGGTGGACTATGTTATGTATACCTAGTCTTTAATTTTAAAAGTTTATTTAAAAAATAATTACTCTCTTTTGGGGTTCAAATGCTAATGATATGTTGACTGTGAAAAACAAGTCATCAGCTTGTTACTACAATGGGTACCGCCTCCAAATTCTCCCTTCATTAAAATAAGGCCACCTGATGTAATTAGAAGTAGCATGCCTATAATATTTTTGGTCACAATTTAAATTACATGTCTCAAATAGGGATTAAATTTACATTTAATAGGACAATAATTGTATGTTAAAAGGAAAACTAAGTTTATTTCTTTTTGTTTCTGTCACTGTAGCTTTGCCAACTCTATTATTAAGACCCAAGATGTTTTTAGAGACCTAAATTAATGGGTTTATTTTTAACCAATTTAAGAAAAATATTCTAAGTCCCAGATCAATAAAACCCTCCTACATGTCTCTCCTAACTCTGACCCAGCAAATTTTTCTTTGCCTCAACCCTTTTTGAAGTTGTTGGAGCAACAGTGCTGGGTGTCTACTTCCTCACCAAAAGGGTGCAAATCTAGGATCTGAGGGTGATCTACTCCGAACCATGGGGAATATGTGTTTGTTATCTCAAAGATTGTAGCTCCCCTTGGGTTCTTGCTCTATGTGAAATGTCTGGCACTGACCTTGACAGAAATACATGATTTTGTTATGAGAGTAAGAATGAATTTTTAGTAAAAGTAAAATAACTATGGAAGGGTACTGGACTCTTTTACTCTTGCTTGAATTCTTCATAATTCTGCACTGTTTTGTTATCATATTTCCTGAGGAATCTTCTTCCTCTGCCTTTCCTAACTCCTTGAATCTCCCTCTCCTGATCCCTTCCTTTGAGAAAGAAGAAATTACCCATTGCCTTCCCTGATGTTTGTTACAAACTTCCTTCCTCCTCTTCAGAAACTTTCTTTCTCTTTGGAGACTTTTTTTTTCATGGAAAAGGTATATACTACTCTAATGGATAGGTAGAGAAACTGCATAAGGAACCCAAAGCCAAATCAAGAGATACAAAAACTGGTAACTTAAATATGTATTATTCACTAGAGCATGGTGCTTTTCTAAGTTTTGCTTTTGAGGGAAGATACTGCTGTTACGTTTAGATCCTTGACCCTAACAAAAATTGAAATATACCAGCGCCTCGAGGTTCTGCCTCTTCAGGTCTAAAAACACCTGTGACATCATGTGCCTCTTATTGAGAGCAGATCTCAAAACTAAAGTTTAGAGTGCAGCCCTCGTTGGTTCCTCAAAAAGAGGTTATAGAACTGAACTTGTGCCTTTAAGATCATGCTTTTTATCTTGTTTTCAAAATTTATGTTATTTTCCTGAGACTTTGAATTTATTTGTTTCTCTGGTCTACTATTACTTGTTTGCTCTTCTGATTCTTTTTCTCTATGGATTTCAATATGTATATATAGTGAATCTTATATATGTAAATAATCACAGAAGTATCTCTTACACTCTTCTGCTACATCTGTTTTCCTTCTCTTAGGATGTGGCATTACATGCGATTGAGTGCTATACTTAAAATATCTTTTCTTCTTGTCTAAGAGTGTTTTCTTCCATAAGCAGAGTTTATACTATAGAGGTAAGTATGGCAATACTGGATGTATTAAAGTAATCTATAGAATACTATTTTAGAAAATCATAGTTGTTTGGTTAAACTATAAGGCTCATGAAAAACTGGTGCAGTGTTTCCCAAAGAGGAGTAAGATCCATCACACTGGGCAAGGGGAAGGATTTGCAAAGTAGTAATTGGATTTTCCTGATCTTATGGGCTTTTAAAGGGAGTATAACAGAGTTTGCTTAGCCATAAAGAAGGATGACATAATCAGTAAAGAGGAAAAAATGCCCAAAACTAAGATACAAGAAGAGAACAAAAGAGAGTCAGTGAATCTGATCAAAACAACTAGGAAATCTGACCAAAAAATCTGACCCCTAGTGAATTGATAGTTACAGCTGGACCGGGTTTCCAAGGTGTTAGAGTGACCATCCCTGATACATACACTGTGTAACTTGAAGCCATAGGGATAGGGTATGGAAGCCAGCATAGAACGTACTAATTTTCTTGCAACAATGTATATGTCAGAGGGATGATAACTAGTTGAAATGAATAGAATTTAAAAAAATAATTCCAATATTGTTAACACACAGTGTTACGTTAGTTTCAGGTATACGATATAGTGATTCTATTCATATTACTGAGTACTCATCATGATAAATATACTCTGAACCATTTCTACTTATTTCACCCATCCCCCAGCGACCTCCCTCTGGTAACCATCTGTTTTTCTCTTTATACGTAAAAGTCTGGTTTTTGGTCTGTTTTGCTTTGTCTGTTCAGCTGTTAAATTTCACATGTGAGTGAAATAATATGGTATTTGTCCTTCTCTGACTTATTTTCTCAGCATTATACTCTCTAGATCCATCCATGTTGTTGCAAATGTCAAGAGTTCATTATTTTTTATGACTGAATAATATTCCATCTTCTTTATCCATTCATCTATGGAAGGCCACTTGGGCTGCTTACGTAATTTGGCTATTGTAAATAATGCTATAATAAACATAGGGATGCAAATATCTTTTCAAATTAGTCTTTTTGTAGGAACACAGAGAATTCTTAAATGTGGGGTGGTAGGGATGAGTAATGTGGAGGCAATCAAAATAATGCAGGGGAGGGACCAGAATTGTTAAATGCAGTGATGTGAATACAATTGAGAATGAGATGCTACTAATGGTGTAAACATCTCTGGGAGATACTATTTTTCTGGGCTAGAGATTAACTATTTTTGCATTTCTAAAGAAGATCTCTTAGATCCAAAGACACCTACAAACTTCTTATCATCAAGAGAGAAATAATTATGTTCTTGTCTGTTCCATCTGGGCTCTGTATATATTTTTTAATGTGAGTTAGTACACCATCTTATAATTGTTTCAAAACCTGTTTGTTTCCTTTTCTAGAAGGGAAGTTTATTAAACCCAGGTAACTTTTTTTTTTCTTTTTTACTTACCTTTGTAAATTACCAAGAGCTTAGCACCATATTTGACATGTTGTGGATGTTCAACAAATCTTAAATGGAATTTAATTTTTAGAACTGTCCTGGCTTTAACTAAAGTTGGCCACAACGTTTACTGATACTAAGGATGGGTGAATCCTTTGGTGGGGGCAGGGATGGTTTCTTCTGTTTGTAAATCTGTATGGGCAGCAAGGAAGAGATAGTACTCCTTGACAAAGGTCCCTATTACACACTATCGTTAGTGTTAATGCTGTGCTTTAAGCATTGGCTGTGATTTCACTGCCATCAGTTACTGGAGAGGAGGTGACCAGAGGATTTGTGTGAGGAGAAAAGATCTTTCATTTTTAGAAAATATAAAGACTCCTGGCAGAAATTTTTCTCTGACCTCAGTCTTTTGTAAAGCTACATTTCTCTTGATTATCTAGCATATTTTACTTCACACATGATGTAAATAAATGCAATGATTTTTTTTTCTTCTCTTTACTTTGGCTGCTGTGAAGCTCAATGAAGCATTGTTATCTCATCTTAAATAATTTTATTACACTTTATGTCCTTTGTTTCTTTATATTACCTCTCCTTACGACTCTCCTTATATTTTAGGCCTTTCTCCCTTCACCTCAATTAATCTATCATAATATTGTACAATTTTTTAATAGCTATCTCGAATACATCTGGGAACAAGGCAGGATATAAAGTAATTAATAAGTAAAATAAATCCAGGCATGTTAGCCCCACATACTACCTGCCTGCCAATACCACATAATACAAACCACATTGCAGTGTTTAGAATGAATGAAAGCAAAGGTCTCGAGTTGGTGGCTAACAGGCAAAATCCTGCCCACTGACATGTTTTGTTTGGCCCACACAGTGTGTTTAAAATATGAAATACTTGCCAACCTTTAAGAATCAGAAAATATTAGATAAAATCCCAGTTTTTCTTAAAGGGGCCTGTATTTCATGACAAGTGTGTGAGAGGAAGCACTCCTCCTTTGATCCATCACAATCCCTGATACTCTGCTTTGTTTCTGCTGTCTTTCAGTTGGCCCTATTGTATTCACTTCTATGACCTGCTAGACACTGTAAAGGTTTTGCTTGGGGCTCCTGCAGTAATGAAATGAGCAATTTACTTAAATAAGTCATCATTTTTCAGTAGCTTTTTATGTCTATTAATAAAATAATGGCAGACTTGTTGCTTTTGCTTCTTTTGAACATGAAAAAGCTAACGAATATATTGGAGCTTAACTCAGAAAAACAATCTATTTGTTTGCGATATTCTTATCCATATATTGGAAGTCTTCTCGTTAGGGAATTGATATTCAAGACACCTTTACCCTTCAAATCATAGTCCTGACTCTGCAAATAAGGCCGTGGCCTTGTGAACAGTGAAACTTCTGCCCTTCAGTAATGGGTTGTAATGTTTTTGACCTCAAGTGAGGGTCCTGGTGACTCTTACTTAACATAATACTTTTAGCAAGCTTGATTATCCTCTCTTCAGCCCAGAGCGAAGTATAAATATTTTTTTAAAGACCAGCACAGTTGTAAAAGGTAAGTGACAAAACATTTTGATGCTTAGGGGAAACTCCCAACTGCCAAAAAAAAAAAAATCTAAAAATTTAGAATTACTACTTGGTAAAATCAAGTATTTTCATAAATGTTCAATTATGTTTATATCCTTTAAATAAGAAGATTGGGCACTTACCATATTGCCCAGCTCCACGGATGGGCTGGAGAAGACACTTAACTAGCTCACAGGAGCAAATGGTGTGTGTCTTCCCAACTCTGTACTCACTGATATCATGATTTTTTGTTTGTTTGTTTCCAAAGAGCTGATTGTTAAACATTTACCAGCACATCACTGCATCCAAGTCATGCTGGGCTTTTTTCTCTCCATGTTTTTTGTACATTAACATGCACTCTTGTTCATCCTTCCACACTGTAATACTCTCTTTCTACTTTCTTCATTGGAAAACTCCTACAAAAAAAAAAAAAGAAAGGAAGGAAGGAAGAAAAAAAGGAAAAAAAAGAAAGAAAGAAAACTCCTGTTTATTAAAATCCTTTGTATAAATCAGCCCCCTTGTGAATCCCTCTCCAGTTATAGACAGAAATAATTCACAATTTATTTCAATATTCTTCCCAGTGCATTTTACTTATCTTGTTACACTTTACATTTTTTCTACGTAGTGATTATTTCCATGAGATCAAGGTCAAAATATTTTTATTCTCCTGATGATATACCCTTTTGTGAATCATTCCATCCAAGGCCATAATAGTTATCCCCTATAGATGGAATGAAAGGAACTGCTGAGCCCAAATTGAGTTGATCTCTTAGCAGATGAGTGAAGTGGACAGCCCTTCATCCTTGAACTATCGATTAATAAGGATAGGAAATTAAAAAGCAAAGCTGTAAGTTGGGAGAATGAGGGACTAAGTTCTCCAATCTGGCAGAAAGGGAAGGCACTTTTACTAAAGACTAAGGGTACATTTTTTCTGCCTCCATAAGGGCAACCTGGCATGGTCTGGATACTTCTATGAACATGTCTGATACTTGGTAGTTGTTTTGGACAACAATGATTAGATGAATTGTTTCTTAGCAACACTGAAGTCTTATCCATGTTCCCTAACTTTGCAATTTCTCAAAATATATCAACCTAAACTTGCTGTGCCTTTCACACAAATGGTGTGCGACAGGTCACAGTTATTTAATAGAGACTAATAGTCCTCATTCCCATAATCCATAATATTTAAATCCTTCCATGTCAGTCACTGTAGACTAAATTTGTATCCAAATCATTTTCATTCCCAGAAGTTAAATGTGATTCTGGCAAAAACATAGCTCTTATATTATTTGGTGCCTTCATTATTAAATAATTATGCTCAAGAAGCTTCATTGCTTGTTACAGGCTCGGGATGTGAGGAAAATTCCAAAGCAAAGGCTGCATCAGTTTGTGGGCATTTCTTTGTGATTACCAACTTGTTTTTCTTTGAATGTTCTTTGATTCTACCCCGAAAGAAAGAAAGTCCATTCAGTAGCATCAAAGTGTGGATGTTGTCCATAGTGATCTGGATGGGAATCAGTAGCAGGGGGCTCGCCTCAATGTCTGTGGTTCAAGGGAGGATGTCACTCTTCAGAGACAGTGTGAGCAATAGGGAAGCAGGGGAAGTTTCTGAATGACCTCACAGCAAGAGATGAGCGGTCAGTACTGTAATAATGGTTTACATTGGCAGGACTCCACTTCTGGGGTGGTCCATAGTGACATTGTCAAGAATCTCTTTCATTAGTACTGTGAATACATCAGGGACACATTGGTTGAAAGGTGAAAAGTTGGAAATGCTGCTGTTTTTCATGGCTGGGGATAAGGAGAGCCCATTTAGGAGCTTATAAGAAGCAGTTTTTGAAAGAAAATACAAAACGCCAACACAATTTTTGATGAACTCTCAAATGCAGTGTGGTACAGACTCTTGATTAACAAACTGCTTGCTCTCTCTCCTCTTGGAATTGTGGCTTCCTTTTGGTAGTGTGGTTTTTTTGCTAGGAAATCTCAATGTACTGAGGTTGAGAGGTTAATGGTTTAGGCTACAGGTAGCAGCAATTATCTAAACTGGAGAGCAAATAGTATAAAAAAGCTGACATGAATTTTATCAAGTTTATTGATTAAGGTTTTGTGCTCTTTCTATTTATAGAATTAAGGATTTGTTCCATGGAATGTAACAACCAATGTAAACCTGGCATATTACACACTCCCATGCACCCGTTATCTTCCTTTTGAGTCTTTTAAATAGTAACGTCAACAACATTAGTGATCTAATCTCAGTATATTGCTTTGTTGCATGGTGCATTTTAGTGTTTTATATATATTTAAGGGAAAGTATAGGAAAAATTGGTAAATTGAACAGGCATGGTCTAGAGCAATTTAAAATTAGTGGAACACTTCATATATTAGGAGTAATTTACGTTCAATGTTATGTCACTTCCAACAAGTATTGAAAAAGATCTAAACTTGTCTGACTGCTCTATGTATTCATAAGCACACCTTTCTGGATTTGATTGACTAATGTTTTAGTAGTGCAAACTTATTGGTATGAAGTCTTTAAAAGTTATGTATAACACTTTCAGGAAAAAATTCTGTATTTTATATTAGTGTTATACATCCAATATTAATGGAAATGTACTTCATTGCTTAAAAGTTTTTCATTTTATCTGAAGGTAGATTTTATTTCATAAATCCATTTGACATGTTTATTTGAATAGTTTCATCCCAATTAAAATTTATTTTATGTTTTTATAATTATAAAATAAAATGTGGTTATGTTGGACACACAAAAAATCCTCTCTAACATCTTACTGTTCTATCGTTCACAGCTTAATTTTTCTATCTATAAATATGTTTTTGGGATACAAATAGATATTTATTATAAACAGTTAAAACATAATAAAAACTTACTCTGAAAAAATAAATATTTCTAAACATTAAATTTCCAGGACTAATAGCTTATATAGTTTTATAGAATTTTCTCATGGATTAAAAGTATATCACAAGCTGTTATATAAGTTGTTTCTAAGTATTTAATAAGTTGTATGTAAGTCACTTTAAAGAAGTGGATCTATTTTATATATGCACTTTGAAACCTTTTTTTCTCCCTCAAAAATAAACAAAATATATAAACTGGTAAGTAAGTATATTCTATTTGCATTTTTTAAAAGATTTTATTTTTATGTAATCTCTATACTCACCATGGGGCTCAAACTCACAACCCTGAGATCAAGAGTCACATGCTTAACCAACCGACCCAGTCAGGAACCCCTATTCTATTTGTATTTTTAACTTATAGAATCATAGTTACTTAAAAAATTGCATACTTTTCTCTTTACTTATTATGATAACTGGAGTATTTTCTTATCATGATGTAATATTTTCATGAAATATTCTTTTACTTCATAATAGTCCATTGCACTATTTAGAAATAAACATTTTCATAATTTGACATCAGTTGAAGTACCTCTTTTTTCTTCTTCCTCTAACCTATCCCTCTCCCCCTCCTCCTTTCCCTCCTTTTCCTCCTCTTCCCCCCTCCTCCTTTTTCTTCCTTTTTCCTACTCTTCTTTTTCTCCCTTTTCTTCTTATTATTGAATTTTATCAATGGGAAATACTGGACCAAAGGACATGGAAATTTTCAAGTTCATGCTATATATGAAGTAATTACTCAATACAATATTTATATCAGCAGTGTGTAAGAATCCTTGTTACCCTGAAATTTGTTATTTAGATTATTTTGTTGATAAATTTGCCTTTTATAATTTGTACTAGATGGTAGAAAATAAGTCTTCTTGCTAAGAGTTTTAATCAAATTCTCACCAAAATCTATTTCCAATAAACTATTGATTGTTTTAGTATGGAGCAAGACCATGGCAGCTAGAAAGCTAATGGTGAGAAAGTATTCCCAGATTAGTCCTGCAGGTTGTGAGAACATAATTTTAAGAACTTATAATTATAACAATTATATGGAGAAATTTAGAGTGCTTAAATAATTGCTGCCCAATAAATAAGCACAAATGGCAGAATTGCAACTAAGAACATATGAAAATGTAGCTTGAAGTGGTCTAACTCTTGGGAGGTGACACTCTGAAAGGAAAACCTAGGAAGATGCTATAACATGGAGGCTCTTAATGTTTTGGAAGTTGACTTGGATGATCTGGTTTAGTCATGAAGTCCTCCACAGGGTTTTTTTCCATAAGCATCCAGGATTGAGGAAGGGGGCTTTTATCCTCGCTGTCATGTCAAAATTATCTGAATTTTGTTGCTGGCTTTAATTCAAAAAATATAAGAATCTCAATGGTAAGTGCAATTGAATGTAAATCCAGTGTCAAAAACATGAGTAAGACTTCCTGGGGCTTTCAGGAAAAGAAAGTGAGCTCTCACTTTTACTATCTCTCAGCATTTCTTTTGGATGTAGTTAGTAGACTCACTCCAGGCCTGTTTAAATGTATAGATATTACAAAAGAACACACTAGATTGCAAACTCATGGAACACAGGATCCATGGTTGATTAATCATTACGTGCCATCGTATATGTAGTTGGCACTCACAGCATGCTTATTTAAAACAGTAAATGAGTGAATGTGTAGACTAAGTAAATACTATTAGCTAAAGCCAGAACTAAGAATATGGGACTGTTCTGAGGTTTCTCTGTGGTTCTAAAATGTTCTAGAAGGTCCTGACTAGATCATCTAATCAATATTTTAAAAATAAAGGGAGTTGAGTTGCTTGAGGCATGGTGCAATTATACCTCTCCCTCTGCCATATTGAATCCCAGCAACTGCTGTGATCAGTCTTTATCAAAGTTATAAAGAAGAAATTGAATCCTAATTTGGTGCATACTCTACTTTATCTATTGCTTTCCATCCCATGTTTTGAATCTGGTTGAATCTGGGTTTTGATCTCTCAAGAAAGAATCTGAAAATTTCAGTTTTATGATCGTGCAAATGACCTATATAGTTAATGTTTGTGCCTATCCCAGTTATTTTTACATTAACATATAAAAGAGCCTTCTTCCCTTTTCTCATTTGCCCTTTGCCAAAAAAGGAAGTCCTATGTGGAAATTTAGCTATCTGTGATTTCGGTGTGAGAGTGTATTCAGATTCAGAGACTTAACTGAACTGATGTTAAGGTTTTGGCCTGCTGCCTGTTCACTCATTGGTCTACATGTGATCTCAGATCTTACAGCTCTGCAGGTGCTGCAGGGAGATTATCTCTGCCCCATGCCCTTTAAGTCACGTATTCTATCCTCCTTGGATTTCCCCAAATTGCATCACTGTTATTGGACACTGTCTTCCTAGGGGACACAGAAGGTTCCCTATTTTTTTTTCAGTTCCATAAAACTTCATAGGTATTTGGTTCTCCTTTCCTTACTACTTATACTGATATAACCTAAATGTGAATCTTTGACATGAGTATAAGGCAGGCCTAACCTGAAATTACCATGGGGATTTCTTTCTCTAGCCATTGACGTGAAACCTGCTAGGACACTTGCAGGAAGTATCTGAGTTGTAGGGATGTGAGAATCTTTTGGAATCAAAGGACTTTAGAACAGGAGTGACCTTAGAAATCATCTTGTCATTTTTTTTCTCATTTTAAAGATGATCAACCATGTGAATTAATGGAACATTGGGCACAATGGACTGTACCAAGTACTGAGGGTGAGAAGTGGCGAACGACTCTTCTAGTTGTACTTACATGTTTGATGGAGGAGTTACAATTCCTGTGAAATAACTAGTAAAGTTACCCTGTCCTCTTTATAAATGTGGGATGAGTTGATGACTTGTTTTGTTATTACTTCTTTTTCTCTTGAACATAAGACCAATACTAAGAAACATACAGAAGATGATGATTATTAATGATAGAGGGTTTCTATACATTGTAAAGGTATGTTTTCCAGGTTTTATAATCAGAGATGAAATATACATGGAATCCCTCAGTAGCATCACATTGTTAGATTCACAAGTTGACATGGATTGATATTATCAATGTGTTTGCATGACAGTAACTTTTATTTTCCTTTCATTGTTTCTATAAGTAAATAAGTAATAGAGTAATATTTAACCTGTCTTGCTGATGAATTCATCCCACTTAGAATACTTGAATTTAAAAGTTAAGATTTCATGCATCATTCAGAAGAAGGAGTTGTCTGGACAAAAATAACTCAGCAGGTCTCTGCACAGTTTGGACTTCCTGTTTTGCTCAATGTGTGTAAAGGACAATCTATGTCATTGGTGTTTTCTACATGGTCTGTAGGTTTTCCGTAACGGTGCCTTTTATTCCACTGTGGTGCTATATCAACTGTTTCTTCTTCAGAAATGGTATGTAATAGAAATATATAGAAAATACAATGTGTAGTGTATTGTATATACATCTAACAAATTGCATTTGGGTTTCCAGGATTTCATAAAGAACTGCTTGGCATTTGTGAATACAAATTTTTGTGCAGTTAGGACATTCCGAACAAAGCAATCTAAATTTACAAAAAAAAGGAAAAGATGAATTGATTACATTGTTCTCTCTAGTTTGTATGATGACATTCCACAGCCTCTGGGCCCTGACCAAGGTAAACTGAAATAAGGATTAACTGACTATCACAAAGGCTAATTTGCAGAAACCACATGAGGAGTTCTGAGCACAGACAGCGCAGATAACAAAAATATTATCCACGTTGTTTACAGTGGAGTTAGTCAGTTTATTAGTTGCAGTGCTTCATTATGTATAAATGATGCCAGTGATAGTCTCCTAGTCAAAATAAACAGGCATAAAGTGTTCTGCATATACAATTTGTGGGGAATAGTTACTTTGCTATTTATTTAATAATTGACCATAAATGGAGTCAAAGTGCAAAGGGAAAAACTAAAAAAGCAGCCCACTAAGGGCTTTTTGAAAGATTGATAAATAATGTGGAATCTCAATTAGGCTGTAGAAGGAATGCAGATATTAAAAATTTGGTCAAGAATCTAATTAGCTGGAGGTAATTAAACAGTCTCACACGGGGTCATTAATCTTTTCCACAGACCTTTGATGTTTTGCACACTGTCTCCTAGTCATTAATAAAATTCATAACACTCCACTTTGTGCTGTTTTATCATCATGTTTTTCCTCTGTAAGAGCACAGAGCAAGTGTCATTGTATCACAAGGGCCTTACTTTAGTTAATTTCTTTTCCTCCCACCCCATGCTTGTTAGGATTAACCATTTAATGATCCAAACAAAAAGCAAATGGCACATTTAAACTTGTCCTCAACTTTCATTAAGTAATAAATTTTACAACTGTGTCATACTTATATTAAAAAAGAGAGAGAGATTTCTATTGTCCCCATGCAAATCTTTCTTAGAAACGGTAAGTTGCAGTGGAACTACATTTCGTTATCTAAAGATTTACATAGTCTCATATTAAAGTTGTAACTTTTGAAAAAGCAGAATAAGTATTTAATTAAGAAAACAAGACTACATGGAAATTGTGGAACATAAACTGTACATTGAACAACAAAGGAGGAGAATGTCATTTCAGTGGTACTTTATTCTAATAAGTTTCAAAGTAATGCCATGTTTAAAATTGGCTGTATTATAAAAGACAAGGAAAATACAAAGATGCATTTAGAAAATATGATTCCTGTGATTGAGAGAAAACATTTTATTTATTTTCATAAGTGTGATGTTTATATATATATTATTTTATTTCAGTTTTTATCCAAATACATTTCTGGGGGAAAACAAAACTTGTTGTTTTACAGAACTGATTGTATTTATAATAGAGCATGTCACTCCAAAAGCCATTCTACCTGTCCCCTGATAGACTATATTGAATTAGAAGAGAAGAGTAAAAGAGATTGAGTAGTTCTGAACATTTCACTACAGAGATAATGTTCCCACAATGATGGCATAAGAGAATATATAGGAAATGAAATATTCATCTAAAAATACCTGAAGAATTCATAAGCATTCATTAAAGAAGTCCATGGAAATAATGTCTGCAGATTATTAAACACAGAAAATACTATTTTATGCTAATTGGTTGTTTCTGATAAGAAGATTTTCAACCACTCCCCCAAAAAAACTGCAGTCTATGCCTATTTAATGACATCAAAATTTCTGGAAGAAAATCACTTGCTTTTTAAATTTTAGTTGTTAGATATTGTCTTTTCTCTTATATTTTGTGTGGGTGAAATCACAGGATACTTTCTTTTTTAAAAATAATGCTTATCTTCCAAATAATTAGCATTGCTCCTTTAAAAAATGTCATTCTTAAATCTAAAATGACACAAAATATTTGCATAAAATTAAATTCCAAAATTTGAAACTGTAACTATGACAGACTGTCACATTTTAATATCTATATACACCTTTGCTTAAGCATCAATAATAAATTTAGAAAAGGAAAATTGTCATTAAAATAATAAAGCAAAAGCTCATATTAAAGAAAAATGTCTTTGACTCTTCACTAATGGTGCATTATGTAAGATTGAGATACAATCCATTAGACATAATGTGAAGAGAGAGAACATATCAACTTCATGTACAAAAAGGAGTTGCTTAGAAAATCCATGTGGGATCCCCAATCAAAAATAGAAACACCCACTCACATTGATTAAAATTTAATAGTGATTTGACTAATCAGTGTGTTTTCTCTAAGCAATTACATAGTAAGCCTAATTGTTAAATTTGTGCAGCTTTGTTATTCTCGATCCTCCAGTGACATAAATTTAAAACAGGTTGAAGTTAATGACTAAAGGAATGTAAATAAAATAGTTAAGTGTTTTAAAATATTAACAGGCTTGATACCACACTGGAGTAACAAAAAAGGTTTAGATCACATTTAAGCATCAGACCTATGTAATGGATTCTGTACTTGTTGTTTGTGGAGCAATTAATTATCTTGGGTGAGGTCGTAAATTGGAGATATGTTTTTAAAGATATAAAGTAACTTTAAACAACACAAAAAGTATAAATGGAATTTACTGACACTTTATTTCCATACAATTTTAAATGGAGGAGTTTACATTTTATGCCATGTGTCCTTGTGCCTGTGTGTTTGTGTGAGCTTAAGTCATGTCATTTTTATTGGGTATATTTCATCCAGGAGATATCGTCTATCTTAGAGAAAAAAAAATGAGGAATGGACCACATATTAATGTTATTTATCATTATGTGGCATATAAAAACACATATAAAAAACAGTTTTAAAACATAGTGATTTAACTGTAAATAAAAAACCATGTATTTAATAATAAATAGCAGCAAAGTTTCATTTTCATGAAAAAATAGATAAAATACATAAATATGAAGCATTTAGAAGTTTGCTGTTTTAGTATTTGGGTGGTTTAAATGCTCTGTGTTAGTTAACTGGATTCTAATGCGTGCTTTGAATAGTCTGCTCAAAAATCTAAAAATATATATAATTTGACTGATATTTTGCTAAATTTATCTTTACCTCTGTTGGTCCTAGAATTTTAATCTATTTCTTTAAGTGAGGAGGAACAAGGGACAAAAAAGGAGTTCAATAGTATGAGTGTTTGAGGTTCAGTACCACCTCCCAATTTCCTGGTTAACTGTAAGGTCATTCCCCAAACAGCAGGGCATAGGGGAAATATGCAATTCTGGAATCATTATATCATTTCCTGTCCTGTTTCCTGTCAACTGTTTCTGCCAGAAATGGCTAATAATGACCTATTTTCACCAGGCAATAGGAGAAGCTGAAGTCAGAATTAATGCTGTAGAGTTAGATCTCTTTCCTAAATGTAGTTATAAAATCTGGACTAAAGAGGGCAGGAGATACTCTATAAAAAAACTACAGAAGACTAAGAAAAAAATCTCTACAAGAAAGTCATGCATACATTTGAGTATACGATAAACTGATTCATTTTCAATAAAACCTGTATAAATGCCTATAATTACTTTGATGCCTTGATTAACTGGAGTTTCAGTGATATTTGTAGATAGTATGAGCTTTCCTCACACTGAT
The DNA here is from genome assembly GCA_028646485.1 of Cryptoprocta ferox. Classification (NCBI taxonomy): domain Eukaryota; kingdom Metazoa; phylum Chordata; class Mammalia; order Carnivora; family Eupleridae; genus Cryptoprocta; species Cryptoprocta ferox. The sequence goes on along the minus strand of CM053578.1, from coordinate 27,153,650 downwards.
TATTCAGTTTACTTCACTGCATCTGTATGGGAGATTTATGTATTTTAAACATTCCTTTAGATTATAGTTCCCTTCTGGTTGTATTAGGAACAAGGAAATTAATAGTACCCTTGAATTAGGAAACATGTCATTCACTTAGTGTAAAATATGAGGTCTTTTCTAATCTTTACTCCATCTTCAAACTTCAGTTTTAAAGCCCATGACAACATATGTCACAAATGGATTTCTCTCCAAATTAGTGTGAATTTCTATGGATGTGCTAGCTGAATAGAATTCTCATCTATTCAATGCAAATTCATGCCCTCCTCTTTCCTTTTTTTATTTTATAAATTTATCTGGCCAAATTGAGAATCTAAAAATGAGTCAGTCCTCATGTTGAGATATCAATGAATGATAATGATTATCATGTTTAGGTTGGTATTCAAGATATATTGCTAAATAAGAGACAAGGCACACTAACTGCTTCCTTATTTATTTTTAAGTGGCATACATATTTATTTTAGTCTGTAGATATCTAGTTAAATTGACATCCCCAAAGACATTTGTAGATATTTAGATAATTAAGTAAACAGGGAAATAGTTCTCTGAAACAATTCATACTATGTTTTTCATTTGGCTCTTATCCAGTTTATTATTATTTGCAGAATGCCAAATTTTAACTTTTTAAAAATATATCATAAAAATATGTAACAATTATTGGAATACTTTACTTATTACGACAATAAATATTTTTTCAATATAGTTTACTTTAACATGATATTTAACTGTTATATGAAGGATTTTACATTAAATAATTATTATAATCCCTGTAATGGGTCTGAATGCCATTTTATTGACCAAATAAGCTTAAAACTTGGATAGCCAAAATACAAAACCAAAGTACTTAATCTTATTAACAGGATAATGCATTCAGGCAGCTAATGATAGTTACCTATACAGAATTTAACACTGTGTTTAAGTGTCTGGAAAACTCAGATTGCTTCTGTCTGGGACAAATTTTGTAATTCCCTACCTCTCAGCATATCAGAAGTAAATATTGGTCCTATACATTTGGATCCTTCTAAGTAGTGGACAGTTCTATCAAGCAAAGACTGAGGTAAATAGAGGCCAACCTTCTCTGGAATTTAGATGAATGTAAGAAACTGCCACCCTCCAAATCACACGGAAATGGGGTGTAGACCACACTTGCCCATGTCTATAAATAACTTTTTTAATATGGAGTGGATAAATCTGAAACATCTCCCTAAATATATGTCAGGTATTTAATTTTTCTTACAAAAACAGATTTCTGTTTATTTGAAGAACTTGGGGAAAGGAAGCCGTTTCTGTTACAATGGAAAATAGCTTGCAGATAGTCATAGTAATAATCAGTGAACTTATGGGCATGCGTGAATATCACTTTGCATTCATAAATAATAAATTTTACATCTGTAACAATGAACAGAGTATTTAATTCAAGTTTTATCCTAGTGTCTGTGGTCTATATATTATATGTGTGAAACTTTCAAAAATGAGATGTTCTGAAAATTCTACATACTTAAAACACTATCATAACATCTGTTGATCATAAAGACCTAGAAATCTGTGACTCTTAGATTTCTGGATGGCATGTGGGTTATTTCTGGCTTGCTGATGTTCAGGTTGTTTCTGCATGATTTGGTGTCCTGGAGCTGAAACCTTCCTAGATTTGAACTTAAAAAGTTTAGTATCAAGTTTGACTTGATATCTAGATGAAGGTCCCTAGAGAATTTCACTGATTGCTTTAGGACCACCTAAGGTCTTTCATTATATGCAGTGCCTTCTTGAAATTTACAGAGTTATTTCATTTGCTGAGAACACATTATTCTGTTGAAGTTTAATTCACTTCAGGTCAGTATTCCACTCACCAGATTTGAAGACGGTAAACCAATCTGTCAGAATAAGCAAACAGGTATTTCAGTATCTGGCTTTCCTTAAGTACATGAATATAATTCCAGTAACTACTATTTTATAAGACAAAGAGATAAGACAGTTAGGGATGATATGGAAACTGCAGTATTATTTTTTGTCAAAATCAGAAATTCAGAGGATATACTAAGGATTGTTTTTTTTTTTTAATGGTCCCAGGTTAACAGTGGGCAAGAACAATACTGAAAAGTGTCCATGGAAGTCAGGCTAATAATAGTGCTTAAAAAACTAGATTGTGTTCTTGAATAAAAAATATTGACCTAATTTTTAAACAGATAGTACACTGTATACAGTGGGAAACTTTAACTAGGTTGTTTTATTTTACTTCACGAAGATTTAAGGTATATTTAATTTTCAGATACAATCAAAATATATGATTTTTGCCAAGGTGATACTTGAATAAGTATAACTATAAAGTAGCAATGATGATTTTTTTAAAAATACACATATTTCACAAGGTTACTCATTAATGTAGGTATTTTAAGTATACTTGGTACAGTCATTGGTTACAAGAAGTGTTTATAATTTCATTTGTAAATCTCTTCAGATCTCCTTTATCAATTTTTCTTTTGCTCTTGTCTGTCACAGAGCTGAGTTTTGTTCCCAGCGCTCCACAGCATTATGAGGTGGAGAAATACAGATTTTAACCTTACAGTGTTTCAGTATCTGTATCTGAAAAAATAAATACAAATAATTCCTATGATCACAGTTCACTTGTGTTACAGTTTTTGGCATTAACTTCGTCTCAATTCCTTAAGAAGGTCTTAGGATATTTGAACCATAGCAAGATAACTGGAAAAAATGTATAACCATACCTTTTAAGAAGATAATGCTGATCTAGATATATGAAATCTAAATTATTATTCAAAATCAGTCAAACTGATGTAGAGCTGTTCCTCACATATGATTAACTTCCTTTGACTCAGCCTGTACATAGTTGAAACCAATGAACTCTAACACAAGTGCTTAATTCAGTCCTCGTGAAACTGTCGTTGTACCTATTCAGGTGGTCAAGATCCAACATTAAGATATAGCAACAGGAGGAACCAGCACCTTCAACCCAGTAGAACAACCAATGAAAATATTTTTCAAAAAAGTTAAAGAACAGAGTTCTGCTGATACTTAATTTTAAAATTTAAAAATGTAGCTTATTAATTTATATTTTTCAAACTCCTGTGTATGTTTCTTTGCAAAGAATACTTAGACAGAAATTATAGTGTTTTATTTTCATCCCATCCTCTCTGAAACCAAACCAAACTAAACCAAACAAACAAACAATGGTCAGTTCATCCCCAATTGAATGAACTTATATAATTACTTCTAAAATGTTATTAGAGGGAGGTGACTGGTCATGTTAACAGGAGAGGGCATTGGAATAAAAACAGTAGCTTTTGATATTTATTCATCTAAGCAACCTCTATCAATAGCACTTGACTTGGAGGACAATGGGGAATGGCCTCGTTTGCCTTTCTTTTTGAAAGTTTTTAGTCTAGTTCTAAGTGTGTGCAATATATTTCAGAATATCTTTTTCCTGTAGACTTTTCTATTTCACTTTCCCCTCTTCATTTTTCTTCTGACTGCCTTCCAGTTTTTTCCCTGAACTTTGTTCCTTCTGTGAACTTTTAACCCACTATTTGAACTCCAATTCCCTAAGAATAAGACTCATTAACTTTTAATTGGGGTTGGAATATAAGAAACGTGGGTTCTAGGGAATTGTTCTAATTTTTTTCCACCCTACTTCAAGCTCATTACCTTCAAGACATGTGCTTGAAATATGTCATGTAAAACAAACAAACAAAAAACACTAGAATTTAGTTGTTTATGATCTTTTTAATTTATCATATAACTTTCTGGAAAGCAGTGGAAAATACATATTGGAGATGACTTACAGCATCTGAAGAAAACATGAATTCAGAATTTGATGAGACATTTCTTGGGCTTAGTGGGTTTGTTTCTACTTGGTGATCTAGGTTTATTTCATTATTGACATTTGCTAATTTTTTTAAATGAGGTTTTTAAGAAGAACAGTTAAATTTATCAATTTCCTGTAATGGCTTTTTTTGTAATTGCTTTCTTAAAAATTGTTCTCTGATGTTTATTCTACATGTTTAACAAGTTAATGATAATAAGACAACACATTTTAGGCAGCAACTCAATGAATTCCCAAATATTAACAACTTCAATCATAATTTGATATGGGCACCTCCAACTTTAGTTGTTTTTTAATTTTTTTGATTTTTATTTTTTAAATTAACTAATTAGTTTTTTGAAGAATATTACACACATAATGTTACATTAGTCTTAGTGTACAACACAGTGATTCAACAATTTATACACTATGCTTTGCTCACTGCAAGTGTAGCTACCATCTGTCACCAAGTAACACTATTAAAATACCATTGACTATAATCCCTGTGCTCTCTGTTTTATTCCCATGAATTATTCTTTATTTTTTTAAGTTTACTTATTTATTTTGGCAGAGAGAGAGAGAGAGAGAGAGAGAGAGAGAGAGAGAGAATCCACATGAGCTAGGGAGAAACAGAGAGAGAGGGAGAGAATCCCAAGCAGGCTCTATGCTGTCAGTGCAGAGCCAGTGTGGGGCTTGAACTCATGAATTGTAAGATCATGACCTGAGCCAAAATCAAGAGTCATTAACCGACTAAGTAACTCAGGCACCCCATGACTTATTTTTTCCATAACTGGAAGCCTGTATCTCCCACTCCCCTTCACCCATTTTACCCATCCCCCCAACCACCTCCCCTCTGGCAACCATTGGTATCTTTTCTGTATCTGTATGTCTCTTTTTGCTTTTCATTTGTTTTGGATTGGTTTGGTTTTAGATTTCTGTAATGGCTTTTTAAATAAAGTAGAAAGGCTTACATTTTAGCCTTAATTTCTAAGGAAAAATAAGCTTTGTAAACACCATTTTGTATGCATAGATTTGTGTTCGTCAAATTAGCTTCCTGCTTTTCTTTTATTATCAAGTGATAGATTCAATATGTGAAACTATTATGCAAATTTAAGATGATATCATGTATTCAAGTATTTTCAATTAAAGAAATATCTCAAGAAATATTTGGGGGAGCCTGGGTGGCTCAGTTGGTTAAGTGTCCCACTTCAGCTCTGGTCATGATCTCACCATCTGTGAGTTCGAGCCCCACGCCAGGCTCTGTGCAGACAACTCAGAGCCTGGAGCCTGCTTCAGATTCTGTGTTTCCTTCTCTCTCTCTCTCTCTCCTTCCCCTGCTCATACTCTCTCTGTCTCTCTCTCTCTCTCTGTCTCTCTCTCTCTCTCTCTCTCTCTCTCCTCTCTCTCTCTCTCTCTGTCTCTCAAAAATGAATAAATATTAAAAAAATTAAAAGAAATATTTTGACTCTTCCAATTAAATTTCACAGTGGGTTAAAGCATTCATATAGTGATGATAAAGTAATTGAGAAAAAAATTTGCCCCACTGCATTTAAAGTTTTGTTCTTCTTTTAGAAATGTAGTTTAGGGACACCTGCATGGCTCAGTCAGTTAAGCATCTGACTTCTGCTCAGGTCATGATCTCACAGTTGGTGGGTTCAAGCCCCACATCGGGCCTCGTGCTGACAGCTTAAAGCCTGGAGCCTGCTTTGGATTCTGTGTCTCCCTCTCTTTCTGCCCCTTCCCCACGCATCCTCTGTCTCTTGCTCTCTCTGTCTCTCAAAAATAAACATTTAAAAAATAAAATAAATAAATAAAAATTTAGTTTATATCAGCCTGATATCACACAGGTCCTGATACCACACATGAATGAAGCATATGACCATAGTATGAAAATCTTACAGTGTGACCTTTCTTAAAGTTATAACTCAGAAACAAGAGACCGATTGCCATTAAATCCGCATTCTTTCATATGATCCAAATCCCATATTGGTTGTAGTTGTGCCTGAATAATTTGATGTTATGAAATTATATTCTCTGGAGTATAGGATGTTGGACCTATTTGAAAGATAAATTTCAAATTGGTCTACTTGATCATTTTTTATCTCTCTTCTTGATATTTCTCTTTTGTGATATTTATTAATTATAACTGAATGTCCCCATATAGATGAAACATTATTTTGTACTCACTAAACAATATATTTGATGCTGGGTCAATCCAGGGTCAAATGGGCTAAGGATATTTGGAATAAGTAGTATTTTCCCAGGAATTGGGAACAGTAGAGGAGTATGAGTATTTCTCAGAGATTAATCACAATATTAAACAATCAGTATGAAGAAGGTACGGAGAATCAGACTAGATACTGGTATATGCTGACTAAAAATTAGTAGTAGTTTTTCTCAGAGGATTGGGCAATCTGAGATTTTCCCTTATAGATTAGTACTGATCACTTGTCCATAATATAAAAATACCTAGTTTAGAATTAATTTATTTTTCTTATAACCAGTGATGTGATCACGCTGTTGTTTAAAACATGGAAAATAGTTATAAATGCAAAGTTTTGAAGCACCATATTTCTCTTATCTTGTGCTCAAAACAGTGTCATGTTTGCTAGGTAGTTCTTAGTTCATTTCACATGTATTTCTTTCTCTCCTTAAATCTTTATGTGGTGACTTGGGAGGTCCTCTTAAGCTGCAATTATTTGGAAACATATTCTCTTTACTTCAAGAAATAGATGCACAAAATTAGGCTTGAATTCCTGGCTCCATGCCAATGACTAGCAGTTTTCTTCAGCATTTTTTTTTCTGTGCTGCTTCTATAACTGGATAGATGATGGTGACTTTTAATGGCTGCTTTGGGGCTTGGGAAAAAAATATATATACATGTGTATAGAAAAGAAAGCTATTAAGGACAGGAGATTGTTGAAAGCTTTACTGACTTTCATGCTGTGAAGAGAAGAGGCCAAGATACCTTATGCTTTTGATGCCTGAGGGTCACTAACCAAAAAGGGAAAGGAGAAAAACACACTCACATGTTGAGGCTCTGATTTGAAATCATTTTTCTTCTTTCCATCTCTGGGTACCCAAAGAGGGTCAAAAAGCCAGCACCTCAGTTATTTCGTTGAAAGGTTAACAAATGTCTCAACTTTCAGCACGTATTCCCACAAAAGTGAAAACTAAGTAAGTTGAGCTTCAAGTCACTAATGCTTTCTTCCTGTTACAACTGTAGCCTCATGGTGAACTTTAGAAAGAGGTTCGAATTTTTCATAATAATTTTCCCCTGACATAAGTGGTAGATAATTAAACTAAATTCTTCCCCTCAAGAGTCAGGTTATTTCTGCAGTTGGATAAGTCAGAATGGTGTGAAATGTGATCTAAGGTTCAATCAAATGTTATCTCTTCCTTAAAAAATGGTATCCAAGTCAGTCATTACATGTATTGTTTGCATTTAGGAGAAACTATGAGCTCATGTTATGACCAATACTATCATCTTGTGAAATCGCAAAAGTCTTTATAATTTTTTTTTTATTTTAAGAAAATGAAAACAATTCTCTCAATGTGCCTCATGAAACTCTTTCAGCACTACCATTAATGATCTTGGGTGGAATGGAATTGAGATTAGTCAGAATAGCTACTACTGGACAACTGCCAAACATCAAAGCAAGGCAAACAAAATATGTAAAGTCTGTATACATGCTAATTTAGATCATAAGTTTAGTTTTTTAAGTGTGAAAAAGAAAAAAAGTTTTATGGGATAGACTTAAATACTGTTGGGATTAAATATAATGGAATGATTGCAAGGTGGGAGAATTACCACAAATTATAAATTAAGTATTAATTTATTCGTTGATTAAAGTTTAGGAAATATATATTTATACTGCTTCTAAATTATATCTGTTGGTGAGTCCATACAATCAAAACTTTCCAGATGCTCCAGGGAAATACAAACAAACCACACTGAGATACCACCTCACACCAGTTAGAGTGGCTAAAATCAACAACTCAGGAAACAACAGATGTTGGTAAGGATGTGGAGAAATGGGAACCCTCTTACATTGTTGGTGCGAATGCAAACTGGTGCAGCCTCTCTGTAAAACAGGGTAGAGATTCCTCAAAAAATTAAAATTAGAATTACCCTACAACCCAGCAATTGCACTACTAGGAGTTTATGCAAAGGATACACAAGTGCAGATTCATACGGGCACATGTACCCCAAGGTTTATAGCAGAGCTCTCAACCATAGCCAAATTAGGGAAAGAGCCCAAATGTCCATCAACTGGTGAATGGATAAAGAAGATGTGGCTTATACACACAATGGAATATTACTGGGCAAAAAGAAAGAATGAAATCTTGCCATTTGCAACAATGTGGATGGAACTGGAGGGTATTATGCTAAGTGAAATAAGTTAGAGAAAGATCGATGTCAGCTGTTTTCACTCATATGTGGAATTTGAGAAACTTAACAGAAAACCGTGGGGGAAGGGAATGGGAAAATAGATTCAAACAGAGAGAGGCAAACCATAAGAGACTCTTAAATACAGAGGACAAACTGAGGGTTAAATGGGGGTGGGCAGAGGAGAAGGGAAAATGGGTGATGGGCATTGAGGAAGGCACTTGTTGGGATGAGGACTGTGTGTTGTATGTAAGTGATGAATCATGGGAATCTACTCTGGAAGCAAGAGCACACTGTATACACTATATGTTAGCTAACTTAACAATAAATTATATTTAAAAAAATAAATAAAAGATGTTACTTACAGAAACTTACAACTTTCCAGATGCTCAAAAATATATAAGTTTGGAATGTATTTGAAGTCCTTCCTATACTTAGCAGTCCTATGTACATGATTGTTAGTTATTGAAAGGTTTACATATCGTACTGCCATTCAACTGAAAATGATGTGAATTCTGTTCACAAAAAATAAAATCGTGTTTTTGAAATAAAATCCAAGAAAAGCAACAAAGCAAAACATTTCTGGTTTTTGCCATGTATATATGTATGTATGTATGTATTGTCCACAGCTCTGTTTCCTTTAGGCTGATAAACATGTTACTGTGTGCTCATTTCACCACTGAAGAATGGGAAGTCTCTAACCTCTCTCAATCTAGTGCTTTTCCATTCTAATAGTCATTTGTCCAAACAAAAGCAGACACCCACTCACTGTGATGACTTAACTTTGCATAGTAACATACTTTTTGAGCAAATATTACCTATTATCTTGTTTTATCCTTATTTTATTGTGTAAGTAAATGGAAAATGTTATTGTGGTTAATTGTGAAGAAGGAAACACACATAAAAGGGAAGTGATCTTTCTAAACTCACAGAACTAGTTGATGACTTATTTTTATTTTATAAAAAGTAAAAAATTAAGCATGGTAAGTGTCAAGTATATTTAATACCATTTCAAGGTAGGTATGGTATCTTCATTTTACATTTGAGGAGAGAAAATGTTAAAGTTAATTAACTTTCCCAAGTTTATACAAGCAGCAAGGGGTAATGTGCAATTCTAACCTGGCTAAGGTTGACGTTAAAAGTCATTCTTCTTCAAATATATATGGTCTTTAGATTGGTCTATTTTTTTTTCTGTATTCCAGGTAGTCTTTTCAACAAGTCATAATTTTCTCCTTTTCCTTTCTTTTTCTTTTCTTTTGTTGTTGTTGTTGATTTGGTGGAGATCATGACTCTCAAGTAACAGAACTCAATTTAATACAATCATAAGTTTTGTAGAGAAGGAGCAGTTGTATACTTCATTTGCAGATGGTTAAAATGTTTTGTTTTATTTATATTTTATTAATTATCACATTACAGAAGTCTGAGTGGTCTCTGTAAACAAGTATTGCATCAAAGAAGTATTGCGTCTGTGCATAATGTGTGGCTGTCATTGCAGAAAGGAAGAATAAAGCTAACCAGAATAAAATTTCAAGCTTAGCAAGGGATTTTTATCTTATTAAATATAAATCATGTTCGCATAAAGTTCACATAAAATAAACATAAAAATATAATAATATAATAGTGTTCTTATAATAACTAACCACCTTAGGAAATAATATAGTATACATACTATTGATATTTCTGTGTCCCTTGCTCAAATTTATTCTCCACCCTCACTGCAAAAGTACACTACAGTTGTGTATTTAGTATTAATCCATCTCATGTATGGCTATACATTTTAAAATATGTATATGTCAATAAGCAACATGTAGCGTTTATGTCATATATTTCAAAATATACAACCACCCTTTTGAGACATAAGAATACAGGCCTGCCTACACTGAGTTTGAATGAAGGCAACAGATAAAAGTCCCTGCACCGTCTAGAAGGTACTAGCAATCATCTAGTAAAAAGCAGCAGCAGAGTATCACACAGGAAAAGCAAGAGAGTGGAGATACCACATCTGTGGCACAAGCATGTGAGAATGAAAACTCAGGATGGAGCAACCCATGAGAAAATCCTTCTCACTCTGCAACTCCCACATAAATTCAGCTGATGGCAAAATACATAGACAGAGAGAGAGAGAGAGAGATAAACAAACAGCCAAAACCTTATACTACCAGCCCAAAAGAAGATATGTCCATTTGCAGGCATAAATACTATTGTCTTCAGTCTTTACTGCTTCATACATTATGACCCGTGTTCGACAAGAAATTGCAAGACAAAAAAGAAAGAAAAATTGGAAAAATTCACCCATTCTAAAGAGAGAAATTTATAGAGTCAGACACAGATATGACCTAGATGTTTCAATTATCAGATTGATCTTTAAAATAATCATGATTAATGTTAAAGGGTCCAGTAGAGGAGATGGGTGTCACGTAGGAATAAATGGGGAATTTTAACAGAGAGGAGAACGAGAAGAAGAATTAATGAAAATAATACAAATGAAAGGAACAGGTAATATCAGTCAAAGAAAAAAAATGCCTTCAAAAAGCTCACCCTCAAAACAGATGAGAAAAGTAATTAAAATTAAAAATTAGCCAATAAAATAATCGAAACTTAATCACAAATAAAAAGAGAAAAAACAGGATCCCAAAGCTGTGATATGAAAACCTAGAATAACATACAACTTGTAATAAAATATCTAAATATCTAATTATCTTACACATATGTAATTAGAGATTACACATATGTAATCATGAGAAAAGGAGAGAAAGAATATGGAAGAGGAAAGGTTTGAGAGATAATAGCTGATAAATTTATAATAATCATGAAAGATATTAAACCACAAAACCAAGAAGCTCAGGGAAACCCAACCAGGATAAATAGGAAAGCACACATATACAACTATATCCCATAATATTCAAATTTTTAAATTGCTTTAAAAAAAAAAAGAGAGAAAGGGAACATCTTTCAAGGAGCCAGAGAGAGAAAATAAAAATAAGAAATACAGCTAACATCTCCTCAGAATCTATGCAAACCCAAAGACAATGAATTGGCAAAGTACCAAAAAAGGGGTACCTGGGTGGCTCAGTCAGTTGAGCCTCCAACTTGGACTCTGGTCATGATCTTTTGGTTCGTGGGTTTGATCCCCACATCAGGCTCTGTGCTGACAGCTCAGAGCCTGGAGCCTGCTTCCGATTCTGTGTCTCCCTCTCTCTCCCTGCTCGTGCTCTTTCTGTCTCTCTCAAAAATAAATAAACATTAAAAAAATTTTAAAGTTCCAAAATTTTAAAAAAAGGTCAATTTAAAATCCTATACCTAGGAAATATAGTTTTCAAAAAATTAAGGTAAAATATAAAATATTAGTTATTATTTTGGTTACATATTTTTGTGTTACTTGATTTATGGAAACTTATTATGTCTTCAAGACTTCTGTGTTGCTATACATAACTAGTTCATCTGTTTTATCTATTGTATGATATTTTGTTATATAAATAAACTCAATTTTTAAAATCCATTTATTACTGATAGACATTGATTTTTTTTCCTAATGTAAATATTACTTAACTAAAGCACTTTTAATCAGTGTCTTCTGATAATTTATACATGGAATTTTCTCTGTGGTATAGGAGTAGGTGTGGAATTTCAAGTTAAATTATATGTATTATAATTTTCTTTACTTTAATAGATATCTAAAAAATTGCAAGCAAAGTGTTTAATCAATGTACACTCCGACTAGCAGGTAATGGGATTTATAGTTCTCCTAAATTCTTTCCATAATGTGTCACATCAGGATTCTTAACATTTTGTCAAACTTACATAAATACAGCTGGATTCTCACTGTCATTTTAACTTAGAGTTCCTTGATTACTATGGAGGTGAGGAACTTTTCTATATTTATTAGGCATTTAATTTCTTCCGTGAATTAGCTATTTTAACATTTCCTTATTTTTCCTGATAAGTATAATTTCTTTGTCTTATATTCTATACATTAATCTTCTTCATTGTAAGGGGCTTTTTTGCCATCTATTTTTCTACGCTTTGATGGAGTCTTCTGATGCATGGAATATTTCTGTTTCATATAAGTCAGTTTAAAAATCTTTCACTCTTATGGTTTTCACTGTCTATTTTTTTAAAACAATGATTTATACTTTATAGTCCAAATATATTTTCTTCTTGATGTTTCAGATTTTACCTTTGAATCTTAGATATTAAGTATATCTACTATTTATTTTTGAATAAGTGAGGTAGTGAGTAAAGCTTTATTTTTCTTATAACTAGGTGTTCTAGAATCATTAGACCATGTATTCTCCGCTAAGTCTTTAGTTGTATCAAGTATTAATGAAATGTAATAAAAGGCATTTAGTTTAAATGGCATAAACTAAGTTTTCACATATATATGCACTCATAAAATCATCATTTCAGTCAAGAGATAAAAATGGATCCCCAAATTTTGCATGTTCCTTTGTAATTTCTCCTCCTAAACTTTCCTTTCCCTACACAACTACTTCATATTTTTTACTTAATCTCAGGGAAGCCAATTACATGTGTATTAGGCTGCTTGAGGTTGTTTCACAGCTTAATAATGATCTATTCATTTATTTTCTGTCCCTTTTATCTGTTTCATCTTGAACACTTTCCATTGCTGTGTCTTCAGGTTTACTAAGTTATTCTATTGCAAATTCAATCTGTTGTTAATCTTATTCTGTTTGTTTTTCATCTCAGTCATTTTACTTTTCATCTGTACACATTTGGTTTTCCATATATTTCATTTCTATATCTAACATGACCTTCTTGAGCCTTTGGAATATATAGTTCACATAATTTGTCTTCATTTGCTTGCCAACTAATTAATAACTTATATTGAATAATTTTCTCTTTATTGTAGGTCATATTGTTCTGTTTCCTTGCACACATTAAAATTTATTATTTGATGCCAGTATTTTTTAATTCCTATATTCTTAAGCTTTTCCTTTGTGTGTAGTTAAGTTACATGAAATCAATATACTCCCTTCAAGGTTTGCATTTAAGTTTTTTGTTATTTGTTTGTTTGTTAGGATCAGGATCAGGACAGCCTTTAATTTAGGGCTAAATTTAACTCACTAGTGAGGCATATACTTACATATGCTACCTGATTTTTCATGAATAACTGGGTTTTTCCATTCAGGCTTATGGAAAACAAAGAATGATCCTCTGTATTTCTACAGAATTCTATCGTTGTGTGGCTCTCTTTTTTCTGGTCTTCTGACTTACCAATTCAGTCTGTTCAGACCCTTAGGACTCACAAATTTATTTTTTCAAGTTAAGGAGACTATTATTCTCCCACCAGGGTCTTCTTTTTTCTGCTGCTTCTGTGACTTAGATATTTTCGTTAGACATTAAGTTTGACCAATCAAAGGCTCATCTTTTTTGTTTCCATACTCTCAGGGATCACCGCCCTGCATATCTGATCACTATCCGTCAGTACCTAATATCTGAAAATGGCTTTCTCATGTATTTTTCAGTATTATAGTTGTTTTAAGAATAGAGCATAAATCCATTTCCTGTTACTATTTTTTAGCCAGAAGCGAAAGGTCTCTCATTTTTAAAGTTTTGGTTTTTGGTTCTGATTGATTTATGTATCACCACACAAATTCCACACTATCTTTCCACTATAGATTTATAAACATGTTTGGTAACTTAATAGAGCAATTCTCTTCACTTTTATTTTTCTTTAAAATTAGTTTCATTAATTCATAACCCTATTCTTTTTATATAAAATTTAAAATTAGATTCCTACATTAATAAAAAAATTCTGTTGTTATTTTGATTGGACATACATTTAATTTTGAGATTAATTTGAGAAATCTAAAAATATGAAATATTCCTATTTGTGAACATGATTTCCATTTCCTACTTATTTCTTTTCTTTCAATAAAAGTAGAAGTAAAGTTTTCTTTATAAAAGTTTTTGAATTTTTTTAGTATTTATTTTCTCTTTACATTTTCAATTTATTTGGAAATTTTACATGCATTTAAATTGTAATTTCTAGGGGCACCCGGGTGGCTCATTCCGTTAAGCGTCTAACTTCAGCTCAGGTCATGATCTCACCACTAATGAGTTCGAGCCCCGCGTTGGGCTCTGTGCATCGGGCTCTGTGCTGACCACTCAGAGCCTGGAGCCTGCTTCAGATTTGTGTCTCCCTCTCTCTCTGCCCCTCTCCTGCTCATGCTCTGTCTCTTTCTCTCAAAAATAAATAAACATTAAAAAATTTAAAGTATAATTTCTAACTAATTTTTGTCTAAAAGAGCAGGTTGCATTTTTTTTTATCATAGATCTAATAGAAAATTGCTAAGTTTTCTTTGTTTTTTTAATTGAGCTTTCTGGCATATAACATTATATCAGTTTCATGTGTATAACATAGTGATCTGATCTTTGTATAGATCACAAATGATTACCACAATAAGTACAGTTAACATCTGTCACTATATAGATTTACCAAACAAATTTTTTCTCTTGTGATGAGATCTTTTAAGATGTACTATCTTCACAGCTTTTGAATATACAGTAGAATATTATTAACTATAGTCACTACATCATTTTGACTTGTTTATTTTATAAATGGAAATTTGTTCCTTTTTATCCACTTCACCCATTTTGCCCATCGCCCACTCCATAACCTTTGGCAGTCACCAATCCGTTCTTTGTATCTGTGAGCTTGGCTTTTGTTGTTGTTATTGGTGTTGTTGTTGTTGTTGTTTAATTCTACATATAAGTAAGGTCATATGATATTTATATTTCCCTGTCTGACTTATTCACTTAGCATAATGCCTTCAAGTTCCATCTATGTTGTCACAAATGGCAAGATTTCATTCTTTTTTATGGCTAAATTGTATTATAGTGGATAGACAGGTAGGTAGGTATGTAGGTAGGTAAGTAGGTAGATAGAAAAATAGATAAGGATAGAAATACATCATAGCTCACATCTTTATGCATTCATCATTGACGAACACATAGGTGTTTCCATATCCTGACTATTATGAATTACCAATGCTGCAGTGAACATGGGGTGGCATATATCTTTTCTACTTAGTGTTTTCATTTTCTTTGGGTAAATATCGAGAAGTGGAATTGCTAGATAATATGAAAGTTCTTTTTTATTTTTTTGAGAAACTTGCATTCTATTTTTCATAGTAGTTTCACCAATTTGCATTCCCACCAACAGAGCAAAAGCTTTCTCTGTTCTCCAAATCCTTGCCAACACTTGTTTCTTGTCTTTTTGATAATAGCCATTCTAACAGGTATGAGGTGCTATCTCATTGTGGTTTTAATTTTCCTGATGATGAATGATATTAAGGATCTTTTAAAGTGTTTGTTGGCCATCTGTATGTCTTTTTTGGAAAAAAGTCTATTCAGACCCTCTGCCTATTTTTTTCAGAGTTGGTTCTTTTGTTTATTTTGTTATTGAGTTGCATGACTTCTTTATATATTTGGGATATTAACCCATTATCAAATATGATTTGTAAATATTTTCACTTATTGTGCAGTTTGCCTTTTCATTTTGCTAATGATTTCCTTTGCTGTACAGAAGCCTTTTAGTTTGATGTTATTCCATTTCTTTGTTTTTGCTTTTGTTGCCTTTGCTTTTAGAGTCAGATCCAAAAAACATCATCACCAAGACTGATGTCAAGGAACTTAACACCTATACTTTTTTTTCCAGGAGTTTTGTGGTTTTAGGTCTTGTATTCATGCCTTTAATCCATTTTGGGTTAATTTTTGTGTATGTTATAAGACAGTGGTCTAGTTTCATTCTTTTGCATGTGGCTGTCCAGTTTATCCAGATTTATTAAAAAGACCATCATTTCCCCAATGAATATTCTTGGACCCACTGTGATAAATTAACTGACCATATATGTATAGGTTCTGCACACTCTGTTCTGTTCTACTGAACTATGTGTCTTTTTAAAAATGTAATACCGTACTCTTGGATTACCATAGCTTCATACTGTAGTTTAATATCAAGGAATGTGTGCTGGAATAAGTAGAAGAAAAAGCCACCTTGGAAAGGTTACTTGAGAGATTCCATAAAACTCCTCCCATAAAATAATTGCCCCACCTGTTCCTCCACAGGTCATGATATTCCTTTAGTGAAAAGAGATTTAAGAGCCTTTAAAATATTAGTATTATATGGACAACATGGAATGACAAATCATTTCTAACTGCCACTAGAGCCTTATTTCATGCTGGTCCCAC
The DNA here is from genome assembly GCA_028646485.1 of Cryptoprocta ferox. Classification (NCBI taxonomy): domain Eukaryota; kingdom Metazoa; phylum Chordata; class Mammalia; order Carnivora; family Eupleridae; genus Cryptoprocta; species Cryptoprocta ferox. The sequence goes on along the minus strand of CM053578.1, from coordinate 27,137,190 downwards.
TGAGGAAAGGTAAAATAAATAAATAAATAATAAAGGAGTGGAATGTCCTCAGCTTTCTTTTTTTTATGGTTCTATTCAAAATTTAGGATTATTTGTTCTATTTCTGTGAAAATGTTGTTGGAACTAAATTTGCTTATTAGTAATCTAGTCTACTAGTCTAGTAATCTATATAGACAATCTTATTCTCTAGAAAATGACATATATGATCACTAATTTCCATATACATTTTTTCCCTGTTATACTAAGAAATATTGACATGGATAACTTCTTTTTTCTTTAATTTATTAATTTAATTAGCTATGTTAATAGATTACCTGGAGTTGAAATACTCTCAGACCTTTATAATAAATCTAACTTGATCAATTAAAAAATTGCTGGACTTGAATTGATGAGACCTTATATAATGTGGCAGCCATGAGACTACCTAGACCACCAACAACCAGGGAGATTTATTGTCTAAAAGTTCAGTTGGTGCACTGTAATTCCACTGCCTCCCTTCCAACAAGGCCAGGCTTCACCCCAGCCACTGTTCTTACCAGCCAATGATTAAGCACAGTAAGAATCAGTGATAACACTGGACCAATCTTGGAAACAGGAGACATTTTCTGGTGGTGGACTTTGGCTCAAACTCTTCCTGAAAGTCTTGCTAAATCATTCTTAAACTTCCTGGAATATTTGATACTTCCATTCAAACTTATTTTCCTTTCTCCTTCACTCAGGACCAGAATTGTACTGTGGGGTGTTCTGGGCCTCCCAGCCTTTTTAAACTTTATCCTTGTTTTCTCTCACAGACATTTCCTCTAATGAAATCCTTCTATATTAAATCCCATCTTTATATCTGCTGCTTGAAAGGCTTGGAATAACACTATTGGCACAGTCCTGGGATAGTCTGAGAAAACAGGTTGCGAGATTGGGATTCAGGAATGACTCATTCCCTGCTCAACAGGCAAGATGACATCTTAGCTGTTGGGTAAGGCATGCATATTACCAAGCAAACTGTGGTGGCTCAGCTGTTGAAATATTTACCAACAGTAATCTGGGGAAATGGCCCCATGAAGGGAATGCACTGGGAGGTATAAAGTTGTGGAAAGTTGAAATGTATGAGAGTAACAATGCCTACAAAGATAGTGGAGTTGGCTAGTTACTGCTATGTTGTGGTGAAGGCCTGCAGAGGATAATGACAGACAGAGCTTTTAACTAGCAGTTAATGTAAGAGTCACAAAGGGCATTGTCACCTGTAGTGGACAGGCTGACACAGATGAGCAGCGGACTGAAGACCTAATTATTAGGACTGCAGAGCTCTAGAGACATTTGACCATTCAGCAAAACAGATATATTTTGTAAAGAGTGAAGGAAATCTAATATCTTGAAATATGTGGGGATATAAGTATGAATGCCCCCCAAAATGTTGATTTTACAACTTTCTGGGATCCTGATGGCCCGCAGAAATAGTTCACCCTTCCTTAATATGACTTAGCACTTACCTGTGCTAGACGATGCTACAGTAGTCTCTCTGGCACGGGTGAAAGTCTGCTCAGAAGCTGTTCTTGCCTGGTCTCATGGTGGCCACGCAAAAAGTAGGATTAAATCCCAGCATAATTTGGCTGAGGATGTGCTGGGTTTGACAGGGAGGATAAAGACTATATCATCAAAGAATTGAAAGATTTAATTGGCATGTACTGGCAGGAATGAAGAAAATACTTCTAAGATGGAATTTTGTGACTACTTGACCAAGAGGATCAGAGTGTAAGATTTTTTTGTAGTTGGGGTATTTAAGAGGTAATTATGTCATAAGGGTGGAGCCCTCATGAATGGGCTCAGTGCCCTTATAGGAGAGATCCTAGGGAGCTCCCTCCCTACTTCTGCTGTGTGAGGACACAGTAAGTCAGTTGTTTATGAACCAGGGTATGAACTCTTACTAGACACCCCATTACCTGGTGCCTTGATCTTGGACTTTCAAGCCTTCAGAACTGTTGAGAACTGTTGTTTATAAGCCACTCTGTCTATGGTATTCTGTTACAGCGGCCCTAACTAACTAAGCAGATATTATGCAAGTGTAAAGAATATAAAGTACAAGAGATTCCCTGGGGAAAACTGCACATCTTCCTGAATCATCAGCATTTTTTGTACTCGTTATTTTGTATCATTCATTTGAAAACAAGATAGACCCAGACTACATACAATATTTTTTAAGAATTTTAAAATGTGTAAGACTCTAAAGAAAATATTATGCTTTTGATAAACCATTTCGGCCTGATAAAACAAACACACACAACCACATGTACCGTTTCATATAATCCTCCACCAAAGTTTGTATATGCATACACAGTTACACATGCATATAACCACATTAGTCTCTTGTTATATCAGGGACACGTAGTTGAAAAAGTGTCTAAAACTCTGTCATATAATATATTGAAATAATGTAAACTGACAGAGATAGACCTAATCTTGTTAAAGATGGCACTTGTCCAATGAAGGTAGACTGAGAACCTTTTTACTGTAGGACTCCAGGATGAACCTATATCCAATTTCCTAAAAACTAGATTACCTTGTTTTATGTTATTCCCTCTTCCTTGCGTTAACATCTACCCCTTTCTCAAGTTTTGTGTAGATGCCCAGCCTATACCAACTGGACTATTTAGCTACACATGGAATAAAATATTAAAGGAAAAACAGTGTGTCCAACTCTAAGGAGGAGTGATGGTAACTGTGATTAGAGAGATGCCCCAGTGACATCTTGTTAACCAAGAATGGGGGGGGGGGGTGATGCTATAACTATGTCTCTTTATGTAAAGATTTTCCCTATGTAGTTAGTAGTGGGTAATATGAGCAGAAGGCTACATGCATAGTCTTAGAGCAGTCACTCCCTTAGTGTGAGAAAACTGAGAAAAAGAGGTAGTAACTTCCCTAAGGTCATCCAGATAATTAACAGCCAAGCTGTGATTCCAACCTAAGTAAGTTCAAATTCCCTAAAACATGACACCACATCATAAGCTCTTTTTTATGTTGTACTGGAATATTTCATCCCCCAGACATTGGTTCCAGTCTTATCCTATGTGTGTAGGCCAAGTAAATCTCATCCACAGATAATGCGATATGCCTTCAACTACCAAAAATTGACTATCATGATTATTTATTTTATGTCTTTACTTACCCAGGCTAAATGTTTTAAGTTCCTTCAGACATATCACATATATTTTTTTTCTAGACTTTTCACTTTAAATGCATTCTGCTGAGCATTATTTCTATTAGAGTATGGTACTCTGAAAGTGCTCAGTAGATTCTAGTGGGGCACGATAAATACAAAATACTATTTATTGTTAAGTATTCATTTAAGTCCTCTTTATTTAGTATAATGGCAGGCCTTGATGTACAGTCTCAGTTTATTCCTGTTATCCAAGCGTAATAGAGAACCTCCCTTTCATTTTTAAAAGGGACTGGTTTGGAAAATACACTATGTGGTTATTCCATCTATAATCACATTTGCCTGTTTTTTTGCAAGTCATCTTAAGTCATCCCTAGTCTCATAAATGGAAGTATCTTCTAATGTATAAATACGTTTTTAAGCCCTTCCTACCTTATTTTTCCTGTATTTCTGTTTGTATCCTTTCCTTCTAACCACTCAATTTCTCATTCACATGGACTATTTCTTGGTTATAGCATCCTTCATAAAGCTATTTTATATTCTTCCCCAAAAGTTCCTATGCTACTCTCACGTCAACAGGTTTAAGTGCCCTTAAATATGTTCTAAACTAAGGCTTTGAATACTTGCATTGTCCAAAATTAATATTTTGAGTTCCTTTAGTCCTTCCAGAGAATCCGATATTAGATTTTAAATAAGCCCCGTTAATTGTGAGACCCTAGCATTTGAACAGTTGCCCATCAGTGCAAAAAGATTTGACTTTGTTTCTGATCAGCATTCCATATCTTAATTTCTTTATGTTTTCCTCACCAGTGAGCCCTGTCTCTAAGTGCCCATGCCACGTTAAATGTTTAGAAGCTGCCCTATAATATAGCACATCTCCTATAAGGCTAATATCCTAACACATCATATAAGAAACAAAAGAGTATAGGTACTTGGGCTAAGCAAGATTGCTCAGGAACTAATGAATAATTAATGATATTTCATGAATAATTCAAGATGAACGTCGGATGCCTCAAACAATCTTTATCTGCAAAACAATAAAATCTTTTAATGTGACCATGTGACATGCAGTACAAATAGGAATGGGGTTAATTGTCTCCTTGGAAGCATGTATTATACTCCCACATTCTGCCTCTGCAATGAGGATTTAATGCACAGGTGAGGCCATAGAATCATGGGAATTTAGCAGCTCACTTAGAAAAGTGTATAAAATTTAATTGGAACAGTAGAGAAAGGATTCTGACATTATGTTTGCCGTCATCAAAGCAAACATTTCCATATGAAGAAGAATGAATAGCAAGCTAACACAAGGAGATGTGGGGTAACAAAATGCCACAGTTCTGCTACTTACTGAGATTTGGGCCAATCACTTGACCTATTTGGTCTAAAGTTACTCAACTGAAAATTTGTAACTACGTTGATTTAAACATCCCATGAGGTTTCCACCACCTACAAGGTACTATAGATCATTACAGTGTTGGTTCTGAGGGTAAAGATACTTTTGCATATTGGTTTCTTTAAAATGTCGAGTGACATGTCAGTTTCAAGAAACCATAGTAAAGGGGCACCTGGGTGGCTTAGTTGGTCGAGCATCCAGCTTCGGCTTAGGTTATGATGTCGCGGTTTGTGGGTTCGAGCCCCGTGTCAGGCTCTGTGCTGACAGCTCGGAGCCTGGAGCCTGCTTCAGATTCTGTGTCTCCCTCTCTCTCTGACCCCCCCCCACCCGCTCATGCTCTGCTCTCTCTCTCTCTCTCAAAAATAAATAAAACATTAAAAAATTAAAAAAAGAAATGATAGTAAAGTATACAGGAAAATTAAAACAATGAAGCTAACAAACACATCAACTGCAACAAAGCAACAATAAAAGTCCAGTCAGGAGACTTCTAGGGCTCCGCAAGGTGTTTGTGTGTCCTGTGTCCTCACTCATAATTCTCATCCCATTTTCTATACTTGGATAATTCTGATTATTTGAGCTGCAGCATATATGCACTATGCGACTTTATGTCCCTTAGGCTAAGTGTCTATATCTATAAACTGAGTTTTAAAAGTACTGTCTTCATAGGGTTGTGTAAATGTTAGGTGAGGTAATGCATGCAAAACTCTTAGCTATGAATATTAGCTACTATTTTCTGGTAAACACACATATCACCCACCCAATATAAATTATCTTAGACAAAATATAACTTATAATAAAAAAGATTTTCTACTGTAGTAACCCAAGAAATAGAGTTATGATAACAAAGTGCATTTTTTCCAATTACTTTAATAAAGTTTAAGTTATTTTCAGTACATGTGAAATTGCTATGAAATTGGAATTTTAGTACTTTGCTGGTAAATAATGTATAATATTTTAAAAATAATTTTGTTATTTATATCATTAATCATGTAAATTTTTATACATTTTAAAATAATAGTTCCACTTCGGTAAGTATATCTAATGGAAAAAACAGATAAGATAAGATAAAGATAAGAAAACTTAAAGACATATCTATCCAGGGCAAAATTGTTGGAAATGGTAAATAAATAATGTTAATACTCATCTATAGCATAATATAAAATTTAAATTATAATATTAGAAATGGTGTCACAAAATGAGAAGCTGGAAATACAAAGTATTACTATGTTATCACTTCACCTGGAAACAGTTATATTAAAAAATACTGACATTCAAATAAAAATTGCACTACTTTTGTTTTCTAAACAAAATTATGAAGGATTCTCTCCTTCTATTTTCCAAAAATTTTTTTGTGATGTTGTTATATAGTTTTTATATAATGAAATTAGCTTTGGATTCTTTTAGAGGAAAGATAATCTAAAACTTTAGCATAATAATAATTATTTATGTTCTGAAACAATTTCGTTTTTAAACATTTACCATATGCCAGGCTCTGAGTTTTCCAGTGCTGAAAGGAGGGCTCCATGGTTTATTGAATTTGAAATGGTTTAAGGAAGTGACCTTTTAGCTAAACTGTCAGCCAGAAGTTTTAAATGCTTTCTCCTCCTCAGATCCAGGTAGCAAACTCATGGAAATGAGACTGTCCCATTAAGGTTGTCTTATATCAGATATTATTAGTGAAATTTATCTAAACTCAGTCCTAAACACACACACGCTCACACACACTCAGAATAAAACATTTATTAAAATAGTCACATAAAAATTCTAGTTTACTTATTACAGTTGTAGTATTAAGGCCCCTCTGGGAGAGATAACATCACAATTCACTTCCAAGTCAGTGGAGATCCCATTGTTGGTTGCCCCATGGATGCTGAGTTCTATTACACTTACTAGAAATTTAGGAGTTCTAGACTAAGCTGTTTCATTTAGGCCTTCAAGACATGTTATCTCTTGTTATTTTCTATTAAGTATCTTCCTTAGTGGTTTTGGGGGAAAACACCTCATTGGATTGTTTTTTATGATCATCTTTTGGAGTTATTCAGAATGATTTTGCCTTCTGCAAAATGCTTGAATAATTTTTTCCCTAAAACTTAACATGCGGTTCAGAACTTTTAGTCTCTATGTTCAATCCATGTTTGATAATACATGCACTGAAACTCCTATGTCACTAAAGCTTGATTTGAGCAGGCTGTAGAAGACTTGTAGTTAAACACAAGTAGTCACTGGATGTGGGAAGAAACATAATACAAAGGATGGGTGAGTGAGGTACCCCTGGGGTTTCCACTATTACCAATAATATACATTTTTCCCTGTCTGCTTTCCCATTTGCTTCAAGTACGTGAAAATTGAGGTCTAGATTTTCAAGCAAATTAGAAATAAGTAGGAAAATAAAGTGGGAGACAATAAGGAGGTATACATATATGTATACATATATTTATATACACAGACAAAATGTAGTAATATAATACATATAATAGCTGTGTTATAGTTGAATAAATGTTTACAATAGTTAATTCAAAGATTTACTTTGTACTGGTCCCAGAGTACCTTAAAGACTGTATTTTAGAGCTGTTCTAACATGGTTGGATATATATTCTTACACCAACAAACAGTGTTTATCTAGGTCTTGTAATTACAGAAGGATGGTATTCTTTTATTGTTTGTGTGTTTGTTTCTTTACTTGGTTGAGTTAAAAACACATTTGAGAGAAATGTTAGTGTTTCCAGCAAAAAGAAAAGCAAAAATTGATGCATCATAGACTGTAAGGCTAGAGGTAAGGATATTGTTTGTTATCGCATTTTGCCATCAAGAGATGCTATTATGGGTACCCAGAGCTGAGGACACCAAGACTCAGAGAGGTTAAGGCTCCTGTCACATTTCAGACCGTAGCAAAGTTTATCTGAATCCATGTCTGTAACTGGAGTCAGAACTAATTTCACTCTACTTTGCTGCCACTAGAAGGGCATTTTTGGTTTTTCCAGCAGCTAGGATCAGGCTATAGATGGAAAGGAGAGTCTTACTCAGTTGGTTAGGACACATTTTGAAAATCCCAATCTAGCTTGACTTCTTCATTTTACAGAAGAAAAAATCAAGATCCAGGAAGTTTTATAACTTGCCTCAATTCACACAAAATTCAATATCCGTTTGAGACCTTGGGAAACCACTTCTTGAGACATAATACTACTCACGTATGGCACAGTCATAGAATCAAAAAGATCTCAAGCAGGCATCTGTCATACCATTTTTAATCCACATCACACCAAGATTTTCTTCCATTTTTTAATTCTCTTCCAATTTTGAAGAGCTCAGAAGAATATTCTCTGAATTCTCTGAATTCAAGATATAACAAGTATTACTATTACTGATGTCTTTCATGTAACTGACAAAGCCTTTATGATATTGCTTAAACATGTTTTATTGTTTTATATCTTCATAAAACTACATGTATATATGTATACATGCTCTATGTATACTTTTAGAAGAGAGCTGGTCACCCATTTCCTTCAGGAGGGCCCTTGGTCTGCTTGAAACTATAATAATTGTCACTCCTGAAAGATTTTTCTCAGAACTTAAAATCAATATAAGGTATATTTCTTGACTAATCATAACATTTTTAGCTTTTTGATGAATATCTGCCTTTTTAAACTAGCTTTTCGGCTGTAGAACCTCAGATTTTATGGCTCTGTGGAAGAGCTGACTATTGCTCAGTACAATGGATGATATCATCATTTTATGAGTCAGAACATGCATTACTGTTTCTGTAACACAGTGGAACATGCAACACAAACAAAAGATTTGTTTTATTCTTTCCACTTGGATATTTTCTATTTGATATGTGTCATGTAGTTTCACTAGTTTTTATTAATTATGTCTTACATATCTGACCAATCTTTTCTTTATTCTTCAAGAATAGAACAAAAACTGTATCTATTCTTACAGAGACAGTTTCTCCCCCACCCCACCCCCAAGTTCTTTTAGAATTATTCTAAATCTCTTTGCATAGGACATCTGCCAAGTATGAAGCCTCATATGAAAATTGAGTTTGAGCAGAATAGGGATGTGGGTCTGAACTAATCTTTAAGAAAGTGTGCCACTAATTTCAATCCTGCCACTGACTCCACGTATCATCATGAACAAATCATGCAACTTTTATAAGCTTTCGAGTCCTTGGCTTAAAGATGAATGGTTTCAACAAGATAGTTTGTGTATTTTCTACAAACTTCCACCCTTTATAAATGTTTCACTGAATAATTTTGTCTCCTAAGTTATAAGTCATATGCAGATTACACACCTGATGGGTGCCTGTTCTATTTTTTCTCTATATATACAGAGATTTATATATTAATATCGTATTTTCTTGAGTCATTTGGAACAATGGAATTTTCCACAAATATGTGCACACAAATGGAATGCATGCATCTTGTAGAGGCTGGAGAGACTACATAAGTAGTTATAAGTATAGCTACATGTGTGCGCACACACACACACACAAACACAAACACACAGAGTGTGCATACATTGACTGTGTGCACATACATTTTTCTTTCATTTACTCTCCTAAAATTTATATTCCCTTGAGCCAGAATCAGAACAAGACAACCGTGTAACTGTACACATAAGTCCACAATGATGGAAAGTAAATAAGAATATCTAATCAGACTCGGCTTCAGTGTTAGCACATAAAACAAATCTGGCAGGTTGGTGGGAATTTTTGTCAATTTTACTACCAAGTAGATAAAAAGTAATAGCCACTTATTGCTAAAATAGTTTTGCTCATTTCACGTTAAGAAGTAAAACTTTTACAGTGAAAATTTATTTGTGCAATGGAAGTTAGGAAGTGTGTTAGTTAAACTATACGACAATTGTTTTGCTTTAAGTATACACATTTAAAAATGGCATTATATAGGAACAGATAAAGTCAAAAGGTAGACTTGATCTAAGTACAAATTTTTACTAGCTAATATCTTACACAGTATAGAAGGAACAGAGATTGAGAAACCAAGCATGAAGACCTTATGAAAATTACAGCAAGAAATAAAAAGTGGGACAAATTTCCATTTGTTCACTTTACTCATTTTCAAACAGCCTTTACAAATTTATCTAGAAGCCAGTAGAAGTGGAGCTTCTATAATATTTGAATGTGGAAAAATAATATTTGTGATAATTTAAAAATATATTTATTTATTTATTTATTTTTGAGAGAGAGAGAGAGAGAGAGAGTGAGAGCGAGCACAAGTTGGGGAAGGGCAGAGAAAGAGGGGTGACACAGAATCTGAAGCAGGCTCCAGGCTCTGAGCAGTCAGCACAGAGCCTGATGCAGGGCTTGAACCCACCAACTGCAAGATCATGACCTGAGCTGAAGTCGGACGCTTAACCGACTGACCCACTCAGGTGCCCCAACATGTTTGTGGTATTTTAGTGCTGTCTGAGATAGTTGCTGACATTCAGTGCCCTGTTTGCAATAATTAATTTATCTCTTGGTTTGTGCCTTTTCTGGTAGGTATCTTAAGTGGTAATTTGAAAATTAAAGTAGTCATATATAACAATTGTCATTGTGATGGTTAACTTTATGTATCAACTTGGCTAAGCCATGGTACCCAGATATTTGGTCAAGAACCAGTCTAAATGGCATTGTCAAAATGTATTCTAGATGAGGTTAACATTTAAATCAATAGACATTGAGGAAAGAAGATCATATCCCAAAAAGTGGGTGGGCCTCATCTGATCAGTTGAAGGCCTTAAGAAAAAAAGACAGGTCCCTCAGGGAAGAAGGAATTCTGACCCCAGGCTGCCTTCAACGCAAGTAGCAATGTGAACTGTTGCCTGGGCCTTCAGCCTGACCACCTGCCCTGCAGATTTTGGACTTGCCATCCTTCACAATCATGTGAGCCCATTCCTTAATATAAATACATTTCTCTGTCTCTGTCTCTCTCATTCTTTACACACATACACACATGCATGTGTATATGTCCTATGTATGTCCTGTTTCTCTGGAGAATACTGGTTCATACAGTCATGAGAGAGGATCCTTCCTTCATGGGAGACATCCTGTCTTTTATCCCCTAAGGATGGAATTTGGGAACTGTGGGTAGCATAGCTAATCACAATATTTCAAGTGAACCTTGTGTGGAACCTAATCTCAAAAGCAGTTTAGAACCCAGGTATTTAGGGATTTATGAAACACAGTTTTACATTGTGCATTGTGTCTAGAGTAAAATGGGAAATTATTCCTTAATGTGGATCTTTAGCATAACTTAAACCATTGAGCAAGTACTCAGTCATTCCGTTTTCCACCTCTAAATTTTGGATGCTGTTTGTAGAAAGAAAGGATTGCAATGAACTAAAATAGAGTGAAAATGCTCCAAGTAACCAGAAAAAAAAGAGTGTATTATCTTTTTACTTGAGTATAAAAAGATTATAAACACATATCCAAAGGCTAAAAAAAATAATAATAAATGAAAGTAAGATTCAATTTCAACTTTTGTCTCCTTTCCTGTGTCAAAAATGTTAAAACATCCAGCATTTTATGTTTTTTGTTCTTATTCTGTTAGTTACAAAACATAATTCTACTTACTCTTTTACCTCTGAAAACCTAGATGATTGTGTTACACGTTTTCTACTTGGAAGATGAGGAAGTGAGATCAAATTTATTACTTCCTCCTTTCATTACTTCCTTGCTTCAAGTTTGGTTACTTATGGTACTATTTTTAATTCTTCTAATAACTATATATTTTAAGTAATAAATCAAACCTCTGCTTTTTAAATTTTTTTGCTACAGTCTTATCTATCCTCTCATACCCTCCCTTTCATCCTAGACACATTTCAATTATATATACTACTTTACGCTGTCAAATTTTACACTATATATATTGTTTTGTTACTCTCTAACTTCATAGACTTCAAAAAATGCATTATTTATATTATCGTTTTACATATTGTTAAGTGAAGAATTAAGTAGTATATAACATATTAAATGTTTAAAATGTGCTCTATTTCCATCTTATTCATATTTGATTTTCCTGGGAAACTCCATTTTGCCTGCAATTTTAATCAATTTCTTTGTCTCATGAGTGTGATTTTTTGACAAGAAAGTTGCCTTCCTCATTATATAACCAAGAGCGTCCAGATTCTTAATCACACTATACTTTTTAGAAAAAAGTTTTCTCTGTCTTTATGGAAACATTCAACAAAGAGCCCCCTGGTTTCCTGTTCTCATTTATATTGATTATATTTCAGACCTGTGGCCAAATTGTCAAGCTGGGAATTCTTTCACGTTTCTGGGTGAATTCCCTTTTTTTCCTAGATCCTATGATCTTGACTTACATAGATTCCTTATTAATTTATTGGAGGACATCAAATAAGTTTTTAGCACAAATATGCAAGAGTACAATTTCCAACTTGTCGCATATTTGAAACTCACTTTTTTCCTTCATACTTGGTTGACTATGTCATGGAGACTTCTCAGTTGCATTTTCAGTTACTCTACAAGTATATTCTTCAATGACACACTCAAAACCTCAAGGTATGAACTCTTTTGTCCAGATCCGTCAGTCCTCCTTTCCACCTCTTCTTCATATCATCTTTATGTGACTTTAGTCTCATGGTCCATCATTTTAAGAACATTATTGCCAATAACCAGCTTCCACCTTCTGTCTTTTCATCACACTCATGAAAACTCAAACCTGATGATCCCTGCTCTCTTGCTTTTCTGCACCCATTTCTGAGCATACAACCATAAGTGGAGAAATCTGTGTAACAGAACATATCAGTGACACCATAAATTTTTTAACTCAGACCTCAAATGGTTTTTCAATTTGTATTGTTTATTTGAGCATACTCTTACAGCTGGATCTTCCCCATCAAAAATTAAACAAGTTCAAGTGTCTCCCATCTTAAAAGATAAAGTCACTACTACTATTCTGCAGTAATATGCTATCGGCTTTAAGTCTTTCAGAAATTCACTGAATGTTTGATCTGTTTGGCTCCTTAATTCCATTCTTGATGTAATGAACTTGGTACCTTTTACATTCTTCTTAACAGGGTGTATATGGGTATGAAAAGTAAATGTCTGTTTTCAGATGACTATGTTGTATTTAAAGACTACATAAAGCTTGTATCAGTATAGACTTAGGGGAGATAGAGAGATAATTTAGGCCAGACATTTATTCTTTAAATGAGGAAACTCATGTCAAAATAATCATGTGAAAGCATTATGTGATCAAAATATATATATTAGGCTTGCCTTCAACTGCAACTAAATAAAACTAAAGAGAAATGAAAATGGAGATTACCATACTGAAAATACAAGAATTTTTATTTTTGAAAAAAAAATTTAAATGTATGAAAATAAGAACTTTATTTTTCATTTTAGGTTTTGCAGAAACTAACTTCTACACCATCAGCCCTCCCTAATACTCTCATTTTTCTTTAAGGTTAAGCTAGTCACATAGAAAGTTCTAGGTCAAACCAAGGTAAATTAAACAAGTAGCATCTTCCTAATAATTAGTTTTCCAGTAATTTATTGTAATTTGTTTGCTCAAAACAAGCTCTAAAAAGTATTTAAATTTGGAAATTATGATAAAATGTTATCAAAAAATAATTCAATGAAATAAATGTCACTGAGTATTCCTAATCCTGGTATTTACATAAGACAATAGAATGATAGCAAGACCTAGAATGTGATTTATACACAAATAAAAACAGTGCTTTAGGCAGAAAATTTACTAAATAATACATAATTCAATATGATATCACTTTGGTTGGAGTAAACTTCTCATTGCTTCTCACAGGGCATGACTATGGTCTGTATAGCATGATAAGTCAGTTTCTTACATAGCTTACTCATGATTTCATTTTAAGAATTTAATTATCTGGAAATCATTGGCCATAATCAAAGACTATGAAGTATTAATCAGATTATCATGTGTCTCCATAGGAATACAATTTTAAAAATAATAATTTATATAATTCTTGTTGAAAATAATGAAATATTTAAATATACATAGAAAAAGGCATTACATAGTTAGATTATTGTGCTATATTACCTTTTCCCTAAAAACCATTACTGTCAGTAATTTTAGGGTCCTAGTTATATAATTGTAATAGTTTAAGAAGTCATCCATCGAAATACCCTTTAGGGTCAATGTTGTTTCAAAAGTTGGTGCTATTAAAAATAAAAAAAAGCAGGATATATGTTAGTACTTTAATCAAATTATAACATTAGATTTCTTGATTTAATTTTCTGATATTACTTAAGAACATTATTTTTTAAAGATGTAATATTTTTCTGGTATATTATAAGTTGCTTATCCTATCTCTATCTATATATATATGTGTGTATATAGATATATCATCTGTATCTATATATAATGAATTGATTCCTAGTGAATTGATATCACTACGTGATTCCTTGGATACCTTCTGAATGCTACTCTTGGTGACTAATAAGACACCACAAAATTTGGGAGAATGTTTGATTTGAGTCACTAAAACACTGTGGATGAACTATGGTTAATGGTTCCATTGAGATTTCCTTTAGCCAGTTTTCTTGACATACACAAAATCAGTCTATGAAGATGCACAGATAGTGACCAGAAATCACCTAGCATTTTGTGAAGTGTTTTTGTTTTGTTTTGTTTCGTTTTGTTTTGGGAGATACTACAATATAATTAAACATGTACTTGTGAAAAGAAACTACAGCCAGGAAACTATACTGCTTATCATGGCATGAGACTGATCCTAATAGAAAGTGTTTGTTTTCTTGCCAAGTTCTTGATCTTATAAGTAGCTTTCCTTCTCCCATTTTTAAACACTTTTATGTTTTGTTACATAAAAGCGGGCAAAATATTTTACATGCAACTTTTTAGAATTTTTTTAAAGAAAATATCAGAGATAACTAGGCATTTTCTTTAATTTTAGATTTTAAACAGAGCTTCGTGTAGAATATTTGGTATTTTAGTGGTGCCTGGGTGGGTCAGTTGGTTAAGTGTCCAAATTCAGCTCTGGTGATGACCTCAGTTTGTGAGTTCAAGTCCCCCATTGGGCTCTATGCTGACAGCTCAGAGCCTGGAGCCTGCTTCAGATTTTGTTTCTCCCTCTCTCTCTTCCCCTTCCTGCTCGCTCTCTGTCTCTCTCTCAAAAATAAATAAACATTAAAAAATAAAAAAGATAAAAGTAAAAACCATTTGATATTTTAAAAAACCATTGACTTTTGATCATTTCAGTCTTTAAGATAATGAATGTTTGCATCCTCCCAAACAATGATCTCTTCTTAATTTTTCTTACTTATTGATTCTAATTTTAAAATAATATGTTAATTATATTACTGCTTTGGTATGACACCAGAATAATATGAATATAATGAAGTTTTCACAGGTACCTTCTGGTGATGATTTAGTATATATTATGATATATATATCATGCATATTGCATAGTCTATATTCTATATACAATATATGCAATATGTACAATGTATACAGGCATCCCTCATTTTATTGCACTTCCTTTTATTGCACTTCACAGATACTCTTTTTTTTTTAATTGAAGGTTTGTGGCAACCCCATGTTAAGCAAGTATTGGCACCATTTTCCAATAGCATTTGCTCACATCGTATCTTGGTCACATTTTGTTAATTCTTGTAATATTTCATACTTTTTCACTATTATTATATATGCAAGAGTGGAATCTCATGATAAAACTTGAACGAATGAGGAATTGCTTCTTAAGGATGAACAAAGAAAGTGGTTTCCTGAGATGGAATCTACTCCTGGTGAATATGTTGTGAAGAATGTTGAAGTGACAACAAAAGACTTAGGATATGACATAAACTTAGTTGATAAAGCAGTAGCAGGATTTAAAGCATTGACTCTAATTTTGAAAGAAATTCTACTGTGGATAAATGCTATCAAACAGAATGCATGCTGCAGAAAGATATCGTTCATGAAAGGAAATGTTAATTGATGTAGCTGACTTCATTTTCTTATTATTTCTTCATTTATCTATTATTTCTTCCACCACCATTCTCATCAGTCAGCTAGCAATCAATATTGAGGCAAAGACCTTCCACCAGCAAAAAGATTGCAAGCGTTAAAAGTTCAGATGATGGTTAGCATTTTTTAGCAATAAAGTATTTTTTAATAAGGTATGTACATTGTTTTTTAGACCTAATGCTATTGCATACTTAATAGACTGCAGTATAATGTAAACATAAATTTTATATGCACTGGGGAACCAAAAATTCATTCGACTCATTTTATTGCAATGTTTGCTTTACTGTCGTGGTCTGGAACCAAACCCATAATACCTATGAAGTATGCCTTTGTACATATGTTATATATGTGCACGGAGAGAGAGAGAGAGAAAGAGAGAGAGAGAGTTAGCATATATAGCATATAATCAGTGTGTGTGTGTGTGTGTGTGTGTGTATGTTGTCTTACATATATAAAAGATAAAAAAGAGATGAGGGACCTTTCTTAATCTGTAATGACTATGGCATAGCCTATGCCATAGGATAGTTTCTATGCTTTCTATGTTACTTAGTCTAAAAATATTCTCTAATTCTTTGCCTTTTTTTAAAGATTAAGTGGAAACATTAAATTAATTGAAAGCTTCTGATTATTTTTGGTCTTGATTACTATATTTAATATTATTCTATTAATATAGTTATTATACATTACATATATAGAGTTAGTAGTGATTTAATAAGCTGTCCTTTTCAAATTGCGTGAGTTAAAGTAGTTTATCCACAATCAGTGCTACTCTTGGATATTTTAAGCATGGACATAGAATAAAAACATTATGTTGTTTTATTCTGAATCATTCCCCACCCCATGTGGTATTTCCTCAAATCTGCTTTATTATGAAAACATTGTAAATGTTTTTGATGTGATAAATCTGAAGCTTTTTCCTATAACTCATTCCTTAACTTCAGTAGAAATTGTGAGAAATTACATTATATTACATTTTGTGTTGCTATTTGTATTAATGTTTCTGTTATATATAAATTAATACATTTTTGATTTTTATTTTTATTATTTTACATTAGAATTCAAAGCTATTTCATGCCTAGTCCTAGGATAAGTGTTGGTAATCTTTTCAAAGTGATATGTGGAATTTTTTTCCTTAATTTATTTTTTTTACACTGAGATTTGATTATTCTCAGAGGTGATAGAAGCTTAAATATTGTGAGATAAATAAATAGATTTAGTTGTAGTAGCTGGTCTACATGCCACTGATAATTAACCTCCATGTATATATTTTGATATTTCGACTTGTTTCTGTAAAAAGTATAAGTCTATTGTCTAAGAATTCTGATGGTTTGCAAATTCAGGTGTTCCCCAGGTGAAATCTGAAACTGACCCCTTGTATATAGAGTAGGAAGATAGACTGAAAAAAGAGGCATTCCCCTCCAAATTGGTAGATGGTAGGTTTTATAAGCAAAGGAACTTCCATACAAGGCTTGTGTGGGTGGCTGCAAGAAGATTCTGATAACCAGAATCCTAAAGCGTATATAGAGACTCTAATGGGGTTCAGTAATATATACAGTCCATATGGTCTCAACAACACATTACTCTCTCAAGGTAGCATCTTTGAAATGGCTCCTAGTGTGAAAACAGTAGGTGGAACGTGTATTTCAAGGATAGGAGGGAGTAAGGAGCCTCTGATTGTCCTACTCCAGTTTACAGGTCAACTGGCAATCACATTCTCTTGATTAATTCCTTCAACACATTGGAAGGTATCATTTACACTCAGTCAGCATATCACTTAAAACAAAATTAAATTAGGCATCTCACCTGATTAGGGAACAGTAGTACCCAAATGTGTACTTGTGCTGTTTATTCAAGGTCAATAAATAACCCACCTATGAAGAAAAGTAGTGATGGAAAAATGCCTATAAGCCCCAAGTTATCATTAAAAGGCAGAGTAACTAAATGCATACTTTTCTAAAGACATACAAATGGACAAGGGGTACATGAAAAGATATGTAACATCTCTAATCATCAGGGAACTGTAAATCACAACCACAATGAAATATTACTTCACACCTGTTAGAATGGTTATTATCAAGAAGACAAGTGATAATGATTCTCTGCTGGCAAGAATGTGGAGAAAAGGGAACCCCTCATATTCTGTTGGTGGGATGTAAATTGGTTCAGCCACTATGGAAAATAGTATGGCAGTTCCTCAAAAAAATTAAAAATAGAACTACCTTAAGCTGATTTATTTCACTTAACATAATACCCTCTAGGCCTATCATGTTGTCACAAAGGGCATTTTCACATCCTTTTTTATGGCTGCATAATATTTAATATCACACACAATGTTCCACATCTTCCGAATTCATTTATCCATTTAGGATCCTTCCACATCTTGGCTATTATAAATAATGCTTCAGGAGCGCCTGGGTGGCTCAGTTGATTAAGTGTCCGACTTCGGATCAGATCATGATCTCATAGTTCTTGGGTTTGAGCCCCACATTGTGCTCTGTGCTGACCTGTCAGAACCTGGAGCCTGCTTTGGATTCTGTGTTTCCCTCTCTCTCTGCCCCTCCCCAGCTTGCACTCTGTCTCTCTCTTAAAAATAAATAAACAATGAAAAGGGGGGGGGGGTTAAATAAATAATGCTGCAATAAGTATGCATATATCTTTTCAAATTAGTGGTTTTGTTTTCTTTGGGTAAATGCCCAGTAGTTATTTGATCATATGGTATTTTTATTTTTAATTTTTTGAGGAGCCTTTATACTGTTTCCACAGTGGCTGTACTAGTTTACATTCTGACCAAAAGTACATGAGGGTCCTTTTGCCTCCATATCCTCACCAGCACTTGTTATCTCTTGTCTTTTTGATTTTAGCCATTCTGACAGGTGTGAGGTGGTAATTCACTGAAGTTTTGATTTGCCTTTCCCTCATCATTAGTGATGTTGAGCATCTTTTCTTGTGTTTCTTGGCCATCTGTATGTCTTCTTTAGAAAAATGTCTATTCAAGTCCTCGTTCCATTTTTTTATTGACTTATTTGTTTTTTAGCATTTGGTTGTGTAATTTCTTTATATATTTTGGATTTTATTCTTTCACTCATGTGGAATCTAAAAATCAAATCAGATGAATAAACAAATAAAAAGCAAAATCAGACCTGGAAAGACAGAGAACCAACTGATGATCTTCAGAGGGGATGGGGTTGGAGGATGGGCAAAATGGGTGAAGGGGAGTGGGAGATACAGGCTTCCAGTTATGGAATGAATAATTTATTGGAATCAGAGGCACAGCACAATATTATAATAATGTTGTATGGTGACACCTATACTTTGGTTGAACATAGCATAAGGTATAGAGAAGTTGAACCCCCATGGTGTACTCCTGAAGCTAATGTAGCACTATATGTCAACCATATTCAAATTTTTAAAAATTAAAAAATAAAAATGAAAATAGAACTACCATATAATCCATCAGTTCCACTTTGTCATATATCTAAAGGAAATAAAAATAGGACGTCAAAGAGATATCTGCACCCCCATATTTATTGCAGCCTTATTCACAGTAGCCAAGATATGGAAACAATCTAAGTATCTTTCAATGGATGGAAAGATAAAAAGATGGGATACACACACACACACACACACACACGCACACAAACACAATGGGATATTATTCAGCCACAAAAAAGAAGGATCTCCAGCCATTTACAACAACATGGGTATACTGTGAGAGCATTATGCTAAGTGAGATAATTGAAACAGAGAAAAACAAGGACTGTATGATATTTACTTAATATGTCAAATGTAAAAAAGCTGAACTTATAAAAACAGAGAATGGTGATTGCCAGGGGCTGGGGGATGTGGGAAAATTGGGGAGATGTTTAAGGTTACAAACTTAGAACCAGTAGATAAATAAATTGGGGAGATCTAATGCAAAGCATAGTGATTATAGTAAGAAATACTGATTTTAACCTTTAAAGTTGCTAAGAGACTAGATCTTGTGTTCTCACTACAAAAAAAAGAGATAATTATGTGACATGACAGAACTGTTAACTAACACTAAAGTGGTAATCATATTGCAATATATAAATGTACACCTTAAATTTACACGTTACATGTCAATTATATCTCAATAAAAAAAAGGTATCCAGGATATGAGCAAAACATTCAACAGTGCCTAAATATCTCACTTTTATCATTCCATGTTCCATAGGAGGAAATAAAAAGATGTTCATGGATAATTTAGAGCTGGTAGGTTTCTGTTCTTGGAGCATAACATTGAGGAATAGTTTAAAATAAAGGAACTTTAAGTGATGGTCCCATCTTCATTTATAAAACATAGCAACTGGAAAATGAATAGCTGTATACATTGCTACAAAATTTCTGTCTTGTGTTAACTTTTCCCTGATCTTCAAATCCATTAGAATAACACAACACTTCTCACTTTATATTAATTATTGCTACTCGTAAAAGTCCTTAAATTTGTGTGGGGCACCTGTGTGGCTCAGTCAGTTGAGCGTCCGACTTCGGCTCAGGTCATGATCTCACAGTTTGTGGGTTCGAGCTCTGCGTCGGGCTCTATGCTGACAGCTCAGAGCCTGGGACCTGCTTCGGATTCTGTGTCTCCCCTCTCTCTGTCCCTTCCCCACTCATGCTCTGTCTCTCTCTTTCAAAAATAAACATTTAAAAAATTTTTTAAAAACTCCTTAAATATCTTTATCTAATATTCCCATGGCATTTCCATGTGTATGCTATATATTGTGTACTCTATGTATATCTGTGCTTTATACATAAAAATGTGAATTTTTTAATCCCCAAATATCTCACTCCTTCTGGGCAATATCAGCTCCTTTTGAGGATTCCTGAAATAACTGTAAACCTGAGAGTTAAATTTAGTTTTTAGACCATCAAAACCATACATATTAATTCAAAACTGTGATTCAAATAATACCATTAAGGTTAAAAAATTAAATACTGAGCCTAAAAATTTTTCTGTATAGGAGTTTTACAAATGAATTTCTTTAACATCAGGTTCCATTCTGAGTAACATGAAGAAGGGCCAAAGAACTAACTTTGAAAACTAAAGCTGACGAAAAAACTAAAGCATTCAATAAACCTTGAACTTATTTTGATATTAAAAACTCCCAAATAAGGCTTCATTACAACTGGGTTCTGAAAAGGGATGCTGGGTGGTTCTGATTTAAGACATCCCTAAAATCAGAGTAGTTACCAGATTTCTCATCTTCTTCTTCCAGTGAAAACTGCTTAACTCTCTGCCCTCAAGTAAAGGAAGGAATAATTTGATGTTCAAAACCAAAAGAAAGATACCATAAGTGCTGATTGAAATAAATGTGCCAGATGATATGGACAAAGAAGTTGATAATTACTTTACACTGCAAAGATCTCGTTTCTGCAGTTCTAGAAGTTTAAGACTGGCAAATGCTGGTTATATCATCAACTGAAACTCCTTCAGTTATGGAGTGGGGTAAGAAGTAATTCTTACTGTAGCTTATACAACATGATGATGATTGCAAAGGCACTAACATAACACTTAATGAGAAAAATGATCATTTGAAAAGAACAGTGGCTGGTCTCCATTGTAAGGCTGAGATCCACTTCTAAGACAACTGTAACATTATTGATGATATAATTAAGTATTCTTCCAAATAGTAACTAGCTTTTAACTATCAAAGAAATGGTAATATTTTTTAAATTTTATTTATTTATTTTGGGAGAGAGCGAGTGAGTAGGGGAGAGGCAGAGAGGGAGAGAGAGAGAATCCCAAACAGGCTCTGCACTGTTAATGCAGAGTCCAACACAAGGCTGGAACCCACGAACCATGAGATCGTGACCTGGGCATAAGCAAGAGTCGGACACTTAACCGACTGAGCCACACAGGTGCCCCAAAGAAAAGATAATATTAAAAACGACATTTCAGGGCCACTTGGGTGTCTCAATCAATTAAGCATCCAATTCTTGATTTTGGCTCAAGTCATGATTTCACCATTTGTGAGTTTGAACCCCACGTTAAGCTCTGCACTGACAGCATGGAGCCTGCTTGGGTTCTCTCTCTCTCTCTCTCTCTCTCTCTCTCTCTCAAAAATAAATAAGCTTTTAAAAAATGACATTTCAGTTTATATGTTTGTGAGTCTTTCATAAAAATCAAAAATAATTCATAAGAAGCTACCTTTACTTTTCAATTTCATTAAAATATTTAACTGAGAGAAGATGTTTTAAAGGGTTTAAACACATGATAAAATTGAGTCATTCTTAATGCTGAATTAAATTTCTAATGTTTTTTATGATTATAACCTCAGATTTCTCACCTGTCTGACTTGAGTTTCTGCCCTCCTTTCCTGTGTGAATATAGCTTTCTGGGAGAAGACTTTCAAATGAGTTATACTATTAAAAAATTCTTATGATAGGAATACCTACTTATGACAGCAATTAGTGAATAGAGAGCAAGATTTAAATTAACACAATGTAAATTTAAGTATATTTTATTAAAATAACTGTTATGATACAGATTAAGTATGTAATTTTTGATATATTAATTGTCCATTATATACAGATATGATTTTTAAATCACTCAAATTCACATTGCAACATTAGCAAGTTAATAAATGGAGACAAGGCTTGAAAAAGAGAAGTTTTGCTTCATTTATTTTCTAGGATGTTCAGATTACTAAGAGCTACAATGAAGAGGTCTCTACTAGTGCAAAAAAAACAAAACAAAACAAACAAAAAACCTAAAATAAAATTGGATAAGAAAGTCCACATTTAAAATTAGGCTTTGATATTTTATAATTATATGATCTTTTATGTTACCTTAGCAATAACACCAATAATGAAACAAAGAATAGTAAAATTTGAAACACTAGATTTTTATGGGAAAAATGCTATATAGATATAGGCATCAGAAAGTAATATATGGCCAAGGAAACAGAAAAGAACTTTATAATAAGAGTCTGGACTAGACTGGTACCCTCAGGGTTGTTATGATAATAAAATGCAGCCAGTATGTTAATCAAGATTTTAACTCCTGGTAGGTGCTTATATTACTTACTCATTTATCTATCCATCCATCTAACTCACAAATCCTTTGAGGGTATTGTGTAAGTGATCTAGTGGAAATTTCTTTACTATTCAGGATAAAATACACTGTGTTCAATGAGAACAACCCCAACATCCCACTGGAGTAACACCATGAAATCTTATTTCTAACTCCTATCATAGTCTAAAATAGGTCTGGCAACTTTCCTTGGCTGTTCTGATGCTGTGACTTTTAGTTTGAAACTTAGGTTCAAGTCCTATTCCTGAGGTGTGGCTGAAAAATTACTTAACCTTTTAAATTACCAGTTCCATCCTTTGTAATTTGAGGACAAAAATAGGAGCTACCTAGAGAGAAAATTAAATGAGATAATGTGTATAAAACAGTTTGCACCAAAATAGCCCAGAGAATAAGCTCGATTAATGTGAGTCATTATTTTTCTGGGAAAAGTCAGAGTGTAAGGTAAGAATAAGTCAGTTCAGGATGCCTCAAGGCTTTCTCTTCTAACCTTTATGGGTGCAAAACTTCATCCAGGTTTACAGTGTTCCCTACCACCAACTTCTACCCCCCAAACCCACAAGCCAGTCCACATTCACCAAGACTGCAGCCTCTGATGTCTAGTTGTCAATATGAAAAGCTTCATTCTTTACACCTACTTGTACTTTGGACATAGTGATTTTCTCTTCTCGTCACGCCTGTTATTTCTGGAGCAGGCCAATAAAACCCTAAGATGTCTTGGTCTAACTGGCTTTACTTCATTCAGAGTAACTTTCTTGATTTTTTTTCCATCTGACCTGGGAAATCACTGTGGGGAATTTAAACATCCCAGTCTCCATCTTTTGATCAGACTACATCTTCCATCTTAATGTCTGGAATCCTTTTAAAAAAAATTTTTTTTGAGAGACAGAGAGAGACAGCGCGAGCGAGAGAGGTTCAGAGAGAGAGGGAGATACAGAATCTGAAGCCGGCTCCAGGCTCCGAGCTGTCAGCACAGAGCCCGATGCGGGGCTCCAACCCACAAACTGTGAGATCATGACCTGAGCCGAAGCCGGACGCTTAATCGACTGAGCCACCCAGGCGCCCCTGTCTGGAATCCTTTTAGAGTATCTTTGCCTTATGTATCTACCACCTTCCTTCATGAGGAAATGGACAAGACCAGCCTTTATGTTTTCCATGTCCTTATAGGGACACATGTTGGGAGACCCACCAAGCTTTTACTTCTCACACAAGACTCCCAGCCTTTCGTTTCCAGTCAACAAAATGGACCACAATTGGAGGTATTAGGGGACCATTCACTTGTTTGACTCCTTTTACTCAAAGACCAAAATTCGAAAGAGAAAGACAATAAGCAAAACAAAACAAAACACAAAATGACAATTAAAGAACAAAATCATCCATGATGGAAAACCTATGAATGTGGCAACATTTTCCAGAAGTTCAGGAAGTGATAAATAGATACTACAGATTGTGACACCCTCAGATGGTCACATTCAGCTTTCTCAGTGCTATGTCAGATTAGTATTTTATGTTAAGAAAGTAGGAAACTGTTTAAACTCTACGTCAGACTATATAGCTCAGCAAGGAGAACTCTCATGTCTTCTTCTTCTTCTCTATGTATACTTCCCTATGCTTTACTCCGTCTTTGACACCTAGTAAGTGCTTGATGTATGTATCTGTTGAATAGACAGTCAGCAAACACTTATCCTTGCTTGTTGAATGCTAGGCCTTGTGGTGAAGTGATTGGATATACAAAGTTCAAGTTAGTATCCATATACATAATAGACTTTTCAAAAAGTAGTTCTACTTTGCAAGTTGGATTTCCGAAAATATCTTATGATATGGCAGAAAAAAAGTTCACTGCTAATTTTTTGTAGTCTAACTTCAAACATGAAGGATAGAAAATAATGGTAAATTATAAACAAAATCCTAAGAACATGGACAGGAAGAAGTAAAACCATCACTATTTGCAGATGACATGATACTATATATAGAAAACCCTAAAGACTCCACCAAAAAAAACTATTAGAAATAATAAATGAATTCATTAGGGTTGTAGGATGGAATATTAACTTCCAGGAATCAATTGTGTTTTCTCTACACTAATAATGATGTAACAGAAAAAATAAAAATAATCCATTTATAACTACATCAAAATAATAAAATACCTAGAAATACATTTAACCAGGGGCGACTGGGTGGCTCAGTTGGTTGAGCGTCGGCTTCAGCTCAGGTCATGATCTCACGGTTCGTTCGTTCGAGCCCCGCGTCGGGCTCTGTGCTGACCGCTAGCTCACAGCCTGGAGCCTGCTTCGGATTCGGTGTCTCCCTCTCTCTCTCACCCTCCCCTGCTCACGCTGTCTCTCTCTGTCTCTCTCAAAAATAAATAAAAACATTAGAAAAAAAATAAAAAAAAGAAATTTAACCAAGGAGGTAAGAGACCTGTACTCTGAAAACTAGAAGCCATTGATGAAAACAATTGAAGATGACACAAATAAATGAAAAGAAATCTCATGCTCATAGATTAGAAAGTTTAACATTATTAAAATGTTCATACTACCCAGAGCAATCTATAGATTCAATGCAATCCGTATCGATATACCAATGACATTTCATATAACTGTACTAAAATTTGTATGGAAGCACAAAAATTTGTATGGAAGCAAAAAAGACCCCAAAGAGACAAAATAATCTTGAGAAAGAAGAGCAAATCTAGAGATATCATGCTCCCTGATTTTGAAATGTATTACAAAGCTATAGTAATCAAATCAGTATAGTGCTGGCATGAAAACAGATACACATATCAATGGAATAGAATTGAGAGCCAAGAAATAAGCCCACACATATATGGTCACTTAGTCTATGACAAAGGAGGCAAGAATATACAATGGGGAAAAGACAGTCTCTCCAATAAATGGTACTGAAAAAACTAGACAGCTATATGCAAAAGAATGAAACCAGACCACCGTGTTATACTACCTCCAAAAGTAAACTCAAAATCAAAGACTTGAATATAAGACCTGAAACCATAGAACACCTATAAGAAAACATAGGCACTAAGCTCTTGCATATTAGTCTTAGCAATATATTTTAGACCAGTTTTCTTAGACAAGGACAACAAAAGCTAAAATAAACAAATGGGATTACATCAAACTAAAAAGCTTTTGCACAGTGAAAGAAACCAACAAAACAAAAAGGCAATATACTGAATGGGAAAAGATATTTGAAAATCATATATCTGTTAAGGGATTAATATTAAAAATATAAAAGAATTTACTCAACTTCATACCAAGAAAACAAACAAAGAAGACATACAGATGGCCAGTGGGCACACAAAAAAAATGCTGGACGTCACTAATCATCAGGGTAAGGCAAATCAAAACCACAAGAGATGTCACCTCACGCCTGTTAGATTGGCTGTTATCAAAGACAAAAAACAACAAATGGTGAGAATATGGAGAGAAGGGGTCCCTTGTGCACTGTTGGAAATGTAAATTGGTACAGCCACTATGGAAAACAGTATGGAAATTATTCCAAAATTTAAAAATAGAACTTCTGTATGATCCACCAATTCCATTTCTGGTATTTATCCAAAGAAAATAAAAACACCAATTTGAAGAGATATAAGCTTATAAGCTTTCCCATTTTCACTGCAGCAGTATTTACAATAACCAAGATATGGAAGCAACTTAAGTGTCCACCATAGATGAATGTATAAAGAAAATGTATATGTATATATATATATAAAACTTGAGATATTACTCAGCCATAAAAAAGAATAAAATCTTGCCTTTCGCAACCACATGGATGGGCCTATGCTAAGTGAAATAAGTCAGAGAAAGACAAATACCATATGATTTTATTTATACATAGAATCAAAAAAAACAACAGAAACAGGCTCATAGATGTATGAAACGAACTGTCGGTTATCAGAGGGGTTGGGGTTAAGAGGTATAAACTTGCAGTTCTAAAATAAGACATGGCGATATAATGTTTGGCATAGGGAATAAAGTGAATAATGTCATTACTTTGTATGGTGATGGGACTAGGTGCTACCTAGGCTTATAGTGGGGAATACTTCATAGTGTCTAAAAATATTGAATCACTATGATGTCATCATTATGGTATATGGCATTATTGATTATTGACTATAATATACATAAATATTTTTGCTATGATGTATATCATTATGACATACACCTGAACGTTGTAGGATACAGTGTATCAATTATACTTGAATGAAAAAATCCCAGCAGCAAGTAGACTAGCCGGAATATGACTATACATAAACTTTGAAATGGCATATTTTGCAGTTTTTTTTTTCCTGAGGCATAATTGTCATATCACATTATATTAGTTTCAGGTGTACAACATAATGATTTGATATTTGTATGAATTGCAAAATGATCACTACAATAAATCTAGTTAACATCACATAGTTTGAAGTTATTTTAAAATTGAGGAGAAAACCATCAAAACAATTGCTCTGAGATCTTTTCCAAAGTTATATTTCAATTCGTATGTTGCTAATAGAGGATAATAGTGAGAAAGCCCAGTCCTAAGGCTGTAGAGTAACATAAAATATATAATCTCGCCTCGTGGTACATCCCAGCCAGATATCGTTCAATAAAAGGAAATGAATATATACGAAAAATGTTCAGAGATAATTATGCTAGTTTTTCAGCCTAAATACCTTGGAATTTGCAAAGACAGCTCATAGACAAAAGGGAGACCACTAAAATCCAGTGCAATAGATTTCTCTATTCACAGTGACAGGAACATCTCTCTCAATATTACTTAGCTAATGAACGAATAGATCTGCTGTGAAGTTCCTAGGAGGCTCATTTTCTTGAGAACAGTAGTAAAAGTTAGCTGATGAATGACCTAAACTGCTTAATGTTTCTCCTTATAACTTCTGAGCAGCAAGGCGTATCCAGGCAAGTACTGAAGGAGTTATCCTCGGGAGGCCCTGGTGTCCTTGCAGGTTGTCAGAGGCAATGAGCCAGGTTTATTTCAAATGGCTCCTTAAATGAACATTTATTTTGTGCCAGTAACACGTTTTTGATTAACAGCTCCTTTGACTAATTTGCTTCCCCAAACAGCCCAATAAAGGACTCGTTTAAAACATAATTAAAAGCATGTTATTGCTAGTAGTTAATACTGATTAAAACAGGCATTAAGACAATTATCGTTGAAGGAAAGTAAGCACCCCGTAGTTAGTATGGAATCCATCCTTACTGTTTTTATGCATCTCCTACAGAAATGGCTACATGACAAGCTAGAGCAAGGGCTCATATTTTATGGAATTATATCAAAGTATGTTCCTATTTTTCTTGTTTCTTTCAGTGAATGGGCAAGTCCTTATATGGGTGGGCTACTGAAATATTTTTTGCCTTGTGCAAAACACTAATGTGTTCACAAGGTAAAGCTCATTTTCAATCAATAAGAACTGATTTGGGCTGAATGGGGTAAAGTTCACCTGATCTTTTATATTAATAGGATATATACCTTTATTCTTTCTGAACGTTCTCATTACACAAAACTTGCTTAGTCACATTATAGATTGAATGCAGAGGATGTTTTCATTACTATTATTTGGCACTTTGATCCATTTGTTTTCATATTGCTTCTTGTTCAAATCATGTTCCGTTGTGGTGTGAAAGAAAAAATAAGACCTTAAATGATTTCTGACTCTTTTTTAAAAAGCATCTTTTTAAAACAGAGCAATAGTGGAAATTAATATTATAGGAAAGAAGTACATCAAGGTTTGCAACAACGTCTGTGTTTTGCATCAAATTATGACTTTTCATGAATTGTGTAGGTAATATAAAAAGAGCATGCGTTTTGCATGAAAGATTATTTTATTGAAAATGAAAATACAGAGAACAGCCTAAGTTCATATAACAGATTCCTTTCTAAAAATATTTTTCTTATGAACAATTCTATATTTAAGTATTACCCCTTACTTTGTGACTATTCAAGAAGGCATATGGTGGAAATAATGGAAATTTAGTGATAATGTACTTGAATACAACAAAACTGCCTTTACAGAATGAATGTAGAAGTCACTTAAAATTTTTAACATGAAAGATTAAGGAGATAAAACTATGCCAACAGGTTTAATCATTTGTTTTAGTTTCTCATTTTGCTGTGGACAGTCTCACGAATAGATGGCACTAACCAAATGCCCCAGCAAAGTGCATTTATCAAGGGATGATTTGTCTATCTTTCATGGATCCAAAAAAGGTCTGGGGTTACTAGAGTCACCAGAGGCCAGTTTCCAAACGTATGGCTTGCAGAGATAAAAATTAAAAATAAAAACAAAATGCACACACTCATGCACATACGCACACACCAACTTGTAAGGTGATAGGTGGTCTAAAATTATATGTGTGTGGGAAGAGGGAGTATAAAAAAGGAAAGGAGAAATGCTTTTGTCATATTTGATATCAGTAATAAATTAATTTCATTCTACTCTAGGCTTTTTTACAACCCTTTTCTGGATGACTCCAAGAGCTTTCTAAAATATCTTCCTCTTTCTACTTTCGTTAATCCGTCACAGTGCCATCAAAAATATGGTTCTAAAATGCAAATATGATCTCCATCTATCCTAGTTAAGATCTCTCCATGATTCATATCGATTCTTTCTTGATAG
Source organism: Cryptoprocta ferox (assembly GCA_028646485.1). NCBI lineage: Eukaryota > Metazoa > Chordata > Mammalia > Carnivora > Eupleridae > Cryptoprocta > Cryptoprocta ferox. The sequence continues at coordinate 27,107,973 of CM053578.1, read as the reverse complement.
AGTTTAATTCTTTAATTTTCTGACCTCACCCTATATTTTCAGTCAAATTTTCTGGTCAGCTGTCTAGTATACATCATGAAACCTCACGGAATTGAACTGCTTTTTAAAATCATGTTAGCTAGTGGAAACTCTGGTACACAAAAGATAATTAACAATTTTTGTCAAGTAAAAATATATTTCATTTTAGGTATTACTAATATTGTGTTAACACGTACAGGTATTTCTAAAAGTGGATAAAACTGCAGATAATATTTTGAATTATTCAGATAACATTGTGAATTATTCCACTTAGATTAATGGAATAATCACAGGGAGTTGGCAACTACTACACAGGTTGAACTGGATTTATTAGGTAATAGTTAGGAGTTCTGGCTAGACAACTGAGCTGTGAAATCTGACCTAACCTCACAGTCCCTCAGTTTCTTCATCTGCCAAATGAGGATAATAAAACGTGATTTCTAGGAAAGAGTTAATGGCTTAATAGATGTAAATTTCTCAGGAGAGTATGTAGCAAATTTTACGTAAAAATGAGCCTTTGTATCAATCTCAGACATCTCTGTACACCAAAAGAAACCATTACATCAGTGATCTCAAAATATCTAGGAATATACAAGTCTGTGAATCTAAAGTAAACAGTTGTTTGTGTCTTCCTTTGCTCTTCCTGATCCAGTCCCTTCTCCCCTCTGCTCTGAGGCCCAGGGCAATGGCCCACCGAGACAACACCAATACGCCCACTGCACTCTGGCTTAAGGCGGGTCACCAGTGGGGAGAACTGGCAGGAAAAGGAGGAGGAGAGTGTGCTCAGGGAACATATTGCACTGGCACCAGTGCTTGATGGGGTTCCAGGACCTGAAGCCAACAGGCCTGGGCTGGGACTCACTCCATATGGTGCTCCCTGCCTCTGGGATCTAGTAGCCACCCTTTCCCCCTCAGGCGGTGGGGGGACGAGGAGGAGCACGGTTGTTGTCATCTAACTCCTACCAGCCCTGATTCTACTCTTCCTGACCATTAATTACACTACACTTCGTCTACATCTTTGAAGAGTTTTTTTATTCAACTTTTCTGAAATATTCCCTTCCATTCCCTGTAGGGACCTTGACCAAAGTGATACTAAAAAGAAGTACTTTGTTTTCACAATCTTGTAACTAGTTTTCCTTGTTGAATATATTTGCTTATTGTGAAAGACATCCAAACACCCTCCCTAATGCCAAAATAGTTGTTCTTATCTTTATCATGGTCATTATAGCTGGATATTCTAATTGTATTTCATCAAAATATGGTCTTCACTTTATGGCAGTAGATTATTTTGTTAATTGACAAATTGAGAAAAGCCGTTGTTTCTGGCAGCTTTGAAACCAAAGCAGCCTTCCTTCTCCAGATATTGGGGTCATAATATGGAGATTAACTAAATTACAATACATAATAATGTATTGTCTTGCCTGGAAACTTAGCTACCATAACAGTCACTTGGATCCTGGCAGAATATATTTAAAATATAATCTATTCTAGGGGAACTTGGGTGGCTCAGTCAGTTGAGTGGCCAACTTTGGCTCAGGTCATGATCTCACAGTTTGTGAGTTTGAGCCCCACATTGGACTCAGTGCTGACAGCTCAGAGCCTGGAGCCTGCTTCGGATTCTGTGTGTGTCTCTCTCTCTGCCCCTTCCTCACTCACTCTCTCTCTGCTCTCAATAAAATAAATAAACGATAAAAAAATTTTTATATAATTTATTCTACTTACAAAAATATATTTGCCTATTTTGACAACTGAAAACAATAAAATTGTCTTTCCAAATAGCAACTTTTTAAATTCAATATTGAAAAAAAACCTGGTGGGCAAGGTGGAGAATGTGTGGATAAAAGTAATAGCAAAAGCAAAGGGAATAGGATTTTTCTGCTTTATGTTCCCCAAGGTGTTTTGCCCATAGCAGTAATGTTCAAATATACATTCATCAGAGAGAGAAAGGAAGAACGAGAGAGAAAGATATTTGAGAACCAGAAAATAATAAATTTGACTTCTGCGTTTTTTTTGACTTCTGGAAAATTTTGTTGCTTTGATTGTACTTAAAGCTCCATTGTTCTGGTAAATGCATTGAAATAATTTGTATTTTCCATCTGTAAAATGGGGAATACAGTGCCTTCATTTAGAAATAAAACATTTACTAGAATACTTGAAAATATTTGATTGTGATAAATAAAGCAATGTTATTGAATATTACGTTTTAGCAAGATATTTCATATGGAAAATTATACTTGCAGTGATAACAGATATATAAACTTAAAATATATTTTGAAGATATTAGTTTTATTAGAAAGTTAAACGCATAAAGACACTTACCCACATATATTGCATAGGCCACTCTTTAGGAATTCATAAATTATATTTCTTTTTAGTCGTTTGTTGACAACATTAGCTTGTTTTGTGCCTGATGCAAAAAACAAACAAATAAACATGGGTAACTTTTTAAAATCCTGTGAAATATAAAACCCTCTTCAAAGCTAATGGATAACAATAAAGTTTGAAGTTGGTTTTATTTTTCCCCAAAATGATTCATTTTAGGAAAAGTTCTATGCAAATTTTACTTTACAGATATGCCTCCTTTCAGAAAGTAGCCACCAGTCTTTACACTCTAACATAATTTTAATTCCTAAAGCCTTATGGAAGACACATTCTTTGTGGTTATTCTGAAATAATATTTGTTTTACATACTCTAAACAATGGATGCAAACCTAGAGGAGTTTTCTACTCTCAGAGGACTTCTGCCCATATCCATCAAGGCCAAGTAGCAGTCACTCACTGCACTTTGAAAACCAGCAGATGATGTCTGGTTCGAAGTAACAGACTTTGGCAATAGTAAGAAATCTAAGGCCCTGTGTCTGGTTTGAAGGAAGCAAAAAGTGACAGAATTAAAATGAGCTGAAATGATGCAGTTGTCAAATGAGAATCTGTTCCAAAATTGAGATTTACTGAACCAACAGTTTCTCCGCCAGTGTAGTGTGTTGGTCAGACACTGAAATTTTATGTTTTGGAGGAAGAGCCAGAGGAAAACCAGCTGAAACGGCAGACGGTCTACCTCATTCATGACTTTACACTTTCTGGCTTTTCTCTTGATGTCCCATTCTTAATAGTGTTAGGATACATCCTCTTTCATTTTACCACCCAATTAATTGGAACGTAAAGAGTTCCTTCTCTGCTGTGATTGTTTACCTTCTTCCTAAGAGAGGACGTTCTTTGAAGAATTCATCCAACTTATACACAAAGAAGAAACTGGGGCGAAAAGTTTATTTTACTCTCAATCCAATTTATGGGCAATACTGAAATGGATCCTCTAAGGCAGTTGCGGTTCATATGTAAAAGAACTGATCCAATATTAAGGAAAAAAATTGGCTTGGGGAATGCAGAGCTGTGGAGCCATGGAAAATAATCGTTCACAGAACTCCTGACAGTTTCAATCACAGGATTCCCTGCAATGACTGGAAGAAATTGCAGGGCAACTTGTTCAGGGACGATTCAGAAATTGATGCAAACCCAAAGGATGACTTCTTTGTTTCTGATTTAAGATGTGGACCACAACAAATACATCATCGTTAAATTATTTTTCTAACCCATATGGCCTTAGGGCCATATGTTTGTGTGTGTGTGTGTGTGTGTGTGTGTGTGCGTGTGTACATAAACATGAAATTGCATGTTTTGAGATGAATCAGGGTCTTTTCATTTTCCCCAAACATCTTACTAGTTACCTATAAAGAATAAAATTTCCCCAGTAAAATAAACCTGATGTTGCTTTCCATCCAAGAGTTTGTGAAATTGAAGTTGAATTTAGACCATACTATAACACAAAGAGATCAATCCTTTTATACAAATCCGTGTGTAATTCCAAACCAAATAGCTGCAAAATAAATTGGCAACTGGTATATTCTTTATAATATGCTGCCAGTTATGGGAGCTGGGATAAACTAAACCTGGAATTTAATTAAAAAAAGAAAACCAAAGGAATCTGACAGAAGTAAGAAACTGGGTAAGAATTCATTTTGATAATATGCTGAAAGCAGCCTCTTTCTTTTTCTATATCTTAGTTCTTAAATGCCCATCTTTACATACTAGTTTCTTACAATTTAAGTCAAAAGCCCAAAGTACCTGAGAGGATATACTTAGATCATTTAAAACATAGAAAAGCAAACAAATAATTTTCATGCTCTGATTACATCTATTCACCGTCCATTTACTTATTATCAGGATAGTTGTCTCTCTTACTTCTAGAATGCCTGCTTTTGTTAGCCCAAATCATACCAACATGCACCCAAAAAAAGCAGCTTTCTCCAGAGACACTTAATAAACATTTAAATCTATAATGACAACCCACAGGAATGACACTCTCTTAGAACTGTGAGTACCCAACCTGGAAACCATGCATGTATCAAGCTGTTTTACATTGTTTAATTTTTTTCTATCTCAGGTTTTCCATGAAGATCTTGTATATCTCTCCCTACCATCCCTACCATTAGTGAAGAAACATACTCACTTAGAAATGTGCCCTGAGAACAAAATCCTCCAAAAAGCAATGGCTCATCAGGAAATTCACCATGTTACCCACTGGTTACGGAGTCTTTTGAACCAAATTTTGTTCCACTTTCACTGGAAAACATCACACTAATTTGGTGATCAAAATGTCCTTTAAAAGCAGACACTGCTCTTTGGGTAGTGACCAATAGACTACAACTCATTTTAAGATAATAATCTAATAATATATTCAGAACTTTTTCATATGTGTGCCACATTCTCAGATTCCTAAGGAGAAGCAATTCCTGTCAATTCTTAATATAGACATTAATGCCAAGTAACATATAAGAAACAGACTCACAATATTTTCCTGGCAAAATAACTATAATACTAAGAACTTTGTGTTCTAGGACATTTAGAATAATTCCACAGCGAGATGTGCTATTACAATGAATTTGTGAATCCTAAAACAACCTACACACATTTTGCTGTATTGAAATATGAAATATCAAGAGAGGGATAGTATGCATTTCATACATATAGAAGCATAGATTGCTCTATGCGTTAATCATGGCCATTTGTGTGCATTTTTTATTTTTATTACCTAGGCTTGGAGCAATCTTTGCAAAACAGACCCATAACAAACACGTAAAAATGGAATAAAAAGCACATTCCCCATAAAGTGCTTGCACAGCACAGAAATGTAAAATTTTGGCACCCAGTCAGTTTTGTGTGGTATAAAAAAATTTCTTATATTTAAATTCTCGGTATTTTACAACTCTTTTTATGTAAAACCTTAAGTGGAGTTGACTGTTTATCCCGGTTGATTTGGCCATGTGACGCCTTCCAGGTTGGGGAGCTCTCGCTTCGCTGTTTCTTATCAGCCCTCCTTACTACCGCCATGTGGGGCCAATTTGTTCCTTCTGCAGAGAAGGAAGGGGTTTGGATTTAATTTGAAGCCTTGACATAAGGTTTAATTTGCTAAAAAGGGGAGCTATGCCATTGTAAATCTTGGAGGAGACACTCAGGTTGTGAGAGCTGTCAGCCCAATCTGTTTTAAGCACTGTTTGAGGTGTTTGTTAAAGAAACTGTATTTCCTTCAAGACCCTACTCACCTAATTGAATCGATGCTTAATTGCAAATATAATTCTATTCTGTGTTCTGATCAACTGTTTATTTTTTGAGAGAAGGATGATGGGCTATGGAAAGTTTCCATATGAAATATTTATTTACAGTAGATGCACAGATTAGATAGTGTGGTATGAGTATGAAGCTCATGAAAGGGAAATATTCATCTTATTTTTTACATCTCAATAAAAATAGAAGAGAAGGAAATATGATGAGCTATAGTAGGATGAGCTCAGTAGAGAAATATGGGAGATTCTTAACTGTAAGGATTATTTAGTAATGAGTAGCAGTTATGAGGGCAGTTGGGAAATCTTTGCTTTTCAAAGTTTTTAAAAATTAAGACAGATTCACGTTGATGTGAAATTTGCTTGGGTAATTTTTGGCTAAAAAATGGAGAAACGGGCTAATTTTCAACCTTGGGGCCTCACTGCATTTCTGTCTCTGGAGCATTTGTAACTGTGAGGGGGCTTTCAGCTCCAGTGATGACTGAAGGGGACACTGGCAGGCAGTGCATTGTGACGATGGATAGAAAATACCCTGCAGTGCACAAGCCATTTCTGTACCATTTCTGCCCTTCCTAAAATGCCATTAACTCTGCAGTTAGAAAAACATACATAAATATCTCTTTTATTTGCTACTGGAAATGATGTTGGTATGTTCATGTCTGTGTGGGGTGTGTTGTGTATGTGTTTAATATTAGATAAACAACATAGTCCGATATTTAAGATCACTTTCTCTCCAGCCCACTGCCTAGATTTTCATTCCAACCTAGCCATTTGCTATTTTCTGAATAAGGTACATATACACTCAGTATTTTAGTCCCCTCATCTCTAAATTTTGGATAGTAATAGTACTTTCTTCCATGTTGTTGTAAGCATTAAATGAGTTAAGACATAGCAGGTACTTAGGACATTGCAGCAAAACAAAACAATACAAAATAAATATGCAGTAACATTCATTTCTGTTTATGGTTTACATGTGAGTAGTCATTATTAATTACTATTTCTTCTGTGATCTTAGACCAACCTTTCTACAGTCTGACAAACTCCACTCTTGTTCATTTCCTATCTCTATAATTACAAAGTGTGGACTTGCAGAAATAACTTATATTTGCCCAAGAGTATTCAGAAGTTGAACACAGGAAACTTTTGAATTCCTTAAAAAAAGTAAAGTATTCATGAAAACTCAACTCTACTTTCAAACTTACCTATTTTGTGATAGATACATAGTGATAAATACTTTTAATCTCCTACAGTGTTTGAGATCTAAAAGCCAAGTGATGGAAAGTTTTAGAAACAAGAAGGAGTCATATTTTTCATATGTTTAAAAATTACTCAGTATTTGTAGTTTATAAAAGATTTAAGTTGAAGCAATTCAAATAAATGGGCACAATATCACATTGTTTTAGTACAAAGTGTGAATTTTTGATTTTCAAAATGAAATTCACCTTTATTGCTTTGTATACTTACGTAGTCTTGGGATTAATTTGAGAAATTTTATCATCAGCATCCTTTGTGTTCTGGACAATAATTTTGCTTGGAAATGAGTACTGATGCAGTGCTAAATAGTTTCAAGCCTATTAATAGTGTCCTGTGGGCCCTACTAATTTGCTAAGAAATCTTTTGTTTAATTGCAATCAGTCATCAAGTGTTTTATAAAACTACCATATCCTTAAATGTGTGCGAGATATGGTGAGGGTACTGGTGAAGCATGTGGTGTAGGACCAGTACTTGTGGAGTTTGATTTCTAATTAGGAGGAAAGCAAGACTGATATGTGTCCATTCCTTTTCAGGCCGATAGATACCTCGGTACCTTTGTGCATCTACACTGCTCTGCACAACGGGTATTTGGCAGTAAAAAAGACAGTAAAATAAAATATTTAGTACCAGATGGGGATAAGGGTTATAGAGAAAACTAATCTCTGAAGAGCAGGGATGAGGGTGTTCCAATTTTAAATAGGCTGAGCAGTAATTTACATTTGAACAAAGACCTGAAGGAGCTGAGGAAGCCAGCAACAATTAAAAGATTCCAGGTTGAATAGAAAGTAGCAAACACAAAAGCCCAAGAGCTAGAACTTGGCTGGTAAATTCTAGGAAAAGCAAGGAGGGCAATAAATTCAGTTGGAACTGAGTGGGTGAAGGGAAACTAAAGTGGGAAATGAGTCAGAGGGGGCCAGATCATATGGTCTATGTGGGCATTTTAGGACTTGGTCTTACTGACTGAAGTAGAGTTATTGGAGGGTGTTGGAAAGAAGATTGATCTGGTGAATTGATTTAACAGTTTATAAGGATTACATGGCCCACTGTGTTGAGTATAACCTTGCCTTCCCTCTAACCCCTATTACAGGAAACCCAGAGACCAATGAGAAGATAAAGATGATGGTATCTTAAGACAGAGTGGTGGCTGTAGACACAGGCAGACACAGTGAAATTTCTGGATATATTTTTATGATCAAGCCATTGAGATTTGCTGCTAAATTTATTACTGGACAGGAAAGAAAGTGGAGTCAAAGAGGATGGCAAGGTTGTTAGGGCTAAGTAGTGGGAAGAAAATTTATAATCATTTGAGATGGGAGAAGCTAGTAGAGCAGGTTTGCAAAAGAATATTATGAAGAGTTTGAAGTGAGGTATGTTACATGTTAGCTGCAGGTTTGGTATGAAAGTGGAGATGTCAAGTAGACAGTGTATATATTCCAGTAGGTTGCAATTTAGGGATTAGGTCAAGGTTGGAGATGTAAATTAAGCTGTACCAACTGGCATTTAAAACCATAAGATTGAATGAGAACATAAGGGAGTGCCTGTAGTGAAGAATATAGAGAAGAAAAGAGATCCTTCAATTTAATCCTTGAGGTACCCAAAAGATACAAGTTTGGGGAAATGGGATGGAAAAAGAAAGCAGACTGAGGAGGAGTAAGGAGAGGAATAGGAGGAAAATAATTTTGTTTTGGAAGCAGGTAGCTATTGGAAGGGAAGGCAGAAGCTTGTGGAAATTATATACTGATTACTTTTCCTTTATCTGAAACTAGGAAAACTTACCAGCTGAAGAAAAAAATAGAGATAGGTGTTTTAAATTTAAGGAAAAAGAGAGCGATAGTCTACTAAGAACTTGAGAAAATGAGCAGATAGGACAATATCATATGACTACTTGAAAACCTTAAGAGCTGTCTGAATTTTGTGAGCAAGAATTTATTTATTTTTATTTAAACATTTTTTAATGTTTATTTTTGAGAGAGAAAGAGAAGCAGAGCATGAGTGGGGGATGGGCAGAGAGAGGGAGACACAGAATCTGAAGCAGGCTCCAGGCTATGATATGTCAGCACAGAGCCCCAGATACAGAGCTTGAACTTAGAAACTGTGAGATCATGACCTGAGCCGAAGTCAGGCACTTTACTAACTGAGCCACCCAGGTGCCCCTGTGAGTAAGGATGTAAATCAAAGCCAGTTAGTATGATTGTGTGGCTTTTTCCCTAGTGATGTTAATCTGCCTGCCGGCAAAGTGTTCCGATCAACAACTCGTATCTAACAAACTACTTCAATACTTAGCAGCTTAAAATCACAACAGTCTAAAACCACACCAATCATTTATTTTGCTCACAGACCTGAAATTTGGAGCAGGCCTTAGAAAGTATTGCTCTTTTCTGTTCATACTTTCAAAAGTATTGAGCTGCAGGGGTTTGACTGGAGCTGAAGGTGCCTTAGTCAAGACTGGCAAGTTGATGCTACAGGCCTGCCAGGAGCTCAGGAGGCTGATGGCTAGGTCCTTGGTTCCTCTCCATGTGGGTTTCTCCACAGAATTACTTGGCCTTTCTCACAGCATGGAGCTGGCTTCTAAGAGCGAGTGTTCTAAGACACTTAGGTGAAAGCTGCAAAGTTTCCTGTTGCCTAGCTGCAAAGTTTCCTGTGGAATGACACTTCTTTTGGTCAGGTAAACCACAAAGGTCACCTGAGATTCTTCAAGGGAAGGAATATTAGACTCCACCTGTACTGGGAGGAATAAATGGACCTCTTTAATCTACTACACAACTTGGCAAGGGTTTGGATTTAGTCAGGTTTGGGTGTTTTTCCAGATGAGTATTATGAGGAAACTTAAGATCAGAGTATATTCTCAGCATAAATTATAATGATAAATTGTGACATTTAACAGAGCAAGGTAGGGAATTAACACAGAAACAAAGTGATGACCTATGAAAAATTGGTAGAACTAACCGATTTTACCTTCCAGTGGAGTTGAACAGTGGTTGGAGAAGAATATGAATGGGGGATCCCTAAAATCTGGGATGTGATAGTTTCAGGGATGGGTGCTTGGACTGAGAGTGCAGGGGGTTTTTAATGTTTATTTTAGAGAGAGAAAGAGAGCGTGACTGGGGATAAGCCGAGAGAAAAGGAGAAAGAGAATCCCAAGCAGGCTCCTCACTGTCAGCACAGAATGCAGCATGGGGCTCAAAATCACTAACTGTGAGATCATGACTTGTGCCAAAATCAAGAGTTGGACCCTTAACTGACTAAGCCACCCAGGTGCCCTTGCAGATGGGTTCTAATGGAAATGATGACAGACTATATTATGGTTATGGGAATGAATGGCTATAAAATATGGACATTTTAAAAATTTATTTCTTTATTCTTAGAAAGAGCAGAGGAGGGTCAGAAAAAGAGGGAGAGAGAGAGAGAGAGAGAGAGAGAATCCCCTGTAGGCTCTGCACTGTAAGAACAGAGCCCGACATGGGGCTCGAACTCACAAATCATGAGATCATGACCTGAGCCTAAATCAAGAGTCCTATATTTAACCAACTGAGCCACCCAGGTGCCCCAAAAGATAGACATTTTTTAAAAAAGATAATAAATGAATGTGATAGGAGGCAGAGAACATCTCTTTGAGAAGTAAAACATAAAGCTATGGCTTTAAGGATTTGTAAAATAAGAAAAGAACATGTGTTTTAACCAGGGGTGAAGGCATAGACACAGGAATAAAGTTACATGTTGGTAAAAATGTTGTTTTGATGAGTGGAGGGTTAGTCTACTAGGAGAAAAGACCACTTGGAGGACATTGAAAATCACCAAGAGGTGTTTAGATTTCATGAAATTGGATATAAGACATCATGAATTTTTCCCCAGCAGAATAGCACGTTGAAATTGACTTCTAAGAAGATTTGAACTGAAGTCATTATTGCAATGCTTATGAACTGGCACACTGATGCCTAAGAGATCAAACATTTCAAAATTGTGAGTGTGAGAATTTGAGCACCTATAAAAGGGAAAATTGGTAATGAAGACAAAGAGACAGATAAAAGAAAATTTTCTTGATAAATAGCATGTTTGAATATGGGGTTAGGTAAAGGGAAAAAGTAAAAAGTGTTTAATGTTTAGAATTCTAATTGACCAGGAATTTGGTGATATAATTTGGTATATGGAAATTGGTAAAAAAAAAAAAAAAATCTGGAATATGTTTAGTTTGGCAAGTAGTTTGTTGTGGCAAAAAATACACTTCAAATTTGCAATGCTTTTATTGAAATTTACTATGCATTGATTATTGATTTGCTTTTTACCCCCACATTATTCGAGAAATAATTCAAAGCAACTGATAAAGATCTGGCACATGAAATATGTTATTCAGCTGGTGTGGTGTAAATAAACACAAGTAAATTTCATATACATTCTCTTCAAGGAATTTATAACTAAAATGAAGATATTTAGAAAGTATTTGGAAGGTGTTACATTTCAGGCGAAAGGACAAAAGTAATTAATATGCGATCTGACGTACACTGTTGTATGTCAGATACTCAATATAATTTTTTAACTACCAGTACATGGCAGTTAGCATGCATATCATGTCAGGCAGTGAAGATAAAATGTCATTACAAAGCAAGAAGCAGTTTCTTCCCTCATGGACCTTCCAGTCCTACAGGGGAGATGAATATCAAATACCATATTCATTATGTTTAAGATGCAGTTTTCTTCCATTTTGGCATCTTATAAATCATATTCTTGAATTATCTTATAACTCATAGTCTTGAAATTATAACTGGTGGTGGTTTCTCTTTCTTGGTGAGTGCTTACAATAACAGTGTGCCTTACATTGATGGTATATTTTTAATGAACTACAGTAAATGTAAAATAAATGTAACATTTTTTAAGTTTTTTTAAAATATTTACTTATTTTGAGAGAGAGAGAGAGAGAGAGAGACAAAGAGAGAGAATCCCAAGCAGGCTTCATGCTGTTATTAGAGAGCCCGATGCAGGGCTCAATCTCACGCACTGTGAGATCATGATCTGAGCCAAAATCAAGAGTTGGACGTTTAAATGACTGAGCCACCCAGGTGCTCCAAATGTAGCATATTTAAAAGAGAACGGCAGAGTATTACTACTCCTTATTTTATGGGATCAAAACTTGTAGTAAGAGGATGAAGGGGGCTGTGAGAGAAATCAGAAAGAAGGAAGAGCCCTTTTGTGGCATGAAGGAACCCAGAATATTGAAGTAGTTAAGAGGGAGTCTCAGTGAGGCTGAGAGCAGAAAACTATGAGGACCCTGTTTCTAGAAAAATCTAGAAAAACTGGGAAGATACAGACACTCCAGGGTCTTGTAGGGTAAATTAAGCATTTTGTTTTTTAATTTAGAGAAATAGGAAGTGCTTCAAGTGTCTTGATTTACGGGTCGATATGATAATCTTCAATGTGTTCAATGTGTGTGGAGAAATGAATGGAATGAATGAAGAAAAAAGAGGGAATAGCAATGGAAAATGACAATAGATGAGAAAAGTTTAGCAACGAACAAACAGAACATCTCTGTAAGGATTAGTTACATCCTACTTAGAGTTACAGATGGACATTTACCAACAAAGTGTATAAAATTGAGATTTGCCATTCCTGCAGAATTTTGTAACTATATATTTGACACTGGGTCATCATGGTGTCAGATGGCAATAAAAAACAGATATAGCACCAGTTCTAAAAGAGATTACTGAAAAAGAATGCCCATGCAAACTAATGTGTAAACAAAAATGTAGGTAAGGCATGCTTTTGGAGTTTCCAAACATGTTTCCATATAACTGGACAAAGATGCCAGGACCAAAGCAAACTCGTTAACTACTATCACTTAAAATAATAAATGATGGAGTACACAAAATAGTCATAATGGGCTAAGAATATTTGGCATTGGGTATGAGTAAAAATAGTATTTCACATTTTTTTTGACACTTAACCGTACTATGTGCCTGGCATGGATGTAGAGCTTTGCTTGGATTTTTTTTATGTAATTCTCACTGTACCCTAGGCCGTAGGAACCATTGTACTGTCTTTTTTGCAGATCGATAAACCCCATCATGCAGTTAATCATAATAAATCCTGAGTTCAGGAGTTGAACCTGAGTAGTATGACTTTCCAGGGCACGCTGAAACTCCACTTACCAGAGGCTATATGGCTACAGCAGCTAACCCTCAGCATTCACATACTGCATATTTACTACACATCTACTTTGGTCTGGTCCTAGCAGTAGGAATAGAGTCACCACTTTTGAGGAGACAAGGTACCTGCTAAGAATCTCACCATGTAATTCTTCACCTTGACTCTTACAGAGTTCAGTCATTTACCTTTAGTTTTGCTGTAAGGCTTTGGATTGTGGTGCCATGTAACAACGTGATTCTAATTTAAGTAGCATGTATTACCCTCTTAATGTTACTATATATATTCTGTTTTATAATGCAATTGACTGAGGAAGGTTGTGTTTTGTCTCATTTTTTAGCCAGCAAAAATATACACCCCTTACTTTTCCAGACTCTAGAGCAACATCAAATTAATTTAAAGTGTGTTTCATTTTGTTTAGTTTCTCTGAAACTCTCTTCTTGCTGTTAATAATAATAATTACTCTTTCTTAGCTCTCTGATCAGCTAGTAAATTTCACCAGTTGATCAAATTGGGCAAATGGGATGAAATAGAAATGTTAGTTACATTTATACTACTTAAAGTCTTACCATAAAGTAGTGTTCCTTTCAACTCCGTTAGCTTATACTGTGTGAAAAATTATGCCCTCCTTGCACCATTGCTGTATAATACATGTATGAAAAAACAAAAAGCCCGCAGCCCTAGTAGCCTTATCTGGTGTGCCAGTATAGTTAGCATAGGCTTTCGATGTATTTCCAGTATTTTAAACATTGAAAACATACCAGCGCAAAGAAAAATTGCTGTGTATTGCTTTGCATTATAAGAGGATGTTCTTTAGAAACATCTTTAATGCTGAGTATAAAATACAACAAATTTTAAGACAAGAGTGGGAAACAGGAAGGATAATGACGTATTTAATTTTAGGCTGGTGCTGAGCTACATCTTTTTTCTCATATTATAAAGAATTAACATACATTTTTCATACATGTGATAATGCAAACATCATGTTGCTGGTTATTGCGGCCACAAGGCACCGAGATATACATGGGTTTAGAATGCCTTTATTGTAAAAACAGTGCAGCTCATGCTCCCTCTGTGTGCCTTCATTGGGTATAGCCTTTGAATATTTCATTCCAAGAGTTCTGATACATTGTGGTGATCCTTCCACTTTCTCTTAACCATTTCCACTTAGTATCTGTGTCTGGTTTGGAGTAAAGCTGTTATCCATGTCTCTTCAACTGCAGAAATAACTATTTTCTTTTTTTTTTCTTTTTTCTTTTTTTAAATGTATTTATTTTGAGAGACAGACAGAGCGTGCGAGTGTGGGAGGGGCAGAAAGAGGGAGAGTGAGAATCCCGAGCAAGCTCTGCACTGTCACCACAGAGCCCAACGTGGGGTGGGGCTTGAACTCACAAGCTGAGATCATTACCTGAGCTGAAACCAAGAGTTGGATACTTAACCGACTGAGCCACCCAGGTACCCCAGAACTAACAATTTTCTGTGCAGATGGTAACATAAGACTTAAAAATCTTATTCGTTCAAGATATATTTATTGAGGGGCACCTGGTTGTTTCAGTTAAGCATCCAACTTTGCCTCAGGTCATGATGTCACAATTCATGAGCTCAAGTCCTACATTGGGCTCTGTGCTGACAGTGTGGAGCCCACCCTTGATCCTCTGTCCCACTCTCTGCTATTCCCCCTCTTGTTCGCTCTCTCGAAATAAAAAAACTTTAAGAAAAAGATATATTTATTGATCACCAACTGATTGCCAATCACTGTCCCATATACTCAAAATATATCAGTGAACAAAATGGACAACCCCTTTCTCCAGGAGTTTATACTCTAGTAGGACTACACAGTAGAGGAAGAAACAACAAATTAATGTGTAGGATATCAGATAGTGTTAAATTCTCTAAAGTGCTCTAAAGAAAAATAAAATTAAGAGGATGGAGAGCTAGAGGCAGAAGAGTAATATTTTACATACTTCTTTACATAAAGACCACTCAGATATGGTGACAATTAGATAAAAACTTGCATGCAATATGCCATGTATATAGAAAGAGGAAGATTTTTTTGGGCAAAGAAAATCAATACAGTCAAGATTCTATAGATTTTTTTTTCCTAACAATAACTTTTACCCATTTTTTTATGTCAGTGTCTGAGAAATACTTTTTTTATTCTATGAAATCTAATGCCCTGGAGTGAAAAGAAAGGGGTTTTTTTGGTGAGAAAATTCTATTTCTGGTACATTTGGCTAGAGATAGCCTAAGAAGAGACTGAGTACTCTGTAGCCAGAAGGCCTCAGTTCAAATCCTATTTCAGACACTCACTAGCTGTGTATGCCATTTGAGTAAGTCACTTGCCAGTCTGTGACCCTTTACCCTGATGTGTGAAATATGCAAACTACACCCACCTCAGGGGTCTGTAGAGAGGATTAAAGTAGATAAAGCAGGCAAAATGCATAGCACTCTCCTTGGCAAACTGCAAACTACTGACCACTTTATAATTCCTCCAATTTTGTAACCCTGATTTAGACCCAAACATGGGAGTGGCAGTCATATATAGAAATGCCTTCCCATTACTCTGTGACCACTTCAGTGAAGAAAAAGGAATTTGGATTTCTAAACTAGAAATCTCATTCTAATATGTGCCTCCCGAACTTCATCTGCATAGCCTTGTGTCTGAATTCCAATAAGAGGACACCACATTTGAGAATCCTTTGTATTTGAAATGCTCTGCTAGCATCTTTACATCAGGTTAAGTATGGAATCATCCCAAACAATTTAATTTAATATGGGATATATTCATCTTTTTAAGTGTTTTTCCTTCAAAATATATGATTATATTATAGTTTTTCTGAATTATTCTTTAAATAGTACAACAGTGCAGTTAGCGGTTCTACTATGGAAAACACTATTTTTTATGCAACTTGGATCTACTTTGTACGTTCTCAAGACCATCTTGTATATGGATTCCACATTCATTGCGGCAGATAAATAGGGCCTTGGTAAATATATAATAGGACAGTGTTATATATTTATAATAGGACTAATAACCAACACATACATGAGCCCTATTCTTCTAACCATTGGTGAAATCAGGAGAAAGTGGAGATGAATTGGTAACACTCACTGAATCATGTACCAGACCAATAAATTTGACGAAACATAATTAGGATGATTCTTGGAATCATTTATATGGACCCAGCTCAGATTGACCCTTGGTTTGAAGGGGTTAATAGTATACCAGGAACATGGGTCAATGGTTGGCCTTTGCTGCTTTTTTTTAAAAAAAGAAATATGGCACAATATTTATATATTGTGCTTATTTGCACATTTGCTCCATTCATTTGACACTATGTTACCACATTAACAGGGGTGTGCTCAGTGTAGACAATGCTCATATTTACTCAATTCCTTGGTCAGCAGCTTTTAAAGGAGTACATTTTTGACCAGTTATGCCAAGTTAGCTCATCTATCTCACAAATCATCTTTAATTCACAAATTAAAGAATATGGAAATAATCACAAGTCCTTGGGAATCATCACAGCCTTCTCTGTCAGTCAATTAGCAAAGTTTGTACAGCAAAAGGATTTGAAATAATATAATACTTTACTTAATTTTGCCTAAAAAGTTACACATATGCAACTGGATGTTGAAAAAAAATGAACTACTTCAATCATGCATCCAAACATTGAAACATATAACACTAGGTTGAACTCAATGAGGTTCCTAAGTTAAGATTCTCTTTTACATTCTGAAACAAGTGTCTAGTTGAAATAGTATATATTTTGTAGTTGGAGGTGATGGTTGATGTCACCAAAAAAAAAAAAAAAAAAACAAAAAACAAAAACAAAAACCTTTTTAATTGATATGCTATTTTTCACAATAAAAGGTATTTTTTTCTGGGGTCATTGAAAGCTGGTTGAAAGTGCTCTAAAGAAGTTAGTTTTATTTTTATTTTGAAATTTTATCATGGTTATGTGTGCATTATAACAAATCACATGGTAGAGAAGGAGTTTAATGAAAAGCAGTCCTCCAATTATTTTTGTCTTATTCCCATCCTCAATCCCCAGGGCCAATTTTCCTGACTGTTTCTGTTATCATTCTTCTGTAGGTTATCTTCCTCACACTAGGTATGTTTATATGTCCATTTCTTAATTTCCAACTTGAGACAATGTCTGTTCGCTTCCTAAGAAAGGCAAGATTTATCTCATTCTATTTCATCTTCCCTCCCCCAACTTCCTCCTAAAGTTTGACAGTTTTATCATTACTTTGAGAACTTCCATCCATTACCTTGTAACTCTGAATGATTTACATGTACCTCTACTTATTGAAGTGTCAGTTCCAGTCGTTATTTTAACTACTTTTTTCTCCACCTTTCCTCTTCCTCATTTTTCTGATTTACTTTAACTTATCAAGCTGGTTAATGCATTCTCTTCTGCACACACTAGCAATGCTTGCATGTTTTGTCCATGGATTGATTTTTAAAGTTGGAAACCAATTTACAGTGTCTACATTATTATGACCATGTGAATATTATTCACTGCTAGAAGAAATAGGATGAAATTTCCCTCCTTTAAGGTCTAATGCCATGATCTTGGGAACACTTAAAGAAAAAGAAAAGTATTTCTAGGATCGAAGTCACCTAGATTCTTATTTTCTATATATCTTTCAAGTGCTAAGAATCATGGTGCATTTTATTTGGGCTTACAATTGGACCATTGTATTTTGTCATTTGTTCGTTTTCTTGGAAACTTTTGTCTTTCTCTGTGTGTATTTATCAAAATCTCAAAATTTCCATCTTTTTATTAAAATTAGCTTTCTTGAATCCCTCCCCTGTTTTTTTTTTTTTTTTGTTTTTTTTTTTGTTTTCATGGAGGCCTCTTTCCTGAGGGTTCAACTTGGACTAGCTCATTTTTAGACCTGACAAATAAGCTATGAGCCCAGACTTACCTTGAAGGATTGCCTACATTATATTATCCATTCCTGATTTCCAATATTTTTCCTCTTAGTATTTATAAGATTTTTTTTTCTGGAACAGACTGCCTAAGAAAATAACTATCTAAGAAAGGATATATGGAAGGTGAATTTTTGGAGACCCTCTCTGTTTGAACTATCTGTATTTAGCCCTCACATTTGAGTAACACTTTGTTGTGACCACATTTGAGTAACATTTTGTTGTGACCATGAGTTCTAAATCAAAAATATGTTTTCTCCTACAATTCTTTATTCTTTTATAATCTGGTATTGCTGAGGTTAATTACAGTTCCAATCTCAATTTTATTTATTTTAATAAGTCATTTTATTTATTTGGAAAATTGTAGTACCTCTATCCTTGGAGTTCTTAAATTTTCACAAGGATAGTTGAAAAAAAAATATTTCCTTGAGTATTGGGCACTTGAATTATCAAAATCTATTAAATCTAAAGATCTCTGACTTAAATTCTCTGCTATTATTCTTCTAATAATTGGTTAATTTCTTCTCAACTTTTTTCTCAACTTTGTTTTTATAGAGCTCTTTTTTAGTAGGAAATTCATGCTCTGTGGCTACCTTTCTCGCTCACATTTTTTAATGTTTATTTATTTTTGAGAGAGAGAGAGAGACAGAGCTCGAGCAGGGAAGGAGCAGAGAAAGAGGGAGACACAGAATCTGAAGCAGACTCCAGGCTCTGAGCTGTAGCACAGAGCCTGATGTGGGGCTGGAACTCATGAACTTCAAGATCATGAGGGATGCTTAACCAACTGAGCCACCCAGGAACTCCTCTCACATTTTTTGTTAATCTATCTGTCATACCTATTGGGTCAGAACACCACTCCCCCTCCTTTTCCTCCTCCTTATTTCTTTGCTTGTTTATTTTGAGAGCAAGCTAGCGAGTATGTGCCTAGGGGATGGGCGGAGGGAGAAAGAAGAATCCCAAGCAGGCTCCACACCCAACACAGAGCCCAAAGTGGGGCTCAATCCCAGGACCTTGAGATCATGACCTGGGCCAAAATCAAGAGTCAGAGGCTTAACCAACGGAGCCACCCAGGCACATGTCTCCTCCTTTTTTTAGTTGAATCTTTAATCTCTAATCACCTAAGCACACTAATTGTATTATTTAATATTTTTGCTTTTTTTTTACATAGCGTCGTGTTTTTGTTACATTGACCTAATGTCACCTCTGATTTATCATTTTACAAGGGTGGATTTTGTTGTTTTCTCCTCTTTTGTTTATTGAATTACTCATTACTGTTTTAGCTCCATAATCATCTTTTCTGTTTATCTTGGTATTTCTTTTTGATACTATTGCTTTTGCAATCAGCTGATGATATTTGCCTGTTCATATTTAAGAAAAAAGAATGGTTAGCAGATATGGATTTCTTGGGCAGGTTTGCAGACATGCAAATAGTTCTTTTCATGCACATCACTTGAATAGACAATAAGATTTGTTCATATGAGTACAGTGGGTCATCAGCCTTATCATAGATTTACGAAACAAGGTGCTAGGTATGTGATTACATGTCACATGTCAGAATAATCAGAGCTGTATTCAGGACTTCAATATACACACCAGCCTTACTGTTTCTCCCTCCAGATATCTCATTTAATTTATTTCATAAACAGTTTTCCTGGGTTTACTGTTTTTGTTTGTTTTATGCCCTCACCCCCATAAATACAAATGCTGGGCTGCCTTGAAGCAGCATGGCTTGGCATATTATCTAAAATAATGACTCTTATATGATCATTCTCCTTCCATGTCATCTCTGCCTCTGAGCCCAAAGCCATCAGTGGTCTGATGGAAACACGGATTCTCATCTCCCAGGGATGAGAGACTTTTTATAGCAAATTCTGCTCTGCTCATTGATTTACATACTTCTGTCTACTTTCAGTTTCCTAAAACCTCACTGAAATATCTATGATGATATTGATAACCACCTGTCCTATTTGGTTCTCTGGGTTTAATTTTATGTGTTCTATGTCTTTTTTATTCAGAAAGCCCTCAAGAGGAAAAGGGGATTAATTCATCTTCTCACTATATCATCTTGAATTGAAAGTCAAGAAGAGAGATGCAAATTCTCAGGTTTCTAAAAGCTCATCATCTTGAAATAAATAAATATTAATGACATGCACATTTAAAATTAATAACAATGAAACATTTGTTCCTTTTCCCTAAGAGAATTATAACAAGTTATCTTAAAGCTCTTGTGAACAAATGATAAATTTTAAGAGAAGGCAAACAAACAGAAATTCCCTTTAAGGTTTTCTTTTTTCAAGACTGAGACATGCCCATAACCAATGAATGGACATGATATTTGAAGTTCAAAGGCTGGCTCATGTTTCAGGGTTAGAATATGAGGATCCTAAAGATAAACTAAAATGAGAGAGAGAGAGAGAGGGATTGTGTGTGTGCGTGTGTGTGTGCAGGCGTATTTCCCCTTTTGGAAACTAAAGATGCTTTTCTTGTTTCATGGCAAAGATTTAGCCAGGATTATGGGATTTATGAGAAAAAAGGTGTTTTATTGTTTTACAGGGAGCTTTTTATCTGAATCATCACTATATGGCTTGTTACTTATCAGTTCTGTCATCCTGGGATCTTTTTCCTCCAGAATTTATAATGCGATAGCTCTTATTCCTAAAGGGATATGAAAAGTGCCACTTAGCTGCTTCTGTGCCACTGGATACTATTTGGATTTCCATTTTTACACTGTAGTGCAAAGGGCCATTAACTCTTTATTGAAAACTCATTTGGTACACAGGTATTAATTTAATTATCCTTTTATTGGAAGCATGGTTGAAGGCCGTTACAAAGTTACTGATTTGACTTGTTTCTGCTAGTTGCATATATCTGATATTTTATTAATATCATAAATGAATTATGAATGATACCATAATGCATCATATTGTATTATTTTATAATTAAGCTATAAAATCATTCTTATATTAGTAGTGATAATATGATAAATTACTGCTAAAGGTCACGGTCCATAATAAAAGATACACATTTTTCTTTCAAACAACTTACACATATGCCAAGATTTTATGATAATTTTCTCATTTTAACTACTTAAATGTATAATGGAAGTCATCGGTATCTGTTCCTCAAGAAGATTCAGAATTGCGACGTTACGAAGTAAGGCGTGTACAAAGTGACTTCTAAATAAGGCTTATTAAAATGTCAGATGAAACAAATCCTCTGTATTTATAAATGTTTATTTTCTCTGGAAATCATACTTGTAAACACTGTGCACTATCCAGGGAGTCCGCAATTTGAGGCTTCATTTTGCAGAAGTACAGTGAGGAGGAAGTACCCCCCACGGCACATGCCTTGGCTATGCTGTGATGTAAGCTAGACAGGAAATCTGTGGCCCCCATTTGGGTGTGTATGTTCAGTTACTGTAGATATATGGTGATTAGTTTGCTCGATAGCAACCATTTAAGGTTTCGCCAGTTTTTCCAACTGCATTTCACTTCTTAGAATTTATGTCCGAAGTCAAAGGTCATGATTTTCAGCTATTAATCTTGCCTGTCTGGAAAAACAATCCAAGTGTGTTTAGCTGGAAGAGCGGCCTCAAGCTGTTGACTGTGCAGCACTGAACTTTAGAATGTCGCAGTTTATGTAACCAATCTCCCGTACTTAAGTTTCAATGACAGATCTTTTTATTTTGTTTATCACCAAATGACAATGCGAACATGTCACGATACGGCTTTAGACGTGCTGTGTGGTCATTTGAAGCAGTGTTTCTAAATTGACTTTTTGGCCCAGGTCTCTCAAAGCCCTCTAAAAGCATTTTATTGTTATAAAGCCTCTTAAAACTTATTTAAAGCATCTTATTGTTAGATGCAACTAGGGAGAGAAAAAATAAGCTTTTTATTTACATAAGGATGAGAGTAAATCACTTTGTCTTCTTGATTATCAGTTGTTTGGTTAATCAGAAAAGCTATGTTATTGCAGTATTTTTTGTAGAGAGCAGTTTAGGAGAAAAACTGCAAATGGTGTCATGGTGAAATGTGTTACTGGAAATTGAAATTCCAATTTTAAAATTAGACAGGCATTTTATGTGTTTATCGTATTAGAATAATTAAGTTTCTGCTACAGATTAGAATGTAAACTTTTAGCAAAAGTATACTCTTGCTATATTTTGGTAACACAAATGTTCTTATGAAAGCACTGTAGGGTTTTGGGCTTTTCTGGATAATTACAAGTAAATGATCATTTTGTAATGAAATCATCCTCGGCTTGTGACTCTCAACTGATTTTTCCATCTGGTGTTTGTCATGTAAAGAGGTCCATTCAGCAGTATTAAGCAGTTTGAAAAAATACCAACCAAACTTCTGTATTTACAGAGGGTCCTCATTCGATATGGTTTTCTGTCTCTCTCATATTTATATTCTCTCTCTCTCCCTCTCTCTCTCTGGAGGGCATGTTCTTCATAGGAGGGCATAAGGAATGTTGGGGTTTTATTCCTACTTCACCTAAAAAAGTTAAATTAGTCCAATCATTTTCTATCTATTCCTCATTTATCTTACATAGAAAATATAGGGGCACCTGGGTGGCTCAGTCAGTTAAATGTCTGACTTCCGCTCCGGTCATGATCTCATGGTCCATAGGTTTGAGCCCCATGTCAGGCTCTGTGCTGACAGGCTCAGAGTCTGGAGCCGGCTTCAGATTCTGTGTCTCCCTCTCTCTCTGCCCTTCCCTGGCTCAAACTCCCTCTCTCTTTCTCTCAAAAATAAATAAACATTAAAAAAATTTTAAATATAAATATGGCTTTAACAAGATTTGTTACTTGGGTAATGTTGAAGTGTGCAAAATAATAAAAGAGATCCAGCCATAGGACATTTCTTTCTTAATCTCAATTTCTAAATTATCCTCTTATAATAAATTTTACAATAAACTGCTCCCTTCTACTACTAACACCAACAGTACCCTTTTGAATCAAGACCCCTCTTTATCCACACAATTAAGTACAGATTATCTAGTTCAGCCATACACTGGAGAATGCCCTGTAAAGCCTTTCCCATGTATGAGTCACCCATTTCATATGGACAGGTCCAGTTTTCCAGAAACTTTCCAGAATGCTTTTTTTCAAAATAAGAAAACAAAAGAAACTTCATTGAGTTACACGTTCACAAAAGTGTTCTGTCACATTTTTCCTTGCTAGGTGTTTCCCCTTGCCAGGCCTGTTCACCTTCAGAGGCATCTGCCCGACCCTATTTGCTCTGCTCTGTTTAATCTTGCAGCAGGACCCGACTCCTGCAGGATGGGTTTCTTAGCTGACAGCTGGGTTTTGCCATCTGAAGCACTACTGGGGGTTTGGAGGGCAGGAGTGGAGACAGTAGAGTGATTTCACTTCTCTGGGCCTTAACAGTGTCTCCCCCAGTTGGCACCATCTCTTCTCCTGGAAGATCCCAAAATGGTTTCAGCATTGTCCATGTGAACATGTCCTTGAGCTCCAGTAAGATGACTGGCCCCTTGTCCCTCAAGTGTAGATGCCTGTAATTACTAATGCACAGTTCACTTTCCCATTCTGGTCTGGGCTGGTGCCCCCCCTGCACAGCTCTTGGGCCAGAGCCTACACCCCACATCTGGTCTTTGAGATGAGGTGCCCTGGCACTGTGACTCTGAGGAGGGGAGGGAAGGGAGGCATCCATGAGCATTAGGGTTTGTGTGAGAGATGGTGTGAGCCAGACTCTCTATGAACCAGTCTGGGACAAGGGACCCCAGCACTAAGGATCTCCCAGGTGCACCACCCCTGTAGAGCTCCCAACATCTTATGAGATCTAGCTTCCTCTGGGAAGTGTGGCAGGAGCTACAGCACCTTAGATTCTGATTCTACCAATTTCTGACCATCCCTGACATGCAGCACATTCCAGGCTACCCATCCACTCCCCTTTCAAGACCTGTACTTCCTCCTCCCACACATACCCACAACCAAAGAGTGAGCCCTGCAGGCTCCAAACATGCCTTGTTTGCTTTCCTGGAAAACTCCACACACTACCCACAGGGATCAAGACCCCCCACCAGCCCTCCAGCATCACCCATAAAAGAGAAACCATTTTTTTAATGTTTATTTATTTTTGAGAGAGAGAGAGACAGACAGAGTATGAGCAGAGGAGGAGCAGAGAGAGAGGGAGACACAGGATCTGAAGCAGGCTCCAGGCTCTGAGTTGTCAGCACAGAGCCCGACACGGGCTCAAACTCACAGACCATAAGATAATGACCTGAGCTGAAGTCCAACGTTTAACTGACTGAGCCACCCAGGCGCCCCAAGAGAAACATTTTTATAATGAATTAAAAAATTTTTAGCTGTACAAAACAATTAGTCCTCAAAATTCTTTCTTGTTAAGTTCCCTGTTAAACAGTAAGCTTACATCCTGTAAGCTTTCTCGTGAACAGGAAATCACTATGCTCTTGGTCCAAGATAATCTTTGGGTTGCTTCATTCACTTTACTCTGATTGTCTCTGTAACCCTCTTCTAAATCCTGATGTCACCAATTACTTGCCTGGAAATTCCTTTGTTTTAGCCACCCAAAATGGTTCCTCTTTTGCTCATTAGATCTTAACAGATACAGGAGTCCACTTATATTCCCAGATGACGAGCAGGAGAAAAAGGTCTTACCGTGGGCTTAACTCTGTCCTGTATGCTGTAACGTCATGTGCTTTTCCTTCCCACGGAAGAGCCGGCAGTAAATAAGATAACTAAATAAAGTGTGTGGTGTGTTGGAGAGTAGTATGTGCAAGAGATAGAGAGCAGAAGTGAGTATAAAGTCACATTAATTTTTAAAATGTTCATGGCAAAATTAAATTAAACAAAACTCTGTCTCATGAGAGGGTTTCCTTAGCTGAGTCTTTTCCAGTACCGGGGTGGTGCCTGGCACAAACCAATTCTCAAAAAATATTAAGTGGAAGAGAAGATGAATATAAGGAAGGGAGTGATGTGTATGGACTAGAGTAGTTGGCAGTAGTTTTATAGAAGAAACATGATTTCATTTAGGCCTTGAAGCACAGAGAGGATTTGGAAAACATCACTTTTATGTAACTGCTCTTAATTAAATCAATACTCTTCTCTATTTTGTATCACATAGAACCTTGGCGGAGATGGTATTAAGATGAACTGCATGTCACTTCCTATTCCAACATCATTTCAAAAGTAGTGATTTATTTCCAAGTTGCATATATTTGTGTCCATGTGTATGTATGTTAAAGTAAAGGGGAAGTGAAAATTTTCCTATTACACATTAATCCTCCTAAATTCAATCCTGCGATTTCAGTTACACTTACCTCATTTTTAATTTTGCCTTATAGAAAGGTATATTTTAGATATCAGTCGGTTTCAATAAACTCAAAGTTACTTTCTAATTTGTTTGGTCTATTGGAATTTTATTTTCATTTCTTGACTCAGCAAGTATCTATTAAGTGCCTATAGTGCTCCGAAGACTTGTAGTTTCTGAAGATACCACAAGGAGACAAGGATGTCTGCCTTTATGGGCTTACATTTTAACTGAAGAGGTGGGGGGAAAAAGCAGGGTAAAAATGTAAAATGTCTGACGAGTTCAATATTGATAAATGATAGAGAAAAGAAATGAAGTGGAGAAGAGAAGCTAGATAGGAGGTGTGTGTGTGAGTGCTCCCGCTTTAGACAGATGGGTCAAAGGCCTCAAGAAGAAGAGAAGGTTTCAGTAAAAAATGGGATGCAAGCGGGGCGCCTGGGTGGCTCAGTCGGTTAAGTGCCCAACTTCCGCTCAGGTCATAATCTCTCCGCTCGCAGGTTTGGGCCCTGCGTCGGACTCGGTGCTGACAGCTCAGAGCCTGGAGCCTGCTTAGGATTCTGTGCCTCCCTCTCTCTCTACCCCTCCACTGCTTGCCTTCTATCTCTCTCTCAAAAATGAATAAATGTTAAAAAATTTTAAAAAATTAGGATGCAAGCAAAAGTGACCAGCCATGCATGTATCTGAGGGAAGAGTGTGTCAGGTGGGAGGAACAGCAACAGTAAAGGCTGTAACAGCAATG
This sequence comes from Cryptoprocta ferox, assembly GCA_028646485.1. NCBI lineage: Eukaryota > Metazoa > Chordata > Mammalia > Carnivora > Eupleridae > Cryptoprocta > Cryptoprocta ferox. The sequence continues at coordinate 27,081,978 of CM053578.1, read as the reverse complement.
GTAAAGGCTGGTAGCAGGAAACACCCCGAAGTGACTTAGTGCCTGGCACCACTACCTTGCTGCCAGGACGATCTGAAGCTTGGTTTTGTTTCATTTGTATTGTTTCCTGTGACATTATAAATCTGACTCCTATCCCAGATAGCTAAAGTATCAGTGAAATTTCCAAAATCAACCTATTCTCAAAGGTGTTCAACTTTCATGACCTTGATATTTGTTTCAATAGATTATTTTCCAGGGTTTTGAAAAATGATAGATTGTGTTATAGGTGTTTAAAAACGATGGGCAAAGTGGGCAAGAATTGTACATGGGCCATTATGGTCCAGGAGTTGGCATTTAAAGCCACATGCTGGAGAGAGGATGAGAAAGAGAATTTATTCAGTATTCTAATGTTAATAGAAAAGGAATGTCTCCGATATATCAAAAGTTACACTGGGAGTTTGTAGATTCCACAAGAATGAAAATATGATTGTAGGTAAAGATTGGGAATCAGGAGTAAGATGTAGCTGACAGGGTGATAGGCTTGTTTTACCCAAGACATCAGCTCCAGGGAGCAAGAAAGCAAGGCTCCGCCCTCCTCTTCTGACTTTTCAGCTGGTGCATATCTCTGCTAATCAATGAGTTCAGAAAAGAAGAATTAAAATAAAACCAAATTCCAAAAAAAAGTGATTATTCAGTGAGAGTGAAAATGCTTATGTGGAAAATATTTCAAATCAAACCCTCAGAAAACAAAAACTCTGAATTTCCAAGAAATGCTATGCATGTTGGCAGGGCAAACACAGGCACACCCGAGATCTCTGAACTAACATATATGAGGTGTTAATGACCCACGGATTAGCATCCACACCCGCCTTCAGCATACAGAGTGATTCAAAGGCGAGTCAGTTCCAAATACCATGGCCAATCAGGAAACTGAAGGATTATCACTGGATGACACAAATTTAAAAGCAGCAATATGATACATACACTTTTGAAAGAAAATGCCTCCAAAAAACTTCTTAAGTATTCAAGTTTCATTTGGTTTTCTTTCTGAAATTTAGCAAGTACTTATAAATGAAACTACTCTTGATTCTGTGCCTGTATCAAAGCATATTTGGTGAAGTTGCAAGAGGTATTTCAATATAAACTCCTACTTTCTTTTTCTAAAATTTTTCCTTTTGGGGCCTAGAAATTTCCATGTCTGGTTTTATTCTTAATGGAAACTCCTTGGAAAAATGTGAAAAATCCATAGATCCAAGAAATGTTTGGGAACTTTGACATGGGACATGGAGGTCTGCTTCCGCTGTCTTTATCAAAAATAAATGCAATTTCTGTTCTTGTTATTGTTCAAAAATAGCATAATAAACCACTTCAAGGTTCCCACCAGATTATACCTCCAGGGAGAAAAGTATGTAACAGCAACATAATCCAACAGTATGAGAAGAGTACTGAGTCAGTTGGCATATGAAAAAGTTTCATATGAAGAAGCAGGAGGTGATGGGGTCTCAACATGACAGAACTGAATCTGAACAGGGAAATCTGTCTTCCATTTTTGTCACCTCAGAACACAAAGCCAAACTGGAGTGACTTCATAGAAGAACAACAAAATGATTAGGGCATCAAGGGCTTGATTTATGTGGAGAGATTAAAAGAGCACAGAGTAATGTATATTTTGGCTAAGTGATTGCTAAGAGGAGCATGATAACAGTCTGCAAATATGTGAAAGATGTAAATGCCTCAGGAGAGGAAGAATCCTCTGGCAGGATGCAAATGGACAGCACAAAGGACTAAGAAAATGTTTGAGTTAAAAATGAGAAGAGGGGGAATATGCTCACCGTGAGAACTGATCCCATTCTTAGAAAATCAGTGAGCATCCTCATTCTTGGGACATTTGAAACATTCCAAATAAAACCCCAGGAGGCTTACTGAAGGAGCAGTTCTTTGCTGGTGTAATACTATGGAATCAGTGATCTTTGGGTCAAAGGACGAAAGGAAGCATAGGTGTGCCTGCGTGTGTGTGTGTGTGTGTGTGTGTGTGTGTGTATGTGTGTACCACTCACATGGTACATGGAGGATGGAAGAGTGGGGTCAGTTGTACTTTGAAAAACAGACAAAGAAAAAAATAAGAAAAAAGAAAAATATTTCCCAGTTGCATTGAAATGGAGAAATTTTAAAAACTTATGAGTAACTACGGAAACAACAATCTTCTATTGAATTTTGGAGATTGACCAAATATTAGAATCACCTCCTTAGGTCATGTTGCCCTTATATGACATCACTCACAGGATGTAGGTAATTATATCTCAGCTCTACTGCCCACACTTCCTAACCTCAAGGTTAGGGAACTGGTCATAACTACTTTTTGAGTATGTTGGAATTTTTTATTTAAACGCCTCTTCTCCAACCATAATATAAAATCATCTTTGAGGCAGTTTCTCTGTAACAGCCTGGAGTGGTGCATCCACCTTTGTAAATCCAGAGTAAACAATATTGATTTGAAGAAATGGAGAAAAGACGTGTTTTCATTCTCATGCCACCCTTCCCCGGACCTCTGGCTCCCTTCAACACACCACATGCAGATACCAACATATATGTTAGTATCTGAAAAGGCAATATTTACAGCCATTTTCCCGGGGAAGAAAATGGGGAGAATCTTCCACAGAATTAATAAAAGGTTGGGGGACAGAGGGTGAGAAGGAGAATTTTATCTCTCTTTGCCCCACCCCCTAGAGTTTTGCAGCTAACCAACAGGAAGGCTGAAGGCTGTTTACCTCTAGCAGTAGGTCAAGTGCACAGCCCTCTGCACAGCCAGCACTCTGTGGAGTGACCACATTCTCCAGCTGCCATCCTCGTGAGACTGAGCACATCTGCTCGGAGATGTTTTCAGCATTCCCTGACCTGGGGCATGGGAACCTCAGAACATTTCCTAACCCAGGTCTCATTAGCTTGATACAATTAGATTACTGAAGAATGCAGTTGACGAAAGGCACATATAATTTATAATTTCCATTAGCAGTAAAAATTGTTCCAGACAAAATTTCATAAGGCCATCTCATGTCATTTGTCACACAATTAATCTCACCAAGGGGTTGGGGTGGGGGGAGGGAGATGGCATGAAAGAATCATAGGAAATCTTTGTATGCCAAATACTTGATGTAGGAGTTTTTTTTTTTTTTTTTTTTTTTTAAGACAGGAACTATTATGATTCTTGGTTTAGTAAGATTGTGTGTGTGTGTGTGTGTGTGTGTGTGTGTGTGTGTTTCGGTTAATGTGTATAATTTTTGTCAAGTAGATATGATAAAAATTGTAAAATACTTTTCAACTTGTGAACTTTTCTGAGAATGAGTTCAGGGATAAGTGATTACTCGGTTGACGTTTATAGTTTAGGGTCTAAACTGTCATTAACAGCACTTACAAGCAACACATTGGTTGAAGTGGGAGGTAAGCTGGGGGCTAGGTGGCAAGGCGTAGTTTCCAGTGTCATTTATGGAAGACCCCCAAAAATCTTCCTTGTAATTCAGTTTTCCCACTTGTATATTTAGGTGATTGCATCAAATGAACTTTAAGAATCCAGGTAGATCTAAAGTCATTTAGGTTAGTTGGCTAATGATTAGATGAGATGAGTACAATTTGTTGTTTGAAATCTTTATAAAGTTTTGTAAAAATATTATATAGGGGTGCCTGAGTGGCTCAGTCAGTTAAGCGTCTGACTTTGGCTCAGGTCATGACCTCATGGTTCGTGGGTTCAAGCCCCACGTCGGGCTCTGTGCTGACAGCTCGGAGCCTGGAGCCTGCTTCAGATTCTGTGTCTCCCTCTCTCTCTTTGTCCATCCCCTGCTCATGCTTTGTTTCTGTCTCTCTCTCAAAAAGTAAATAAACATTAAAAAATTAAAAAAATATTGTATAAAGTATATATGAAGTTATATATATTTATATTTATATTTATATACATACATGTATATACTTAAGATAGACATATATTGCAACATGGATTTTTAGATTCTTTTTGGGGGAAAATAGAAATAATTAAACTGATTCTTTTTCAATATGTACAGCAAATTAAGAGGATAAAATGAACTTCCTCTCTTATAGCTTTTTTCTTCCCTTCTTTGCCTTTACTGCATACTTATGAGAGGATTGGTTATTAAAGGATTCTAAGCAGGGTAAAAAGAAAGACCATGTTCATTTTTTCTGGAATGATCCAAGAAAACTCTAATCATGCCACTGTAGTGTTCTTGAGGAAGATATTCAAGCTAGTTTGGACTATAATAAAATATGGAAAAAAGAATTCAGAGGTCACAAAATAGTTCATTTTCAGTTCTATGATTCTCCCTAATAGAGGGCCCAGATCTATGTATTTTATGTTTATAGACTTCCACATCATACTTTTTGAGATGATGCTTACACTAAGCATATGGATTATTCGTTGATGCAGAAATTGTAGAAAGAGAACACCAAATTAGGTTTCCTTTTGCTTTAGGTTTAATAATCCTTTAATGAAATAAGGACATTCTACTGCAAAAAAAAATTGTTATGATGGCTGGTAAATTTAAGTGTTGTAAAATACAAACAATTATTCTACATCATGGGTTCAAACACATTAGTTAATTAATTTGTTCATTAATTCACTCATTTACTCACTAATTTAATAGACACTTATCAAGCAAATACAATTTGGCAGATACTCTTGGGCATAAGGATACAACAGTTGTGTAAGTAAGTGCTGGGATGTGATACACTGGGGGGCTCTGGGAATCCAAAATAAAGTCACTTAACATTTTGTTTTAATATTAAGAGGAAATTTCCATGGGGTGCTGCTTTTAAACTGAGATTTAACAAACAATAGGGTTTAGCCAACTGAAAAAAAAATGGTGAAGTAGGAAACAAGGTGGTGGGTCTATGGGGAAAATGGTGCACAGAGAAAGACCCCAAGGGAAGTGTCCCAAGTTGTGATTGGCTAGGTTGAAAGGCTTGGACATTTATGTATATGACAATGACCCTCCAGAAAGGTTGTGTCAATTTATATTCTCACTGAATGTAGACAAGAGAGCGGATATTCCCACAAGTTCTACTAGGGATAAAAATCTTAAGATTTATTAGCTACATACTAGTTGAGTGTCTTTTGCTCAATGCTTATGGAGATTGTGGTCTGTACAGGATTAACATGGATAAGACACAGACTCTCTTCCCCAGCACTTGTCATCCACTTGAAATAATAACGAAAACAAAGAACAATATTGAATTATGTGTATTAAGAGCACAATTGTGAAATTCACTTAGAAACTGGTGAGGTGTAAGTAGTAAAGGGAATTAGTAGAAGTGGCTAACATGAGTGGAACAAATATCTACTCACTTGGTAAAAGACTACAGAGAAAAAATAAAATTTAAGGAAAGAATAGGGAGAGTATGAACAGACCGTATTTCTGCATTTACAGGATTCCTTTTCAACTTAATATGCTTGTTATCATCAAATTATGAAGGCAATTGCTTTTCCTATCTATGATCATTTTCAAGCTAAAATGTATTATAAAAATTCTATGCCTGGCCGTCATGAGTTGTAACAGTCTCTTTCAATCTCTATCATATTTGCTCACCAAGATTCTTTATTTTTAAATATATATTTGTTTTTAAGAGAGAGAGGGAGAGAAAGAGAGAGAGAAACACAGAATCTGAAGCACGCTCCAAGATGTTAGCGCAGAGCCCAGTCTGGGACTTGAACCCACGAACTGTGAGATCATGACCTGAGCCAAACTCAGTCACTTAACCAACTGAGCCACCCAGGTGCCCCTAAATTCGTTATTTTTAATAAACATGATTATAAAGTAAGTGCTGATTCATTGCCTAAACAATATTCTACAAAAACTATGAATCTCTTCTCACTTATCTGTTTTCATAAACTAATGAAAGCATAAAACCCAAACACCTATATTGGAAATTGTTTCAAATGATAGGAAATCCATTCTACATCAGTGTTATACATTTACAGTTTCATAAAATTTCATAGTAGTTGCTGCTTTCCTAAGCAGTCATGATTTACATTGAATTTTTAAAAAATATTAGAATTAGAATAAAGAATAAAGTTAGACCTAACTTTCCAGAGCCACAAGTTGTCCAAGTTTATGAGATTTGACGGTAAGTACAAAAACTATAGAATCAGTTAGATCCAGATTTGAATTGTTAGATTCTGCATTTTTTGAATGAAAAAAATTTTACTCATTTTTATTTATTTTTTGTGTTATTGTTATTTTTTAAAATAATTTATTGTCGAGTTAGCTAGCATACAGTGTATACAGTGTAGTCTTGGCTTCAGGAGTAGATTCCCATGATTCATCACTTACATGCAGCACTCAGTTGTTGCTCATCCCAACAAATGCCCTCCTCACTCCCATCAACCCTCAGTTTGTTCTCTGTATTTAAGAGTCTCTTGTGGTTTGCCTCCCTCTTTGTAACTTATTTTTCATTCTCTTCCTCTATGGTCTTCTGTTAAGTTTCTCAAATTCTGTTTATGAGTAAAAACATATGATAGCTGCTTTTTTCCGACTAAGTTATTTCACTTAGCACAATACCTCCTGGTTCCATCCATGTTGTTCCAAATGGCAAGGCTTCATTCATTTTCATTACCGAGTAGTATTCCATTGCATGTATGTGTGTGTGTGTGTGTGTGTGTGTGTGTGTCTGTGTGTGTGTATGTATACGTATACATATACTGCATCTTCTTTATCCATTCATCAGTTGATGGATATTTGGGCTCTTTCCAAACTTGGATATTGTTGATAGCACCACTATAAACATTGGGGTACATGTGTCCCTATGAATCACTCTGTATCCTTTGGATAAATTCTGAGTAGTGCTATTGCTGGGTCATAGGTTAATTCTATTTTTTATTTTCTGAGGAACCTTCACACTGTTTTCCAGAGAGGCTGCACCAGTTTGCATTCCTGCCAACAGTACAAGAGGGTTCCCCTTTCTCCACATCCTCGCCAAGATCTGTTGTTTTCTGAGTTGTTGATTTTAGCCACTCTGACTGGTGTGGTAGTATCTCAGTGTGGTTTTGATTTTTATTTCCCTGATGATGATGATGTTGAACATCTTTTCACATGTCTGTTGGCCATCTGTATGTCTTCTTTGGAAAAGTGTCTATTTACGTCTTCTGCCCATTTCATCACTGGGTTATTTGTTTTTCAGGTGTTGAGTTTGGTGAGTTCTTTATAGTTTTTTGATACTAACCTTTTATCCAATATGTCATTTGCAAATATCTTCTCTCATTCTGTTGGTTGCCTTTTAGTTTTGTTGATTGTTTCCTTTGCTGTGCAGACTTTTTATCTTGATAAGGTCCCAGGAATTCATTTTTGCTTTTATTTCCCTTGCCTTGCCTTAGTAGACATGCCAAGTAAGAAGTTGCTGTGGCCAAGGTCAAAGAGATTGTTGCCTGTATTATCCTCTAGGATTTTGATGGTTTCCTGTCTCATGTTTAGGTGTTTCATCCATCTTGAATTTATTTTTGTGTATAGTGTAAGAAAGTGGTCCAGTTTCATTCTTCTGCATGATTCTGCATTTTAAAACATTAGCTACCTAGGGTAAGCTATTTTACTTCTTTAGAACTCTTTGACCCACAGGTTTGGAGCTAGTAATAACTCCTTCATATGTATTGAACTAGTTTGCTAACACTATCTTCCACAGATCTGAGTACATTGTAAGCATTCAAAGAATAAAAGTTATGACTTAAGAGCTGGGGTAATGATTTTGGAAGTCAGTATTTATTAAGATAAAAGTTAAAGTTTAATACATAAAGGAATATAGTACCAATGCTATTTTTTCCTGGTATAACTGTGTTTAATTTGGACAAGCTGAAATTAACACAATTTAAACTGCAACCCTTATGTTTTAGGTTGTAGAGGAAGGGAGTTAACTTTAACTGAAAATTAACTATTAAATCTGACTAGGCCAAGTGAAACTAAATATGAAATCCCAAAAGTACTGCTGCCTCTTGAAACTAAAAGATTGCATGCATTTACTATTTTCAAAAGTTAAATAACTCACTGGTAATTTCTTTATTTATATTTGTTACAGAAAATTTCATCATCCAGAAGACTATTGGTAAGTCAACCAATTTCCCACTGATTTGATCAAATATGGATTCAGGTACTGGTCTGTTATTATCTTTCTATCTATTCATTCTATTGGTGGACATAAAGTTATTAGTATTTTGCTTGGTGAATACAAATGTTTGAATTTGACATTGTTAACATTATGAGACAGTGAAATAAGATATATTAAATACATATCAGTGGGTTCCAATAAACTTGTCTTAAGAAACACAATAAAAATGCAGCATTGAAGAAGAATATTAAATCTCTTTCACATGAATATTACTGTCATTCTCAACATTTCCTCTCACAAGACTAGTTTTCCATGAATATGACCAATATTTCCATGTTTATGTTTTGTCTTCCTCATTGATCCTTGTTTTTGTTTTCTATATGAGAAAAAAATTGATATCTATTTTAATTACCTCCTATCAAATTTAAGACCATATCATCCCAATGTGAGATAAGGAGATAGGTTAAGAATCAGTTTGTCAATTCTGTGTGCAGCCAGTCAAAATGGCTGTCTTAGGAGGTCAGGTGTGGCCTTAAACATTAGCTGAGAAGACAGACTTAGAAGTGTAGGAAAAGGATGTCTAGCTTTTGACAGGTAAGTGGATGGGAGATTCTTCTAAAACTTTGTGATAACTGACCAATTAAAGGTTCGTCTACAAATGATTTGAGACAATTACTTTTTTTTATTTTTAAAGGTGATATCCTTGGTAAGGAGTTTTTTGCCATTCACACTTTATTTTGAATGAATGCAGGACAGTTTTCCAGTTTTAGTCTTCACTAACTTTTTCTGTACAATTGGGAATTGATAAAATGTGAGGAATCAACCTGGGGTTTTGGGTCCTGAGTAGCACCTGAGTGCCTGGAATCTTGGACAAGAAGTTTGGGAGTACAGATCCAGCATCAGCATGCTAGCACATTCCCAGAAGGGAGGGATGCCAGGAAGCAGGTGGAGAGGTGCAGAAGAGGTGCAAGGGCAAAAGATAAACATAATAGCACAAGGTTTGGCACACAGGAGGTACCTAATAAATGTTTACTAAATGAATAACCATGAAAGCTTGCTGACAGGTTTGATAGACACAGATTAAAAAGGAAAAATGAGGGAAGAAATTCTATGTTTACCTGAAGGTAGATATGGGGATAGAAAAAGAAAAAGAAAGGAAAGATGTTAAGCAGTGGGGAGAGCATGGCAAAACCAGATTGGACTAACCTTCTATCAGAGGTCCTTTCAAGGACCCACTTCTCTACTGAAGTAAATACTTGGCTGCCTCTCTTCACTCTCTTTCGTCCTTACTATGTGTCATCTAGTAAGAAAACCCTTCTCATTGAACTTAAAGTTACTGATCTATTCTCACTGAGACATTACTCCTTAAGGACCTCATCCTAACTGTCAGATAGGTAGGATGAATTGAGCCAAACAACATTGTTTATGATCTCACTTTATTCCATTATAAAGCATATAGATAACAAAGACGGAGTAGGAAAAGTTAGCTTAGGACATAGAACACCTACTCATATGGACTTAGCTAAAAATCTCTGAGAAATGCACGTATCTTTTTTATCCTTGTTTGTCTTCTAGCATTTAGCATTCAGAACAGTGTTTATGAGTAATCTCCTGAACTCAATCAATTAGAAACTGTAAGCAGGAAAACTTGGGATATTATACTGTTTCTTATAGATAGTCTCAACTTAGGAGCAGATCAGAGATCAGATTTGTCCATATGGGTTGATCTACTTTGCTGAAATTCACAGGCTATCTGGTTTCTCCATGTAAACACATTTGTAAACCTCTTCAGTAGCAGGAACTTTTTCTTGAATTAACCAAATTACGACCTCTGAAGTTCTCTTAGTAGGATTTTAGGAACTTCCCAATTTTTGATTTTTCCTTTCACGGTATTGCTTTCAAAATCTTCTCTTAAGACATGATTTAAGCTAATTTTATAGAATCATAAAGGTAAATAGGGGGTGCGTGGGTGACTCAGTCAGTTAAGCATCCAATTCTTGATCTCAGCTCAGGTCTTGATCTCAGGGTCCTGAGTTCAAGCCCCGCATTGGGTTCTATGCTGGGTGTGAAGCCTACTTAAAAAAAAAAGAAAGAAAAGAAAAATTAAGTAGTAAATTATAATAATTAGGCAAAAATAATAAAAATCCTTAGGTAAAGTTTCAGATTTTACTTGAAAAGACAACTATGATCCTCATGATCTCACCACCCTTCCTACATTGAGAAAAGGTGATCCCTTGATGGTATAGTTTGTTTCTATGGTGTTATGATGTGGAGGAGGTTGCAAAGCGTACCAGAAGTCTTATGGAATACCCCCTTAGTCTTCCTAAGATGGAAACAAAGATACTTCAAAGCATGGATCTGTCTTCCATTGTTGTTTGCACATTTGTATTTCCTATCTGGGTGAGAGCTCACTAGGTTGTAGGAAGTGCTTTAACTTGGACAATGAGAACCATGCTCTGATCCTGACACAAAATAGCCATGTTCCTTGAATCAAGTTTTTTTAGCTTTCTAGGCATTTACTGTCAGATAAAGGATATTCAATGGAAGGCCTGTCACCACCCCTAAATATCTAATATTCTAATATATGCTATCATGTGATTACATTTTCCTTACATACTGAAACATAACTAGAGTTCCATGATCAATACTTCTTGAGCTAAAGCATTCAAGAATATATCTGCTGATATAACTGTCCACACAGGTAATATAATTTATCCTTAAAAACACTGTATAGGTCTCCAGACCATGAAGATATTACATCATGGACATCATCCCAAAATGTATGCTTTAAAAGGATCATTGTTAATGTTCTCAAAAACTTAGTCACAGTGTTATATTCCTAAGGAGGTTTGATGATCCTGACACATCTAGTGGTTTAAATCTTCAAATATGTTAACAATATGTATATGTATATATAAAAATCATTTGTGATTCCTGGCTGAATAAATCAAGTAATTGTAATCTTTTAGCATTGGGAACATTTTGATCATCTCACCCTGTAACAGAGACTGAGGAGTTGAAATTAAGAATCATAAAATGCAGAATAAAATTATAAAGACCTTCTTGTAATACAAAATTCATGGAAACAAAACTCCAATTTCCTGATGGATATATTATATTAATGTAATGGATACCTCAGTGTAGTTAAATTGCATTAAATGGTTATTAATGCTTGAATAAACTTCAAGGAAGTGGGTACTGGTTGAAATGGGATAATATTTTGTTCTGCTAAATTATACGTTAATTGGTATTTCCTCTCTTGTAAAAGGACCTAAAGGGTTTAATAAAATATGTGGTAGAAACATTATTTTTTTTCTTGAGATATTAAGTCAAGAGTTTAACTGGAAGTGTTTCAAACCTTTCCCAGAAAATTCTTCAGTATTTTTGATGACATGGGTTTTAGGGACTCCCAAAAGTAAATAATTAAGGCTTTTAGTCATCCAAATAATGATAGACTGCGTCATGGGAAAAAATGTTACAAATTGTACAGTTGAGATTTGTTTTCTTACTGCATGTTCCACAGAGGGGAAGGAGGGAGGAGGAGGAGATTGAGAGAGAGAAAAAGAGAGAGAGAGAGACTGACTCCATAGGCAAGGACAAGCCATCTTTGTTATTCTCAAGTTTCTTCACAAGCTGTATTTGATAATACAGGAATAAGACCTTGCAGTTCATTTTCATTTTATCAGATTATGAAAAGTACTGGAAACCTCAGGTTTTACCTGAGGGAAGTGGTGCTTCTGCTATGCATGAGGAAAACAGCTGCAGTCAAGTACTTGAATCTGGCCAAGTTAGAGTTTTGGTTTGCGTTTCAATTTTTTGAGTAAGCTCTGTGATAAAATTCAGTCCCTGACTCCAGACGCTTATAGAGGACAGAGTACTTAAAGACTGTATAGTTCAGGACTCAGCACAAATGGAACTGGCACAGGGGGCATGTCAGGAAAATTCAGTTTAGGAACTTAGAAAGCATGCATAGATTTACAGTACAGAGTTAGTGCACTGACTTCTATTTAAACATTATTTAGAAGTTTCGGTGCTCAGTTCTTGTCTTGTGGGAGGCACATCTCATTTTCTTTAGGGTCAGCAGTCATACAATGTTACTCAAGTGTCATACAAAAAAGGAAACACAAGGCCACTCAATCTAAAATAATAGACAATGTGGCCCAGTCACGGGGACTACATCACCAAGATGAAATATTTGTAGCACTGTAAAAGCTAAACCCGTGGGGCTGGCAATTCCAAGTAACTAAGACCAACAGGAAGTGACCCCAACTCCGTGGTGACACACTGGCTTCGAATTGAAACATAGTTATCAACAGAAAAGTTAAGAAAGGAGAAACCACAGAAAAGAAGTGAAGAGTCATTAATCAAGGCACCAAAGGGAGAAAATGGTCTGTGCACTTCAGGATAAACAGGAATGTTGTAAGGTCAATGTAAATTCATGGCCATTTAAATCTATCAGTGAAGGCTGTGTGTACCCACAGACCCTTTAGGGCAACCTATATTTTTTTCTCTGTTCGTTTGCTCATCTTGAGGGAATACTGGGACAAAATAAAAGGATTAAACTTCAACTAAATGCATACAATTGAGATGCATGTATAGAGTCACATAGAGTAAGTGAGTAAAATAAGGTACCTTCAACTTTTAGTATATTTGTCAGCTGACACAGGATACATTCATGGTTCAGGATTTTAGGCTTTGTATTGGATTCTATCTTTTTCGGTTTCCTCTTTCTGACATAAGTCTCTTCGGAGGCTACCGCATTTGTTATTTTTAAAGACATGCTTTATCAAAACATGACAGAATCTTACTTTTCCGGTGATTTAAACCTGGGAGGTACCTAGCTTCCAATAATTCTGGTTGTTTGTCATCTAGTTTACACAGATGGAAACTATTGTTGTTTCTGTTGTGCATGGATGGTTCAAACTGAAAAACCTGTATCATTATGTCCTCTTTGGAGAAAACATAAAGAAATTATATTGGTCTCCAAAGACAGTGCACCTAATAACACAGTGCATGGGAAAATATCTTCCTTTCTCTTAGCACTTTCTAGTCTGTACAGACAAAATAAAAGATCTGATTCCATGCCAACACCGAAGTAAGCACACTGTTCATCTGTAAAATTTTAATCCAAAAAATCATGTAAAATATTTTTATCCCCTAGTTGAAGTAAAAAAACAAAACAAACAACAACACCCCTCACTTTTTACACTGCTTTAAATCACTAGGAGATTGGGGTGCCTGGGTGGCTCAGTTGGTTAAGTGTCTGACTCTGAGTTTTGGCTCAGGTCATGATCTCACAGTTTGGGGGTTTGAGCCCAGCATCCAGCTCCACACTAACTGCAGGGAGGCTGCTTGTGATTCTCTCTCTCCCTCTCTCTGCCCCTCCCTGCTCATGCATGCACTCTCTCTTACAAGATAAATAAATAAAAATAAATAAATAATCATTACGAGATATGATTGCATTACCTTAAAGGAAAGTATTGGTGACAGAGTAGACCTAGTTGGTCTATCACCTTACTAACTCTGTGAGCTTAAATAAATTTCCTAGTATCTCCATGTTTAATTTTTTTCCTCTTTAAAATGGGGCAACACCCATCTCCTAAAGTGGTGAAGAGGCTTTCATCGCATATGTGCGTTTGCTTGTTTGTTTGTTTCTTTGTTTGTTTAACAGTCCCTAGTTTCTATCATAAAGGAGTATATAAAAAAGAGTGATCATTATTCATGGCTAGCTCAATCAAACCAATTAATCATGGCTCTCTAGAAATATCAGGTGATGTCTTATTTCATAAACTGTACTAATAGCAGTGCTTTTAATAATATTAAACTTATTTCCTTTTTCTTTTCTTTTTCTTTTTATTATTTAACTCATTTATTATTTTATTTTTGTTATTCTTTTATTATTAAACTCTTAGTCATCTTTTCCTCTAAAATGCCCATAAAATTTAGCAAAATCTTCTCTTATTGGACACTCTAACCCCAACTCCGCTGCCCTTAAATTCCTATGATTAGAGAAACTTACTGCATAATCTTAGTGAAGAAGGCATATTATCTCCTTTAGATAACAATCCACTCCCACCATCTCCACTTTGTTTAATTCAGGAAAATATCCCACATCTTGTGGGACACCTTCATGCCACAAAGTAGATTTTTTTTTCCCCCAAGTAATTCTCTTAAGAGAGTATAATTCTTGGTGTGGAGGGACTGTAGTTACGGTTGCCAAAGATTTTCAGTCTCTGTTTAGGAGGTTTATAACATTTCTATGCCTCATCTCATTCCTAACCTCGTCCCAAAACTGTGGTAGGTCTTAGGGATACATAGTCTAGACAACGGCATTAAACCATGAAAATCTGTTCATCACACATTTTTGTCTGGAGGCTTTACCCCACCTCCTCCCGACCTCTTGCTTTCCATTATCTGGGGCACTTCAGAGACTGATTTCTACATCTGACTCTTGTAAAGGATAAAGGAGCCTGGGAAATATGTAGAAAGGAGATTGTTAGGTGTAAAAAGACATAAACTTAGTCTACAGCTACAATACAGTATGAATAACTGAGAAGTGATGGAAGAACTGAGAAACAGTGAATTCTTCTTGGCATACAGCAAATGCTCAACAGGATAAAAGAAGAAATAAAAGAGAACAGGAAGGTATCAGTTATCAACTGCATTTCTGGACAAATATAAGAGAGTGGCCATGTGATTTAGAAAATGATAAAAATGATAATTCCACTGAAGAATTTTATTCATATACCTAAAATAAAATAAATTTTATTATTTTAATATTATCTGGATACCTAAAATAAAAGGAAATCCCATGGGTCACTTTTAAAAATATGGATGTTGTATTCTCCTTCTGCTGATAAAAATAAGAGTTAAAGTTTGAAAGATAAATGAAAGCTTCAAATTGGAATCAGCCCCAAGATAAGAGCATTTAGAAACCTCTGGAGATGGGGGAAAACCTGAAAGAAGCATTTAGGGACGTGCATTTTACTGGTTAGTGTAACTGAGGCCCTTGCGCAGGGCAAGACAAACCTATCGCCAATGCTATCTGTGACCGAAAGGGAAGATGTGTGCTCCAAGTAAAACTGTGCAGACAGAGAATGTGAGAGCCTGTGGACTTCCAGTGGCGGACACTGTCATAACAGCCAGGCTGGTAGTTTGTTATTTCCAACTGTTAAGCTCAGGGGCCAGCAATTCATAGCCTTTCCATAGCATTCAAGTTTATTGCTTCTGCTAGAGTCAGAAGGGGCAAAGTAATCTTTCTAATGTATTCAGTGGCTTTTGAGTGAAAATCTAGCTGTGCAGCATAAAATCCAACATAGGATTCAACTTGCTGATGGGCATAGGTTCTCAGGACATGGATTGCTGCCTGACATGGTGGTGGGCCCTGTAACTATCAGATCAGAGTTCAGAGGACCTCCTTATGTTGTATCTGGAAGCAGAAGACAGATATTAGGTCAACAAGGAGGTTAATATAAATATGCAGAAGCAATGGAGTGCAGTGGTAACAGATGTCTGACATGCTGTTCTGTCAAGGGAAATTTGTGACTATGAAATGTCAATTATTAGTGGCCTAATAGTGGTAACATTGATGATTTAGATCATATTGTAGATGATGATAATTATGGAAGGCTGTGTGCTTTCCATTGTGTAGTTGGCTTTTAACATGATGCTCCTCATTTAAAAAAATATTATTGAAGCTATTATATTGTTACTACATTCTAGGACAAAACGAATGAACTATTTTCCCAGAATGACAGATGATCACTCAGAGTATCATCATCCACTCAGACAAAATCATAGCAGACACCAACTCAGTTAGTACTCCCCAACAGAGAATTTTTTCAACTTTCATTCCCTCAATTCTCTTTGGCCGTATATCTGCTAGCTCTGATCAGATTATTAAAAACATCTAAGCTATTATAGATGAGGAATTAGATTTGATCTCTTCTACTTAGAATTGGCAACTAAAATGTGAATTAACAAGAATGAACTGAGCAACTGTTACATTCAAGACACTGTCATAGTCATCTGGGGATAGAATGGGGGAAGGATGTGTGGGATACAGAAATGTATATTGTACACATCCCAGTCTGGTCTATTATAGGGATGAAATAAACATACATGGAAAGCTTAGTAAAACACCAACATTGGCTATTAATTCAAGAACACAAGAGAGGTCACAGAGCAATCTAAGATAGTTTTCATTAAAGAAATAGAGTAGAAAATGCTATGAATGTAGAGGAAACTGTAGGGTCTTGGAGTAGGCTAAGAAGATATCTTTGGATACTGAGGCTACAAGTGTCATTAATGATAGATAGAGCTGAGAGAAAAAGCAGAGCATGGGTAGCATGAGCACAAAATCAGGCAAAGAGGACAGGACATGCTTTCTAATTCAATCACATTAACAAATGACCAGGCTTAGAAGTGGATGTATAATATTTTAACTATTTTTCAAGTTAAATCCAAGACTAGCCTGGCTGATAGTGGAGAGTGACTCAGCCCACTTTGAAAAATAAATGTCCACAACCAAATATTATAAGAAAATAATAAAGGAGGAGTTAAAGGAAAGAAATCAATCAAATCTACAGTGAATATGTGTTAGAACAGAATGAACAAAATAAAGGTTTACCCCATTCCCTCCCAACACAAACACAATCACTATGTAAGGTGTAAGTCTTATACATTTTGCCATTGATATAGTAATTAAATTATGAAAAAACTCCAATAAATTCCTCAGTAGCAGTGTGAAAATGTTCCTTCTTAAGATGTAGTCAGTATGGGTGTGTACAGCAAAACAGGAGAGATGTCAAGATGGAAGGCATCAGAATACATTTGTCCACATTACTGCTCAGGAGTACTAGCACTGCTAGTACTAGTCACTGCTAGGGAGACACATGCAGGAGCACATCAGCACTGGCTGTAGGAAGGGCCACCTACCATTCTAAGCACAACCTTGCACTTGGAAACACAGGGCTGCCAGGGCCAGGGAACAGAAGCCCAGCTGGACTTACTAATGGAGTGATGCTCTTCTCTGGCATGGCAGTTACACAATAGCTACACATCTGGGAAAACCCCTTAGTTGCTTGGTCACTGAACTTGAGGCCTTTCTCCTCAAATGTTTCAAAAAACTTTCTCTGGGAAATGCTTTTTAAATAATATCTTGTACACTGTCCACATTGTAACTACATTGCACTGTTCTCCACTAAAATATTAGAATCGAATCCTTTACATTTTGATATTTAACCAGAAATTTTGTTATTGTATTTTGCTTCCACTTAAATTCTTCAGAATTAACAGCTTGCCTCCCCCATTTTCCTATAATTCTTCAAGCAGACTCAATTTTAAGGATAAATTATCCAATCTCTTCACTCCCTATAGTGTCTTCTTAGCTATTTAGCCATTAAGGAAACAGAAATTATGTTTCTCAGTTTTATGAAACTTCCATAGTACTTCATGAAGGGCACCTAATCCTGCTTAATTCAGTAACCAGAATAAGGTACTCTAGGTTCATTGCACTACTTTAGATCTTCTGGAGTTTTCTTGAAGCACTGCCCCTCCTGCACCCCTTACACCAAACTTGTGAGAGAATTTGACAAATTCCTGCTTGGAAACTCCTTAAATTTCCAAATATAGGCCTCTACACATTGATTTTAATTAATTACCAAAGATAACATAAGTCATCCTGGAGGTCCGATTGCTAATCCTCCCAGCCTGCTCTCGTCTAGGACATGGACAATTTATCCATGGTAACATTTAATTTTAGCTATAATTACAAAAGTTTGAAATTAAATCTCACTAGTGCTATGCTCCCATTAATATGGACAAAATAACTGATCTACTTAGGATTAATGTTGGGGACAAAAGTAAGATTTAATTTTTAACTTTTATAATTAATTTGGGAAAATGTGATAAAGGATTTTGTTTCAGAGAGGGAGAAAAAGAGAAAGTTTCAGAGTTTTGAGGAAGATGTTCCAGCCATCCCTCAAATCTCTTACATCCTTAAAGAATCTTGTGTAAGGTAATATGAACTGTAACTCAAACTAAAATAATGTGTGACAGATCCCAAACTTGAGGAGTTGAAACTTGAGCTTCTAGTATATTTCTCTCTAACAATTAAAGAAGAGGGAATTATGGGGCAGAATTCTGACTTTTTATATACTACAGGACAACCACAGGAGCCGGCTACACACACACACACACACACACACACACACACACACACTCATACACTCGCACACACAATCATAAGGAACACAATATTCTTACCACATTCAACATTTCTTCGTGCTGCAATATTGTTTCTGGCATATGAAATTCAAATTCTTAGGGTCCAGAAAATTTAAAAAATGGGCAAGCAAATTAAGAACCACACTCTTAGACATATTCAAGAAAATCTCAACACTTATTTTTCTGGTTCCTATTTGTTCTGCTTAATGACAATTGTGGTTTAGGGTATAAAACATTCTCAAGTTTCAAAAATTTCCAACTTGAATTGTAAAGGCAGTAATGAATAGAGAGATGCATGATATACTCTGACCACAGAGCTCTGGGAGAATATGGACAAGAGGGTCTTTCAGCAACCCTAAAGTGAATTACTCTAGTGGGCAACGCTAATGAGTAATAGAACGTAAATGAGGTCCATCAACAAGTTGACACGGCAGGGACACTGAACAGGAGCTGATCTTTTCAGGAGAAACATACTTAACTACAGCTTCTTCTTGCCTCAGACATACAGGTTGATTAGACATTTCTTTTATTTCCCTCTTCCTTGTGTATGCCTATTGTCTCCACTGTACTGGTAGCTTATGGAGTAAACACGAGATAAAATGAGGTGAGGGGTGCCTGGGTGGCTTGATTTCAGCTCAGGTCATGATATGGTTTGTGAGTTCAGGCCCCGTGACAAAGCGGAACCTCCTTGGGATTCTGTTTCCCTCTCTCTGCCCCTCGCTTGCTTGCTCTGCATCTCTGTCTCAAAAATAAAAATAAATGAGGCGATATAAGGTTTAGTTATGTAAAGGGAGAAAAACAAAAGAATGCACTGAGTCCTGTGAATGGATACCACATAATTTTAGTAAACATAAAAGATACAATTATATTATGTTGACCTAAATACATCCTGAAGTTCGATAGTGCAAATCTCTCTCATTTTAATGAACCAGGTTTACATTTTAAGAAAATTAAAGATTGATTTCCCATAGGATCAATGATATATTTGGTTCTTATATTGCTTGAGAATTTCCAAATGGTCACAAATAAATGTAGAACAGTTAAAAATAATGCACAATTTTGGAGTAATGACATAATTCTGATCAATGAAATTTAGTGATAAGATATATAAATGCAGCACAGTCTTCTCTCATTGGATAGTATAAATAATAGAATGTATAGATTGGTTCAATGGTTAAATTACTGGAACATTGGAAAGTGAGGGTTAATGTTAAAAGATCTGTAGTATGCCAAAAGATTGCAGAGAGAGCATTGACTGCTCATCTAATTAGCATTAAAAAATACAAATTATTCAAGAATATATTTTAGAGCATTTTTGTTGGTGGTAAATCATTTGAATATATCCTGTAATATTGTATGCCATAAAGTGATGAGAAATACAAAATTATTTACTGATAATGTTTTAACTTATCCCCTTAAAAAGCATCATCTCTCATATTGAAAAAAGACCGGTAGTTACTGAACTTCACTTCTACATGTCAGTGTCCTACTATTGATTGGCACATAAAGAAGCTTGTTGAAATCAATTAAAGAAGAATATAAACCCAAAGATGAAAAGGAGGTTACCGACAAAATCTGAATGACTTTATTTGGTGGGAGATAACAAACATTAGACTTTCCCATGAACATTTGTTTGATTTTGGTATAGTTCACCCCTGAAAATGTGAAATTGAAACAGCTTTTTAACAGGATTAGATTAACCTAAAAATGTAGGATGATGAATAACGCAGATGGGAAACTTCTCTTGTGAAAATCAATTCTGAAATTTTCCTTTTAATTGTTCTCTCCCCACTTTTGGTTAAGGTGCTGAAATATTCTGAACTCTTCTATGTGAGATGAAAATGTAACAAATATCTAATCAGCTTAAAGGCCAAATTATATTGGAATCAAGAGGTTCAGATGACTAAACAATGAAAATAAATCATATTCAAGTTGGCCCAACAGAAGAAGGAATCAGATGCATTCTATTCTGAATGATTGAAGATGTTAAGTTTAGTTTTCAGAAATTTTTTTAAAGTTTATTTATTTTTGAGAAAGAGAGAGATACACACAGAGTGCAAGCAGGGGGAGACAAAGAATCTGAAACAGGCTCTAGGCTCTGAGCTGTCAGCACAGAGCCTGATATGGGGCTCGAACTCACAGACTGAGAGATCATGACCTAAGACAAAGTCAGATGCTTAACTGACTGAGCCACCCAGGTGCCCCAGTTTTCAGAAGCTTTAAACTCACTACTGGTGAGCCACCATGAGGATATAGTTTGATATAGTGATTTGTATTATTTAATAGTTAAAGAAAACTGTGTAATTAATACAATTGTAGTGTATGTCCTTGTCAAAACATCTGGAATAAGAGGCTAATATATGTGCCAGTTTAATTATTTTGGAGAACTTTTGACTAACTATGTAGATTAAGAGATGAAATATTTCTGGATTAGGAAAAAGATTCCAGAGGGTTTAGGAAGGTAACCTTAATAATATTCACAAACAATGTAGAGTGCATGAACTAGAATCTTTGCACTTTTGCAAGATTCATGTCATAAGATAAGATCAGAAAGAGGTAGAACTTACCTATGAGCATAGCACCACATCACCAAATGTTTATTCTTCACTAAATATTTGTGTCAGCTTGTTGAATAGGGATGTGCTCAGACACAGGTCATGTGATTCTTTTCAAGGTTCTTTAAGTGACTTATCAAAACTATAAATTTTATGTAAAAAATCTACAAATTTTATGGTTCAGCAGTACCACTCCCAGTAACAAACGAACGTAAATGCATTCATATGTTCATCCAAGAGCAAGGGCACAAAGTCTTATAGCAAGACTGTTCACAACACCCTGAAAGTTGGAAACCACCCAAATGCCCATCAACAAAATGGTTAATAAAAAGTGTGTTATAGTCACATAATGAACTAACGTAACAATAAGAATGACTGATACACACAACAACATTATGCCAAGCAAAAGAAGCAGACACAAATGAGCACCCGCTGTATAGTCCTGTGTATATGAAGCTCAAGAACAGACAAAGCTAATCTATCATCTTAGAAGTCAGGATTTATGAAAGGGTAGTAGTAACAAGAGGCATGAGGGACTTCTAGGGGTGGGCGAAGGTAAGGATTCTTGCAATGTTCTGTTTCTTGATCTAGATACTGGTTACACAGGTGTTTTGTGGGTGTGAAAATCTATTGAGCTGTATACTTAGTTCATTTTTCTGAATCATGTTGAATTTCAATTAAAAGTTAAAAATGTTTTAAAAACTACAAATTTGGGGGGAAACTACAAATTTTGTTGTTGATTTTGACGTTCTTAAGCATATAATAGTAATTGTTCTAACTCACTTGATTACAGGCATTTTTTTCTGAACATATGAGAAAACAGTGTACAGAAAGGCATTTGTGCGTAAAAATTTAAGAATATGGTTTCTATGCTGTTATCTGTATGTCTGTGTCCCTCCAAAATACGTATGTTGAAATCCTAACCTAAAATGTGATGGTATTTGAGGGAGGTGGAGCCTTTGTGGTTGATTGGGCTATGAAGATGGAGTCCTCATGAATGGAATTAAGCCCTCATAAAAGTGGCCCAAGTATGCTCCCTTGCCCCTTTTGCCATGTGAGATTACAGCAAGTAGGTGGCTGTCATTGAGGAAGCTGGTCTCACCAGACTCTGAGTCCAAGGGTACCTTGATCTTGGACTTTCCGGTCCCCAGAACTGTGACAAATAGATGTTAGTTGCTTATAAGCCACTTGGTCTCTGGCATTTGGTTATAGAAGTGCAAATGAACTACGACCTACTATCACATTGGTTGGGTTCAAATCTCCTGCTCCAAGGTATTAGTTTTGTGACTTTGATTAAATCTCTCAATCCCTCAAATGCTTAGTTTCTCATCTGATATATGAATGTGAGAATAATAGTGTCTAATTCCATAGTGTCATTGCTAGGACTTACAACATTAAAGACTCTAACAGAATACCTGCATGACACAAAACACAGAGAAAACTTACCGTGTTTGTTTAAATTGAATTATAATTAAATTTATTTAAAATGAGCTCTTTTGGGAATCTATCATTTTTGACTCGTGTATAGAGTCATGTAATTACAAGCAAAATCAGACATAAAGGGATTCCATCACCCCCCCACCCCCTTGTACACCCTTTTGTAGACAAAGCCTCCCATGATTTATATCCCTTGTAGCCACTAACCGATGCTCTATTACTATAACTATACCTTTTCCAGAATGTCATATAAATGGAATCATACAATATATTGACTTTTGAGACTGCTTTCTGTCATATAGCATAATGCATTTGATTTCATCCATATGGTTGTATGTATCAGTAATTTTCTTTTGTGTTCATTTGTGCATTTCCTAGTTCAGGGATATTTGGGTTGTTTCCGTGTTTAGTGATTACAGATGGAGCTGCTATAGACATTATGTATAGGTTTTTGTTTTGTTTTTATATAAGACAATTACTGAAATATACTTCACATAGATGCAAATCATGCATTTAAGGTGTACAATTCACTGGTATTCAGTGGATTTGTAGAGTTTTGCAACCATCAGCTCAATAAACTTTAAAATATTTTTATTACCCAAAGGTAAACTCCATTTTTAGCATTCTAAGGAACTGTCAAACTGTCTTCCAAAGCAGCTGCCTCACATTACAGTCACATCAGTGATGTATGATGGTGCCAGTTTCTCCACATCTTTATCAACAACTGGTTTTCTGTTAGTTTTTTATTATAACCATCCTAGTGGCTGTGAAGTGGTATCTCATTGTGGTTTTGATTTATATTTCCCTATGGCTAATCTTTTAAAGCACCTTTCATGTACTTTTTAGTCATTTGCATATATTTTTAGATATAGATTCACATTTTTGTCCATTCTTTTTAAAAATGGGGTATCTTGGGGCACCTGGGTGGCTGAGTCGGGTAAGCATCTCTATTCAGCTCAGTACATGATCTAGCGGTTCACGAGTTCCAGCCTCGTGTCCGGTTCTGTGCTGACAGCTCAGAGTCTGGAGCTTGCTTCGGATTCTGTGTCTCCCTCTCTCTGTTCTTCCTCCGCTCACACTCTTTGTGTGTCTCTCTCTCAAAAATAAAAAAGCATTAAAAGAATGTTTTTAAATAAATAAAAATGGGGTGTCTTTTTATTATTTATTTATAAGTTATTTATATATTCTCGTCTCATCAGATACATCATTTGCAAAAATTTTCTCCCATTATATGGGTTGTCTTTTCCATTTTATTTTGTTTTATTTTGTTTAATTTAAATTTAATTTAATTTAATTTAATCCCCATTGCTATTTCACTCATTCCCCCACCCACCTCCCCTCTGGCAACCACCAGTTTGTTCTCTATATTTAAAGTCTGGTTTTTTGTTTGTCTCTTTTTTTCTTTGTTGGCTTCGTTTCTTAAATTCCACACATGAGTGAAATCCTTTTGGTATTTGTCTTTCTCTGACGGACTTATTTCACTTAGCAGTATAATCTTTATGTCCTTCAATGTGCTTGCAAATGGCAAGGTTTTGTTCTTTCTTATTGCTGTATAATATTCCATCATATATATACCTATGTAAATATACCACTTCTTTATCCATTCATCTATGGATAGATACTCGGGTTGCTTGTGTACCTTAGCTATTGTAAATAATGCTGCAGTAAACAGGGGTGCATATGTCTTTTCAAATTAATGTTCTTGGGGCACCTGGGTGGCTCAGTCGGTTAAGCGTCTGACTTCGGCCCAGGTCATGATCTCACGGTTTGTGGGTTCAAGCCCCGCGTCGGGCTCTGTGCTCACAGCTCAGAGCCTGGAGCCTGCTTCAGATTCTGTGTCTCCCCCTCTCTCTCTGTCCCTCCCCTGCTTGCACTCTATCTCTGTCTCTCTCAAAAATAAACATTAAAAAAAATTTAAAAAAAAATTAATGTTCTTATTTTCTTTGGGTAAGTACACAGTAGTAGAATTATTGGATCATATGGTAATTCTACTTTTAATTTTTGAGGAATTTCCATTCTGTTTTCCACAGTGGCTACACCAGCTCGCATCCTATCCACAGTGTACAAGCATTCCTTTTTCTTCACATCTTTGCCAACACTTGTTACTTTTTGTGTTTTTTTATTTTAGCCACTCTGACGGGTGATATCTCATTGTGGGTTTGATTTGCATTTCCTTGATGATTAGTGATATTGAGCATCTTTTCATGTGTGTGTTGGCCATCAGTATGTCTTCTTTGGGAAAATGTCTATTCAAAGTCCTTTTTTCATTTTTAAATTGGGTTGTTTATGTTTTTGATATTAACTTGAGAAAGTTCTTTATATATTTTGGGTATTAACCCCTTAACAGATATATCATTTGCAAATATCTTCTCCCATTAAATAGATTGCCTTTTTGTTTTGTTGATGGTATCCTTAACTGTGCAAAATTTTTTATTTTGGTGTAATCCCACTAATTTAATTTTGTTTTCGTTTCCTTTCCTATTTATAGTTTTAGGTCTTAAATTTTAATCTGTGTTCCATTTTGAGTTAATTGTTGTGTATGTTGTAAGGATTTCAACTTTATTTATTCTTGCATGTGGAATTCTAGTTTTCCCAGCACAGTTTTTGAAAAGTCTTTTCTTTCTCAACTAAATTGTCTTCCCACCTGTCAAAATCAATTTACCATAAATATAAAGGTTTTATTGTGACCCTTGATTCTATTCCATTGATCAATATGTCGACCCTCATGTCAGTATTATGTTCCTTTGATACTTTAGCTTCATACCAAAATTTAAAATCAAGAAGTGTGTGATGTCCAACTTTGTTCTTCTTTTTTAAGATTTTGGCTATTCTGGGTTCCATGATTTTCTATAAGACTTTTAATATCATCCTGTCAGTTTCTATGAGGACAAAATTTGGGATTTTGATAGTGCTTATATTAAACCTGTAGATCAATTTGGATACTATTGTCACCTTAAAAATAGTACGTGTCCTGGTTCATGAACATGTAATATTTGAAAAATTTGCAAAATAAGCATTTTGAAAATGTTTATACCTATAATTTTTTCCAACAATGATCTGTAGATTTCTTGGTTTTATTCCTGTATTCACTATTTATAGATTTACATCTATAGGGATAGCCTCTTTTATGATGTTATTATTAATTTCGGTCTTTCTTTTCTTGTCAAAGTGGTAGTTTATGCATTTTCTTGATATTTTTGAAGAACTGCCTTTTGTTTGTATTGATTCTGTCTTGTGTATCTTAAAATAATATTCTTATCCTTTTTTTCATTCAGTTTTCTTGCTTTTTATTTAATTTGCTATTATTTTTTCCATTTCTCAAGGCAGAGGCTCTGATTATTTAAGACCTTTATTATTTTTAACTCAAATATTTACTGCTATAAATTTCCCTCTCACCACTGCTTTAGCTGCTTTCCACAAATTTTGATGTATAGTAATTCAATTAAAATATGTTTTATTTTTCTTTGTGACATATTCTTATAACCATTAGTTATATAGAAGTGTGATGTTTAATTTCAACCTAACTGAGGATTTTCCAGATATCTTTCTGTTACAGACTTATATGTTAATCCCAATATTATCAGAGAACATACTTTGTATGCTTTCCATTCCTTTAGATTTTTTATGGTTTGGCTTAAGGTCTACACACGGTCTTAGTGAATATTTCACGAACATTTGGAAGAATATCTGGTCTGTAGTTTTGGAGTGTTCTATAAATGTCACTTTCTAGTTCAGAGATTGGCAAAGAGATTAAAGTGAAAGGTAGTAAATATCTTAGACTTTGCAAACCAAGAAGCAAAATTGAAGAGACTATGTAGATATTTATATAACCATTTAAGATGCAACAATTTTAAAGTGTAAAAACCATTCTTAGGCACCTGGGCCATACCAAAACTGGTGGTAGTCCAGATCTGATTGGTAGTCCAAACCCTGATTTTAGTTAGTTGATAGTATTGTTAAGATATTTTTTTGTATCCTTGTTAATATTCTGTCTCACTGCTTTACTGGGTATTGAGAGTGTTGAAATCTTCT
This sequence comes from Cryptoprocta ferox, assembly GCA_028646485.1. Taxonomy (NCBI): domain Eukaryota; kingdom Metazoa; phylum Chordata; class Mammalia; order Carnivora; family Eupleridae; genus Cryptoprocta; species Cryptoprocta ferox. The sequence continues at coordinate 27,055,651 of CM053578.1, read as the reverse complement.
AGTGTAATTGTGGACTTTTTTATTTCTCCTTTTTAAAATCAAATTTTAATATTTCTTGTATTTTATATCTCTCTATGTACATATACTTTTAAGATTATTCTGGATTTGGAGTTTACTGAACTCCTTGAGTCTGTAAATGTATGATTTTCACCAAATTTAAGATTCTTGTAACTACTGTTTCTTCAAATATGCTTTGTGCAACAGTTACTTTCTCCTCTTTCAAGGTCTCCAATGATAAAAATATTAAACATTGAAATATTATTCTACAGGTCACTAAGGCTCTGTTCATTTTGTTTCCCAGCTTTTGTTTTGTTTTGTTTTGTTGTTCAGCCTCATCAATTTCTATTGTCCTATCTCAATTTTACTGTCTCTTTCTTCTGTCATCTACATTCTACTAGTTTGAGCCAATCAAGTTTTTTTTTTTTTTTTCAGATATTGGCTTACTTCCTTTTCTAAAATGTCCATTTGCTTTTGTTTTATAGTTTCTATTTCTCTGCTTAAAATATGTAACCCCATTCATTTCAAGAGTGCTCATGTTTACCTCATAAAGCTTGAAATAACTTCTTTAGGTTGTTGCATGATACTTCCAATACCTATGTCATCTCGGGATTGTCATCTGTTGATTTTTCTTTTCCCTTGATAATTGGTCAGGTTTTCTGGTTCTTGGTGAGATTGTGCTGGGTTCTGATGTTTTGGGTAACTTCTGATTGTGTCTGAACACTTGGAAACTGTGTTATGAGATAGTAGGTCTTCTTAAAATCCAGTTGATAATGCTGATTTTTGTGTTTCTTTTAGCAGGCAGTCAATTCACCCCCAGAATGTAAGTCAGACTGCCTTCTGCAGGTTGTGATTCTAATGTAAATTTAAGATGCAAAGGGCTTACTATTTTCTTTGAGTCTGCCTCTCACCTGAGGAGTAGCAGTGGTTTATCTAGTAGCAGTAGTTTATATAGTACATTTTTCAAACCCTTGGCTATGTTTCTTGAGTACATCCTACACATGGACACTTGAGGGTGAGCTCAGGACTAGTATTGGTTCATACGCAAATATGGGTTCTCCAGCTAATGCAGCCGGGGGATTTCTCTGACACGCTGCAGTGTGTACAGAGTGTTTCTTTGTTTTTGTTGTCCCGGTGTCATGGGACAGAACGATGAGGTTCTCTCAGTCTTTTTGCCTCCCAAGTTGTACAGATCCATACATCTGGTCCTGCCCTTGGGTCAAAGTAAAGATAGAAGAGATAGACAAAATTATTGGAAATTCTTTTTCATTACTTTTTTGTAATGATACCCCTCTAATCTCTTCATGAATCCAGAGTTATGGGTGTTTTTCTTAATCTTTAGGTATTTGTGCCACTTCTGCAATGCGGTATTGTAGCTCAGCACTGGGGCTGGTTCTGAAGCAGGAGAATTCTAAAAGGGGGGAAATGAAGAATTATTCCTACTCTCTTGAGCTCACAGGTGGCTTTTTTCCTGGCCTTCTGGCCAGAAGGAGGGATTACAAGAGATTTTGATGATGGTATCCATCATTGAGTTTAATTTGTCTCACAGTGGGGAGATTAAGGGGAAACAAAAACATGAAAAAAACGTGACCATATTAGTTTTTATTTAAATTTTAATATCCTTCCCTATTCTGCAGATTCCTCAAGCAGTTGCTTTTTGTATTTTGTTACGTTTTAAGTAATCAACTGTAGCATGCTTACTATAATTGGACGTCTTGCTCCACCTTTTTTAATTCTGAGGCAACACACACACACACACACACTCTCTCTCTCTCTCTCTCTCTCTCTCTAAAAATAGCAGTCCTGCAAAAAAGACTATTACTTTATATGTCTCCAAAGTAAATGGTCTAATTTACTTGGTCACTAAAGGTACAGTTTTGTTTTGTTTTGTTTTGAATTTTGTTAGCATTAGGTAAGGTTGGGCTTTGGGAAACAGAGCTCACATTTATGAATAGTTATCTTCTCAAGAATGATAAATTGAAATTGCTGTTTCTAAAGAAAGTGTGTTATTTTTTTCCAGAATCTTGATTTCCTTAGAACCCTTCAGACAACTTCAGAGACTAATTATCATAATCGATTAGTTATGCTGTGATACCTGAATAATTAAACAATATCTTAATGCTAACATTTGATTCGATTTGTAATTAGTTTTTATCCTAAAAAGATAAACTGAACAAATATCTCTCAAGTGGTCATGCGATGTTTCCAAAGGACATTACAAGGAAATATCTTTTCATGAATTTTAAAATTATCTGATCCCCTGTAAATTAAATACACACACATACACATCACAATTGAAATTCATTATTACTAAATGATCTTGAAAAGACAGCTAACCTACTGAAGCAGATTTTTTTCATACTTTTTATCAACACCTCTTTCTCTAGGTGTCTCACAATGTGTTTTTAAACTTTTAAGATTGACATTAAAATTTGTGAGATTCCAAACACCCATGACATTAAAAATCAACCCCTATGCCATGGAGTAATTGGGGCTAAGGTAAAAGTTATAGTCCACAAAAGGCTAAATATTGATCGGCTCAGTTTGCATCCATTATTGCTGATCTTTCAGGATTTAAATATCGATTGTGCACGCAGTTACGATAAGCGAGAGGAAAGCCTCATCCATATTGCAATGTTGGGCAAAAGAAAAAGAGTTTTAACCTCAATAAGCCTGTGGCCTAGTTAGAAAATGCCATTCTCCTTCTAAATCTTTAGCCTGGCTATAAAAAATTAATAATTTATTAAAACATATTTTATTACAGGGCTTTCCCTTCTGTCTCCCTGGCGCAATGCCAGTGTACACTATGAAGTAACAGTTGGAAAATGACCTCCATGTCTTCAAATGAGTTGTTTCTTTAGTTTGGCTTAGTGTTAATCGTGTATTTTTTAAGAATGCAAGAAATGTTTCTCAGGATGGCTAAACTTTCATGCTCATCGTGGCTCTGTGCCAGGATCTCAGATGACATCAGAGTGATTTTACTATGACTGTGCCACCCATCCGACAATTATAATGCATTGCTCTGATGATATATTAAACATTGACTCGGAAATTGAATATATAATTGGCAATGACAGAAACATGATTTAATATCTTCCATGCCACCTTCTTCTTCCACCCACTCCCCCTGAATTGCTTACGGTCATGTCTTCTCAGTGCATTTCCATTATTTCAAATAAGATATCCTGATGTATGGCACACATTTACAAGTTCCTACCCAAACCCCTTTGTTGGAAATATTTTGTACACATTACAGCACTCGAAGGACTATCCCATTCCTTCTTTTTCCCATAAAGTAGAATTAAAGACTCGATTTCCCCCTTCTTCCCAATAAATAGTACATGGCTAGTTAAACATTAAATACCTGATTGTTCATAGATCAAAAAAGCATAAAACATGCTTTGAAGCATCTTACATTGAAGCTCATTTGTTTTCAGTCTGTCCAGATACCATATTTATAAACTCTCAGCCAACCTTTCAGAGACAAAATATCCTTCACATTTTTACCAACCTAGCAGAATCAACTTCTGCCACATTGTCTCATTGACATTTATTTCTTATAATAATCAGCAAAAAACTATATTATTGTGAAGAAAATCAGAAGGCAATAAGTTTGTGTTGCCCTTGAGTCACTGCTTTATATTTGTCTTTCTCTGTTTCTTGGGGATATCTTTCATTTACTTTGTCTTTCACCTATCATCTGAGCTGTCAGGTATTTTCCTAAAAACCCGACGATGTGACTTTCAGAAGTGTTGTCTTAAATTTATCATCTTGAGAAGAATTCACAGACACTGATTTCCCTTTTACCTTTATTTTCGGGTTTCTAACATCTGACATTATTTGGCCTTGTGCGTTACAAGAAAGGGATAGCTCACAGTTTGATGACAACTTCTATACTCTGCCGTTTTCAAGTTTCAAATAAGTACATATTTTTAAAACAATTGCTGTTAGATGGAAAGTTTCCAGCTCCATCTCTCTTCACATTTTTCATTAAAAAGAATGGATAATGGGAAAAAAATAAAAATAATGGATAATGGGTACAGTAACATTTTTATTAAAAATAATGGCATACAGTAAAATTATTCTCAATATTCACAGATTTCAAAAACAAAATACTACTCAATTTCCTCATAAACTATTCACAGCGAAGGAGGATTTGGACAGTTGTGTTGTCCTACAATTGGCAAAATACACTGCAGGAACACGCCCTCTCAGCCCTTTGACCAGCATCTGTCTTTACTTATGTTGCATATTTTTGAATAAATGAAAGTTTCTCCCCCAATTTTATATTTATGATGTTTCTATTTTGTTTGTGGGGAAGGAGTGCTTTCTGGGGCCTGCTTTCATTTTCATACTTATCCCTCAAAGCAATTAGAAATGATAAGCTTGTTTTGCATGAAATCTGTAGCATGTAGATTTCAGTTTAAAGACAATTGTCAACACAGTTCTTCCCAGCAGATTGTCTTTGACTGAGACCACGCACCAAGAGGTTAAGAATAGCAAGAAATGGCAAGAAAATTTCTAGAATATGTAATATTTGGATAACAAAATTGCATTTTAATGACAGAATTGGGTTGACTGAAATAAATTTTTCATGTTTTGTGCTTGCATGTTCTGCAATTCTCTGGAAACTTTTCTACTTAAAATTGTTTCACCTTTCATCTTGAGCCAGAATGGTCCATGGACTATGATAGCACAGGAAAATTATGGTGGTTACATTCTTACTACATACCCACTGAAGACAAGATTTAGGGGGACCTGGGATTACCCTTCATGCATTTATAGCAAAGTAATTCATATATATATATATATATATATATATATATATATATATATATATAAAACATAGAATAAAATCATCCTCAGTCCTGAGGGTGGAGTTCATTTACTTTAATTAGTGTTTCTCAAAGTGGGTTTGGATATACCATATTATTTTCACAGGGGTCTTATAAAAATTTTGGATTCACGAGTCTTGGGAAGATCTGCTAAATCAAATTATGTATAGTAATTTTTTAAAGTTTATTTATTTATTTTTAGAGAGAGTGTGTGCACACACCCACAAGCTGGGGAGGAGCAGAGAGAGAAGGAGAGAGAGAAACCCAAGCAGGCTCTATGCTGTCAGTGCAGAGAACGAGAGGGCATGACCTGAGTCACAATCAAAAGTTGGACATTTAACTGATTGAGCCACCCAGGTACCCCTAAAATCATCTTATGCTATCCTGGGTCATATCATATTCCTGGGTCAATGCTGAAAACTTAAGAGCAGATTCTCGAGGATACTAAGTTGTTTCGAGTCCTGCTCTTGACTAAAGTAATAAATTTATTTCATAATATAGAGTCACTGAGATCTTTGCATATTGTGAATATAAGCCTAAAAAAAAAAAAAGACTTTCTATCTCATACCATATACAAAAATTATTCAAGATGGACCAGGCCTAAAAGTAAGAACTAAACCTATAAACGTATTCTAAAAATACAGGAATAAACTTTTGTGATCTTGCATTAGGCAGTGATTTCTTAGATGTGGCACAAAAAGCATAAGTGATAAAAGAGAAAATTGACCCGTTGGACTTTATCAATTAAAAAAACATTTTGAAAAAGAATATTTTGTACCGCAAGGTTACCATCAAGGAAGTACAAGGATAATCCATAGGGAGAAAATATTTATAAATCATAAATCTGTTAAGAGACTTGTATCCAGAACATATGAAGAGCATTTATGACTTAATTATAAAAAGAAAAATACCTCAATTCAAAAATGGGCAAAGTATTTGAATAGAAATTTCTCCTAAGATATAAAAATGCTCAATATCATTAGTCACTAGGAAAACCAAAATTAAAACCACAATGAGATATCACTTAAAACCCTCTAGAATGCCTAGGATCAAAAAGACAGATATTTAAAGAAAAGACCGATATTAACAAGTATTGAATAAGAAGTGGAAAAAATCAGAATTCTGGTAATTTTGCTGGGTGAGAATATAAAATAGTGCAACAAATTTGGAAAAGTATTTGTCGTTTCTTCAAAATAATGAAAATGGAATTATCGTAAAACCCAGCATTTCCATCCTAGGTATCAGGAGAGATAAAAAAAAAATACCTACACTAAAAGTTGTACATGAATGTTCCTAGCAATATTATTCACTGTAGTCAAAATGTGTAAAAAAACCCAAATGTCCATTGACTGATGAGTGGATACATTTAATGTGGTGTACACATAGGATAGGATATTATTCAGTAATATAACTGAATGAAGTACTCATACATTTTACAACATGAATAAACCACAAAACAGTATGATAAGTCAAAAAAGATGATATTTTGTATTATGCCATTTATATGAAGTGTGCAAATCTATATAAATAGAAAATAGCAAGTCTACGAGATAGAAAGCAGTGGTAGATTGGGGCTGGAATTGGTATAGGTTTTGGGGGGGTGATCAATATACTCTAAACTGAGATTATAGTGATGTTTTAACCACTCTAAGTGTGGCAAAAAAATTACAATACACACTTTAAATGGGTGAAATTTATGATATGCAAATTGTATCTTAATAAAGCTGTTTTAAAAAGCAAAAATCCCCAAAGACTTATCATATCCCAATATCATATCCCAAGCAGCAAAGGTGTCCTGAGATCCATGTAAAGAATAAGTCTTTAAACTTCAGCACAAATAGGTATTATAATCTCAATATCAAAAATGTGATACTATTCTTTAGAAATGTTTTCTCCAGGGGTGCCTGGCTGGCATAGTTGGTTAAGCACCTGACTCTTAATTTTGGCTTTGGTCATGATCTTACTGTTTGTGGGTTTGTGCCCGCATCAGGCTCTGCACTGAGAGTGTGGAGTTTGCCTGAGATCCTCTCTCTGCCTCTTTCTCTCCCTCTCTCTCTTTCTCTCAAAATAAATAAATAAACAAAAAATATTTTAAAAAAAGAAATGTTTTCTCTAGCACATTATGTGTGAACCTATGAAAAGGTTGAGGGTTATATGGTTTCCCAGAGGAAGGCATGCATGGTATTTTTGCCTTTTTTCCTGAGTTTGGACAAATTTGCTTACGCAGGTTACACTAAAATTTTGTTTAAGCAATACAGGAACATATTACTATAAACATGGTAACTTGGATTTATTTTTTGAAAGATAGCATATGCAGGGGAGGGGCAAAGAGACAGGGAGAGAGAATATTAAGCAGGCTGCACACTCAGTGTGGAGCCCAACATGGGGCTCAATCACATGACCAAACTTGAGATCTTGTCCTGAACTGAAATCAAGAGTTGGACACTTAACTTACTGAGCCATCTATGCAACCCGGTAACTTGTATTTTTTTTAAGTAGGAATAACATGATTTTTTTGAAAAACTGACAAAGAATGAAAGAAAGAACTAATTACCTCTGAATTTATTATCAGTATTTTGGTTGTGGGAAAGACACTAATTTTCCCGCCTTTAGTTTTATAACCAATAAAATGGGACAATAATATCTGTCACAACAGATTATTATAAGAACAAAATTACATACAGTAAATCTTTCATTTGCAAGCATAATTTGTTCTGGAAACATGCTTGTAATCCAAAGCACTTGTATATCAAAGTGAATTTCCCCATAAGAAATAATGGAAACTCAGATGATTCATTCAACAACCCAAAAGTATTCACATAAAATCATTCCAATACTGGATTATAATACAAAATAATGAAGAAAATACAAAATACAAAGCAAAAGAAACACATTAACTTTCACTTATAAGACAAGGGAGATGAGAGGAGGGTTATTGTGTAGAATGACTTTCATTATCACTAATGGAATCACTACTATCTGTTGGCTCAGTGGAATCTTTCTTTGCATGGGGGCCATTGTATATGCTCTCACAGATGTTGACCACAGTACAGTTTAATGAACCTTTGTCATATACTGTACTTAATGGAACTGGCAATAAGGCAGCAAGGGAAAGGGTCTATATCATCAGGCAGTCTGACCTAGAATGAAGCAAAGCATTCCTAAGCTTACTCTTGTACAGAAAAGGTGCTTTGAAGTAACAAAAAAACAAAAACAAAAAAAAAAAAAACACTAGTGCCTGTTGTGGGCACCTTCCAATATTCTGAAACATCACTGATTTCTTCCAAACACCATGGCCTGAGACTGAGCAGCCAAGCATGGGAGGTGATCACCCACAATCCCACAGCAGGAGAGAGAGAGAGAGAGAAAGAGAGAGAGAGAGAGAGAAGAACCATTGGCTCAGTTGTGATCATGTGACATTCAGCATCACATACTACTCATATTGCAAGACACCTATTGTTTATCAAGTTAAAATTTATTAGAAATGTTTGCTCATCTTGCAGAACACTCACAGAACATGTCACTCACAAACCAAGGTTTTACTATAGTCAGAACTATTAGCAGAATGCTTTTAATATTTAATGAAATTTATGATTAGAACTATTTCAATTATTTTTAAAAATTTTGCTTCCATTTGTGCACTTGCACCAGGCTCTCAATTATTAGGGACAGGATGTCCCTTTAACCCCCATCCCCTGGTACCCCTTACTCCATTCTTCAGCTCTAACTGACTCTATATGTAACCTGCCCAGAGAAGCACCTTCCAAACCCCAGTTAATCCTAATCATACTTTAATGTGTTTATAAAGCTTCCTCCAAGTTTCTGTCTAAATCATAAGTAAAAGCCTAAATATCTCTCCAGAGCTTTAAAGGTCTCAGTCTGGTCTGACTTTTTTTTTTAATGATGCAGCCTTATCGTCTACTGCTCCTCAAAAATCTAATTATGTATCATTCCTGTACTTCTCTGTGTCTCCTTCATGTCCATTCTTTCTTCCTCTTCATCTGCCTAACTGAAATGGAGCCACCCTCTTTCACCAACTGATGACCTATAGCCCATATTTGCCCCAAGCCTCAGGATGATTTCCCTGTCTACAGTACCATCTCTGATCTCAATTATCTGGATCCTTACTACTCAGAGTTGTCTCCACCCACCAATTATTAGACATCCACTGGGATTTTTTTTTGGAAATACAGATTCTCTCAGACTCCACCCAGCTGTAAAGAATCAGAATCTAGGGCATGTGGGTGACTCAGTATGTTGGGCATCAGACTCTTGATTTCAGCTTAGGCTTTGATCTCAGGGTTGTGAGATCAAGCCCTGCATCAGGCTGCACACTGGGCATGGAGCCTACTTGAGATTCTCTCTCTCCCACTCCTTATGCCCTTTTCCTGCTGGCAGTCTTTCTCTCTCTCTCTATCTCTCTCTCTCTCAGAAAAAAAAATTAGAATCTGCATTTCAACAAATTCCCTAGGTGATTTTTACTCACATTAAATTTTGGAAGTGAAGACTTGGAACACTTAGAGAACTAGTGATCAATTTAAGCTGTGTGCTAGAATCACCTGGGCTCTAAAAATAATGAGTCCTGTAGTCCATTTGCAGGTATTTCAAATCAGTTGATTTGTCTTTTATCCTAGGGATTTTATTTTTAACAGTGTCTAGTGAATGCAGTATTTAGCCAAAGCGAAGAGCTACCAACTCCGAGCCCAATTGCACCAGTATATATGACTTGTGCTGTTCTCCAGTGTTATACAGATTCCAGTAAACTTTAATATATATTTAATATATATATGTTTTATTGGGTGAAAGTTAATATATTACACACATACATATAATATATATGATCAGATGAAAAAATCACTGAAAACATGATAAAGTCAAAGTTTTCACACTAAGTTTAAAAACAGTTATAATTTTTCACACTGCCACTGTCCAGGTTTGGATGCTAATAGCCAAAAAAAATCTAATATCTAAAAGCTACCATTTATAGAGTCTTTGCATGTTTCAAAATTATATGAATTAAGGCTTTATTATTCTCTTCATATTTTTGATAATGCAATCAAAACTGAAGAAATATTGAATAACTTGTTCAAAGTTATACATCTAATAAGGACTACCATCAGTATATTGACCTCAGTTAAAATCCTATGCCAGGTGCATTTCCACAGCAACAGACAAGTGATGATACAGAGTAATAATGGAAGCATCATTTTTAGTTTCTCTTTGGAATTACTTCTTGAATATAATTCTTTTCCATTCTCATTCCAGCTGTCAGACTCTATCATGTTTTACTTGAACTCTTGCATTAATTGCTGAGTTGTTCTATCTGAGTCAAGTTCCTCAGTTTTCCATTTTATATTGTTTCCAGAGACAGCTCTGTAAAACGTAAATTGCAACATGTCCCTTCCTGTTCCATCCACATGATGACTCCTTCAGATATTAAGTTCTCCATAATTTGTCGCCTACTTCCATGATGTTGCCTATTCTTATTCCTTGGTTCACATTGCCTTTCCCTATCTTTGGTATCTGGTATACTCCTGAGGGTCCCATCGAAAGTCCCATTTAAAGTCTGCTAAAATATGGTCTTCTAAGTTCATTGTAAATATTTAAAATATGATAACTGATTTGAAACATCCAGTTTTGGGGAAAGAGTCCTTTCGAACTTGGGATAAAACACTAGGTCAAGGGTAGTCTCTTCTTGTAGAGCATGTTATATCCTCAACTCATCATGGAACGTAAAATATTGAATGTTTTCTGCCCAGATTTAAAGTGCATTTTTAAACATTAAAAAAATATATATTTTAAAGGAATATTGTGAGGAAAGGAATCAGTAAAGTTTTTATTCTGAGATCTATTTTCTCCTGTAATCAATTTTTGACATTTGTGACTCTGTTCTTAAGCACTGAAGGATCTGGAATATATGGTACATATTGGTCAGACATATGATATGGTACCTCACCATTCTGTCTAGCATCAAAATCATAGGAAAAATAAAGGTGGAAATATAGTAAGACAAAATTCAAAGATATCATACAGTGATATTGTATAGATCTTCAGTGGTCTGTCACATCCTTAATCCTAAGGAGATTTGGGTAAAATATTAAGTAGAGGAGACATCATTTCTGATCATCACTGCTTTCTTGGAGAGAATAATTCCTTCAAAGCCTATTAAAGGTGACCTGAATAATCCCCCCCCCCATTTCCATAGGCAGACCTGATACCTGATTATGCTTCATAACTCTACACCTGGCACATTTCTGTGTCTATTTACGGTGTTCAGCAAATATTAGTCATGAAGGATTCCTCATGAAGGAATTAATATTCAATATGTTAGAAAATACCCAGAATATATGGAAGAAACACTAATGTTTGAAAGTTACCATATGAAAAGAATGTTTTCATTACCTAAAAATTCATTCTTATATATAAACACCATATATTAAATATGACTTTAAATGAACTAAGTTAATACTACCATGTATATCAATACTAGATATATATTTAGAGATAAAGCTAATTACCACTTGATCAAGCACAGCCACTTAAACCATGCTAATTAACAACTAGTTAATTCTGCAGTAATGTGTATATAAAAAATGCATAATCACAAACACAAATTTCACCATAGTTATTTTATTGAATTGATTGATTACCTTGAACATTAGCAGTTCTGTCATTTGGCTCGACCAGACACTAGCCTATTGGATTCTAATCCAAGGTGAAATCACATTCATTTTTCTCAATGTTAAATATACTATCTAGTTAGCACCTAACACAATTTGGCTGCATCTACTTGAGTGATTAAGTGCTAAACAAGTTCTGCAACAAGCCTTAGAATTGTATATATAGGTATTATAATACATTTTCAAATGCCAGTGATACTTTTGGCACTCTCTTAAAAAACAATTTTAAGGCCTGATACAAATTTGCTTGCAAACCTCCCACTTTATCTTTTAATATTTTACCGAGGAAGTCCTGTGAATAATTAGCGAGGTCTCTAACACAGAATTTAAATTCTTACTGGCCAATGGAATTCTGCAATTCCATTAACACAAGAGCCTGACATAGCTGAGATTTATATTGCCAGAAACTCTCATTTGATTTATTATCTGGTAATCCTTTTATCCTCCATTTATATGCAGTATAACTTGACGTAAGTGCAAGAATGCCTCCACTAATAGAATTCACGAATATTGGACCAAGACATTTTTTTAGACCATAAAGCCTCCCTGAGAAGAGGAAGAAAGGGAAAGGCTGGACCTGGCTCTGATGGGATCTGGCTTTAACACAGCCTAATAAAATGAAACTCAGGTTAAAACTGCTGATTTTAGGACACTAGACTGGCATAGAGTTCTCTTTAGATGGGTCTGTTCCCTCAGTACAGCCCCCATAACTGTTTTACCAGCCCTTAGGCTACAAAGGAGTTAGATATTTATAGTTTTTGGTACATTCATATAAAAAAGTTATGTAGAGTTATGAAGTGGATGTGTATAGGGAGAAGCAAAGAAAGTGAAATCTGGGAGGAGAGAACGTTCTAACCATCATAGTAAGCTTGGAAACACTCTGGGGTATAAAGCAAGTACAACAAAGAACCCTTGCCACAGTCACTTCATTTACAGAATGGTGTCTTTAAATATGTCACCAATTAAAAAAGAAAAAAAAAACCTGTAAACTAAGAATCCAAGGTTTATATCTGTTGCCATTTTCTCTCTCTTCTCTCCAGATTTCACTCCCTTCCCTAGTCCCATTATATCCTACTTGCTGAGGATTCTTTGAACTGGTTTGGGAATTAATTTCTCTCAGTGCTTGCCACTTAACAATAAAATGCTGTTTCTGTGTCTTACCATCCATTCAAATGCTGATATTGAACAGGTATTATTTTGTTCTCATGATTTTTCTCTATGTTCTGCAGAATTCTAGTTTAAAACCCTCTTAAATATCTAAGAAACCTATAGATAGAGATGTAGATATATTGAATTAGATATATATATAGATATATATAGATACAGATGTACATGTAGAGATAGATATATCCATTTCCATACATGATATATGCACAGAGAAACTCCATTAGAAGACGATATATTACATTTGGGATGTTAGTGGGATAGAAAGTGTCTTGGAGATGCTTGCCTTTGTGCTTTTATATATTTCCCAAGTTTTCTGCTTGAATATGTATTGTTTGGAGTTTCAAAAAATTCAACAATATTCTTGTGAAGAAATAAACTTTGAAATCACCTAAATTATTGAAACAGAAAAGTATGATAGAGTATAATGATAAGATCATAGGAAGGCAATGCTTTCCAATAATGGGACTTCCAAAATAAGGTAGTACTCAGGTAGTTTCTACCATTTTAGCAGCTTTGAATTCTTCTGTGATTTGCATTCCATTCTCTCACTGATGATATGTCTTTGTTATTTGCTATTCCAAAGCTTCCAAAATATAGCACCCTCAATACTAAATACACTGTTGGGAAACATATTTTAAGGTTAATTTAACCACCTAGTTGCAACATTAAAACAAATTTCACAAGCAAAGCAAGAGAAAAAATTATTTACCTCTACACTTAATAGCTTCAGAAATAGAATAGTGAATGTGGATACCTAATTCTACTGAATTAAAGTTTGAACTTTATTTAATAATCTTTACATCAGAGAAAGGAGAGAGAGAGATCAAGTGAGGCAGAGATGGAGGGGAAAAGGGGGAGAAAAAATGGGAGAAAGTTACATTAGCAGTAGGATGAAGCAAGATCCTATGCCTAGAGCAAAAGCTTGACACACTGTCTCTTTGGTTGATGAGAATATGAGTCTGCTTCAGAATGCCTCTGTGTCTTCTAAAGGAAGAATATTGTTGATAGGATAGTATAGCACAAGTACCCTACCTCGCAGTTTGAGCTAAATACAAAGCCTGGCATCATAAAAGTTGTACAACTAACTCTTCCTCTATTAAAATGCATATATTTATTATTAATTATTATTAAATTTCTTAATTTTAGAGTATTAGAGGGCAATGTAGAAATTTTGTTGACTCATTAGAAAGAGCTAATGTGATATTCTGGCTAATGTAACATTGTATTAAAAGGCTGTATTTATAGCATTAATTTTAAGTCCCCATTTGAACTGTTATATTAGAGAAGAATACAAAAAAAGGTAAATCTAAAAGTTAAACTGAGAACTTTGCCTATTTAGTTTCCAATTTGCTGAACACACACGTTTTCTCTCCTCTTCTTTCCTCATGTCTGTCCCCCCACTAAATACCCTTAACTCCTTACTTCTTTTTTTATATTTTCTTCTCTTTTGCCCTTTCTCCATTTTCTTCTTTCTGCCTCCTTTCTCCTTATATTTTACATTTTTTCTTCCATCTCACTATCATATAAATAGAACTTTCCACATTACTGTCAGTTCTGAATTCCATTCATTTACTCACAGTGATCACCAAAGACAAATTATTAAATTTCCTTCTGAAGCAATTAACATTTTCAGAAATTTCATGCTTTATAGTAGTTCATGATTCAGTCAAAATGAATCAAATAAAATATTCGTTAAGTTTTATATTCTGCTTCCCTATGACTTGTGATCTGGCTGTACTGAAATAAAATTAGGAAGTTGCTTAGAATTAATTTAAGCATTATACTGCATTATACTACAAGTAATCATATGTGTAGTGCATTACTATAATGCATTATTCCTTATTTTCTGGATAATGATTACCTCCATGATACAATAATGTAATACCATAACTACACTCAATTTTTCAGCAAAATACATTTAATTCTGGTAATAATAAAGAAATCAGTGCATTACAATATCTGTAAAACTGTATCATACTGGGCAAGAAGAATGCATCATTTATACCTTTTTCTATCACTTAACATGGAAAATTTTCACTTACTAATTGCAAGTATATATTATCTTGAATGGCAATAGGCAAAGTGGGGGGGGTGTGGGGGGAAGTTTGGCATTCCAAAATTAACTTGAATCCTTGATGATATGTTAAGAACTGTGTGTGTATTGTGTGTGTGTATGTGTGTGTGTGCATGTGTGTGTTTAAGCAAATATTCAACTCAAAATGGAAAAGGAGATGTTTCAGATGTAACCAAAAATAATATTGAAATACTTTATAAAATGTCCTCTTGGAGAATTCATCTTCCTTAGGAACAATGGATTCTTTCCAGAGATAAGGAAATGATATAATGTATCTTTAAATATCATTTCAGGTTGTTTGATCTGTGAAGATTTCCTGAAAATAATTTGGTAGAAACTGGAGAGTTAGAAATACAGGAATTTAATAACCTCTTTTTCAATCTTGCAAATTGCTGGGAATGTTACGTAACTCTATGATTCTCAGTTTTTAACTGAAGAATGGAAATTGCATTCCTAATGTTATTGTGTGGATTGAAGGATATAATGAAAGTTTAAAGCAACTAGCATAAAGTAGGTATAAAATACATTGCTCTCTCTTCTGTTCTTGCTCCCTTCCGTCCAGATATGTTTTTTATCCTTATTTTTGAGATTTCATATGTGTCAGGGTAATGATTTTCTTATAACTATTAAAATAAGAACATTAGGACTCTTTGGTTCTCATGAATTATATCTTCATTTCTAGAAAGCATTGCAGCCTTATGATACAATAATCTAAGTTAAATATATTATTTCCAAAATAGGTGATTAATTTCTATTTTTCTTTTAAATTAATAATATGAAGCACCTGTTCAAAAGAATTTTTGCCTTTTTTTGGATTGATATCCCTGGGGGCTGAAAAAAATACCTCAGATATATAACTCACTCAACAAACATTTGTTGAACTGAAAATACAATCAAGTTTGCATTTTTACCCAGCTCTCCTCATTCTGTTTTAGTTGAATATAGTTCCGGATTGACTTGGTTTTATTAAAAATGGACAATCCAATATTTTAAATAGCAATGGAAATTATCTTCATATTGGTTAAAGTACAAAATTTAAAAAGTGATGTCTGTAATAGAAACTCTGAATGTACCAGCCTACTCATTTCTGGAAGTAAACCAAGCATTCAGAGTTTATTCAAACTATTTGGAAAAAAGAATAATAATTTACTATCTACCACAGCCAACATGAGAAAAGTGCTAACATGAAGTTCAGAAATATACTCATTGTTGTAGAGAAGTATTTTTAATGGCCCTTTGCAGAATTGAGTTCTCAGCATAACTCCTGTTGTTCCAAATGGTGGAATACAGCTGTGGACTCTGGGCTCTTGTAAATATTTCATCTGTTGGAATTTTTAGGAAGACTTGAAATTTGTGATATGTGCTACTGCGCTCTTGTTTTGTAGCTTATTTTCAATACACACACACACACACACACATGTGCACACAAACACACACATGTATGTGTATACACACTATTTCTTTTTACTGTTCCACTCTAGTAAAAGCTCTGTAGAACAGCAAAAAGACAAGAGCTACCATCTGGAGTGTAGGAAATTTGGGGTAAGTCATCAAAAGCAATGAACTTAAGAATCCAAGAAGATCTTGAACTATTACTCCTTTGCTTTAATTTTTAATCATGAAAATACTTGCTAGGAAAAGTGACTCTATCTAAAATGGCAACCATTTTTATATTCGGATATTTGCTATGTAAAATAATTGGATGTCAGATGAAGAACTGCCTGTCATACTTTGCTATTAAAATAATATATTTTTGTGCATAACCAGGCCTGCCTTGGTGAGTTACTGTAGTCTATGGTCTCCCTGAGATTTTTCAATGGGATTTTAATAATACTCTTATGTTTGCCATCTTAAGCAGTTCAGGCTGTTAAACTCAATTTGTAAGAAAAATATTCAGGTATAAAACCAGATAATCTGTATCCCCTTGGAATCAAAAGTCACTTTGCCAAAATATTTTAACACGCGAAATTGCTTCTTGAGAGATGTTTGCCATGATAAAATGACAGAAAACTACATTTCCATTATAATTATAACTGACTCGTGGTGCTAAGTTTTTATAATTTAAAGGTATTCTCAACTCTGACAGCCCTTCCATGTTGAATTATGCATCTCAGGCTCTTAAATAGTTCTGCTGGCACGAGACAGCTGAGATGAAGTTGTCTTTCTAAAATAATTGCTCCATGGAGCATCCATTATACCTTCAGAAAAAAATGTATTACTTGACTTCTACAAATTATAGACTAGCCTATAATGGGTATTTTTGACAGCTATTAGCTTAAAAAAAATCTGAACAGTAAAATGAGTATTGATATCACAATGGTGTGCCGTGCATGTTAATACCAACCTTCTCTGTACTTCCCTTCTAAGGCATGATGTAATCATTAATTATAATACTATTGATGTAACTGAACTCATGTTAAAAATATAGTATTGGCAAAGTGTGTCATTTTCTCACCTGTGAGATAAAAGCATTAACTGAATATTTACAGTAGATATTGAAGGCACTGTCTGCATTTAAAAAAGATTTAAAAAAATGAATCACTTTTGGTTGTGTTTTATTGGATCATGAAATTATTGGGCATATTTTAAAAATTGTGAATGAGACAATAATCAAAGAAAGATAAAGATCATATTTTTCATCTTCCAAAAGCCTCCTCAAATTATTGAACACTGGTGAGAGCAAGAATTATCAAAAATTAATTACAAGACATATTCTTATTTCTTATCAAGAATTTTATACCTTCAAGTTTTAAAACAGTTAAAATTTTCCTAATAAAAATACTTGCAAATTTCCTTGCAAGAAAACATTGTATCTCACAGAACAATATTAATCCCATTATTAAAATCAAGAATGGAGACAATAGTGACAGTCAAGAATCAGGGTCAGGGACTATTTTCTTTATCGTTTCTGTGTACACCAATTAAATGCAGTTATGTGAATAAAATATTTGTTAAATTTAGGAGAATTCTATGTGAATATAGATAAAGTTTTCTGTGATGTATAAATATGTGGTGAATATTTTCCAAGTTTATTGCATTGCTAGGGCTACTTTATTTATTTATTCATTTGTTTGTATGTTTATTAATGACGACAGTAGGAAGAAATGGCTGAGCTTCCCTTCCCGCTCCTATATAAACAGTTCACAGACCCAGACAGATATACACACACACCTCCTACCTAAGAATCAAAAAGCTAAAATGTATAATTAAACTTAAGATCAATTAACATATCAGTCAAACTTGTATCAGCTGTCAGCCTGCTCTATCCTGCCAAAAACTGATCATAGTTATTATTCATGCCTATTCCTGATTAACCATATCCTACAAGGCTCATCCCTCCACACATGGGCAGACAAAAAAATTGCCCAGATACATGGTCTCTCCAAATTCCTTTGGCTTTTCGTTAATCCTCACCTCTTAGGTTAATAGTGGAAAGACAATTCTTGTGCTAAGCTCCTGCACTCCATTTGTTACTTATTGAGGCTTGGGGTGGATGATGAGGATGGGTATGATGATAGATGAAAATGGGACAGAATTTTAGTGCATCTTTCCAATTCTGTTTTCAGACTTTAACATCTCTTATTCAAATGAAATATTTAGAAATCTAAAGGTCTAATCTAACAGTTAGAGAAACATTTAGAAATAAATATTTAACTGATAGCTTTAAGAGAACAAGGATAGGAGGGAAGAAAGAGAAATGACTTCAGTGATTCTGTAATACCTTGCTATACTTTAATTATAACACCATCTATCCCTTTATACTGGCCCCAAGGGTAGAGACCCAGGCTTAGAAAAATTACTCCACTGTTGAGACCAATAATTTACATTAAGATGACCACAGCTGTTCATGACAACCTAAGTTAAAATTTCTTCCACATATCTCTTGCAGCTGATATTATAAAATTAAAGTTTAGAATACTTTTTTTAAGTTTATGTATTTATTTATTTTGAGAGAGAGTGTGTGAGTCGGTTAGGGGCAGAGAGAGGAGAGAGAGAGAGAATCCCAAGCAGGCTTCACACTGTTAGCACAGAGCCTGAGGTGGGGCTCGAATTCACCAACCATGAGATCACCATCTGAGTCAGACACTTAACCCACTAAGCCACACAGGCACCCCTAAAACACTTTTTAAAAAATGAGTGGCATCCATTCTGATAGCATGAGATTTTGCTTTTTAAAATATTTACTATAGTCATAACTTATAGTTATTAACTAAAATTATTTACATATTTACACATGGAGGAATTACATATGGAATTACCAAACCAATGAGTATTTACCCCTCCCTTCAAAATAAACTGTTTAGAGCAACATAATGACTATTTTTTCAGGAGACTTAAATAATACATCTCTATATATTTTTTAAAAAATTGAAAATAGAGGGCTTTTTCTTTTTAATAAGGAAAGATTACCAAGTGGTGGATACTATCTGCCATCAAGAACCTTTGTATATCATGTTCTTTCAAGAGCCTGTGGCATTCCTGTATTTATAATGTTAAAATCCAA
Source organism: Cryptoprocta ferox (assembly GCA_028646485.1). Lineage (NCBI taxonomy): Eukaryota > Metazoa > Chordata > Mammalia > Carnivora > Eupleridae > Cryptoprocta > Cryptoprocta ferox. The sequence goes on along the minus strand of CM053578.1, from coordinate 27,036,394 downwards.
CATGTACATTGTATGTGTGTGCACATGTGTGTAACATTAAAATTATATGTAAAGCTATCATAATGCAGTGGATTTTTGTGTAATTTTAATTACCTTTGTAGATTTTTCTATAGCCTTCAAAATGTCTACTATAGGAATAATTGTTTCTTTTTATTTGTTTTATACAAGCAATACAAAAATCAATCCTTGTTGCAAAGTTTTTCCAGGACAAAAATGCAGAGTTAAAAGTTAAAGTACTTTTTCTTGGTGTCTTGACATTTTCCATTGTCCTCCTGACCTCTAATCTCAATAACCCAGTATTTTCCCAGATGCAGCTGATGTTGTTTGTGAGAGCTTCCCAGACCTTTATTTTTCATTTATTTCCTTTTATACAATGTGTGGAGAGACTGCAAGTTATCTATCCATTTTTCAATCTCTCAAGATAGAGAAAAAAAAATTCTTTCCCTCAGCTTCCTTTGTAGGCAGAAGTGTTATGTCCTCTGCTCAACAAAATAGAGCGGAAATCAATCATTATGTTGGGCATTGGAAAACTTTTCTTTTTTTTTTTTTATTTATTTTACTTTGAGAGAGAGACAAAGCTGGGAAGGGGCAGAGGGAAAGAGAGAGAATCCCAAGCAGGCTCCACACTGTCTGCATTATAGCCTGATATGGGGCTTGAACTCACAAACAGTGAGATCATGACCTGAGCAGAAATCTAGAGTCGGCTTAACCCACTGAGCAGCCCAAGCGCCTCAGGAAACTTCTTAAAGTAAGACACACCCAGGGGCATACTCCCCTTCACCCATTGTCTTTCCCTTATTTCCTGTCCAGAGTTCTGGCAGGTGCTTGGGGGCACGAGGGCAGCAGCAGCCTGTCTTGCAAACGCAATGAATGACAAGGGCCACACCCTGAAAAAGACAAAAAAAAAAAAAAAAACCTAAAACTAAAAAGAGCTGGATTCTTGCTGATATTGTTCTAAGGCTGAATGATTGCTCTCTGCATTTTTTACTTTTAGAATGAAAAGCCCCTATCTTGCTTACACAAATGTTATTGATGTTTCCTGTTGCAAGAAGTTGATCTAAATTCCTAGCAGATAGTATCTAAGTACATTTAAAGCTATAACTATGTTTTTTGTTTTACAGTACATAAAGTAGATATTTGGTTCCAGATTGCTTTTATTCACTTCATGGCATTTTTAAGATATTTTTATTTTAGTACATACAGATCTAACTAATTTATGTAAATCATTCTATTGTAATAATGAAATATCATTAATTTAACTTACTAAATGCTTAAGTTTAGCTTGTTAGACACTTAGGTGGCACCTAATACTTGGTTGTTGGCTAAGTATTGGCACCCAATACTTGGTTTTTGAAATCAGTGCAGAAATTAACATCCTTATAGATACATGTATATCTCAAGGTGAATACATACAACTATAGTTCCTGGATTGAAGGCCATGTGTATTTTGAATGTTGGTGGGTATTTTTTGAGTGGCTAATTTTTCTCCTACCATATTGTCTTTTCATCCACACTGGATATTGTCACAGGCAAGATTTTTTTCCCATTTTCAGGTAATACTATGAAATGACATTGTTTTTGTTTGCATATCCCAGTTACTATTTAGTTTTAATATATGATCATTAATTTATACCCATATGTATTTTCTATCAAGTAAATTGCTACATTAACTGTTTAAAAATACATCTACTGCATTGTCTTTTTTTTTGTTATTTTTAAGAAACTCTTTATATGGTAAGGTTATTAAGCTTTTATTTGTGGCAAATATATTTAGCTAATTTGTGGCAGAGACAATTAATTGTTCATTATATCTTTTGTTGTAAATGCTGAAAAAATTTAGTACTTTATTATACCTCTGTGTTTTGCTTCTTGAACTTCACACATTTCTTTTTTTTATATATATTATTTCACTTTGCTGCACTACATCCTAAATAACTATTTCAAAGATATATATTTGGAAAGATTAATCTTACTGCATTCTTGTTGTAAATGTTTTTATTTTGCTCTTCAGTTTTAATTTAACTTAATTAGGCCTGGGGTTTTTAGTTTTAAATCACTGTTCTATAGGATCTTGTGTTATTTCAAGATACTATCATCTCTCATCTACTTATTAAGAAATCGATCCTTATTCCTATTTTATCCTCTCTTAGAAAGCTTTTAGTAATTTAGAAATTTAAGATGTCTAAGCATGAATTTTTAAATTCAGCCTGCTCAGCACCCAAGGAACTGTTTTAATACCAAGATTTATGTTGTCACATAAGTTCATTCTATTATTGAGATTATAATTTTTATTTTCTAATAAATTCCTTGCTTTCTGAATGTTTCCATGAAAAGGACGCTTGTGTTTGATGGTGAAAAAACAGGCTCTCAAAATATTCTGAAGATGTCAATTATTATTTGTCTTTAAATATTATGTATCTTCTGTATACATGCCTGCTATTCTGTATGCTCATCTTGGTCCTTCTTTTTCAAGATATCAGTCTCCATCATTTCTGCAGTTACGAATGATAAGCTCAGGTGGTTACTATGGATTCTTGATGTTGGTTACCTATGTAGTTTTACTGAAGTGCTTCCCGAATAAACTATTCCATAAATGGGATGGAAGCCTGCAGGCTCCTTGTTAAGAGGAGGTGGGCATCATGACCTACAGGTTTTGCTTCACGGTGCTTAGACATAGAGGTAGCCAGCAGTTGAGAATTCCCCAGATTCTAAAGTGACTGTGGCTTGCCTTGATATTGGAGGACTTCAAGTATTTCTTCCATCCTTCACAGAGCTTCCTTCTGTTTCTCTTTAGACCTCGGTGGAATTTCTGTTACCTAAGCTTCTCTCTCACTCACATGGGTAACCACCTGAGAAGCAATTCACTTTAGTTCGTATAGGGCACAGGAGCAAATGTCTCTGTGGCCTGCTGTTAAGGTTGTTGATAATGGCTTTAGCCCTGGGGAGGCAGGATTGCTCTTTGGAGTACAAAATTTACAGCAGTTCCTCTAAATCAGGACCCATCTTTTCCCGTACATTTATGGATTTTTTTTGTTTTAGTTTGGTTTTTTGGTTTTTTAGGTTTTTTTCTTCCAAGTTTCTATTAAAAATTTATTTATTTTGTTGGGCTTGCCTCCCTATATGTTTTTATCTTTTCTTCTCTTCCCATTCATTTAATTCCACATGTTTAGTCTCTCTGGTTATATTTCCTCCTTCTCAGTGGTTTTCCTATATATGCTATGTAAAGGGCTGTGGTTTTTCTCTTTCTCTGTAACTCTTTTTATATCTATCTTTAATATCTCATCACAATAGCATTTGGAACATTACTTATTTCTCTAAACTGTCTTTTAAAAAGTATTTATCCAGATTAAGACATTTGGGGATAGGGAGGCATGTGAGGAGAGGAAGTAGATGCTGGTACTCAGTCCATAATCTTTGAACCACTCCTTCTTAGAGTTGCATTTGGTGGGGTTTGGGAGTGGTTGAGGTCCAGAGCTGATGGCCAAAAAAGAATTCTTGCACTGTCTTTTGTGCAAAAAGGTGAATTTATTAAGGCAAGGGGACTGAACCTTTGGGTAGAAAGAGCTGAACTGGGATTATTGTGAATAAATGCTGTGGAATTGGGGGAGGTAAAGGCAAAAGGGAGGCCTTCAGAAGGACTTTCATATGCTAAATAGGACTCATAAGATACCTGAGGGCTTGCTATTGTCAAGTTATGGTTGTTTTCCCTCTAGTAAGGCATTAACAATTAGCGGGTGGTTCTTGGAAAAATGTTATACTCTGTATTTGCCTGGGCTGCAAGTTATAAAGAAATTTAATTTTACCTACCATTTTCTTCTTGCCTTTGTTCCCCACATAACTATGGAGATAGGGTGATATTGGGGCTCCAGGAAACTGAGTCTGTAGATTTTTGGAAATTAGGTTATAGATAAGATTGCGTTTTTCTTGTAATTTACTAAGACAGGTGTAAACTGATGGAGACTCATTTCCTGAAGACCATGGTCTCTATCAGTTAACCATTTGTTTTCCCCTTTCCTTTGTTCTTGGGCAGCCAGGAGTACCTGAGGAATGTCACACATATCCATCTGGTGGCAGGAGGGGAAGCGTGTTGCTAGCTTGTGCTTTGCCCACAGCTGCTTTATGCTCCCTCATCACACTGATTTATAATCAGGAAAAAAAATTGCATTTTTAGGTTTGTGTATGATACATGTAATATGCACATATAAAAAATAACTCATTAGATGTCTATGAAATAGAGGGGAAATTTATGTTTTTTTATGTTTGTATGTACTTCTTGATGTTTTCAGTAATCCACATGTACTGATTTTATAATACAATATATAATTAACAATAAGTATTCTATAGAACTACATTAAACTACATACAGCATGTCTCATTCAATCTTTATAAATGACAATGACTAAGCAAAATATGGCTCTTTTATGTGCCAGGTGCTTTTTCAAGTACTTTATCTACATTAAGTTACTCAGTCCTCGCAAGCACCCTTTGATATGGATACTAATATTATGATTCCCCAATATAGTTTTGGGAATTGGCGATAGCCAATATGAGAGGAAACTAGATTTCAAACCAGGCGGTTTTACTCTGTAGTTCATATATGAAGCATATATGTTTTGCGGAGATTGGGGATGAAGAAGACATGATAAATACAGGTGCAAGAGAGAAAGAATAATCAGACATAGTCTAAGTCTTACAACTTTATATCAATGTATCTGCATCTGAATAAAACTCAGCAATAACTTTTCCTCTACATTGTAAGATTTTTTTTTTGACAGATATGTTGTAACTCTGGTAGGAATTAAAAATAAATCGGTGAGATTTCTTTGAGAATATGATCAAGTTTTGTTTGTGTGTTAGGTACTAAGGAGTGCTGACAAGAATAGTTTTTACCGAAATGTCACCTGGTCACAAAAATGCTATCATCAGAAAATCACTTATCTTTCCATCTTCAAATGTTCTACGTATTGTTTCAAAACTGCATGTGTAAGGGAGAAAAACATTTATTTTTTTCTTCCAAATTTTTATTTAAATTCTAGTTAGTTAACATACAATGTAATATTAGTTTCAGGAGTAGAATTCAATAATTCATCAATTACTTGCAACATCCAGTGCTCATCATAACAAGTGCCCTCCTTAGTACACATCACACATATGGTCCATCTCCCACCCACCTCCCTTCATCAACCTCAGTTTGTTCTCTATCTTTACAAGTATAGAAAAACATTAATTAATGGATGTATTAAGCTTAACCAGTCTAATGTCTAACTCAAAACTTATGGCTAAGAAAACGTAGTACTAAATAAACAATGAGAAAGAGGGCTCCTGGGTGGCTCTGCCAGTTAGGTGTCTGACTCTTGATTTTGGCTCAGGTCATGATCTCAGAATTCATGAGATGGAGCCCCATATCAGCCTCTAGGCTGACAGTCCAGCACCTGCTTGAGATTCTTTTTTACCCTCTCTCTCTGCCCCTTCCCGTCTCTCTCTCTTTCTCTCTCAGAATAAATAAATAAACTTTAAAAAAGTTAAATAAGGGAAGACTTACTAGGATTATAGCTCAAGGTGGTTGAATCTTCTCAGAATTCTTATAATTTAGAAAGCTTCACATCTGCCAGAAAAGCTTATAGTGTGGTACTGAAACAGAGGAGGTGGGTAACGTAAGTGACTCCAAGTGCAGATACTGTGGAGTATGAAGCATCAAAGTTACATGAGGAGCACTGTAATGTCAAATTTTACCAAACTCCTTGACTTATATTGAGTAGGTATCCTGCTCTTAAGAAAGTTCCTTAATGTCTGTATGCCTAAGTTTCCTCATCTATAAAAGATAGGGACTCTATTGATCACTGCTCCTAGGATTGTTATAACATGAGATAATTCAATATTTTAATGTGTTTAAGACACATTAAGGTACATAGTTATTGCTACGTATTTGTGTATGATACATACAGATATGTATACATTTATTTTCTAACATCATGTTTATTCACTTCACCATCATTTTCATCTCACTCTTCCCTTTCCCCATAAAAAATGAGAAGCACTTCTTTGTAAAATTGCAAAGAGTATAATTTTCAGTTTTCTTGAGCATACACCAACAATCAAAATTCATGTATGCTAACCTTCATTATCGGATATGTATACTGAGATTTGTTTTATGTAAATAGTTTTCTGCATATTATGAATAAATTAATATTCATCATAGTTTTTAAATATCTAAAACTATTTAAAACTATGATGACTTCTTCAGATTTTCCCTACAATTTCAATGTGATTACTACAATAAATTAGAATCAAAATCTTTCTATAACATGCATAATAATAGCTAGATTATTCATAAATTTGTGTCCTATTGTATGCTCTCCCAATAATAAAAACAACAGAGGTCTGTTGCAGAAATTTTATAAAATACAGGAAAGTATAAAATTCACAAATTCTCTTCAGCAATAATTATTGCTAAACTTTTATTAAAACTTACTAATGTTTTTTTTTTCTAAATAAGTCCATTTTCACTAAATTGCAAGCACATTGTGCCCATTTCCTTGCATTCTGGTTTTTCCACATTACACCTAAGCTTTTTAAACTTCATGTATGTATGCCCTTATACATGCAAATGGAGAATCTATATTTATTTTGTCTGTAAACTTTCTTATTGTAAGGGTAATATCTTACATTTGAAAAGATTAACAATATATAGAAATGTAAATAAATATAACCAATTAATATTTTCCTCGAGGACAATTTCTGTTTCAGATTTGTGTATGTATACAGAATATTTCCTTTACATATACATCCATATAGATAGATTCAGTAGAGTTACATATACTGGTAGTGTGGTGTTTTTACTTTATAATATATTTTGGCCATCTTTCCAAATCAGTACATTGAGATCTATTCAGTTTCTTTTAAAAGCTGCATCTTACTTTATTATGAGAATATTGTCACATTCATTAAGCAACTGCTTTATTTCTGGACATTTGGGTTGTTTCCAGTTTTTGGTATGACCAACAATATCTTAGTGAATCTCCTTATATTTTTGTCTTTGTGCACTGGGACCAGAATTACTGTAGGATGAATTCCTAGAAATGGAATTGCTGAGCCAAGGGAGAGACATATTTATAATTGCATTAAATTTTGGTAACTCTCCCTCTGAAATGGTTGTAGCAATTTACATGCATTAAAACAGAGTAGGAGCAGACTTATTTGCCACTTACTGCATATTTTTAGTGTTTTTCTTAAATACTTTTGGTCACCTAAGAGGCCAAAAATAAAATAATTTTCTTAATAGTACAAATTGCCCCTTTATTTAGACTGCTAGATCTCTGCTAATTTTCCACGAGTGCCCAATATTTGTTTTTCATGTTAGTAGGAAGTTAATACTTGAACACTACGGATTTTGATGAATCTCTAAACAATGCCCAAATATCTTTCTCTAGATTAAAAGTGGTAAGGAAGGTTTTGGGAAAGTTGCTCACATGCCACACAGCAAGATACAAACATAAGACATACTTCCTGAACTCAAGCACACAACAGCTAGAAAAAAATGAGAAGTTGGAAGATATTTTATCAATTTAGAGGAATAAATAAAGGCTTAGAAAAGAGTTAACATTTTTAATCGTCCCATAAAATAAATGGAATTACAATTACAATATAGCAGTTGAAAATTATGAGTTTTATTTTAACTAATAGTTTAATATCTAGTTATTAAATGGTCAATTAATCAAAATGATTAAACTTTGGTTTTGTGTATAAACCTAACCATTATATGTATCCCCTCACAACTTTATTAATTATGATCAACAATACTCCTTTGGTTGCTGTTTTAAAGGACTTCTTGAAGACTCAACAAGTAAGAGTGTAGATTCATTACCAGACTGAATAAGTGAGGAGAAGCCCTGGGAGGAATTCTTTCCATCATGGGGAGCCTGATATAGTCAGAAAATGTGAACAATCATTAAAAGGAATTCCACAAAACTGGACACAAGGTGTGATTTGAAAAAATCTAGTGGCATCTTTCAATTATTTCACTCCAAACATCAGATTAATCATCAACAGAATTACTACTGTGCATGGTAGGCTCTCTTCAGTTCCTTCCAGCTCCAAGGGTCTACCAACTAAGATTCTGTTATCTCTTAGCAAGGTTTTATCTCTATTACCTTCCACAGGTTCCTACCTATATCTCTTTGTTGCATGCTGTAAATTACATTAAGCTTACTATCTCTTCAAATTATTCATATTTTAATAGCTTCTACTAAATAGTCCTTTTTGTTAGCATTCACCCTTTTTTTCTCTTTTAGGGAATGAGACTGTCCCCACTCCTTACTACATTAGGTTGGAGGCAATGCTCTTCCCACTGTAGAACTGGAAACCTTAGTCCTACTGCTCCTTGGTGTTAGGGCATTAGCCAGTGATTGATGGGTCAGCCAATTAAATGCCTCTAGTTGGCTTTTACATGGGGAACAAATGGCTTAAAGAGATAGAGATGGTTAATTGATGGAGCCCCTTTGTTCAGCTTGGGCTATTCCAACTAAATGTTGATGGCTGAGCTTCCCACATCACAGCCTCTGGAGCTGTCTTTTTCTGACCATTTTCCAGCACTGTTTCTCCACTCTCAACAATCTTGAGAACCCCCAGTAGCCTTCCAGTAAATAGTTAAACTTACTGTCTGTTTCTTTTAATCTAAAGGATTCCTAAGTGTTATACCTTGCCTCTCCACTGGAGTCTATTCTCGTTAACACAGGAGTAATTATCGGAAAGAAGGAAAACTTCCACTGAAAAAGAGTGAAAATGAAGAGTGAAAAATGCTAGGACAATGAAACCCTACGTTACAAGACTACATCATTGTCAGCTTTTGTTAATTGTAAGGAAGGACATATAATTAGAAATAATTAATGGAAATCCACTTACTTAAGTGGCTAATATATGAGGGGCAACATTCATGAAGTAATATTTGTAAAAGATCCTGTGTTCACACCACTGTAATAGGTACTACAATGTTCTCTAACTGCTCTAGGTGACATATCCATGCTGGAAAAATTATGACATTTATTATAATCAACTCTATTTCTCTTTCACAGTAGGTGTTGTATATTAGCATTAGACAGTTTTTAGAGGGAATAATATAGCTAGCCTGCCTCTGCTTTTTCTCTTATTCCCAACCCACCTAGAAGATGAGATGAGATACAGAAATAAAAAAATCAATGGGGATAAAACTTAGCCAGTAAATATTTTTCACGCTACTTTGTCTTATTCGTTTACATAAAAGTGTTTGGGATTGTGGAGCCAAAAGAGTGCTGAGATTCTGAAGGTATAGTTTTTGGGAAACCAAGACACACTGCCCAGAACTGTCCAGCATTAAAAAGAACAGTGTTGGGGCGCCTGGGTGGCTGAGTCGGTTAAGCGTCCGACTTCAGCTCAGGTCATGATCTCACAGTTTGTGGGTTTTCAAGCCCCGCATCGGGCTCTGTGCTGACAGCTCAGAGCCTGGAGCCTGCTTTGGATTCTGTGTCTCCCCTTCTCTCTGCCCCTCTGCTGTTCATGCTCTGTCTCTCTCTGTTTCTCAATAATAAATAAATGTTTAAAAATTTTAAAAAATATCATTATTTATTACAGTGTTGGGCTCCTAAAAGAAACCCAATAAGCAAATGTAAATAGAAGGAGAGAAAACAAGAAAGAATGACAGAATAAAGGACAGGAGAAAAGGGAAGGAAAAAATGTATGAAAGGTGGATTTTTAAACATCACAGATTAAGGAAATTTGCTTCTTCTTTATTCTTTGATGAATTTCAGGGCCTGCATAGATTCTAGCGTAATTTCCTACCAAAGAAGTTGAACAGAGATTAAATAAGATATATATGAAGTTATTTCTCAACTTAAAAGCAGTGTATAAATATAAGATAAACTTCCATGTCAAATTTTCAGATCTCTAACAGAGTCCACTGCAAGGTTTATGGATCTAATATTCAAATCTGATATTGTCCTTGTTTTACTACCAATTTCATCATTTTTCACCTGTTTAGTTTGCAAAATAGGAAGTCGTGTCACCGTAGTTAAAGGAATGACATAGCATATGCATCCTATGACTCAAAAGTCATTATAAAGATACTCTGATACACTGTGCTACTGTTGGAGAAACCAAATGAATAACTTTTGGGAGGCCAGGAAATGCTGTTAAGTTCCATTAAAGTAGTCTGTTCATATCCATTTTTCTTTCTTCTTTTTTTCTCCTTTTCTTTCTCTCTCTTTTCTCTTTTCTTCTTCCTTCATTCCTTCTTTCCTTCCTTCTCTCTCTCTGTTTCTTTCCTCCTTCAGTCACTCCTTCCCTCCTTTCTTCATTCTTTTCTCTCTCCTTCTCCCTCCCTCCATTCCTTCCTTCTTTCCTTCCTACCTTCCTTTCTTTTTTTCTTCCTTCCTCCCTTTCTTTCTTTCTTTCTCTCTCTTCTTTCTTTCTTCTTTTCTTTCTCTCATTCTTTTTCTTTCTTCTGTCTCTTCCTCTCTTCTCTCTCTCTTCTTCCCCTCCTTCCTTCTTTCCTTCCTCCCTCATCCTTCTCTGTTTGTTTTCTCTTTTCTTTTCCTTTTTCATTCTTTTACAATTAGCAAAAACTGGTCTTTATGGAGGTCTTTTAAAACTCGGTCATGATTGAAATTATTTACTATGACTACCTCATACATACTTTACCTTAGGATAAAAAGTCATATCTGTAGGTCCAGCACCATGCAGCGTGAAATTCAGGAACACGAGGCAAATAAATGGTCATAAATCAAGTTGAGTGAAATAAGAAATATGAGGAGATACCGAAAAACTACTTCTCCTTTCTATTCATTTATCTAACATAGTTCTTGCATTACGGTGTTGTCCAAAGAACGTGAGTTGGCTATGGAGACAGGTAGGCCCCAAGATACAATTATGTTAAAACTAGTTTACTGATTCTTTTTTTAAACTTATTGAAATATGACTGATGTACAATATTATATTAGTTTCAGGTGTACAACAAAATGATTCAACATCTATATACATTGCAAAAAGATTACCATAATAAGTATAGTTATCATCTGTCACCACCCAAAGTTATTAAAATATTATTGACTATATTCCCTGTGCTGTACATTACATTCCCATGACTTACCTATTTTATAACCGGAAGTTTGTCCTTAATCTTCTCCACAAATTCCCCCCCACCCCCACCCCCTACCAACTCTCACCTCTTTGGTGAGACCAAATCTAATCAATCTAATCTGTTTCTCTGTATTTATGAATCTGGATTTGGTGTTGATTTGTTTGTTTTATTTTTTAGATTCTACGTGTAACTGAAATTTTATAATATTTGTGTTCTCTGTCTCACTTATTTCACTTTGCATAACACCCTCAAGGTCCATCCATGTTATTGCGAATGCAAGATTTCATTTTTTCCCTTTTTATGGCTAAGTAGTATTCTACTGTGTGTGTGTGTGTGTGTGTGTGTGTGTGTGTGTGTATATATACACACACATATATACGTATATATATCACATCTTTTTTATCTGTTTATCCATCAATGGACACTTAGGTTGTTTCTATATCTTGGCTGTTGTAAATGTGCTGAAATGAACATAGGGGTGTATATCTTTTTGAATCAATGTTTTTGAATTTTTCAGATAGATATGAATAGTGGAATTGCTGGATCATAAACATAGCTCTATTTTAATTTTTTTGAGAAAACTCCATATGGTTTTCATAGTGAACACAGAATGAACCAATTTACATTCCAGAGAGAGTGCACAAGTCTTCCCTTTTCTCCACATTCTTGCCAATCCTTATTTCTTTTTGTTTTGGTAATAGTCATTGTGACAGGTGTAGGTTATATCTTGTGGTGTGCATTTTCCTGATGATAAGTGGTATTGAGCATCTTTTCATGTGCCTGTCAGCCATCTGCATATATTCATTGGAAAGGTGTCTACTTAGACCCTCTGCCCATTTTTAAGCAGATTGTTTTTTGTTGTTGTTGCTGTTGTTACTGAGTTGTATGAGTTATCTATATATTTCAGATATTAACCCGTATTGGATATATGATTTACAAATATCTTGTCCCACTCACTAATTGCTTTTTCATCTTGCTGATAGTTTCCTTCACAGTGCAGCAGCTTTTTAGTTTGATGTGGTCCCATTTGTTTATTTTTGTTTTCCTTTCTTCTGCCTTGGAAGTCAGATCTAAGATAATATCACTAAGACTGATGTCAAGGAGCTTACCGCCTGTGCTTTCTTCTAGGAGGTTCATGGTTTCAGGTCTTACATTCAAGTCTTTAATCCATTTTGAGTTAATTTTTGTATCCAGTGTAAGATATTGGTCCAGTTTCATTTTTTTTCATGTACCTGTCCAGTTTTTCCATTACCACTGATTGAAGAGACTATCCTTTTACCATTGTATATTTTGCCTTCTTTGTCATAAATTGATTGACAATATATGCATTTATTTATGTTCCATTGAATTATGTGTCTGTTTTTATGCCAATGCCAAACTGTTTTGTTACTATAGCTTTGTATTATACCTTGAAATCAGGGATGGTGATACCTCTGGCTTTGTTCTTCCTTCTCAAGATTTCTTTAGCTATTTGGGGTCTTTTGTGCTTTCATACAAATTTTAGAGCTATTTGTCCTACTTCTGTGAAAAATGCCATTGGAATTTTGATGGGGATTGCATTGAATCTGTAGTTTTGGGTAGTATGAACATTTTAACAATATCAATTCTTCTAATTCATTTCCACTTATTTGTTTATTCTTATTTTATTTATTTATTTATTTATTCTTCTAATTAATTTTCCATTAATTTATGTCTTCATTATTTCTTCATCAATGTTTAATGGTTTTTAGTGTCCAGGTCTTTCCCTTCCTTGATTAAATTTATTCCAAAGTATTTTATTCTTTCTGATGCAATTTTTAATATGATTGTTTTTCTGATTTCACTTTCTGAGAGTTCATTAGTATATACAAGTGCAACAGATTTTGTATACTGATTTTGTATCCTGCAACTTTATTGAATTCATTTATTAGTTTTAGCAGTTTTTCAGTGAAGTCTTTAGTGTTTTTTATATATAGTATTATGTTTGTAAATAGTGACAGTTTTACTTCTTCCTTTCCAATTTGGAATGCTTTTATTTTTTTCCTTGTATAATTGCTGTGGCTAGGACTTCTAATACATTGTTGAATATGAGTGGGAATAGTGGGCATTCTTGTCTTATTCCTGAACTTAAAGGAAAAGCTTTCAGCTTTTCACCTTTGAGTAAAATGTTAGCTGTTAGTTAGTCATATGACTTTTATGATGTTAAGGTACATTCCCTCTATACCAACTTTGTTGAGAAGTTTTTCCTTTTTTGTATCATAAATGGATGTTGTATATTTCAGCTGCTTTTTCTGCATCTATTTAGATAATCATATGATTTTGATATTTCATTTTGTTAATTTATTGTATCAGTGTGATTACTTTCCAGATGTTTAACTGTCCTTGGATCCCTGGAATAAATCCCACTTACTCATGGTGTATAATCCTTCTAACGACTTGTTGAATTCAGTTACTAATATTTTGGTGAGGATTTTTGCACTTCTGTTTATCAGGCATATTGGAGGTAATTTTATTCTTTTCTGGTATCCGTCCATGCTTTTGGTATCAAGGTAATGCTGGACTCATAAAGTCAGTTTGGAAGCTTTCTTTCCTCTTCAATCTTTTGGAAAAATTTGAGAAGGATAGGTATTAAATCTTCTGTGAATGTTCCGTGGTACTAACCAGTGAAGTTGTGTGTTCCTGGACTTTTGGGGGGGAGGTTTTTGATAATTGATCCAATCTCCTTTCTAGTAATAATCAGTTATTTAGAGTGTAGATTTCTTCATGATTCAGTCTTGGAAGGTGTGAATTCCTAGGAATTTATTCATTTCTCATTGGGCTAATTGTTGGCATCTGATTGTTCACAGTAGTCTCTTATGATCCTTTATATTTCTGTGGTATCATTTGTAACTTCTGTCTTATTTCAGATTTTATTCATTTGAACTCTCTTTTGTTGCCTTGTTGAGTCTAGCTAAAGGTTTGTCAATTTTGTTTCTACAGTATTTTCAAATAACTGGTTCTTTGTTTCTTTCTCTTTTATTGTCTTTTTAGTCTTTGTTTCATGTATTTTCACTCTGAACTTAATTTTCTTCCTTCTACTAACTTTGGGCTTGGTACTTCTTTTCCTAGTTTCTTTGGGAATAAAGTTAAAAATGTTTATTCTAGATTTCTCTTGTTCGTTAAGGTATGCTTGGGTTGCTATGAACCTTACTCTTAGAACCACTTTTGCCATCTCCCATAAATTTTGGTTTGTCATATTTCTGTTTTCATTTGTCTCTAGGTATTTTTTATTTCTTCTTTGATTTCTTCTAGAAGTTGTTCAGCAACATGTTATTTAATCTCCACATATTTATCATTTTTCCATCTTTCTTCTTATAATCGACTTCTGCTTTCATACCACTGTGTTTGGAAAAGATGGTTGGTATGATTTATGATTTTTATCTTCCTAAATTTATTGAGACATGTTTTGTGGCCTAACATGTGATTTATCCTGGAGAATGCTCTGCATGCACTTGAGAAAAAAATGTGCATTGGGCAGTTTGGGGGTGGAATATTCTCTATATATTTATTAAGTCTTGAAGAATTTATTCCATTTACATTTAAATCAATTATTGACAGTTATGTACATAGTGCCACTTTGTTTTCTAGGCTCCTTTCTTGTAGTTCTTTTCTGTTTATTTTTTCTTCTCTTTCTCCTTTCCCTTGTGGTTTGATGAATTTCTTTGCTGTTATGTTTAGATTCCTTTCTCATTTTCTTTTCTGTATTTACCATGAGCATTTCCTTCGGTTACATGTTTTATTGTATGTGTATAACACTCTATTTTAATTTGGTAGCAACATAAGTTTGAACACATTTCAAAACTCTAGACTTTTACTACCTCCATGTTCTATGTTTTATATGATTTTTATATATTTTTATGTATTCTTTAATTATTGCAGTCATAGATAATGCTATTACTTTTGTCTTTTAGTCTTCTTAGTCGACTTAAGAGGGATTAATTATCTACCTTTACTATATATATATCTTTTCCAGTGAGATTTTTACTTTTGTATGTTTTCTTATTACTAATTAGTGCCATTTCTTGTTAGCTTAAAGAAGTCCTTTTAATATTTTTTTGTAACTCCAGTTTAGTAGTGATAAACTCCTTTAACTTTTGCTTGTCTGGAAAAATCTTTATCTCTTATTCAAATCTGAATGATAATTTTGCTGAATAGTGTATTCTTGTTTGGAAATTTTCTTTTACCACTTTGAAAATAACATGCCACTTCCTTCTGGTTTGCAAAATTTCTGCAAAGAAATCTGCTGATAGTCTTTTCAGGTTTCCATTGTATGTAGCAAGTTGATTTTCTCTTACTGCTTTTAAGATTCTCTCTTTATTTTTTACTTTTGATGCTTTAATTATAATATGTCTAAATGTAGCTTTTTGGGGTTTATCTTATTTCATTTTTTAACATTTTTATTTATTATTGAGAGACAGAGAGAGACAGAGCATGAGCATGGGAGGGGCAGGGAGAGGGGGAGACCCAGAATCTGAAGGAGGCTCCAGGTTCTGAGCTGTCAGCACAGAGCCCTACACGGGGCTCAAACCCACGACTGAATCACTCAGGTGCCCCTAGGTTTATCTTATTTCAAAATCTCTGGGCTCTCTGTACCTGGATGTCTATTTTCTTCTTTAGGATAAGGAAATGTTTAGCCGTTATTTCTTCAAATAAATTTTTTGCTCCTTTCTCTGTCTCTTCTTCTGGGAACCATATAATGTGAACACCATTTCACTTGATGTTCTAGAGGTCCCTTACGTTATCTTCATTTTTAAAAATTATTTTTCCTTTTTGCTGCTGTTCCTGCATGAGTTCCATTGCTTCATCTTTCAGTTTGCTGATCTATTATTCTACTTCATTCAGTCTGCAGTCAAACCCCTCCCAGTGCATTTTTAGTTCACTTATTATATTCTTTGGTTGCATGACTTCTTTTTGGCACTTTCTTATGTTTTTCTATCTCTGTGTTGATGTTTTCACTATGTTCATTCATTCTTCTCCAGAATTTGGTAAACATCATTATGATCATTACATTGAATTATTTATCAGGTAGATTACTTATCTCCATATCATTAAGGTCTTTTTCTGAGTTGTTTTTTTTTCCTTGTTTCTTCTTTTGGAACATGTTTGTCTGTCTCCTCATTTTGTTGACTCTCTGTGTTGGTTTCTATGTATTAGGTGAAACAGCTACCTCTCTCAGTCTTGAAGAAGTGGTTTTGTTTAAGTTATGTTACTTCTTGTTCAACCTTGCCCTAGCTCTTGGTTGAGTCTCAAACCTTCATGATTGTCTAAACTACCCAATGTATTCTTGATATGTTCCCATTGTTTAGAGTACACCAGCATCTGTCCGTGATACAAGGGAAAAAATATCATTTAGCACTTAGTTTCAGACAGATTAGAAGCCAGGCCTTGAGGAAGCAACTTCTAAAATATGCAAATATATACAGTCCTGTGGGGCTTCAATTATAATCCTTGTTGGCTCCTAGACCAGGAGATCCAGAATGTCCCAGGCAACAGTTTAAAACATTGGGGCTCCAGAGGAGCCTGGCTGGCTCAGTTGGTAGAGCCTGTGACTCTTGGTATCAGGGTTGTAAGTTTGAGACCTATGTTGGGTGCAGAGATCCCCTAAAAATAAAATCTTTAAAAAATTGGGGCTCCAGAAAAGTGTATAAGTTCTTTTCTGCAGAGTCTTGTTGAACCATAGTGGGGCCAGGGGTGCACAAGGATGGTGTCTCCCTGCTTACATTTCCTGGGAATACCTCTTTAGCTTCTTGATGTATGAGAAACCCAGAGCCTATCCGTCAGGTTGAAGCTCCAAGCTAAGTATGTTTTTTCACAGGAAGATTGGGGTAGTGTTTCAGGCTGCTCCCTGTGCCGTGTCCTCATGATATTGGCCTATCAAGAACTATCTTTCCAATTATTGCAGTCTTGTGGAGCTCTGAACCCCAACCTCCTTGGCCACCATGGCCAGGTAAATAAGGGATGTCCTCCATGTGAATTTTGTGTACCACTGGCTTGCCAAGTTATATGGAAAGTAATGGTGGTGGGGCATGCTCTCCATCTTTAGAAAGGAAGCAGGAAAATGTCTTGATTTCACTTGATTATGGGCTTTAGCAGTGCAGCACGATAGTGCCTTCTCTGTGCCTGGGCAGGAGCAGAAACATGCCCTGACGCTTGAGCTTTCCAGCCAAGGGACAGGGGAGTGTTGCAACTGCTTATGCTCACAAACTTTAGTTAAGGGAGCAAGAGAACTCTATGACTGTTCCTGTTCACCTACCCTGGACAGGTAGCAGGAGTACGCTGCAATGCCCACATTATCTGTCATCAGCAAGTGCCATGAATGTTTGTCCATGAGTTGATGGGAGTTGATGGGAGGATGCCGTGTGTTGATGGGAGGGTGCAAATGTGAGATCTTGTTTCCTTGTGCTAGCAGGCTGTACGGAGAGTGCAACGGTGGCATTTGCCAGCACCTTCGTCTTTGGGGAACATCTCAACTGCCCCCTGCCCTTCCAGCCAATGCCCCCAGATCAGCAAATGAATCTCCCTCACATATAGTCTAGTTGCTTTTCAAAGTGCCATTTTATCACTGGGTCTCAGGGCAAATAACACTCTAATGAGCACTCCAAGAAGGAAATTTCAGTTTTTTACAGCACTTTGGGATCCTTGATGTCCATTCCATTGGTTTTCCAAGCCAGACATACCAGGGTCTCATATCTCCAGTGTAGATCCCAGGAGTGAGAATGCCTGATGTGGGCACGAACCCCTTGCTTCTCTGGGAGAAGTGCCTGTCTGTTGAGATTCCTCCCTATTGTATATTGCACCCATTGGGGTGGAGTCAGACTGTGTCTCTGCCTCTTTCCCATCTCGATGTGGTCCTTTTATCTTTTGTTGCAGAGAACAGTTTGTCTTGTTTTCAAATCTTTTTTAGTGGGAAATGGTCCATATGTAGCCATAGACTTACTGTGTCCAAGGGAGGAAGAGAGTTCCAATCTTCCTTTGACACCACTTTGGACCCCCTCACTTTACTGATTCTATTCCTACCATTCTCTAATGTATACTTTCTAATTTATAATAAACTTCCAATGGGAACTTGCATTTCTTGATAAATCTCTCTAGGCCTCAATGACTTCAGTAATAAAATGGAAACAAACCTAAAGTGCTTGGAAGCCATAGTTTGGGCCATGTAAATGCTCCCAATAAATCCAGCACTACATTGATTCTACTTCATCTGTGTCACTGAAGACAGTGTTAGAACAGTGGTAACCTTCCTGATATCTAAATCATCTTCCTTACCCCTCATTCACCCTGGTCAGCCCATTGTCTTCTCCAAATTATAGCATGCTGAGTAATAGTGCAGTACTACAATAAGAAACTAGTTTTTATTTCTACAGTGAACCAGCTTTTCCATTTGGTTTGGTTTGAATACGGAAAGGGAAAGCAGCTGTTAAAATAAGTTGCCTATGTAAGAGTTCATTATGAACATTGTATCCCAACAAAATAAATATGCCATATTTTCTGAATAATACATGTATATAACATGTTAATTTTTTATAACATACCCTTATCAAGAAATAAATCTTATTAAGGCACAAAAAAGTTATTGCATTTATTAAAATGGGTGAATCAATTTAAGCTTTCTTATGGTTTGTCAAATTTGTAAAATATTATATTTCTCTTCAGATAGAGTTACATACTGTGTAGCTCAAAGATAATCCCTATGGTCTTGGCATATGTTACTTAATTGTCTCAGAAGGAAATGCCATAAATAGCATGCTGTCATCCCCCACAGGCATTGGCTCATCTGTCACAGTGGGGGCTCCAGACAGGGTGAGGTGCTCTAAGACATTTCTTAGTCTATGTAAATCACAGCCATTACTTCTTACCACTTCCCAATTGGTCAATTATGTATAAACATGTGTTAATAAAAATTTGCCTCTGTGCCTCTAAGGTACACACCCATAAAGCTATGTGAGTATGATAAAGTATAAATGGCATACATTATTATCTGATTCAACCTACCTCATAAATTATGATCCAAAGTGCTTTCATAGAAAGAAAACTCCAGAAAAGCCTCTAAAGCTAAATGCTTGGAAAAAAAAAAAAGAAAGACAAAATGGAAAACAATATTTTTTTTCAAGCCTTTGTAACATGGTGAAGAAAACACTCAGTTTTTCCTTAGAAAAATGAAGAAAACTAAAGAATATATTATATTTTATAAATGCTTTTTATAAACGTTTGAAGCCTTAACTGTTATAGGCAGTAGGACCATAAAAATAAAATCCCCTATTGTAGTAATAAATATAGTAGGTGTCATTGGTAAAAATCTATCTCTAAATGCATGAGTTTTAGAGATTGTTAAGAAATCATGGGGCGCCTGGGTGGTTCAATCGGTTAAGCCTCCGACTTTGGCTCAGGTCATGATCTTACAGTTTGTGAGTTCCAGCCCCGCGTTGGACTCTGTGCTGACAGCCTGGAGCCTGGAGCCTGCTTCCAATTCTGTGTCTCACTCTCTTTCTGCCCCTCCACTGCTCGCTCTCTCTCTCTCTCTCTCTCTCTCTCTCAAAAATAAATATTAAAAAAAAGAAAGATTGTTAAGAAATCTATTTTTGAAAAATATTTAAATACTGATTATCCTAAAGATGGGCTATATGCACATTTTGATTGGGGTGCTTCCAATCAAACATAATGAACAGTCTTATGTAAAGTTTATGAGAGAAAAATAAGAAGCATGTTGTAGTGGAAGGTGTAATAGGTTTAGAATCATAAGGCCTGAATTAAAGTTCTCACTTTGACTCTGTGAGGGCTGTGTGACTTTGGACACATTATTGAACATGTCTATAAATATCAGTTAGCTTTGCAAAAAATGGTTGATGATGTCAGTCCAACTCACAGAGTTACTATGAGAGAGACAAATGAGATTAGTAAATGAAATTAGTTTATAAATGTTGGTATATTTTTATATAAAATATATATAAAAGGTATAAATTATTATTACTGTTTCAATAGGAATTCCTATTTTTAAAAAATATTGAAAGATATATTTAAGACTAATGATCATAAATTTATAGTTAACTTTTTGTGAAATAATAAATATAAAATGTCCATTAAAAGTAAATTTACTAGCGTTCTTTAATTTATTCAACAGAATAGAAGATAGTGAATTATTCTTGAACTGAATTAAAATTGTAATGATAGTAATTGATTGCTTATTGCACTAGGAATTAGTATCTGTCTTCAATAAGCATGTAATTTAGAATAAGAGCTTGTAAACAGGTTACTATAAACACCAAAGAAATGCCAGAATTTACCTTTCTATCATCTGTCATTTAATTAGTGCTTCTTTTCTCTAGACTTTTAAAAATCTGGAATTCCTAAGTTCACTGACAGCATTTCTTTAGCTTTAAAGTAGGGCGGATCACAGCCATGTGGACAGATCTGTCAACTCATAACATAGGTCGACACTAATAGTATATCAGGACACACTCCAACATAATTGCAGAATTGGGCAGGACTTGATATCTGGAAGAATAATTTTGTGAGCATCGGAATAATGTTCCATCACCACCCAAAAAAGTGTTATGTTGACTTTTCACAGTGATGGAATTTTAGAATTCTGTTTTAGTTTAACAGACACTGGCCAAGTGTGTTATTAATACTGTTTAATATTTTTGAGGATTCATATCATCCTATCCACTTACCTATGATTTATGGGTATCAATTCCTAAAAGATGCCACAGGCAATCTAGTAAAACACAGATGTAAGAAACAATTATTTAAGGATCTCCAGATTATCTTTGGAATTTTAAGATCAAATGTTAGATTAAGATGATATTTATTATTAAACTAAATCAAAATGATGTTAAATGAGCTACATCTTAACCAGTAGACCTTTTTTTTTAAACCACCCAGACTGTCAACTATTACTTATAAACTTTGAATACAGTGAACAGTTGAGGAGAATGAAGAGATTATAAAAACAAATAATGGATCGTGGATTCACAAAAAAGAGGCCTGGCTATTTACTACTTTTCCTATCACCACAGCATCATTCCATGTGAATTTACTGTAAAACCAGAGGATATAGAAGTTTTTAATGAGAATATTTTGAATACTTACTCTACTTGCAACCAGCATATACATATCCATAAGAAGATCCAAGGGGGAATATGCATCATGATGAAATAAAATTAATGAATGCAAAATAGAGAGACCTCTCTATGCTCTCTGGTCACTTTAACTGCTGTATCTAACCAAGTAACTAAAAAAGTCAATTTTAAAATTTGTATTAGATCATCTACATATTGTGTGAAATAAGGACTGTTATTTATTTGAGGATTATGCCACTACCTCCCTCACTACCTACCCTTCTGTCTTTCTTCCTTCCCTCCCTCCTACCTTCCTTTCCCCCTTCCTTTCTTTCTACCTGTACACATTTATATTAATTCATTACACATTTAGTAGATGACTCCCATACAAGAGCCATGGTGTTTGATTCAAGGAACAAAAATGAAAAAAGAAATCTACTTTAAGGAGCTTTTTATGACACATACATTACCATTTATACTTGTAACAGATCAGTTGATTTAAATTGAAATGCTTTACCAGAGGAGATAAGAATACTTTTCTATCGCTGACTGTAATAATAAAGTTAATATGCACATAATTATGTAGTAACTACTATAAGAAGATGCTGCAGTGAAAACAGAAACAGGATGGGTCTCGATCACCATTACAAAGTATTAGGGCAGCATATTTTATATACATGATTAAGCAAATATGCAAATCTGAAAAAGGAAAGAGCTCTGTTTCTTACATTATAGCAAACAAGAAACTCCAGGAGTACCTCCTTTTGCGTAATTGCTAGATCTATATAAACTTTACTTTTTTAATGTGTCCCTGAGTTTGTAATAAAAAGGGAACTTCTCAAGGATATCTCATAAAAATGGATTCATCTGTGTGCCTGCAATATCTAAGAGAAAGAAACATAGTTGTCCTGAGGGAAAATACGGATACAATGCAGGGATCTATCATCAAATACTATGTTTTGGGCCAGATGAAAGAAGATCTTGCTGAGCCAGACTGAAATGGCTACAGATAAGAGCCAAGCAAATACAAACCTATAATCAGAAATCACCAGACACACAAGTCAGAGTTAGCAAAAGCAGAAAAAAACCCACAACAGATGTAGATTCCTCCACATTAATTTGATATTAAAATAATTACATTCAAAATACATAACTAAAGATATAAAATGTTAAAAAAATATATTGGCAATAAAGGTAATAGGAAATTTTCAGGAATGATTAGACAAACTAAACTTAAAAAATATATACATATGGGGTGCCTAGATGGCTTAGTCGGTTAAGCCTCCACCTTCAGCTCTGGACATGATCTTTTTGTTTGAGCATTAGAGCCCCACCTCGCGCCCCGTGCTGACAGCTCAGAGCCAGGATCAGAGCCAGGAACCTGCTTCGGTTTCTATCTCTCTCTTTCTCTCCCTATCTCTCTCTCTCTCTCTCTCTCTCTCTCTCTCTTTCTCTTCCCCCCCCCCACCTCCCTACCCCCTGCTAACACTATGTCTCTCTTGGTCTCTCAAAAATGAACAAATGCTAAAAAAATTAAAAATACATATATATACACATATAGAAGTAATCTCCAAAATGCGCTGATGACAATAAACAGCAAATTAGACAAAACTCAAAAGAAAATTAGAGAAACGAAAAATATAGCTGAAGAACTTACTGACAACAGAATATAGAGAGAAAACAAGATGGAAACCATGATTTAAAAAATTGAAATTTATGAAAAAGGGTAAATTTTAGTATTTGTACAGTTGAATTTGGGTTCCAGAAGGAGAAAATAGAATTTGGGAAAGATAATATTTGAAGAAAAAATATCTGAAGAATTTCAACATATAATTATTGTTAAAAGTATGTATGAATCTACAGATTTCAGGAACACAACTCATTTTAAGCTGGATAAATAAACAAATTCAGGCAAAGGACTTTGTAATGATGTTGCAGTTTACCAAAAGCAGAAAATAATTTGAAAACAATCAGATTGGAATAGAAAAGAAGATCACATATAAGAGGAAATATTTAAATTGAAGTAGGCAACATCAATAAGGGAGAAGTAAAAGTATCTTCGAGCACTATTACTCCAACTACACGAATAATAATTGTGTACCTAGCAAATGCATCTTTTACTATCTGAATTTTTATGAAGAAATATAGAGATAAAATTGAAATACAGAGGTTACTATTAAGGAGTGTGCACTAAAGGAACTTTTAAAGAATTTATTCAAGGGGTGCCTGGGTGGCTGAGTTGGTTAAGCAGCTGACTCTTGATTTTGGGTCATGTCATGATCTCACAGTTGTAAGATTGAGCCCTGCATCAGGCTCTGCACTGAGCATGGAGTCTGCTTTGGATTCTCTCTCTACCACTCATGCTCTCTCTCTCTCTCTCTCTCAAAAAAACAAAACAATTCAAGAAAAATGAAAACAATCTTAGAAGAATGATATTAGATACAAAAGGGAATAAGTTGGTAAGCAAATAAGCAGTTAGAAACAAGAATGTCTTGGGGCGCTTGGGTGGCTCAGTCGGGTAAGTGGCCAACTTTGCTTGGTTCAGTATCTCAAGGTCCGTTGAGTTCGAGTCCCGCTTCGGGCTCTGTGCTGACAGCTCAGAACCTGGAGCCTGCTTGGGATTCTGTGTCTCCTTCTTCTTCTACCCTTCCCCTGCTTACACTCTGTCTCTCTGTCTCGCAAAAATAAATAAACATTAAAAAAATTTTAAAAAAAGAAACAATATCTTCATTAATGATAATAAGAATAATGTCGAATGTGATGTTAACATATTTTAAGAGACAGAGACCAACATATTGGACAAAACCGTATGGGAGTTGAAATGGAGGGTATTCTGCATTTTAAGAGCATTGTGTTATTAAGGAGTTGCTTATCATGGGGCACCTGGGTGGCTCAGTCAGTTGAACATCCCACTCTTGATTTTGCCTCAGGTCATAATCTTACAGTTGCTGGAATCAGAGCACCATGTGCTCAGATCCTGCTTGGGATTCTCTCTCTCTCTCTCTCTCTCTCTCTCTCTCTCTCTCTCTCTCTCTCTCCCTCCCTCCTCCCCGCCCCCCAATTGCCAACGTGCTCCCTCTCTCAAAATAAATAAATAAATAAATAAGAACATAAATAAATAAATTGCTTAACAGTAGACTTGGGTAGATTGAAAGTACATGGCCAAATTTCACAGGTAACCATGGTAAGACTAAAAATAGAGTTTGCTATTCCCAAATCAGTAGAAAGAAGAAAGTAGAATGGGAAAAAAGATACACAGGGAAGTATCAGCAAATAAAATTTGAGGCTAAATAATAGATTATAAAAGAATAAAGAACTGTTGGATTAAAAGAATAATATTAGAAACCAATTCAAACATAACAAAATTCCAATGAACATAGATGTACTGAACTTGACATTTATATGACAGTGGTTTCCACATTATATTTTCTAAAAATCCAGATGTGTGTTATTTGGAATATACATCTAGAAGAGTTGAGAGTAAACTTATTTAAAACGTAGAACACAAAAATAATTTAAAAAAACAAACCCTGAGGTAGTCATATTCATATCAAAAGGGTCTTTTAAAAAACATTAGGGACACCTGGGTGGCTGAGTCAGTTAAGCTCTGACTTTGGCTCATGATCTAGCAGTCCAGCACCTGTGCTGACAGCTCAGCGCCTGAAGCCTGCTTCAGATTCTGTGTCTCCCCATCTCTCTCGCTGCCCCTCCCCTATTCATGCTCTGTCTCTCTCCATCTCTCAAAAATGAATAAACATTAAAAAAAATGAAAACATTATTATGGATAGAGAGAGTCACTAGGGTAATGATAAAAAAATTTCACAGGAAACACAAATACATTTTAAACTTGAGTGGGACGCCCGGGTGTTTCAGTCAGTTAAGTGATAATTTCAGCTCAGGTTATAAGCTCACAGTTTTGTGAGTTGAAGCCCTATATTGGACTCTGTGAGCTGACCTTGTGGATGAAGCCTACTTAAGATTCTTTGTCTCCCTCTCTCTCTGCCCCTCCCACACTCACATTCTCTTTGTCTCTCTCAAAATAATAAATAAGTTAAAAAATTAAACTTGAATATTATTATTTCATGGAATAAAATATAGAAATTAATTTATTTAATTATAAAGATAAATTATTAATTTTTCAATCACGGTTTGAGTGTTCAAGGGAGTCTTTCAGTCATTGATAAGTTAAAAAATGAATAAAGCTATAGAATAATATTTGAACAACATATTTAATAAACTGGATTGAAAGAACATAAGCACACTGTATACTTATGTATGAATATATAAATATGCACATATATGTAGATAATCTGTGTATTTAATAAATTTAACTTCTTAAATATGTTGTTCAAGCACATTTCATGTTTAAGTGTCAGGATATGTCTGTCCTATCCAACTACCTACCTATAATTAGCAATGAAAAAATGGAAGTGAAATGAAAAAAATAATACTGTTATATTATTAGATATTATAAATAATGTGTATTATTTAACTGTTATGCAACAGTTAAAGATCACACATTCTCTCAAATATGTGTAGACTATTTACAAGAACTGGTCATTTAGTACTCCTCAATAATGACAAAAAAAAAAAAACCCAGAAAGAATACAAATTGTAGTTAGGTTGGAAGTAACAAAATATAAATTAAAATATCTCCATGCGTTTGTTAACATAAATAAATATGCACAAGTGACTCATTCAAAAATAAGATCATAAAAAAATCTAAAATATTTTGATACAAGGATAGAAAGTCAATAAACAAAAATAACTTTTTATATGCTAACAGTGAACAATTGGAAAATGAAATGATAAACAAAAACATTTATAATGGCATCACAACAAATATTTCCTAAAAAATGGTTTGAACTATATTAAAATAAATAGTTACAAGTTATTATGTAATTCCTATATATTACAACTTGGAAATGAGCAAAAGTGATATTAAATGGACATTTATAGCACTAAATATGTGGATTAGAAGACAGGTAAAGCTGAAAATTAAATGAACTAACATCCTCTTTGAGCAGTAAGGAAAATAAAAACACAAGAACGTAAATTTAGTAATCCATGGAAAAATACGGTATGCTTATTTGATAAATAATAATGTTAAAAGAAAGATAGCAATAGAAAGTAAAAGACTTGGGGCACCTTGGTGCTCACTAGGTTAATTCTTGATTTCAGCTCAGGTCAGGATCTCATGGTTTGTGAGATGGAGCTCTGCTCAGTGGGGAGCCTGCTTGGGATCCTCTGTCCCCATTTTATCTTTGTCTGCCCCTCCCCTCCTCAAGCACAAGTGTACTCTTTCTCTCTCAAAATAAATAAACTTTAAAAAAAAGTAAAAGGGAAGAAAAGAACAGTATAGATATTCAAAAAAGCAGTATAAAAGGCAAACCATTTAAGGCCATGAAGAAAAAAGAGAAGGCAAAGATTATTTTAGGATCAATAAAAGGAACATAGATTATACAATAAGTGAAGACAATTATTATGAAAGTTATTCCAAACACTTAGATAACATGGGCAATACATAGGAAAATAAAATTTACTATAACTAAATTATTTTTAAAAATACACTTCAATATTCTTACTTCTAGTTAAGAAATAGAAGTAGTAATGTGAAAGACCTTGTGGGAAAACTCTGGGTCCAGATGATTTCACAGGAAATTTCTACACGATTTCAATGAACAGACAATTTCAAGTATATGAAACAAATAAGTTAGAATACTTCACAATCATTTCCATTAAGCCAGTATAATCTCGATTTAAAATCTAGACAATGATAGCATAAGAAAACCAATTTGCAGGCCAATCTTGCAGTGAATTTAGATCAAAACTCTTTATATTCAGAAGCCAAATCCTACAGTGTAAAAAATGATTATCAATCATAAGCAAGTTGAATTTATACCAGGATTTTAAGGTTGGATTAACATTAGAAAATGTGTAATGTTAATTTACCACATAAAATGATTAAAAGAGGAGAAATGTATGATAATCACCATATGATAAATTTAAAAGAAGCAGAAAAATGTATTTGACAATATTCAACAGCTATTTGTCTTTAAATCTCTTAGCAAGTAATCCATTAAAAGTATCTACCAAAACAACAGCAAATACTATTATTGATTGAAAATATTTCAAGCATTTCCTCTAAAATAAGACATAAGAAATAAATATGCCATTCTCACTACTTTTATTCAGTTCTGTCCTAAATCTCCTAGCCAGAACAGAAAATTTATTTTGAAAAATGTAATAAATGCAGCAAATGATTAGAAAAGAAGTAACAGAGTGAATACTATCATTGTTTATATATACAACCTGCAGGAATTTACCATCAAATTACTACTAATATTACTTAAGATAAACATACAAATCTATATGAAGTTCTGTTCAACAGCTACAAACAACACATATAGTGTGAAAATAAGTACAGTTTATAATTGTAAGAAAGACCAATCAATTGCTAGGAATAAATATATGCAAAGCTATACTAAAAATTTTGTGGAGAATTTTTTTAAATATATTGCAAAGCACTAGTAAGACAAATAAATGGAGACATAAATCAAGTTAATCAACAGAAGATTTCAATATAGTAAAGAATACAATTTTCACCAAACTGATATTTACTTACATATAGATTGAGAACTAATTATAAATAAGTGTTAAAGATACATTTTTAAGCTTAAGTAGAAAATATAGGTCAATTTTTCTATTATTTGAGGATAGAGAAGAATTTCTCAAATACACACCTGTATAACCATAAAAGGAAAGATGAGTAAGTTTGACCTCGTTTAAAAATTTCTGTTCAACCAGAGTCCTCAAGAAAAAAATGAAAACACAAGTATAAAAAGGATAATCAAATATGTAACAAGATAACTAAATTAATTAATATCTAAAATATAAAAGAACTACAAGTCAAAGAAATGAAAAAGACAAACAAGTTTAGAATGATAAAAAATATAAACAGGTATTTCATAGAAGAGGAAACACAAATGGCCAGTAAACTTAGGAGAGGATGCACAAACCCAGTAGTGCTAAGGCAGTTGTCAGTTATGACTATAACCAAAATTATTGGAAAATTAAAAAATCTAAGAATATTACATGTGACTTATTAGGAAATGTCTGCACTATTTGGCAGTGAAGGAATATTCTATATGTAAATGTCATATAATGAATAAAATGCAAGTTACAACCCAACAAAAGAAGATTGCCAATGCTGGACTAGATTTATTTTTCCTCTAGAAACAAAGTGTTTGGGAAAATGATGTTAACAGTGACAAAAATAAGAAAGGAGAGAAATCAAATTTTGGATAACTGTCTTGTTAGACATTTTAAGTTTGGGTTGAAGTCATAATTTATAGGGAAATATAGAACAAAAGTCTTTGGAGACTCAAGTCTGGCATTTGATAGAGTTATCGTTATGATTCATTTAATTGTACTCAAAGACTTATTTTAATTGTGTTGCCCCAGGTCCAGTTTTCCTGCTGGATAATCACAGTTGCCCGACATCCTGTCTACATACCATCCCCTTTGCTTTCAAAAGTGTCCCTTTTGGTTGAAAAGTTATATCGCCACCCTGCATAAATTAACTGTTTCAGTCTTACTATGCCATGTTTTGATAAGGGCTGATAGATCCTGCAAGCTGAGATATGGGATCCCCAAATGATTAGATGGAATATCTAGAATTCATCAAAAAAAAAAAAAAGCCAGATTCTTTTTGAAATTTTGAAATGGAATGCTCCAAGGATAGTCACAATAGATACTCACCATGTTACTAATGATGCAGTGTGTGACTTTTTCACTTGTATGATGATTTGCAATAACTTTTATAATTAATTGTTTGCAAATAGAGAGTGGAAAATTCTACCCTGTTCATCAAGAGCAAGCCTTGGTTTAGTTCTGCTGGAATAGATGAATATTTCAGAATCAAGATCATGTGCTACAAGTTGCAATTGTAAGAAACATAGCTATAATATGGCATTCCAACCTGTCATGGAATTTTGCTAAATTCTCCACATCCATTAACTATAGATTATTGTGTTGTAATGTATGATCCCATATTTGCTGGTATGCACTATAAACACTTTTATATTAAGCGGTCCCATTGATTAACATGGACAGGAGGAGAAGGAGGTATTCTGACTGGACAGATTCCATCTTTTGAAGCCTTGAGTATTTGGCCCAATTTTCAATGTCAAGTGTAGACTATAATTTATCCAGACTCAGCTTTTGTTCTTTCCCACCCCCAACCTTAAAAACTACAAGGTAATATAGGCATTTGAATTTATTAGCATTCATCAAAGAGTGTTTTTGGCAGCATTGTATCACAAAGGCTGACATTGGCATATATAAAACAATACATGTGCAAGCCTGCAAAGAAAGGAAATTTGAAGAGAATGTCCATTATATAACTTAAGCTGTTTTTTCTGGATCAAATAAAATTATAGAGGCGCCATGCATAGTACAGTTGCTGAAGGCCATCATAAACCCTGGTTTTCATGGGGTTATATGGTCTTTTCACTATGAAAAAAAATTCCTTCTGTATTTAAGTTGCCAAAGTACTGAGGCAGCCTGGGAAAGGGGTGACTTTATATTTTCTTCCAATTAAAAAAGAGTACCTACAAAATAAGTTCTTTAAAGATAGACAAAACTAAAATTTAGATGTCTTGATGACTATTTTTACATCATGATTTTTGTTGTTGTTGTAAAGGTATATTATGTGATTATAGTTGTGTCTAGTTAATGTGTTTTACAAGCAAGGATATACATCTGTCTGTTACACTAATTTAATTTTCAAATATCTTTATAAAAGTGAATATGCAAATTGCCTGGGCACGGTAACACGTTGGTAAGCAAGCAGTCTGTCCCTCATCCATTGCTTATGATTCAAACCTAAGTTTCTTTACTTTTATGTGAGGAAGAAAAGTAATCTCCAAAATCATATAACTTGCTAACTTCATTATATATTTGAGGCTTGAAAAAATAACAATCCAGGGAAGTTGAAAGTTTGTGTCATACCTGGATTGATATCCATTGGAAACATCTGCATATTCAGAAATACCTAAATGTTTTAGTAAACCTTTCAGTCAGAGAGGCAGATTTTTAACTAGAGAGGGGTCTTATTTTTCCTGTAGTTGTGAATCAGACAGCATATACATGCCATCAAAGCAAAATTCTGTTTTGCTACTGTCTATTGCAAAATAGTTTGCAGTTCTTTTTTGAGCCTGTTATTAAATTGACGTTCTGTCCTTTCACATCAGAGGGCATATGATGTCAGTTTGTCCAATTATTGGTAATGATAATAAGTTTAATCCTTTGGCTCAGGTAATCCACAAGATTCTTCCATTCACTATTTTTTTTCTTTTTGTATTAGTATGTAATCTATGCAGGGGGCAATATGGTGAGACTCTCTGAGTAGCCAGTCTTTCGCCAATAATTTTAGCATCTATTGGCAATATTTACTTAAAGTAATCCTCCCTCTATCTTCCACTGGCATTTTTTACTTAAAGTAATCCTCCCTATATTTCTGGTAATGTGATGATTTTCTGTTATTTATTTATTCTACTTACATTAGTAGGAAGTGATCTGTTAGGAAAGGCCCCCCATATCACATCACACATTTTAATTGTTTGTTTTTGGTATCAGTAAAGATTCATGGATCCTTTGCTTAACCAATGTTTTATAATCCATTTCTATCAATGTCTATTTTATGGAAAGTTGTCTCTAACTTGGCCAATGAAAGGGTGCCATTTTTGGATGGTCTTTAGCATTGCTAATGGGTTTTTGAGCACTCCTTCAGTTTCTAACATGAAAGAAATAACTAAGTTTAAAAAATGACACCAGATTAGATCATTGACTGAAGAAGAAAGAAGAAAAACCCAGCTGTAGAAGGCATTATTGGGAGAATTAAGAAAATTTGAAAATTGACTAATATATATATATACATAATATAAATATAAATATATATATATATATAATACTAGTATGTATTAATGTTAACTTTTCTTATGGTGAAAATGTTTCTGTGTTGATATAGATTAATACTATTGTTCTTAGAATATATATGCTTAAATATTGAGGGGTAAAATAACCGTGTTTTTAAGCAGCTCTCAAATGTTTCAACAAATGGTATAAAATGTTAACAGTTGGTGAGCCTAGGTAAAGACTACTTTCTGGAAGTATTTCTAAATTAAAGTTGGGGTAAAAAAACATAAAAATTATATTTAGATATTCCTGAATAGGGATAAAAGCATAAATTTACCAAGCAAAAGGAAAAGAGTGGATGGCTTTAAAATTTTTTCACTAATGAGGACAAATAAGGACTTCAAGTTAGGAAGCCCAGCTGCTTACTTTAGTTGATAACGATTCAATTCTATCACAGCTAAAATTGAAACTGCTTAAAAGCATAAAGTTGAACAAAAATCAAAATGGCTGCTCAAATGCTTCAGCAAGGCTGGCTTTTAAAGTAGCCTTTTTCCCCTCTTCTGCAAACCTCCCTTCCTTCCTTCTTAGCCTTTTGTTTCAGTAACTCAGTACCACCCTGAAAACAGGACAAATGAGGCTGGCAGCATACCCAATTCCTGTCCAGCTAGATAATGTATTTCCCTATAATGTCTCCCAACCCCTTCCTCCAGGAGGGCTGCAAGTCTTTTGAAGGCCAAAGCCTTCTCTTTATCCCAAACTCTGTCCTCACATTGTATTCTGGCTTCAAAGCACAAAGGTTGGTTTTTGAAAACAAAATTACCTGCCTAAGACCAAAAACTAAGCCACTAACCAGATGGAAAAAGAAAAAGTATGATCGGGCACCTGGGTGCCTCAGTCAGTTGAGCGTCTGACTTCAGTTCAGGTCATGATCTCCTGGTTCATGAGTTTGATGTTCAAGCCCCTTATCAGGCTCTGTGCTGACAGCCAAGAGCCTGGAGCCTGCTGCAGATTCTGTCTCCCTCTCGCTCTCTCTCTGCCCCTCCCCCGCTCATGCTCTGTCTGTCTCTCTCAAAAATAAATAAAAACATTAATTTTTTTAAAAAAGAAAAGGCTTTAAAGAAAAAGTATGATTGATTGAATATTTAGGTAAAAAACCTGTTTATTTAAAAATCTTACTAAATTAAAAAAATGTTAATAATAATAGCTGTCATTGTATTATGCATATATTTTCCTAACGTGTTAACCATATATGTTAAGTATAATTAAACTTCTATAATGAAGAATATGTAGATGATTCAACTAAATACGTACATTATAAAAGAGGCTAGGATATTTTATATATTATCAGATGTCTTTCTCATAACAGCATTAGAAATGAGGGCATGGATGATCCTTTGATAAAGATTTTGGGTAGCTGGGTTCCAGCCAATTAACGTCTCACTCAGTAATTTCACTGGATGCTCAAGGACTATTTAGCAAATTACAAGGTTTGAGTACAGGAAAAGTAACCCATATATGCTGTTTTTAAAAGGTAAACTCATGCATTTTTGAGTCATCTGTGGTGTTCTTCTGGAAGGAAAGACTCAATTTCTTTATAATGTACAGGAGATACTGTTTATCTAGATAACTAAGCTACTTTCATCTGATCAAGGATGGGTAACATAGCATATTCATTTCACAGGAAGATCAAGTGCTCTAAGATGCATTAAATTGTTTGGAAATATGTGAGGTGGGAAAAAGGAATTTATGAGCACTTATTGTTATAATGCTTACCACTATTGCAAGTAGTCTGAAAAAGTTGTTTTTGGAATTCTAAGTCTTCCATTTCAGAAGCATTGATTAAATTAAATTTATTTAAATTAATCATTGTAAAGGTTAGCTTTTTTAATTACAAAGATTTATAATTAAGGAGGTAAAGACAACAGGTTAGCAGTGCATATTGGATGTGCTGGAAATCAGAATGCACATGGAAATGAAAAAATCTGACTAAACTGTGCATGCCAATAAGGGGCATACTATTAGCACTTGTAAAGCTTTCCCTTTGTAAATCCAACTAAACTATATTTAGACTTCTAAACAAGGAAATCTCTTCCTAGGGCATTGCTGTTTTTGTTGTTTAGTTTTGCTTTTTATTTCTCCTTTTTACTGGATGATTCTTGGTCAAAAAGCAAAATCATATTGTTAACTCATTTTTAATTACATTTGTTTAATTAATATCTCACAACATACTTGAATCTTTTACTTATGCATGCTTTCACATGACAGTTGGACATCATTTCTAAATCTGTGATGTAGTAAATAATGAGTGGCAGGAAAGATCATGTTGAAAGGAGTAAGTAATATAAAATTAACATTTTGACTTCTAGTGCAAAATAGTTTACTAACTACAATATAAAAATGGAAGCAATGCCTAAGCATTTGGTTTTTAGATCATCCCATTACTTGGGGTCTACACACAGCCTGGATACCTTGGGGTTGTGAGTTATGCAAAATGTATGAACACTTACTGTTGAATATTTTATACACACACACATATGTTTTGGATTGGCACTATTCTTGTAGAACGTTACTATTAAAATGATAATGTAATAATGCACTTTGTAACACAGTAAAAGACTATTACACTGTATTATTTTTTTCAAGTAAATTAGAGAAGAAAAAAGACCAAAATATCTATGTAATTTAAGTCAGAAATGTTCTCTCTTCAAAATGAGTTCAATGAAACTAGGTGGTGATTTAAATAATTAATTATTATCTCTTCCTCCTTTGTGGTATTTTTCTGGTGACACACATATTGGTATGTATAAATATGATATTTATAAAATATTGTATGCATTTATTTTATATAATAAGTCACATACATTAGAATGTCTGATAAATAATCATTTTAGAATTTGATACAACTTACATATTTCATAACAATTAAATATAAGTAATATGATAATACCCTAGGCTAACACTGTCACAAATACATGAAAAGAAATTTAGACACAGGTCAAATGATTTAATCTATATCCAGAACCAAAGTCAAAGTCATAACTCAGCAGAAGCTTAGCTTAAAGATCTTATTGGGAAGCCCTGCTGTTCTTACAGATGAGAAGGGCGTTATGCATTATCTTGTCCTGTTTGGCATAGCAAAAGACCTGACTTTGTGAAACATTGCTAAGTATTATTTGGTAAATATTTCCCAGATTTTCTCATTGTCTTTCCACTGTGTTCTCACTTCCTGATTTCTATTGGCAAAAGTGAGTAGGAAATGAAACGTTGCTTCTTTACCATCATATGAAATGTCCAGTTTTTATAAACCTGTAGAAGGTGTCATGGTAATGAATCGGAACGTATAGGTTTTGTGAAAAGTGACTAAGGGATTAGAACAATGATCGATAATACATGGGTATTCCTTTGTGTGAGAAGTTGAAAGATGGGGTGGTGGCTTTTGGTGTTAGGACCTCTGTATTTCAGTGGATTCACTAATGATGAAGAGGGCAACATAAACAGGGAGATGGTGAAATATTCTGACAACACTAAACTATTTTGGTTAGTTAAAAACTAATGAGGTTTGGGAGATGCTCCAGATGGCTCTAATCATACTGGAGAATTGGGCAGCCCAGTGGCAGATGAAATCCATTTTTGATAAATGTACAGGAAAGAATATTGAAAAATTATAATCTAAACTCTCCATGTATACCATGAGATTTTGACTTGGAAATTCTCTGAGGAGCAAGACATTTACCGCTACCATTGCTGGTTCAATGAAGGTGTCCCCTAGTGCACATCTTTCTGGAAATAGCTGAGTAGATGCACGGATGTGTTTAGAAAAAGGTTTGAAAATGCAAATAATAGGGAAAGCTGTTTGGAGACAGATAAAGAATGTTTCACCCATTGCAGCAGGATGGATATCTTCTGGGTAACAAGTGAGAAGTGACAGAAACAAGAAAGTCACAGAAGCTTGTGGAAAGAGTGACTTATTCCTGAAGTAAGTTTGAAAGAAGGCTGACAACTGGAGAACACATTTACATATGCCCAAACCTGTTAGTACTATACAGCTTTTCAATTTTGAGCAAGATTTGAACCATGGAGAATTTGATCTCATTAACAGGGCAGCAACTGTGGGGCCCTGACAATTAATACATGAGTTTGAAGATTTGGCACTTGCAAGTTAAAAATTCAAGGCTTAGCTCTATTTGGTATTTGTTTGTAGGTGATAAATCCTGACTGTGTATAGTCACAGCCTCTTTGTAATGTTTATACTCTAAGGAAAAAAAAAAAGCGTAATTATATTAGCATATCAAAAGACCGTGCTGCCAATTCATCACTGCTTGAGTAATAGGCAAAGATAGCAAGGTAGGTATTAGATGCATACACAGATTGCCTTAAACCACAGATAGTCAATAACAAATCACTCACACTATGTTTTTTGAGTTTGTTCTAAATGAGTAATCAGAAAACTGTCTCAGATGGTCTGTTTTTGATTCACACCTGTTAAAGAAAAAAAGACAAGTCCCAAATAGAGTTACTCATGCTAAGCTCCATGTCAGTAAACTAAGACTTAACATCTACCTAATTGCAGTTTCAGCCTCTCCCCAGAATGTGACCATTAATTAGTCAATCTGGAATTACCTGGCCAGCACTGGTAAAGTAATGCATCTGATAGATCCCTCCTGTCCCCCAAAGAAAGATGAGGTAACTCTCTCTTTCCTTGTCCCTGCCCCCTTTTCCCTAATAAACATCCCCCATTTTGTTCAGCTCTTTGGGGCTCCTTTCTACTTGTTAAGATGGGACACAGCCTGATTTATGAATCACTGAATAAAGCTAATTTGATCTTTAACTTTACTCAGTTGAATTTTATTTTTAACACACCAAACCACAATAGGGAGAAACATTTTATAAATTAAAGGTTCATTGGTAACATTGACAGGTTTTTTTTAACTTAATGAAACCATTTCCTTTGCTTAGTAAAGGAAACGCGAAAATATGTATTATTTTCTCAAGGGATTACAACAAAGTCTTTTTATCTGTTAAAGATAAATTTTAAAAAAAGTATCAGGATAAATATCTGTAAATACAATTTAAGAATTCATGAAAACCTAGCCAAAAGGCCATGCTTTGCATGAGATAGAAATGAAGTTAGTCCTGGGATGTGTGGGTGGTTCAGTCAGATAAGTGCCAGATTCTTGATTTCAGCTCAAGTCATGATCTCATGGTTTGTGGGTCAAGCCCCACGTCGAGCTCCATGCTGACAGTGTGGAGTCTGCTTGGGATTCTCTCTCTCTCCCCCTCTCTACCCCTTCCCTGCTCTCTCTCTCTCAAAATAAATAAACTTAAAATTAAAAAAATTAAAAAACAGAAAGTCATAAGAAATATAAATCACCAGGTATTTAAAATTATACTTCATGTTTCATGATCATTGATATGATCAAATAAGTCAAACTTAAATATGACATATAAGCCTAATAGCAATTAAATACTACATAATTACATGTTTACATATAGTATATATTAGTATGTATATTTATTATAATTGTATAAGTAGGTACTGTACAACAGTGTATATACTATATATTTGTTATGTATGTCACTAGTTTTTATTCACATTTAGAATTTGCTCTAAGTCCTCTATTGTTTTGATACATGATTCCTAAATGAAGTATCCATTGAAGTTTTCTTTTTGCTTTCCACTGGAGCAACACTGGGAATATATTAACTTGGTAGTGAAGTAGTTTTCTTTTGGGAAGGAACTTTATTTGGGAAGCAGATTTCAAGAGCCTTGCTTCCTATCATCTTTATGTACCTTTATGTAGATGTAGACAAATCTATGTAAGCTTTTCCATATTTTTAAATAATTTTTTCAGTGAAACATAACCTGAACATTTGATTGACATGCTAAACAAGTCTTTGGATTATTTTAGCTATTTGCGTAAGACTTTAGGGAAACCGCTTAAGAATTGATTTGGATCATTAGAACACAGCTACCTGTATGTGGGTTTAGAGATCTGTGAACATTTCCAAAATGCTGGCATGTTGAAAATTGGGCGGGGAGGCCACGTGAACCTGCCAGTTGCTGAAACAGTAGCAATGACAAATGAATGAAACGGTAAAGAGGAAAGGGGCTAGTCAATAACACTTCTTATCTTATGCATGTCCCTCTGAATGCCACATGTTCTCTCAAGATGTTGAACAGACAGCTTCTATGGGTATGCCCCAGTCATCAGGAGCATAGTGAAGGAAGGCACCTGAAACCATGATTGAATCCTTCGGCATGCATCTGCACTGCCCTCTGGCTCTCAGCATTCCTAGAACTCAACTCTTCCTAGCAATAAATCTCTTCCAGCGTGCTACGCTGAAAATTCACTATTCAAACATGCCATTTCCCTTTTACTGAATAATTTGTATAAGTGAAAATGAATCATATTGGTCACAGGAGGTACAAACCAAAGTAGTTCCATGTGTGCTACAAGAGGCAGTTCACTTGTGCACAGGGGTAGCAGCATCCTGCAACTGCACTCGCACCCTAAGAAAGCTATGCGGATTCTAATTCTCCAGATGAAGGGCCTTGATTACAGATGGTGTTAGTTTGAAGTTGTAATTTGTTGATAAAGCCTCTTACAAAGTAATTGTTTCTAAGGGAGAGGACAAAAACTAATGAGTATAATAACCACAATAGTAATAGTTTGGGAAGCTTTACTCATGCCCTTTTTTTATATGATAGTATGTAGAGATGTATGGACAAACTGAGAAACAAGCCAAGTGTTTTAGTCTTTTTCCTCTTTTTTTTTTTTAACTTTTAATGCTTTCAGGAGCCCTGAGTTCAAGGAAATGAATAAGAAAATGGCTCCTTGATCTGTTCAGTGGACTCTCTTACCAAAGGAATAACCTCACTCTCCTATCTTGTTTTCTGTAAAAGTGAGCAGAATCTTAGTTTAAGGGCATGTAGTTTGAGGGCAAATTGTAGCATGTTATATGTGAATGAATGGATAAATAAATTTTCCTCTATCTAATACAATGAAACCACAGCTAAAGAAACAGGCTTGGCAGAATCAGAAGAAAAATAAGACCCTCCGGAGCCTGAATATAGTCTCACAGTGAAAAGGAATGAGAAATATAGCAATATCTTCAAAATCATTACTCCTTTGGTTTGAGTCTCCTGCAGCATTTGTATGTCATTAGATTGTAAATCCCCATGGGTTTGCCATCCTGCTTTCCCATTGCACACATTTATGAAAAGGAGTTCATCTATCCTCCATGAGAACAGGGGTTTTCTCTCTCTTTCATTTTTATGATTCCACACAGTATCTAGCACATCCTTTACCAGAAAGTACATGATTATTTAACAAATGTATGAGCAAATGAATGAATAAATGAATGATTTAAATAAAGGAGATATAGACAGAGTATTTGATATATGTGATATGAGGGGAAATATCATGGTGGAAATCTGAGAGTATGAAATTGGAGGCATTTCTAATTTCTCCATTCAAAAATACAACATTTAAGGGTGCCTGGCTGGCTCAGTTGGTAGAGCATGCGACTCTTGATCTTGGGCCCTGTGTCGGGTGTAGAGAGACTTAAAAATAAATTCTTTTATAAAAATGCAACATTTCAAGAAGACCATGTTACAACATTCCACCAACTTATATATTTTCTCACAGCCATCAGCCTGTATGTTTTTTTTATGAGAGAGAATATAGAAGATCCCTTGTAACTCCTGGTTCCTAGAGATAAGAATACAGCATGGCACAAATTGAGTGCTCTACCATTGTTTGTTTGAAATGAAACTTTCTCATTTCTTGATATTCTTGATGTTGTCTTTCTTGATTCTTCACCTAATTTGATGACCACTCATATACTTCCTTTCCTTCTCATACAAATATATCTTCCCCAAAGCTAAGTTTGTGTGTATCTTCCCCATTTCTTCATCAAGCAGTAGCTTGAGCTTTCACATTTATACAAATGGCTCAGCAATCATTATATCAAGCTCTGATCTCTCTCTCATTAACCAAATCCTACATTGCCAATAAGGAATAAAATTCCTTATGCTCAAAATTGATGTCTTCTATTTTATTCTCCCATTCCTACTTTTTCTTCTCAGGGCAATATTTTCCTCTCAATGTCCTTTTACCAAGGATTGAAATGTTGATAGTCATTAAATGGGTATCAGTACTTTCCAATCAATTCTACCTCCCTAACAAACCCCACCCCCCGCAACCTCACCTTTTACTTCTCCACTGCACAATTTCTCTGGCCATCAGAAGTTTTTACTTCATTATCCCACGGCAGTCCTCTCCACTTTTAAATCAACTTTTATGTTGCTTCCAGATATATGTCTATAATTACCCTGATTCTTTATAGTGAGATATCAATGGATATTATTCTCCCTCCTAAAAACCTTGGATCATTTGCTCAAGCCTAGATAACTCAATATAAACTTCGCCTCCCTAACTCAAAATGGTAGGATGCTCATATTTACCTCCTACTTAATGCCATTCCTTTGCACTGAGTCCAGAAGAAATAGGACTTCGCGAATGAGACTTGAATGTGAAATTAAGCCTCCCATATTCTAGTAACTTTAGATGACATAGATGACCTCTTTTAGACAGATTCATTATTATAAAACCAAGATTGCAATGTTAACTTCTAAAACATTAAGATAACAAAATAAGAGGAAGTATGCAAGCACACAGTTTTTAGTACCACACTTGTTACTGGGCTTTCTCACAAACAGCTCCCCTTTTTGACTGTTAAGTTTCTTGAGTAGAGGAACAATTAATTAATCATAGTGGTGTAGGCAGGAACCAGATTTTGCTGTCATAGCATAAGAAGTTTGAAACTGTCACTCAGTCATGTTGAAAAATTCACTTTATTTATCAGAATGGCGGTTGCCGCATCTGTAGAACAATTCCTACTTTTCAAAAAGGTCCTGTACATAGAAGCACCTAATGTGAAGTCTCTCCTGCAAAGAACAAAATAAGATGTTTTCCTGCTTTCTCAGTGTTTAATATAGCAAATATTGAGTTCTCATAGAAAATTATGAATTAGTGAGCATTGGTTTAATTAATTGTTTACTTCATTATTAAATGCAACTGTTACATCTATTCCTTGGTCTGCTTTAGGAATGAAAAAAAAAAAAAAAACCTAACTACCCAACTGGAATAATTTTTTATTTATGGTTTCCTTTACCTGGGTTATGATTTCAGAGATTTCTAAAGCACCTTACCCTTTGTGACTCAGAAATGTTCAATAAAGGTTAATCCTTCAAACCTTAGTCTCTGATTTCCATTTCTTGGGCTTGATTGTGTTGCTGGATATGTTTTAATGAGTGAAATTACTAAAAAAAAATCAGTTTACATAAAAAAAAAGATCTTTTAGATCCAATTTCCAAACTCATAATAACACATATCCACCATTACTTGAAATATGCAAATGTTGCATTTCATTTCAACCGCTGACATTGTGTACAATCGGAGTGGATGGGTTTAGTGAATTCTGACATGCAGTACTGTGGGAAACAAAAGGAAAGTTAATCATTATTCAGCATTTATTTCTCCACATATTTAATTTGCCATAGATTAGGGAAATGTCTTCATTATAGGTATTTAGACTAGATCAGTAAATTCATTTGTGCTGATTGAGTACACACCGATTTGTGATATTTGGCGCTCTACAACTACATCTGCTTTGAGACTGAGGTGTTAGAGGCTTACTTTGCCCGAGCTGTCTTTGTGTTATAATTGCATGGGCTTTACTCCACTGGGCTATGTGTACATTACTGCAATTGAACTAAAATGGGTCTGTTTTTCACCAAGCACAGTTTAGTCATGCATCAATACATTTTTAATTAAAAGTGTATGACAGGTACAATAGTGGATAAACCAAATAATTTTCTCAAACATTCCATTTCCTCAAAGATAGGTAATCAGAATCTTGTCTCTGGTAGCCAGTGAGAGTATATTTTTTTATCTAGATGTTTGATTAAATATCTAAAAACTTTATGCTAAACCACTGCACATTGTTTGTAAGCACTCTACCACAGAGACTTTATGCTGTTCCATCACAATAAAGCATTTGTTCCTGACAGAACTAAAATAAGTGACAAGCAGTCTGATGGCATTTTTATTTTTATTTTCAATGTTCGCAATGAAGAGATGAGGAGTCAGCAGTGATATGAATAGGGGAATCAATTAGAACATGGTTGTTTCAGAAGGAGAGAACTCACAATAGAAAGCTGAGACACAGAACAACTTCAGGATGCCTGTACTAAGATCCGTGATTAACATGACAATATTGCTATGCTGATACGGAGATTTTATACAAAGACTAATCTCTCTAAATGAATTGTAAACATGAAAGGTGGGTGACTGGCAGAGGCTACAACTTCTTGAATTCTTTACATATATCACAGTGCAAATTCCCCCAAAACTGATAACCTAAATATAAGGTGGCGAACTCAATTTTGCTGAAAACACTAGCTCAAGCACTGATACCACAAATTTAGGGCTTCA
The DNA here is from genome assembly GCA_028646485.1 of Cryptoprocta ferox. Lineage (NCBI taxonomy): Eukaryota > Metazoa > Chordata > Mammalia > Carnivora > Eupleridae > Cryptoprocta > Cryptoprocta ferox. Next base: position 26,994,788 of record CM053578.1, on the reverse strand, counting down.
TAAAAAGGGATTCAGTTCTCTTTAATGATCAGGTATTTTCAGATTTGAATTTTTTTTGCATCAGTATTTTGTATTTAAATAATTCATTAATGACTACTTATAAACACAAATTAAATTACACTTTTAAAACTGGTAGTGACACTTTACTTTGATGTTAACTCCACATGAGTTGAGGCCACATAGAAACTGGTGCTCTCCATGGTATTGCATGATTCTGTAGAAGATATTCTCACAACATATGGAAGGGAAAAAAAATAGGACGCGTTGGCTATCCCAGTGACATTTGACTAACTTGTTTGCACTGGTTATGAAAGTTGTCTGACTCCTAAAACTATGAAGGACATTTCTAAGATTTTCAAGAAAACATTTTTTATGTATCTTATATTACTTTATCATTATAAAGTATAATGGCCAATGATTTTTAATAAAAAAAAGTATTAAGGAAATGTTAAGGAAAAATTATGGAAATTAAGGAAAAAGTTAAGGAAAAATTTAAAAAATATGAAAGAGATTTCTTGTTCTGAATTTTATTCTAATCCATTATAGAATGATATTACTAAGATTGAAACATGAAATAGAATTAATGGCATTAAATAAAGAGATGTCATGATGCATATTCTGAAAAAAAAACATGTAATTTTGTTTGGGTAACAATTATTTTACAAAGAATGCCACTGTAAAATAACATTACATATAAAGCCAAGCAAAAGGCATCTCAATTTAGTGGGAAAACTCTAAAAGTTTTAAATTGGAACACTTAGTGACTCTATGCTGTACCTTTACCCACTGTCAGTGATGTGGAACATTATAAACTTGTTTAATTCCAATTTCTCATATATACATTAAAATACAATTAAAATGAGAGGTAATCACATAGGATTACTGAGAAGAGCTAATTAAATTGTGCCTCTTACAACAGGTTTTTTAAAATTTTTATCTATTTTTGAGAGGGAGAGCACGGCGGGGGAGGGGCGGGGTGGACAGAGGATCTGAAGCAGGCTCAGCACTGACAGCAGAAAGCCCCACGGGGGCTCGAACTCACGAACCATTAGATCATGACCTGAACTGAAGTCAGACACTGAGCCACCCAGGCACCCCACCTATTATAATAGTTTTATTAACTGGAAAACTATGCATCTATGATTGTTAGTACATTCTTTCAAAACTTTTTATTAAGCATTAGAGTTGCAGCTCACTTAAACTGAGAATTAAAGAGGGATTGGAGATACTTAAATAAAGGGAGAAGGATGCCTGGACTTAAATAAAGGGACAAGGATGCGTGGAAATATCGAGCACCGAATGTAATTTATGGTAGGTCATGGCCTTCACATACACAACTTCAGGGTGAGGAGGCGGGTATTGGCCACAGAAGTTCTATTTACATGTGACTCTTACCAGAGTTATGCAGTATACTCACCTGCATGATTATATATACAGTAGTTCTGGTGAAACCAGAGAGAGCTTGGCAATTTCTTAAAGTGAAATAAGCCCAGTATAGCTTGACTTTAATACGCTGGAGTGACAAAGAGCTGGAAATAAGGAGAAAGGTTAGGTGAGATCATTTAGGGTTCTTCGGAGATCATTTTGAAAATATTGAGAATGTTGTACTTTTATCCTATGAACAAGGGGAACCTTATGGTTTGGAAGAAAAAGCCGGAGTTGGGTTATTAAAAGAATAACTTCAACTATTGTCTGGTGAATGGATCTGATGAATGAAGTTTCTAGTTATGACAAATTATAGTACGTTCGTTTAAGACAATAATGCCCTTGGTTAGAGATGTGGAGACTGAGCAAAATACAAATGGTGAAGATAAATTGGGGAGATTAGAAACAGGATTTGATAGAAACAATAGCTAGCTATCACTATTCAGAATTTTTACATTGTATGAATTTTGCCTTGATAAATTATTAAAAAATAAACCGAAAAATTTGAATTGATGTTCAGGTATGTGCATAGTTGCTATTCTTTCAATTATGAACACAAGACAATATTTTCCACTGTATGCAACAGCTCAGAAAGTAACTGTAAAGTAAATAATTATTTCTCTTGTAGCGTAGTTATCTGTGATATACAGCACCAAAAGTAATTGAGGCCTTATCCTCATACATGTAGACATAGATATCATGCCATGTCCAATATAATAATCTGGTTTTTAAAATGATGGTTTGTTTTGCTTTCTCAATCATAGTGAATTTTCACATCTCATTGATAAGTGGTATATGATGTTAGATGATATCTTTCTAGTTGTGTGTTTTTTCCTCTCTCGGGAAGTAAATTTAATCAATTCTATGAAATTTTTCACTAGTCTTCTTTTCTAAAATGAATTTAACTTATTAGAGAGGTCTCTATGCTTTATTTAAAACACTACAAAATCTTCTATGACTTTCTGTCACTATTGTGTAAATTTGCAATTGGTGCTATATTGGCCTTAAAGGCAGTGAGAAAGAAATTGATCAGCCTTCTAATAAAATTCAATTTTCAGATTTTTATCAATTTAATTACTGTTTGCCTTAATGAACCGCTTTTGAATTATCAATCAATTTTAATGAACTGCAGATACAATGAAGCAAGATTCAAATAACAAAAAATGCAAATTTAAAACTACAACATGAAAATGAAATGTTAAATAAAATACTCTCTATATCCTGAATGTTAGTTGAGACACACTGACCAATTCAGGAGAAATAGTTATGAATAAAATATTTGTTTAAAAATATAGAAGTTTCTATTAAAGATGAAAACCAATCTTGCTTTTCAAATATGTGAAATGTTTATAAACAAAAATAATTATTGATTTTTTTTTTTCTTCTGAACATGGTAAGTCCTTGGAACCTCACCATATGACTTCTAAGGCTATCAGTACTCATGGACCATTTTTGAAAATTATATTCCTAAACAACAGTTTTGTGGAAAGCGTAGGCAGGTTTTTACCATTGCTATCATATTTTGGGCTCCTCTAGTTCTTTATATGCTAAAGTTACAGACATCTTGGATTTCCTACTGCATGTAAATGGTTCGCTTCTGATTCCAAGTAATTCTGTTTGTTGTTTTTAATAAGGCTCCTGTTAAAAGAGACAACAGAGGTCAGAAATACTCTGAAACATTTCAGTCTCTATGCATACTTTGCAAGATTCCCAGTGGCCTCTGTACCTCGAATGTAAATACTGGAAAGATGATTAAAGAGAATCCTCATTTGACTTGTTCTAGATTCTAGAACACTAGGTCATATTTACTGAACAAAGGTCAATTGTTGCAGCAAATCAATTGTTGCAGCAAAACCATCTGATTTAATGACTGAACAGAACTTTTAGGTAAATTGACCTCCACCAAATCAGTGGCATTGCATATGCATTCTATAAATATTTTTGTATATTTACTGTGTGATATGCCCTGTTATAAATATTCAGAATAGCAAGTCTGAGACTTAACCAAACACTAAAAATGATTCTTCCAATATCCCTAGAAAAATTGAATTACCATGTTGTCACCTACAAAATCTCTTCCACTTCTTCTGACTTACATCATCTAGGTTTATGGTAATTACTTACTTGTGTCTACAACTAGAAATGAAGTCTGGGAGTCAGGCATGACACTGCCTTGTCCACTGTTAAGTCCCCAATATCCAACAAAGTGCTGATAGATGCTCAAGAACTCATTGTTGAATAAAAAAAACAGACTCAAAGCATAAAATTGAATCAATTGTGGCTTTTGTTCCACTTTGGTGTTTAAAGAGAGAGATAAGGCTAGATAGTAAAATTAATTAATTAATTTAGAATAGGATAAGTGAAAAATCAAGATTTTTCATTTTAATCCTTCATACCTAATTAACTCCTTGCCTTAACTTCCCTGTCATTTGTTGCTAATTGTCTATGTTAAGGTCCATAGGTGCTTTGTATCTATATAAGTATATGTATAATGTTTACATTAAGTCAAGTGATGTCCTCATAGTTATGTTCTGTCTTAAAATATGTCAAATCCCTTATTAAATTAGCTGTGCAGAGGATGTTTATACTATATGTGCTTGAATTTAGTTAGAGCAAGTGAGTGAATCATAATAGTGTTAAAGCAATTGAAAACCCTGAGGCACACAAAAAGTCAAATGGAACTATGTGTATAGTAATTTTAATTTTATAGTGAAACATGCACTCATGTTTCTAAAATGTAGTAAATTATTTAGCTACTAATCTTGTACTAAACTTTTAGGGCTATTTCTGATGTTCTTCCTAATGAGAAAATAAAGAGTTCTAAAATTATTTAAATTATTTTCAACTCAGTTGTTTTCTGGTTCTAAGTTAAGATATGGAACTAAACTCCTATTTCATTGCTCCTTATTTCATTCATAATCTAATAATACAATATTGTATATCTTCTATCAGAGTAATAATTACAATTAGGCAAAGGGGGCAAACAAAAATATAATTTCTCAATTATCTCTATCTCAAGTTTATTTCTAGATTAGATTAGTTTTGAAAGAATAAGGCTCAGAAGAGGGGAGAAAATAACTCTGCATATTGTATGAATCAGAATGATAAATCCAGAAAATTATGTTTCTGCCTACCTTCATTACCTGCTAACCCCTAGGATATGTTCGAGTCTAACATATATAAATCGCCAAGTATAAGTCAACTATGATTTGGATTATTTTCAGTATAAAACAGAAAAAAAGGAGGGGGTGCTATTTCTAAGTAGGGTGTAGAAAGATAGAAAGCTGCAAGAGAATATAACTCCTCATCTGCCAAAGAGAAAGCCCAAACAACCTACAAAATTATTCTATTTTTTGAGATTGTAAGGTAACCAGAAGAACTGAACTCCAAAATGATACAAGCCCCTCTGAAGAGAGATGGGAAAAATGGACTCTTTAATCTTTGGCAGAGAATGGGAGAAGAAGGTGACTGCCTTATAAATGGATTGTAACAAAACATCTAAAGTTATTAATGAATTCTTAAATACCATATGTGGTCTAGTGTGACAAAACAGGAGTCCTGGAAGTTTCCAACACAGGTTGTTGGCACTCATTTCCAAGCTCTTTCACACTGGCCTGTACTGGTAGTTCGTGAGAAATATTGGGGCAGGGTAGGAGACTGGGGAGAGCCACACCCAGGGTGGGTCATAGACATGAAGTTTCCTTAATCTTCTAGATCCTTCTGTCATACATAGAAAGCATTAAACTGCTGTAGGAGACTCAGGAAATCTGCCAGTCCTCATGGCCCAGATAAAGTTCCTTGACTTCTTGCTCATGGGAGTAGATGCCCTATGATACCAAATCAATATGTTGTTACACCATAACTTTACACAGTGTAATATGTCAATTATATTTCAATAAAACAATGTAACATGGAATCTGCATCATCTATTGTAACTCTTATGTGTTTGTATTTTAATGTTTATTTTTGAGAGACAGAGAGAGAGAAGGTGTGAGCACGGGAGGTGCAGAGAGAGAGAGGGGAATAGAGGATATGAAGCAGACTGTGTCCTGACAGCAGAGAGCCTGACTCAAGGCTTGAATACAGTAGCCGTGAGATCACGACCTGAGCTGAGGTCACTTGCTCAACCAACTGAGCAGCCCAGGTGCCCCTCTTGTGTGGTTTTTAGCAAGGTTTCAGGATACAGGATCATATACAGAAATCAGTTGTATTATAATGCACTAACAGCACACATTTGGAGATTGAAACAAAAATAAGACAAAATTGAAATAAAGATGAAAATTTAAATAGTATTATAAAACATCAAATTTGTATAAATCTAACAAAATGTCTGTAAATTATTGCCTACTGAGAACGATATAACTTTGCTGATGGAATTAAAGAAGATATAAATAAAGGAAGAAATATACCATATTTGGAGACCAAAAGGTTTAATATTGTTAGGAAATTAATTACTTAATTGACCAACATATTAAATGCACAATTAATTTAAAAATCCTGCAGACGTCTAGCAGAAATTGACAAGCTGCTTATGAAATACAGGCAAATAACCTAGAATATGCAAATGATTTTGAAAAAAAAAAAAACAAAGTTGGAGGACTTCTGTTACCTGATATCAAGACTTACTATAGAGCTGTAGTAATCCAGACAGTGTGAATAGACATATAAATAAATGAAGCACAATAGAAAGTGAAAAAATAGGCCTATAAATATGTGGTCATATGTGAAAAAGGTGCCAGTATAGGGAAAGGACTTCCTGTATCTCAAATGATGCAAAAGTTAGACATTTATTATATAAGAAATTATGGTCCTCTACTTTTATCTCCTATGACATGCAAAAATTAACTTGAACAGACTCATAAACCTAAATGTAAAAGCAAAACTACTTCAAGAAAAAATTCTAGGAAAATATGTTTGTGACATCTGGCTAGATAATGTTTTTTCATCTAGGCTACAAAAATCACACACCATGAAAGAAAAAAATTGAACTTTATCAAATTTAAAATTTTTTCTCTTTAGGAGTGCCTGGGTGGCTCAGTCAGTTAAGTGTCTGACTCTTGATTTTGGCTCAGGTCATGATCTCACGGTCACGCTCCACAATGGGTATGGAGCATGCTTAAAAGTGTCCCTCTCCCTTACCCTCTGTCCCTCCCCCCACTCGTATGCACGTGCTCTGTCTCAAAAAAATTTGTTCTGCCCTTTAAAATACATTGCTTAGTGTGAATAAATTGGAAAACATCAGATGAAATGGGCAAATTCCTAGGAAAAACAACCTACGAAGACTGAATCATGAAGACATTGAAATTCTGAAGAGACCTATAACTAGTAAGGAGATTGAATCAATAATCAAAAATCTCAAAAGAAAAGCCCAGGACCTGATGGCTTCACTGGTGAATTCTGTAAAACATTTAAAGACGACTTGACAGCATTCTTTCTGAAATTATTCCAAAAAATTAAAGAAGAGGAAACACAAAAACATTCTGTGTGGGCATTATCTGATACCAAAGTCAAACAAAGACACTACAGGAAAAGAAAACAATAGAGAAATATTTCTGAATGGCTACTGATGCAGAAATAAACACACAGAAAACCCAAAAATCAACAAAATACTAGCGAAGAGGTCTTCAACAGCATATTAAGAGAATTGCATGCCATGACCAAGTAGGATTTATTTCTGGAGCATAAAGATGGTTCAATGTATGAAAATAAATCCATGGATGAAGAGAAAAAACAACCAAACACATGATCATCTTAGCGGATACAGCAAAGCACTGACAAAATTCAACAGCTTTTTATCCTAGAACACTTACTAAATGTAGGAATAGAAGGAAACTACCTCAACATAATAAAGGTCATATATGCAAATTTCACAGCTAACACCATATTCAGTTGTGAAAGACTGAAAGTTTTCTCTCTGAGATCAAGAACAAGACAAGGATGCTCCCTTTTACCACTTGTATTTAACATAGTGGTAGAGTTTTTCACCAGGGAAATTAGGCAAGAAAAAAAATAAAAAGCATCCAAAATAGAAAAGTGGAAGTAAATTATCTCTCTTCACAGGTGATATTATACATATATACGTGTGTGTGTCTGTGTGTGTGTTTGTGTGTGTGTGTGTGTGTAGTCATTAGGAATATAATTTATATACACATGCATACACACACATGTGCATGCACGCACACACACACTGTTAGAACTAATAAAAAATTAGCAAACTTGCAGGATACAAAGCAACACATAGAAATCAGTTAATCAACACACAGAAATCAGTTGCACTTCTATACACTAACAATGAATAATACAAGAGGGAAATTAAGAAAACATTTCCATTTACAATAAGCAAAAAAAAAAAAAAAACAAACACTTAAGAACAAACAACCAAAGAAGCTAAAGACATGTACACTTAAAAATAGTTCTGAAAGAAATTACAGAAGATGCCAATAAAAGGAAATGAATTTTGTTTTTGGATTAGAAGATACAGACATCAATACTACCCAGAGCAATCTACCCATTCAGTTCAATCCCTATCAAAATCTACATGATGTTTTTTGCAGAGATAGAAAAGTCCATTCTAATATTCGTATGGAATCTCAAGAAACCCCAAATAAATAGCTAAAATAATCTTGAAAAAGAAAAGTTGGAAGTCTCATACTTCCTGATGTCAAGCTTACTGCAAAACTACAGTAATCAACACAAAGTGGTACTGGCATAAAGACAGACTTATAGGCCAATGGAATAGCATAGAGAACCCAGAAATAATCCTCACATACCTGATTAAGTCGTTTTTGACAAGGGTGCCAAGAGCATTTAATGGGGAAGAGAAACTCTTTTAATCAAGTGGTTTGGGGAATACTAAATATTCACATGCAAAAGAATATAGTTGGACCCTTACTTTATACCATATACAAGAATTAACTCAAAATGGATCAAAGATCTAAGATCAAAGATCTAAATGGAAAACCTAGAACTATAAAACTTTTAGGAAAAAAAAATATAGAAAAGCTTCATGACTTTGGACTTCTTTCACATGATACCAAAAGCACAGGGACTGAAAGGAAAGATAGATAAATTGGGACCACATGAAATTAAATCTGTTGTGCATCAAAGTACACAATCAATAAAGTGAAAGGCAACTAGTGGAATTGGAGAAATATTTGCAAATCATATTTCTAATAAGGAGTTTATATACAGAATATATATAGATCTCCTACAACTCAACAATAAAAAAACAACCCAATCCAAACAAATGGTCAGTTTGAGTAGACATTTCTCCAAAAAATATATATAAGTAGCCAATAAACACATTAAGAGGTGTTCAAAATTGGGGCGCCTGGGTGGCACAATCAGTTAAGCATCCGAATTCAGCTCAGGTCATGATCTCACGGTTGGTGAGTTTGAGCCCAGCATTGAGCTCTGTGCTGACAGCTCAGAGCCTGGAGCCTGCTTCCAATTCTGGGTCTCCCTCTCTCTCTGCCCCACTCCCACTCACGCTCTGTCTCTCTTTCTCAAAAATAAATAAACATTAAAAATTTTTTAAATAACATTTTTTAATTAAAAAAGAGGTGTTAAAAATCACTAATAATTAGGAAAATGCAGCTCAAAACTACAATGAGATACATCCTCACACCTTTTAGAATGGCTACTATCAAAACAACAGGAAATAACTGGTATTGGCAAGATTGTAGAGAAACTACAACCCTTGTGCACTGTTGATTGGATTGTAAAATGATGTCACTGCCATGAAAAAGCAGTATGGCAGTTCCTCAAAATACCAGAAATAAGATTTGGGGCACACGGGGGTGGGGGGGGCTCAGTTGGTTGGGCGTCTAACTTCGGCTCAGGTCATGATCTCAGGGTTCATGGGTTCAAGCCCCATGTTGGGCTGTGTGCTGACAGCTCAGAGCCTGAAGTCTACTTCAGATTCTGTTCCTTCCTCTCTCTGTGTCCCTTCCCCACTCTGTCTCCCTGTCAAAAATAAATAATTATTTTAAAAAACTTAAAAACATAAAAATAAGATTTGATCTAGCAATTCCACTATGGGTACATACAAAAGAATTGAAAACAGACTTGCACAGATATTTGTGTACCTGTATTCATGACAGCATTATTCACAATAGCCAAAAGGTGGAAGCAACCCAGATGTCTATCTAGGGATGATTGAGTAAACAAAATGTAGTATATACATACAATGGGATGTTTTTCAACCATCAAAAGAAAGGAAATTCTGACACATGATACAACATAGACCAACCTGGAGGACTTTATGCTAAGTGAATAAAGCTAATCACAAAAGGATAAATACTGTATGATTTCACTTATATGAGGTACCTAGAGTAGTCAAATTCCTAGAGACAGAAAGTAGAATGATAATTGCCAGGGGCTGGGGAGGAACAGGAAATGGCGAGTTGTGTTTGATGGGTATAAAGTTTCCATTTCTTAAGATGTAAAAAGTTCTAGAGATGTACAGTGATGATGATCATGCAACGTGAATGTACTTAAAACCAATGCAATGTATACCTAAAAATGATGAAGGCAGAAAATTTTATAAGTATGTTTTCCCAATTAAAAAATAACGATTGAAAAGTTATCTCTAAGACAATGAAAAAGCAGAAAAGAAGAAAATATTCGCAAAATATATCTGATTTGCAACTATATTACCTAAGAACTCCTGCAATCCAATTTTATGAAGACAATCCAATTTTTAAAATGGAGAAAAAGTTTGAACAGATACTTTACCACAGAAGATGTACAGATGATAATTAAAAGAAATTATGTTTAAAGCATTATTCACTTGGAAATTGCAAGCTAAGGTAAAAATTGAATATTATCACATACATACAAAAACGTCTGGAAAATAAATAAAACCTAATCTGGCATTGGCAAGTTTGGAAACAATTGGAAGTCTTATATATCCTTGGTGAGAATCTAAATAGCACAGCCACTTTGGAAGGCAGTTCGACCGTTTCTTATACAGTTATGACCCCACTATCCTAGGCCTAAAGATATAAAAATTTGCAAATAGTCTACAGAAGCTTTATTGATAATTGTCCCATACTGGAAATAATACAGTGTCCTTCAACTGATGAACAGCTAAATAGATTGTGGGACATCCATATTTGGAATACTAATCAGCAATAAAAAGGGAACAAACTACTGATACATACCACAGCATGGATAAATCTCAAAAGCATTATATTTTATGAAGATCGAGATACAAAAGGCAAGTATTACATGATTCTGTTAATACACTATTCTGGTAAAGGCCACGTAGGTGGACAGGTAACAGATCAGTGGTTTCTAAGGACTGAGGGTGGTGTTGGGGGTTGACTGAAAAGGAGCTTGAGGGAATTTTGTGCAATGATGGAAATCTTCCATGTCCTAACTGTGGCAGTGGTTACATAATTGTGTACATCTGTGTACATTTGTCAAAACTCATTGAAGTAAACACTGAGAGGCAGGGTGTGTTTTACTAACGGTAAATGATACCTCCATGACCCATATTTTTAAAATGTTGCAAAAATGCTAGGGAAAGAGGAGCTACTGTGGAGAATGAATTCTCAAACAGTCGTAAGAAGAAACTTGGAGGGGCGCCTCGGTGGCTCAGTCGGTTAAGTGTCCGACTTCGGCTCAGGTCATGATCTCACTGTTCGTAGGTTCCAGCCCCGCGTCAGGTTCTGTGCTGACAGCTCAGAGCCTGGAGCCTGTTTCAGATTCTGTGTCTCCCTCTCTCTCTGCCCCTTCCCCACTCGTGCTCTGTCTCTCTCTGTCTCAAAAATAAATAAACTATTAAAAAAAAAAAAGAAGAAGAAGAAACTTGGAGCTCTCTGAGTTACAAGTGAGATAGCAGACCCGGTAAAACAGAGATGATAGCGTGACGGGTCAAGAGTACAGCTTTGAAGTCCAGATTCAGGCTTTTAGATGCTGGTACCTCCACTCCAAGCAGTGTGACCTTGGACAAGTTGCTGACTTGCTCTTCTGCAAGAGACAGAGACAATAATAGTGCCTTCTTCATAGAATTATTATGAAGATCAAACGAATACAACACTTACAGCTGTGCTTGACATATGGGAAGCACTACATAAGTTGTTTAACAAAAATATTATGTACTATAATGAATAATCAAGTCACAAATATGTCCATTAACTTATTGAATAAAATAAGTAATACAGATCAAAGACAGCCCAAAATATTGAGACTTTTTAAAGCAATGGTTTGTTTTGAGAGTAGAAGGAACCCTGTTTAATTATTTTTTCTTTTGCCAACCAAATGTTTATAAGGACTATGATGCATATTTGAGTAACCCAGTGCATTTTGATAACCATTATTACTTACAGATGATGTGGTTTTGATTAAAACAATAAATGGAAATGTGTTCAACCAGTCATTAAGCCAATATTTACTATTCTTTCCTAGGAGCTTGGCATAAAGCTGTGTTCTGGGGATACAAAGATGTGTGAAGTTCCAGTACTGATTTTAATGCATTCACAGTCTACTGGGGAAGAAAGATAGGTACACAAAAGTGCCGGAGGATAAAAAGACATGATGAAGTGGGAGCTCTGGCAGGTCCTGAGATTAAAACAGAAGAGGAAAAGAAGCAGTAAGCTTAAAGTTAAAGGGGTTTAGGCTTGCCGGTCACACTGGGTGTTGGGTCAACCCTGACTTCTGCCTGAATGATCTTGAGGGAGTAATTTAATTCTTTAAGCTGTGGGTTTCTTATCTTGAAACATGGAAAATAACAGTGAGTATATCATAGGGTTGCTGTGAGGATTAAACAAAATAATACATGTGAAGTGCTTAGGCGGTAGATAAAACTAGTATTAGTATTAGTCCTTAGTTCTACCTACTTAATACATCATGCCATCACTGTGCCAAAGGTCCCTACTATTTACAAAGTGTTTTTATGTGTGATTAAATTCCCTGTATCCTCAGCAGTTACCTGAGTTAGAATGGCAGATTTTATTGTCCTCAATTTATAGATAAGAAAATCAGAATGTCTCTGTGTATACTAAGATACAAATTTTTTTCACAAAATCCTATATTCATTTCAGGGTATCAGACTGAAAAGATTTTCTTAATTTTTACAACAATGTTTTACTCAGAAGCTGCCTAAAACATTCATGTATTCCTTCCTCCCCCCACTCTTATACACACACACACACACACACACACACACATACACACACACACACACAATCATATGACTCCGTTTATTTTCAATCTATTACATAGCCTGTGGTTCTTTAATATAGCTTTTGATTAATTTGAACTCCTTTTATTCTGGCGAAGTCCATTTTTCCAGTTCTTTATACTTTTAATTGGGTATGTTTCATTACATTAAAAATATTTCTGTCAGAAATAACAAGAACCAAAGTAGCAAACTAACTTTGAGCTGTAAACTTGAGGCTTTATACCCAAGTCTATTTCTAAGGGTATAAAGATAAAAGGAACACTTCGTAACAAAAAATGTTATGTTAGTGATTTATCATGCTTTATTTGCTTTTTAAAAATACTCTTTATTTTTTTAAATAAAATATCCACACTCCCCAACTAGTGAGAGAGGGGAGACAAGTATTATTAAGTATTGCTTCTTAGATACCTGGCAGACAAGAATATTGCACACATAAAAAAGCAGGAGGAAGGATAGGTGAAATATGACATGAGATGAAGCTCTTACATTCTTTTAAAATTTATAAGACACAGCCTTGAAGATACTGTTCATAACAATTCCCTGATTCAGTCAATTTAGCTAATTTAATCAACTTTTAAAAAATATATACACTTTACGTATACAGCTACCAGCTGTTAAAGTTGGACTTAGGACTTGATTTCATGCAAATGATTTTGGAAACAAAAAGAAAGTCAAAGTAACATAGAGTAAAAAGTAAGCATAAAAATAAAATAATTGGTCACTTTGATAATAATTTTCTGTCATCAAAACAGTGTAGGTAAGGTATACAGTTAAGTAATTATCACATCTGAAATCCACAAATTCTGCCACTAGGAAAAATATTTGTTGGGAGTAAAAAAAATGATTCCATGTGTTGTTAATCAATCATCGAGTTAGCTTCCTGCTGGTAGTTGTGTAGATCTATTACTGTTGTGAATATTTTACCTGTGAAATCAGGGAGAAAAGATAATTAAACACACATTAACCAGACCTAAGGGTTTGAATGTAGCAATCTATTAATCAATATTGATTGAATATTATAATAAGCATCATGAAGGAGATGGGTTTTAGATCTGTCTTGAAATATGAATAAGGCGGGGATGGCAAGAAAGCAATAGGGTGAGAAAAGGATACAAGCGAAGAAATTTCAGGTAGAGGAAATAATGACATTTCCATAGTTTCCTTATCCACGGTGGAAAACATATGTCTGTTCATTTTTTTCAAAATCAAAAAACTGAATATACACATGCCTTCTTTTCTCATTCTATCAAATGTTATAAATATGAGATATGTTAATATGTAATTTTGAAGTGTTGTTTCTTCAACATAACTTAATCCTAAAATAGCATCCAACAATATTCACTTGGTCATACATTCTCTTATTTCAAAATTCTTACCTACTTCTCACTTCCCACTTCTTTCACTTAACCCAAGCTTTCCTTGATTCAGCCAGTATTTCTATGTACCAATCATGTCCCTGGCACTGTGCTGGGAATATCAGGATGAGTAAAACATGACATGAATCCCTGATTTTAGGAAGTTTCTGGTCTAATCAATGGAGACAGAAATCAATCAAATGATTCTATAAGTGAATGTAAATTCATCCTTGAGTTCAGTGCTAGAATAAGAGGTGCATGATGTGTCAGTGCATGTGAAAGAAGTTACTGAGCAGGTCAGGGGTGTCAGGGCTTCTCTGAGGAATTGACAATTGAATTGCAATCTGAAGAATGAGAAGAGATTAACTAGAAAGAGACAGGCATTACATATGGAAGGCAAATCTTATGCGAAAGAGTGTAGTGAGAGGACATTTGGAAAGAAGGAAGATCTTAAGGATGCCAACATCGTTGGATCAGGCAGAGCAAGGAGTTTGGTGCCCAGTGAGGTTGGTTGTTTCTCTGCTGGATTATTGTTGGACACCCTTTAGTTTGGCATAGTACTGTGTCTATCCAATCCACTCCTACCATCTGTGTTTCACTAAGTAAATATGATCATATCACTCCCATAGTAAGCATGTTCCATCATCCCTCATGGAGACACGTTGCTCTTAGGCGAAGTGTGGATCTCATCATTGCCAGAGTATGCCCTGCCTTTAAATGGCCTTTGAATCTGACACCCTTTCTTGATCTGGAATTCCATTTGCCTGGTTTGTTCTGCTACCAGCCTGGTGATCTAGTTCTCTACTCAGTAGATGTCAGATGTCACTCTTGTGAATTGAGACCTGTTAACCCCCCAGGGGGTCATCTTCCCTCTCTGTGTTTACATCACTTCATTTGCCTCCCTGTTCACACCTGTGTTTTCAGGGCATTCTAGGAGACCATACGCTGCTTAGCATCGGGGACCTATTCTCAGGCTCATGGGCACAATAGTTAAGTGTCCAAAATATCCTGGTACTCAGTAAATGGTTTTTTCTTTTTTCTTTTTTTTTTTTTTTCAATTTAAGAATAATGTGGGGCACCTGAGTGGCTCAGTCGGTTAAGCATCCTACTTCAGCTAAGGTCATGATCTCACAGTCCCTGAGTTTGAGCCCCGTGTTGGGCTCTGTGCTGACAGTGGACCCTGGAGCCTGCTTCGGATTCTGTGTCTCCCTCTCTCTCTTTCTCTGCCCCTTCTTCACTCACGCTCTGTCTCTCTCTTTCTCTCAAAAAATGAATATATGTTAAAAAAAATTGAAAAGAAAAGAATCATGTCAGTCTTTCAGGCCTCATTATGGTCATTTAGAAAGAATGATTCTGGGGCACCTGGTCGGTTAAGCCACTCTTGATTTCTGCCCACGTCATGATCTCACTGGTTTGTGAGTTTGAGCCCTGAGTCAGACTCTGGGCTGACAATATGGAACCTGCTTGGGATTCTCTCTCTCTCTCTCTCTCTCTCTCTCTCTGCTCCCTCCCCAGCTTGCACACATGCTTTCTCTCTAAATAAATAAACTTATAAAATAATTTTGCCTGATTAGTTGATTGAAATCAATGAAACTTAAACTGGTTAATTTTAAAGGTAGTCTGTTTTTGCATAATTAATTATTACAAAGGCTGATGGGTTAACACTTTCTGTGTAAGCCCAGATGGAGCATTACCCTCTCATAGCTAATTTCTTTAATTAAATAGGAGATGAAGAAATATTTTATTGCCATTAAAACATGACCTTGTACAACTTACTTAATCTCTCCTTGTCTCAGTTTTCTCATTTTTAAAATGGAGATAATAACTGTTTCTATTTCCTAACATTATTACGAAATAAACTGGTTAACATTTTCAGAGTACTTTGAACAGTATCAGGGACAAAGTAATTCTATCTACCAATGTTTGTGAAATGAGGAAACAAACACACATGCAAATAGGTCATTCACTGACAGGATTTCTGAGCAATTTCTGGGAGCTGTATGGAGTATAAAGGTATATTCTAAATGTGTTGATCATGCTTGGCTATATCACTTTCATAACTACCCATATTTATCCAATATAACGATAGAAGCACTATACCTTTCCCAAGGCTTTATGATTCCAGAAACAGAGAGAAACTCCATGTCTTCATATTCCTCTCCCCAGTCCATCATACTGTTGGACCTGGTAATGAGTACATTCTTTCTTGCCTTTGCTGAAAAAAGAGTGTTTTAAAGCTAATGCCATTAAAGAATACCATACTCCCTTTCATTTATCACTAGTATTTGTAGGACACTGACCATTCTCTCTCAGCCATTTCATATTTTAACCTCTCGTTAATTGTCACTATCTCCAATGCTACGGCTATTGTAATTCTTTAGATTTATCCATATAGATGATTCTCTCAATTCCCTGGCTTCCAAGTTCCTTGACTCTCATGCCTCCACAAATGTGTCATTCATCCCACTTCAGCCCTCACTCTTCTGGTTTTAACTGAGACATCAGCATTGACCACAACTGTAAACTCTCCAAATGTCAGTCTCCAGTATAGCACCCCTGTCCTTTCCAGGCTCCTTCTAGTCACCCAGCTCCAAGAATTTCTCCACCCATGTCTGACTTATACGTTATTGATTCTGCTTCCTTTTCACTCTCTCCCTCTCTGGCTTCATTCTTTACTTTCATTTTCTGTCAGCTAGGGTTCAGTTTATCATTTATTAAATTGACTAAACAGCCTTTCCTTCTCTCCATTCATTGTACTCACCTGGCAAAATCCAAACCTTGGTTAAATCACAGTCAACACCAATCTCATGCTTGTTCTTTCATAACTAAAAAAATTGGAAGAAAGCATTGTGGCTCGCTTTGCTTCAAATTTATGACTACCATATTCAGGAAGAGAGCCAGAAATCATACTATATTTCTTAATTCATTTATTCTACCACTCTCCTAAATAAGCATACCTTGTCCTCATTTCTCAAACTTTTGACATGTTCTTCCTTTCACTCTCAGCAAAATTATTAGTTGTGCTTCTAATTTCATTGAGAAAATATGAATACTGAGGAAACATTACATACTCCCCCATCAGAGCTAGCTTCCTATCAGCAGGTGCATCTTATTCTGTTTCTTTTTAATTTATCTGTGTTGCCATAAGGCTAGTCCCTCTATTTATGCATTAAATTTCATCCCCTTTACCATATTTCTCTCTCCTTTGTTCTCTGTCCCATGAACACTCCAAACCTTTCAAATTGGAACTTTTGGGCTTTTAATTCTTTCAAGAGTACTATTTGCTCCAAATATCTTCATGGCTCCCTATCCTACCCTGCTTTTACCATCTGATAAACCACAATTTTATCTTTTTTCCTCTTCTCTTCCACTATATTTTGCTCCATGAAAGTAGGGATTGTAGATTTTTTTGTTTACTGCTGTATCTCCATGCCTAAAACAGTGTGCCTGGCACGTAATAAGTACTTGGTTAACATCTTGAAGAAATAAGAAAATAAATCTATTAATTCAAATATGATAAACTATCTCTTTTTGTAATATGTTTATATAACTAATAAATAGCTTCTTAGTCCCCCTTTTACTGAAAACACTTCCTCAACAACACTAGTTGAATCTTCCTTCCTGTCCCGGGCTTCATGACAAAGAGATGTGGAAAACCACCTGGGTATTCTGATCCCTGGGCAAACCCAGGGTTCTGAGAGAGTTAACACATGAGAGGGAAGCAGTTGACCAATAGAGAATGGTTGCTGGTGGGCAAATACTCCTGCTTCCATTCCATAACTTCTAAATCAGATTTCTTATTGCACTTGAGAGTGTTCACAGCGTGATAAAACCACAGTTGCCCCTTATGGTAACTTACTGGTAATGCAATCTTGTATTCACTTTAGGATCTCTTTCTAAAATAAACTGCCTGCACTGAAGCCCTTATCTCAGGTTCTGCTTTCTGGACAGAACCCAGACTAATTCAATTCTCCTGTAATACCAAGTTCCAGAATATTCCCTAGTGTATAATAGGCACTTTATAAATATTTGCAGAATAAATGAATTGAAGAATCCATTATAAAAGCAAAAACCCTTATTCTACATTTATAAATAGGTCTTATGAGTTCAAATTAGTCTTATTTATATCATCTACTACTGCTTCATTTATAACTATGTATCAAATACCAGAAACACGGTGTCCCAGGAGTCAATAATCTTTTTAATCCTTTTTTTTAATTGACTAAAAGAATCGTGGAATGTTTATAATCAAAGCGTTAGAATACCTTCTATTTTAATGGGGAAAAAAGACAAATTACAGTATGAAAAATTTCATTAGTGCTTTTTACTAAAACCTACTCCATTGGAAGATTAATGACTTCTGCAGTTTAACTCTAAAATTCAAGAAGCTATTTTAATTTGCACTTTAACTAAGTTCTCTTCCTTCAGAACAATGTTTATGGTCATTGAATTTCTACAGGTTTCTCCATGGGTAAAATTCAAACCAAACAGTAGGAATGAGAAGTAAATTACTTCATATATCTTGGCAAAAGTAAGGGAAGGGACCACGTTGGAGTGGTTTATAGTGATCCTTATTCCACATTTATTTACTTTCCTCAGCAATAAAAAGTTACCATTTTTATTCCCCAGAGTACTTCTGGCTAGTGGAATCTGACATGAGGAACATCACTTCCTGGTTCTTAGTTTGGTGAAACTAGGCTTCTACTGTAGACATAGAAGTATAGGCACAGCGATTAAGTGTACAGAGGAGACAGTGAACGACGTTTCATACAATCCCGTTTCTTCCCTCAATACATCTTGCTAGGCTTGCAACTTCATTCGTTTTTCATGCACACCCTAATCTAAGTTTGTAAGATCTATGCATAATAAAAGATAGTAGGTGCACTTGGATTTGCCTTTCTGCTATTCAAATGAAATGAAATTTTGCAATAGCCGGTGTCTTCTCTTGGTGTATTGAGAGTGTTTGGGAATGGAAGAGAAAAAAAAAAATTACTTGTTTGGATACACAATGATAATGACTAAAGCCTCAGTTCAAATCCCCCCATGAAAATGTTACTGAAATTTGTCTGAATGTTGTACATTTAATTTTTTTATTTTGATGACAGTTCTATGATAAACTTCTCCAGCATCTATGAAAATTTTAGCTCTTAGCGTCTCCTTGACTGAGTCTAAACAGGCAAAATGAGGAGGTACAAATACTGGGCTAGAACATATTTTCAATAATTTATTATTCCAAGTCTCTGCATTTTACATTAAAGTATCTTGTCAGACCTGAAGATAAAATTAGGTGTTATAAGGGAACCGACCAACTTATACAGTCAGGTGATTTTATTTCATGAGTGATTATGTAACTCTGTTGTAATGAAAAATGAAAATGTACCTTTGTAAGTGTTTAGAAATATTTTCTAACATATTGATAAGACAATAAACTGCATTGCAAAGCTCTTTCACTTTCAATACACCTTCTCATTCATTAATGCTTTTGAACTGTCCAGGAATCCCTGTGGAAAGCTGAGACAAACGGATTTATCCCCATCACACACACTACCGAAGCAAGGCAGTTCAGACGTGTTATTCAAGTTGCTCAAGGCACACAGTTTGTAAGTGATTGAGTATAAGCTTAGACTCAGGTTATTTTTAAATTCTTAAATAAACCATATACCAAAAGAATGAAAGGAGAGCTGTTTTCTTCATGGAATCCAGGCTTTGTTTTCCATAAAACGTTTAAAATGAAAACATAACATAGCAATAGTCATTATTACAGCATTATGACTTTGTAATCATGAATAATGACAAAGCATAGCACAAACTATTAATCAGACTTTATGAAAATAATGTAAGATGGATTATCCAAGTCAGTAAAAACTACCTTTTCTTACCAAATATCTATTGCTGTCATTCTGAAAGACCCTCCAAGACCCTTTGAACCCCTAACTATACACAGAAGTACATGTAGCTTTTTAAACTTGTGTGAAAGCAACAGTACACACACTTGAGTATATAAAGTACATTTTTTAATATTACCAAAATTTTCTTTTGATTTTCCCATTTGAATTAGCAGATGAAACTTTCCCATTTTTAATTAAAGATTATAAAATCACTGCTAGCATTGGGTTTAGTATAATCACATTTTAAACTCAATCAATCTAATATATTTATTTTCTCCTCTATGCTTCCCCCCTTCTCCCTGTGAGCAGTTAAATTTTTTTTTAATATTTTTTTTTTGAGAGAGAGAGACATAGAGAGAGAGAGTGACGGGGTAGGGACAGAGAGAGAAGGAAACACAGAATCCGAAGCAGGCCCCAGGCTCTGAGCTGTCAGCACAGAGCCCTACATGGGGCTCAGGCCCACAAACTGTGAGATCATGACCTGAGCTGAAGTCTGGCGCTTAACCGACTGAGCCACCCAGATGCCCCTCTCTGTGAACAGTTGAAATTTCTAGATGCTTATCTATCACCTGTAGTGAGCAAAGGGTCACATGGATTCACATGACTCTTACTGGCCACACTGGCTTTGGTTTCATGGTGTCTGCTCTCTCCTGATTTTGGCTATCATCATGTGTTGACAATTCCCAGTGACATCCTCAGTTCTTCTATAGCCTCTGCTTTATCAGTGTACACTTACAATATCATCCAAATCCCAGCTTTTGACATTTTCTAGTTTGCCAGCACTTTTGAGTTCCACTTGAGAATTGAACCAAAGTTACTTTAGCTTGCAATACACCTCTAAACTTAGTTGTCATTAATGTTTAATTTCCTCTCTATAATGGGATGCCTCCTCAGACACTCAAAGTGCCTAAATTACAGTCATATTTCCTACAGTGTTTTGTTTCCTTCAGGTTAGTCAAAATCTTCTTTCTCTTTGGGAAGAAAAATATTTTTTTAGTTGTCACATTTACCCCATTATGCAGCTTATGTTTCGTAATCCTTGATCTCAGTCGTATGCTTTCAGTTTTGATCATCCATCAGAAAGTTTAAGGAAAGATTTTGTCTACCATGTACAATCAAAAGTCATGGATTTTAAGATAATTCTTCATTCAAGAGTATATCTTCCCACCCGTTAGGAAAGTGCATAGGAAAATTGGCTGTCTCTAAGGTAGAAGGAAGAGCAATGAACCAAGATGTTTAAGTCAGTGAATATGAAGAAGGGAAGGGATCTCAATTAAACCCCCAGTATTATTACTTCCCTTCATATATTTTTTCCTCTTATTATTTACAAATTTAATTTTTCCATTGATTAGCAGTAAAATAACTCTACCATCCCTCTTTAAACTTAGTTGTTATTTTTGCAACAACTTTTTCAAGTAATGCTTACAAAATCCAGATGTTATGCTGGATTTGTTGTTGTTGTTCCAACATAAAGATGACATAGTCTCTGTCTTCAAGGTCCTCACAATGTTATTAGAGGTGGCCATGTAAACAGATAATTAGAATGTAATGCATAGAGAGTTGTAAAAATAAATAGAATACAATGAGTAGAATATTCAACTTAATGTAGAGAATTTCATAAAAGCTTCATAGGGTTGGTCATTTGATCCTGTGTAAGAGTGATGAATAGGAATTTCAAAGGTGTATCAGTGTAAAGTGAGAGAAATAGTTACAGAGATTATTGGACAAAGTCACTGTTGTATAGTTGGATTTCTGTGTACCCATAGGCATTTTTGCATTTTATCAGGGACACAACACCTTTTACTCTAGCATTGGAAATGTAGGAATCAGGGGTGCCTAGGTGGCTCAGATGGTTCTAGTGTGTGACTTTGGCTCGTGCCATGATCTCGCAGTTCTTGAGTTCAAGCCCTGTGTCGGGCTCTCTGCTGTTATGGAGCCTGCTTCGGATCCTCTGTATCCCCCTCTCTCTGCCCCTCTCCCACTCGTGCTGTCTCTCTTTCTCTCTCTTAAAAATCAATAAACATTAAAAGAAAAGAGGAATCAAAGAATTAGAAATAAACCAATGAGTAAATTACTGTAGATAATCCTAACACACATTTTGACACTTTGCATTTCTCTGCTACCAAGAACTGATCAACTGGCTGTTACAGAAGTAATTGGTGAATTCGGTCAAACTAGTCATCAGATTAATTGAACAGGCAAATCAGTTGTTTTTATTAGGTTGAATGATGAGTAGAAAGTATCCGATTGTATGTTTTATTATAAAGGCAGGAATATGTTCTCAAGTTTGACGTTTCTTTTTTAAGATATGCCTGTAGATTTCTGAAAAACATGAAATGTGTACATTTTTACATTGCCTTCAATGGAGTTTTTTACAAAACTGTAACGTTATTGAGGGACATGTCTTTGACTCCACTTTACCGATGGAAAGATTAAGATATATCAGGGTTAAGTGACTGTTGATTGTAGTACTGCTAATAAATGTCATGCTTAGGACTTGATCCCAAGTGCTTCTGACTCCAAATCAAGTATCCTTTTTCTCTAATTAATGCAGAGAAATGGAATTCTGTGTGGGGAAAATTTTTGAGCCATCAGTAATTAAAAGGTATTCCAAATTATGAGGGATTGTTATATCACCACAGAAACATTTCCTCGTCTTAATGATTAGAGTGGAAGTAGTATTTATAGCTTTATAGTTGAGAGATAGTTAAGGCAGATGGATGACCTTGCACAACATTATTGGAGGTAAGGTATTATCAAGAAAAATATGTGTCATTAATCATTATCATGAAGTTTCTCTAAAATTAATTAGATAAATACTTATAGGCTCTCATGTGAGCTTCACTCTCATGTTAGCTGGATGATATAGAATCCTGAGGTACATATTATTTCCCAGTTGAATAAGGGCATTTTTTAAGGTACATACAAAATGACTGGTACAATTGGAAACAGAAAAAAAATGAAAGATGAATTGTCTCTTTTTGAAATATTTTCTTTCTCTCCCTCCCTCTCTTTTCTTCTTTTTTTTTCTTTTCTTTCTTTTCTTTTCTCTCCTCTCCTCTCCTCTCCTTTTCTTTTCTTTTCTTTTCTTTCTTTGCCACAAGCATTGATTGAATGCTACTGCATGGGCACTAGTGCATGAACATTAATAACAAACAATGTCTAAAATATGGTCTATCTCCTGGCAAAGTTAGCAGTCTAATGAAAGGGGCAGATTTCCATTTATTCAAGAATTAGAAAATTATGTTCTCACTTCTGAGTTTCTAACTAGAATTGCACAGTCATGTAAAATATGGAAAATAGCTGATCAGTTTAATCCATTAACTGAATTTGGCAGAACTCAAATCTCTATGGGTAAGTGAGAGAAATAAACCTGGTGGAACTGTGATCCCTGGAGATCACAGGCCTGTCTCATCCTGCCCCTCACTCTGTGCAAAGGAGAAGACTAATTCTTGCAGAAATTTAAGCTAAGCACTGCCAAATTACTGCCACCCCCTGTTTTTCTAGGAATGTGGGAATTAAGGTTATTGTGTGAAATTTCAATCTTTACAAGTGGCACATAAATAACACTTTCAGAAAAGATTGTACAGACAAAATAAAATAATTGTGGCTATCAATTTACAAACCCTATTTTAAAAAAAATTATGTAAGTTAGGAATTATGACGGGGTGCCTGGGTGGCTCAGTCAGTTGGGCGTCCGACTTCAGCTCAGGTCATGATCTCACGGTTTGTGGGTTCAAGCCCCATGTAGGGGCTCTATTAACTCAGAGCCTGGAGCCTGCTTCAGATTCGATGTGTCCCTCTCTCTCTGCCCCTCCCTCGCTCTCTCTCTTTCTCTCTCAAAAATAAATAAACATTAAAAAATTTTTAGAAAGATAGGAATTATGACATATGATAACACTTTTTAAGTGTAAAGACCTCCAGTTTGATCAAAACTGAATTTGTTTCTGGACTTAGAAAAATTGTTTAACTATAAATTGAGAAGTAAAGCACTCAAAAGAAGAGAAGAGGGGACGGGAGGAAAAGGAGGAGTTGAGGAGGGAAAGAAAGACAAAGATCAAGTAGGGGAGGAGAGACAATTTATCTCTTTGTTCACACTCTTTGTGGTGGCTCCATTTGCACTCTCAAATTTACTGAAAGAGGAAAAAAGGTTTTGTTAATTTTTTTAAGGAATCAATTAAAGAAATACTCTCAACTTGAAATTTTCTTATGAGTGGTCAACAGATGTTTCTCCAAGTTAGTGAGTTTACTTAAATGTCAGAGGCTGGACATTTGTATATAAAATCTCTCTTTAGTCAAAAAGAAGCAAATTAGAGGAATCTCTTACCAGTGTAAATATTTCAGACTATAATAAACTCCATAATGCTGTGGCATAAAATGCTTGGCCAGAACACATTAACTTGTTCTCTCTAATTTCAATAAGAGTAGTATTTTCCCTTTTGAGTTTGAAATAACAAATCACACTTAGCACAAAAATTCTCTAAATGTAGGAATCTTTTTAAACTCTGACTCTTTACGATGTGAGCCTCATTTCTAAGTAGTAAAATGACAGACTGTTAACTTTGCTTTTCACTTCCTTTGAGTCATGACTTGACTTTCAAAACATTTTGGTCAAGCAGACTCAAAGTCTCCTTGCAGAAGAAACATCGAGGAATCCTGTACTTCTCTCGTTTTACAATTCCCCTTCAGGGCAGGGCACATCCAAGTGACCCTGGCTTTTGACAAACCTTAGCTGAACAAACTGTAACAAGCCCTGTCTGTTTTGAGCAGAATTTTCTATTCTGACAGATACAGCTCAGGAGCATTTGATGTCTGCTTGCTGGTCATAGATAATGGTGCATCTTGGGACCATTGTCATTCCTGTCAATAAGAAGGCCTGGGGGGACATGCAACAAAGCTACCTTTTGATTCACCGTTTTTCTTTCCTTCCCAAGACATTTGTAAGCCTGTGGTCAGCTAGGTCGTTTTATTTTATCCTGATGTGCCTTGATAATAGCATGATGTCTACAAAAAACTTGACAGGCCATCGATGTCTGTTTCTCTGACTCCTATGTTGTTTTTCAGTCCTTCTCAATGTCAAACATACTTTGAAAGCTACTGTGTATGTTGGTTGGGACTGTATTTGACAAGACATCTATTCTTTGATAAAATTAAACTCATGGGGGTTGATCTTGGAATTTAAGGTAATTTTTTGAGCAACGCAAGAGACTGTTGCTTTACTGCTGGCACTCAAGAAATGTTTGAAAAACTGTGAATTCTTTTTGGTTCAGATAAACTATGTCTTTTAGTATGAATTTTGAAGACTGGAACAAGAGGAAACTCATAAGTGAAGAAAGGACAAATTATTACTGCATCACCTTAAAGTGAGATATAATCTCCCATTTATTGAATTAGGAAACTCTACTACAATTATGGCTAATAAAATGTACATGAATGTCTATATATAAAAAGAGGAGTTTGCATAGAGATCAGTCTTAGAGAAGAGACTCTTCTAGCTGGGAGTATATGTGTATACATATATGTGTTTATGTGTGTGTATATATTCTCACACCAAGTATATGTGTACACATATGTAAACACATGCATATATAACACTTATATGTCATGAAATTTAAAAAAACATTGCATATAATGTGAATGTCAAAAGGAATATGCGAATATCATGATGGTAAGTCTTCAGATAATACTGTATCGGGGTTTAGAAGGGTTTTAACATCTTGTTTCTTGTCAGATCTTCTGGATGCCATTTTCCCTACTTTATAGATAAGTAAACAAAGGCTTGGAAAACTTGTGTGGGTTTTCCCATTGACACAGAAATTGACAGAGCTGAGAAATAACCCCAAGTACTTTGCATCAACTCCAAGATTCCATCACAACACAATAATGTGTGTAAAGTTCTTGGCACATAGTAAGAGCTCAATAAATGTCAGTTTGCATTGTCAGAATTATGTAGCATATGTTGAGAAATTCCTGTAGTTCACTGTATTATTTCATATCTCCTACTAGGAAAGAAAAAAAATGTTTTCTTAAATAATATGAATGAAATATTTATTCATATATACAAAAGCAGTTTTAGTATAGTTCCATCCAGATACTTGAACATAATAGTTAACTAACTCAAAATCAAATCTAAATAATTATTGGGTCAGAAATAAATATTTGTTTAGGCTACTAATGGAGCAACAGTACCTTATTGATAATGACTTCAAATGCTATCTGATTCTCAGTCTTTGTATGGTATCTTGGCCTTTGCATAAGAACAAGGAAATTATACCTGGAGGTTAAATATATTTTTTAAATTATATCAAATGGATTTTTTTTTCTGATTCCTTACACTATTTTCTTTTGATCAAAGATACTGAACTTCTCAAATCATCATGTTCTACAGAACATGTGTCCTTGGCTGAGTATATCTGTATGAGAAGAATCTACAGAAAAAGAACCACTAGAATGGAGTAGACAGATTCATATTGAAAAAATAGGTCATGATCCCACAAATCAGCATAGCAAAACTTTTCTAATTGATGAGACAAGTAGAATCCTCAGAATATGACCTTAGTAGTGGGGCAAAGTTAGCCATCAACAAAAGGTTTCTCTGGCTTACCCAAAAAACTTAAAATGAAACTTCAGAAAGATCCAACATATTCCAAGAACTTACCTGAACTTACCTGTTATCTCTAAGAACTTACCTGTGAACTTTTGTTCACAAAGTGCATATTATTTTTAAAAATACAATGAACCTCAGTGACCAACAATGTAAAAATTTTAAATGTGTTGGTTAAGTTCAGGAATGCAAGGTAGATTTAAAATTCAAAACCAAATGAATTACTGTATTAACCGATTAAAATTTTAAAAAGAGTGATTATCTCAATAGGTGCAGAGTTCAAGTTCAATTAAAAAATTTATTATATTTTTATACCAATAACAATAGATTTAAAATTGAAATTAAAAGTTCTATCTACAATAGTGTGAAAAATATTCAGTTCAGTACTTAAGACTAAACTTAATAAAAAATATATAAGACTTATACTTCAAAAATTACATAAAGTTTCTAAGAGAAATTAAATGAAACCTAAATAGAAAAGGATACTGTGCTTATATATAAGAAAAATAATTTTTTTTAAGTTTATTTTTGAGAGAGAGAGAGAAAGCGAGAGAGAGCATGAGTAGGAGAGGGGCAGAGAGAGAAGGAGACACAAAATCTGAAGCAGGCTTCAGACTTTGAGTTGTCAGCCCAGAGCCCCATGCTGGGCTCGAACTCAATGAAGTGTGAGATCATGACATGAGCTGAAGTCGGACACTTAACTGACTGAGCCACCCAGCAGAATCATTGTTATTAAGATGAAAATAATATACAGATCAATGAATCTATATATGTAATTTATCTATACATTCAACATAATCTCTATCATTCTCCATCAGGTTTTGTTTTGGTTTGGTTTGGTGTGGTTTGGTTTTTGGTTCAAATTGGTAAGATGATTTTAAAAAGCAAAGACTCTAGCTCAGGCAACATAATTTTGTGGGGAAAAAAGAACAAAATTGGAGGTATTAGAATACTAGGTTTCAGGACATGTTATAAGGTTACAATAACCAAGAATATGTGATATTGACATGGGTAGACATACAGGTCAATGAAACAATATAGATTCTATATATAGATGCTCAGTTGATTTTTAATATTGGTGCTAAGACAATTCAGTGGGAGAAATTTAGTCTAATTATGCTTATCCTGAGTTTAATCTATTTCAGTTTTCAGATTCAGAATAATCCCCCCATCAGTTCCAAAGACTTTCTAGGGATCTGCAAACTGAGAAAACTTTCCCATGTGGACCTTCTTTTGCAACTCTTAGATGTGACTTTCTCCTAATCTGTTAAGTCATTTACTATTTTCTACTCTCTCCATCATGAGATATTGTGAGTTAAATGATTAAATATATCTCTTAGGTTAGACAAATTCAAGTTTTCATTCCTCTTTCTTGTTCTCCTTATAGTTTTGAGATGAATTTTGAAGGGACAGGGAAGAAAAACGCATTTCTAACATATTGAAATTTATTTTTATTCCTGGTCCTACTTTGCCTCTGAATTCCACACAGTAATTCAATTTGGAAGTTAAATATTTTTACCTGTATATTGGAAGATGATATCAGTCTATTTTTATCCTCTTTGGAACTAAACTGCTTTAGATTTCTCCAAATGATCACATACTCTATTTCTAGTTTCTTCCCTTGAAATAATCACCGTAATAGGCAGGCCTTATTGAATGTGTGTAGTATTCCAGGCAATGGTTGATAGACTTAGGCGACATTAACTCTTATGTGGAGTGGGTAATATTATCCCAGCTTAACTGATAAAATTAAAGAAAACTGAGACAAAGAGAGCTTAAGTAGCTTGCCTAAGGTAAAACACTCTGTAATTAATTTGAACCCAGGTAGTTTGACTTTAGACTTTACATCTTCCTTCCTTCCTTCCTTCCTTCCTTCCTTCCTTCTTTCCTTCCTTCCTTCCTTCCTTCCTTCCTTCCCTTCCTTCCTTCAAGCTTGATTCGCTTACAGAAAATGCTGGGAATACACTAAAAACATAAGCACAGTCTTTGAGCTCAGGAAGCTGGTAGAAGGCAGATAACTAAGCAGTACACACTTGACTGCATAATTACTAAAGTGATTGCTTATCGTACAAAGGAAATGTACAGGTACCATGAGAGTGTAAAACATGTCAGCTAACCCAGTCTTAATGACCAGGGAAGGTTTGCCTGAGAAAGCGGCACATAAACCAAAAATGAAGGACAAGAAAGAAACTCTTGTGGATTTATTAAAAATTCTTGGATCCATACAATGTCAGTCAAGTAAAACTTTTAAAAGAGACCTTATATCACTTAACAGAGTTTCAGGGAAAAAAATAAAATGAAATGGCATTATAGCATAATTTATGAAAGCTTCTATATATTTTAGGAAAACGACCTAACCTTTCTGAGACTCAGTTGCCTCAGCTGTAATTGCTTTTAACAAAATTCCCCACACATGTTTGCTGAGAGGATGAAATGAGATAGCCTTTCAAAGAGAGAAATTGTTGATTTCTTGTTCCTAT
This sequence comes from Cryptoprocta ferox, assembly GCA_028646485.1. NCBI lineage: Eukaryota > Metazoa > Chordata > Mammalia > Carnivora > Eupleridae > Cryptoprocta > Cryptoprocta ferox. Next base: position 26,965,848 of record CM053578.1, on the reverse strand, counting down.
TTTTAAATATCAATCATTTTTTAATCTAACATAAGGACTTGTCATCTCAGTCACAGCCATGTGAACAAACTGTTATCTACACCCAAACTACCAGAACAGTGCCCCGTTATACAGCAAATCCCCACATATGCCGACAACACTGGTCCTATTTCTTTGCAATCAGTTTGCTCACTTCTTGCTGGCTGGATTATTATTTTCACTCCTCTTTAAAGAATAGAAAGAAGAGAGTAGTGAATTTAGGAAAGAATAATAAATTGAGATTGAGAAAATCTGGAAGTCAGGAAATGTAAACCAACCCTATTTCTTTTCCTCACCCAGGACCATGAGTCTCAGGACAGGCAGAGCTCACTTCACAGCCTTCCTCGCCAATTTACGCTTTCCCTTGGGAGCTTTAAGCCCCAGGTTGTCTTTTAGGTAAGCCTGGCCTTCTTGGAACAGAGGTTCAGGTTGCCCTATATTTTTCGAAGCCTCTCACATCTTTTATTTTTTAGAACACATTCTATGGTTATCTTGTTTATTTCCTAGTTCTTTCTTCCACATACCAGTGACCTCACGTCATGTTTACCTCCACTCTCATGATTTACCCTGTGTGCCAGTGCTTTACAGTGTTTATCGTTTGCAATGTAATAGTTGTCTAACAAATGAATCCATGTTGAGAGGTTAATAGGAGTAGGCTGAGAATTGTATCTTTCAGCAGTAGACTTCTGCTTGTTTCCATAAAATATTGTCAGACTGAGTTCAGGAAACGTGACATTTTTATCTATATCTGCATCTCTGATGTATTGGTATCTTCTTTTATTGCTACTATTTTCCATTTTATCTCTTAGAGTTCATTCATATTAACTTTGGATAACCCTAGAATTTAAATAGGATTAAGGAAAAAGAAGTCCAAAGGATCACATGTTTATTAAAAATTTTATAGGATGACATCTCAATGTCTGAGGTAGACTAGGTGTTTGGAAAATATCTGTAACTATTACCTCTTTCCAGTCATTTCCTTGGTGTTCCCTCTGATACTGGTTCTGATTACTTCTTCCTGATTGTTTGAAAGCACTTCTGTCCACAATCTGGTCTAAACTTTTGCTTTCAAACATCATCTCTCAGGGCTTTTTCTTATATATAATATGCGAAGATTTATCAACAATTTAGCATATGTAAACCATTTAATGGATGTTAAAAAAAAAAAGCCCTGCCAATTTTATCCAAATTAAAAATGAATTTATCATGATGTAAACTTACCAAAATAAAGCATGATGTTATATCATACACGTTATAAATAGTATTAGTTGTTAAATATCAGGATATCAGAAGCCAAATTATTTATTATTTAGTTTTTATTCTTTCACAAAAATATCTACATCTGGTCCCTGGACAGCTAGGGCTATTTGTCAGTGTCCACATCGAGTCGGTTCCTTTTGTCATTCAGTTTGTTTATTCAACAAGGCAACTGTAACTCAGAACTCTTTGGTAACTAATCAGTTAAGTGAACAAAAGTGTTTGTAGAACAACTATTATTTGCTTGGAAGCATTCTAGATACTTGAATACATCAGGTCTGTAGACTATAGCAGGCAAAATTTCCAATCTGTGGGGAACTTATATGTTAAAGGGGGAAGACAGGCAATAAGTGATGTATGTAACCAACAAATAGATTATCTAGTACATTAGAGAGTGGTAAGTGCTACATATCAGAACAGGGTAAGAGTAATGAGCTGAAGGTTTCATGGCAGTCCTGGTTGAGAAGGTGAGATAAGGAAACTTTGAAGGAGGTAAGAGATTCAGGCAAGTGGGTATCTGAAGAAAGTGATCCAGGCAAAGTGAATAGCTAGAGTAAAGGCTTAAGATTGGCAGGTCCAAAAAACATTAATGAGACCAGTGAGTCCGGATCAAACTGAGAATGGGGTAAACAATAAGAGAATAGACATTCAAATGAAACATGGAATACTTACCAGAGACAAATGTATAATAAATACTAAACCAAGCAGCATATCATTTATGTTCTTGAGATTTGGTGATGGAAGACAACACTGATAAAAATCATAATTGACATATAACTGACATTAAAGTGCCTGTATTGAGAGACCCTGTATTTTCATAGCTAAATTATTATAAAGTTGAACTTATTTGTATAATATTTTTATTAAATGTACAACCTTCTAGGCAGTAAGGCCTACAAGGTAGCAAAGAATGAACACAGTATTGTTCCATTTAGTACTGGATAACCTCTCTTCATATTCAGTGGTCACATTTTGAATAATATGTAACTAATTAATTTTTCCAAGTGGGTGAAAAATATCACTAAGTGATGGTAAAGTTTAAAAAAGAAACAAAGAGAATAAAGAATGAATTCACTTCTTTTTGAGTTAAAAGTTAAAAATGAGTTAAAAACACTCATACTATATCCAGAAAACAATAGCTTCATGCTTTTTGACATGTTCATTATTATCTATTTGAGCTTTCTTGAAATCAGAGTAGGCATTTTTTCTGCCATTTTCAATGGCCTTGAAAGGACTTACTTTTGTCTCATCCCTGATGCACAACTTTCCCTTCAAAATAGCATGCTTCAGGGTGAAAAATAAAGATACTCCCTGCCCAGAGTGTATGTAATTGTACATAATTGTGGCATCGTGGATAATTATAAGATTGTATGTAGTCTCAGTTTTCAAACTTCTATTCAACATAGAATCAAACTTCTAGGTATATTGTTGAATGCCAACTGAATGCTGCAAAGAACATAATGGAGGAATAGTGATTCAGGTGTAAACTTTTTTATTGACTTAACTGACCCTTTCTTGTCATACTCTTCAATGATCCAGGAGTCCTAATCCCAAAGCACTTTTTGAAATCCTTGTGACATGTAAGAAAATCGTCTTATTGTGAATGACATATCCCTTTCCTGTAGCATGATTTTTAGTGGTGAATAAAGAAGAGACCTTCTTCCACAAGCTTACATGTCACCTGCACATTTTCATTCACTGAACCTCGGTGTTCTTCTTTGCTGTAAAGCAAAGTATTTGATGGTACACCTCCGTAATAGTAGTTGCTTTTTAGGCTATATTCCACTGAATTGATACATTATCTATCAAAAGGAGCATGTGGCACAGAAAATGTTGCCAATGTCTCCTTCCATTTTCTCTCCTATAATAGATTTATTTTTAACTTTTTTGCTAGTTTATGAGAGCTCCCTGTGTTCTGTTAAATAAAAAAAAGGCGGGGGGGGGGAACGTTGAAGACTTTCTGCCCATGGCAGACAAGACAGTGGGTATTAGAGATTGGGGGGCTGATGGTCCAATAAAATTTAATTTTCCAACACACATCATCAGGACTCCCATCTTTAGTTTTTCCATTTCAGGTTTTTGAAAAACTCATCATAACTGTAGAGTTCGTTGTTTTAGTACCTAACAGATTTCTATTGTTTGCTGACATCAGCTCCTATAAACAATATGCTTTCTTATATTTATTAGTTTCTTCCCCACTTTTAGATGTCAGTTCACCATTTGGAATCATCGATCCATTTTGTTTCATTAGTGATGAACAATAGCACAATGATAACCAAAAAAAATTTTAAGAAATCTAACAATAACATACAGATGACATAAAACCTCTTATAAAAGAAATTGAGCCCTATTCACCACAGGCTGGTTGAAAATATAACCTTTGCAAAACACAACAATCCTTTAAAATATAAGTGTTATTAGGAACTACGAGGCACCTGGGTGGCTTAGTTGGTTAAGCATCTGACTCTTGATTTTGGCTGAACTCATGATCTCACGGTTGAGAGATGTGTCCCCAGTCGGGCTCTGCTTTGGGTCACATGCCCTGCTTAAGATTTTCTCTCTCCTCTCTACCTGCTCTCATATGCTTGCATGCTCTCTCTCTCAAAAGAAAACCTACCACAATTTCTGCAGAAAATATACTTAATTTCATATTTATTACATATGTATTTCACTGATTTTTAAATTGCTGAGAATATTTAGCATCACTTGAGAGGCCACTGGGAATTACCACCGTAAATATAGTAAATACTACCGATTTTGAGAATATCCTATGCTTTTGTTGAAATAGACTCTTCTGATTACTAAATACTAGATTAGAGTTTCCTTTGATGATATTGTGGACTCAATTTGAAATGCCTCTCTTTCTCTCTTCTTTCACTTTTCTGATCACTGAAGTTCATCATAATCTTCAAGGCCTAGTTCAAATGCCATCTTCTCCACTAATTCTTCCCTATTCCAGAAGCAAAGATAAAACATTACCTCATATGTATTCTCATAGCACATAGTTGGCGTTTCTCTTATAGCACCTACCACATTTTGTATTGCTTTCTTTCATTCACCTTTTGAGTAAAAAAAATTTAATTTTTCAGTGCTAGAGCTAATAAGTTATAGAGCAGGGAGTAGACCCTAGATTTGTTCACTCTCAATCCAGTGCTCTGTCTACTATACTGTACAAAGCTACCTCCTAAATCTCCATCAAATTGCAGACATTCCATTTCCATTATTCTTATTTCTTACTATTTTGTTTACATTTTTATGTTTTTTTCCCTATTCCAGAGTCCTTTCAGATTGTAGTTTACAATATACACAATGGACAGAAGAGATAGTGCTTATTATTATTTTTTGTGTGTGTGAAGACCTTAAAAATAACCAACTCCACAGGCAATGAAGGGTGTTTAAATGATGATAAAGAAAAAGGAGGATGGATAGGGAAGCAGAATAAGAAAGAAAAGGAGACAGTGGCAGGGAATAAATAAAATAACAACCATTACAGTGAATCTTCATGTCATTTCAAAGGAAGGAAACACATTTCAAGGATAAACAGAGGTTCCATACTCCTACCTTCGTTCTGGAGATAGGGAGGGGAGGATTATTAACAAATCCATAGAGTAAGTTGCATTTGTCACCAACAGGAAATCCTCATTAGATGGAATTAACTTCCTAATTACATTGCCGGGAATGAGGGACAAATATTTGGCAGGGAGGGTGATGTTAGAATATAGTTCTCAAGCGACTGAGAAAAATGGTTGCTTCCATCAGTCCTTCTGAACGTCACTCAAAACAGTATCTTGCAGAACAGTAGCTTATATTACCCCTCTTTGTGCTCTCTCAAATTCACTGTTTTCATTTTCCTGTTTATTCCAAATATGAAACTCAGAATTTGTTCCCTTTATGACTGCGATTGCATTTGTCCTGTTTAGGTTTACTTTCTTCACTTGTAAGTCTTCACTAGATTTTAAGCTCTTTAATGAAGCTTCTGATTAGTTTCAAAGTGGCCAGAGGTCAAAGCAGTTGCTTGATTCTTCACACATGACACCATTAACCCCAAAGAGCTGGCTGAAAATCTAGCACTATACCATATGTTTGAACAATGCAAAACTTTAAAGGACTGCCATCTTTGAAATTATATATGTGCTGGAGTTTACTTTGAACTGACACTGTTTACCCTCTGCAGTTGCAGAAATAAACAAAAAAAAAAACGTTAAATACTAACAGTTGCATTTGATTCTTGATATTCCTTGGCAACTAATCACAACTCCTCTGTAAGACCTTACCCATGACATGTAAATAGTTGACAAGATGATAATATGTAGCTATCTGAGCCTCTTACATATTTAATGATCCCTATATACAGAGCCAAAAAGTAGACTGAAAGTAAAATGTCAATGCAGAAAACGGGCAATGGCTAATGAAGTTTATCAACCAACATCATGGCACACTTTTAATGGCCTACTGTTGTGCTGCTAACAGGGAGATTCCGTATTGATGGTTTCTGTTTATGATATTATTTACCAAAAAGTTTGAAAAAACACAGTTCTTTTTCAGGCCAGCCAGCCAAAAAGAAAATGACACAAATAACCTTTCTGATCTCTGTTACTTTTCTCCTAAAGTCATGTCTGCTTTTCATTTTATAGTATTATATTAGTTTGAATATGGATGTAGAAGACTTTTGTAGAATCAGAGGAGCGTGCATTGGAAAGGGCTTGAAAAGCACAAGTCACAAACTAAGATCTCCACATTAAACCCAAATTAAAATATATGTTGTTAAGCTAATAGACTTAATTTTAAAAAAATGAATTTGCACACCCTTAGGCTGGACTTGAGCCCAACACTTACCCAAATCCCCATATCCTTTTGTCATGCATCTCACCTGAATCACATAAATGCATTATCTGCCTGTCTGCAATCTGCATGTACTCAGCATTTTATGAGGAAGGAAACTGAGACTTAGTATGTGTCATTAGCATTCTCCAAACCATACAGCTAGTTAAAGTAGAGCTGTGACTTTATAACCTAAAGTCCTTGGTTCCCAACTCAGAGCTTTTACTGTATTCTAAAAGTTTAAATGTGATGGAGTAAGTATCATGTAGGATGGCGTGACTGTTGCATGTAATTGGATTTTTTTTCTCAAAATATTGGAACTCTCGGAATAGGTGTCTGTGTATATTGGTAGAGAGATCCTGGCCTAGAGAATGGTGAAGTTGATGTCCCTGAGTGTACACTCAGCTTGTTCCTCAATTAAACAGGATTAATAAGACATGACTACACCTTCCAGCTATATCTTCCTTCCTACCAGAAATGCCAGTGAAGCACAGAGAGAATGAACATTTCCAGCCACATCCACCCACCCCTCATCTGAAGAAATATGCAAGAGGCCATGATAGACACTGGTAACGTATAAATATGTTTACATTTTTTATGAGAGGAGCTGAGAAGTGAATTTACCAGCATTTGAGAAAACCCAGGGATGCAAAGGAATACACAGACCATCATCATGAATATGAGGGACAGTATAAGCTATAAAGTGATTGTGAGATGAATTTCGGAGAAACAGAATTCGTGAAAACCAAAAGTTTCTTTACCACATTGATTTGGTTTTGGCACTTTAAACTAACAAAATCAAATTTAAGAAGGGTGTTTCCTTTAGCATAACATGTAGTTTAACCAGAGAAATCCCTTACCCGTCACACTTTTTGATACAGTGGAAGCAGCTTTTGGAAACAGAAGCACACTATTGAAATGGTCTGTTCATCTAAATTTATTTTCTCTTGTTAAAAATTCCTCCTCTGGATCGCAGTCTCACTTGACTCCTTTGGCATCAAAGAAGTGTTTAAAAGCATAAAATTGAAAATGAAAGACAAGATGCTTAGTAATCTGCTCTGTGTGCCAGGCTAACAGTGGACTGTCAAGGCCAAGTGTTTCCCTGCAGATGATTCATTGACAAGAGGGGCCAGCATAGACATAGAAGAACCAGAATTTTGAAATCCTTAGACCTCAAATATTTTACCAGTAAAAATGAGAATTTATATCTCTAAGTGTCTTTTCCATTCCCCTTTCATCAGCAGTTAATGTTTATTTTCCTTCTTAGATGTTTCTGCCACTGTTTGTTTAATGGTGTGTATATGCTTTTATAGTAAGTGTGTTATCACTTTGTATAATTATTATGTGTGATTAATCCTGCATGTTCTGGAAAACTGTTAGATTTTCTAATTTAACCAGAGGAAATGTCTTTAAGTCTTTGTGTTATTCACATATAATGCAAGTTGACTAGAACTCCTGCGAATGAAGCAAAGTATGAAAAATCTATGTTTAAAAGTCTGTGCTGAAGTAGCTGAGGAGGTGGCATTATTTTCTCCCCTTATGCCCATCCCTGTGGTAGTTGGTAAGTACAGAAGAATTTTACACGTGACACAAGAATATTTTGGATATCAGAGTATTAGGCATATTGTATTTTACAACAGGATGAATTGAAAAATATGATAATGCTTCTGATAATAAAACAGGGATGCCATTGTTATAAAAATATTTATGACACAACTCTTGGTACATGGATACCAATCCAAAGACTGTGATATTAGATAGATGGATGGATTTTAGATGAATGGCTGGCTAGATAGATGGATAGATAGATGCTAGATAGACACACACACACACAGAGGACTAGCATGTATCTGTACAAAACAAATAATAAAGTACTATTTTAACAAAAGAGGTATTACTCTCAGATTTTTAGCTTATGATTTGCAAAATCATCTCTCTTAGTAGGCATTAGGACTTGACAATGACAAATGCTGCTGGCCAGATTTCTGTTCAAATTACATTGGACAAAAAAGCCAAGCACATCAACAGCAAAATGTCGACTTTTGTTCTAACCAAGATGGAAGTGTGTACCTTATGAATGACACAGTCATAGGCTCTACTGTCAAACTGACATCTCAGTCCACAAGGACAGGGGCTTTGTCTCCAGGTTATGGGATGACTAGGAACAAGCAGGGCTACACAATCAGATCCAAAGTGAGAAAGGGACGGAAGAGCTTAAACTCCATGTGTCCAGTTCCCCACCTCAGACGCTCCAGACAGATGTCTCACTGCAGCTTCATAGGAAATCATCCTTAAATTCTCCTTCAGAATCTCTTTTCAGTCTCTGACTTCAAGGCCACTCTTCTGTGATCGTCTTTCTTGCACTTGAAGTCATCATTACACAGTGTCTTTTTTCTTGTCTAAACTTTATTTCATCACATTGATCATTTATGCTGATACCTTTTACTTTTTTAGTTTGTTTTGATTTAAATATTTCACTTTCATAAATTTCCAAATTCTATTAATTACACTAGCTGTTGAGGATAGCATTTTTAAAGACACTTTTAAAAAATACTTCTCTAAATGTTTCTTGGCTTAACAGCACTAAAATGAATTTTACTAAATATGATCAGAGTAGAGATAGCATAGAGAAGAAACAAATTACAAAACCATGCACGTTGTTTATTAAATGTACACATAGGTAATGATATTGAGAATTACACTTCCATAACAGCCAGTCTCCCTTCTTAATGAAAAGAACCTCTTAGGAATAAAATAGTGATTCCCCCATATTAGATGCTAATAGGTAATACTGGGTGAACAGTGTTCCACCTATATTGAAAGTTTTAATGTGACAAATCATTGTACTTTTCGCTTATTAACTTCTCTAAAATAGGTTGGATTGATGGCAATGCTATTCACAGGGGGTAATGCATAACTAAATTGTTTCTATGTTTTGTTTAATACCACTTGGAGTATAGAAACAAGTCTTATTGGGCTTCCCCTCCTGGAAGCCGTGTTATGGGAAAAAGAGATTTAAAACAATTTCAGAAAGCTAAGGATATTCGTTTTTCATGATTATTAAAAATGAAACAAGTTATGTTGTGTACATCAATCCTTCATTAGTAGCAATTCTAATAATTTATGTTGTAGAGTGATGGTTCTGTTTATATTATTGTTTAATGAAACAAATGGATTCTCGATCCATGAACAGATATCTATGAACAGATATCTATATCCATATCTATGAACAGATATTCTTTGGAAAACATTGAAGATATTCTATAAAATTTATATGATGTTCCATGCTAAATTTGGCAGATGCATAACAGAATCATTATTTACCTCTTGAAAACCAGTTAAATGTTGGAAGCCTCCAGTGTCTCATTTTTGTGTTTCTCTTTGACTTTTTCTTCCACTGGAAAAATGTTGCATTTCATTCTTGCACAAGTCATAGGATTATTAAAAATGACCGATATTTCATACAAATAAACAAGTATGCCTGCTTTGTTCACATCTGGCTCACAGTTGGAATCAAACTGGTTTCATACCTGACAAAAACATCCTGAGATCTTTCCTTACGGCATATATTCTTAATAGATGCTTTAACTTCAATAAACTTATTAACTCAGCCTGCACGTATAATTATTTATATTCACTTTGTGTTTTATCACTTAATGATATTTAAATGAAAAATATCAAATATAACCCATTAGCCTTTACATAATTTATAATTTTATTACATCACTAAACACAGTTTAATTAAAATGACTTTTTTTTACCATAACATTTAAGATGAAGGAAGCATTCTACTGTTTTACATTCTTGTACGAGCTCCTTCATTAGGATAACTACTTGAAAATGTTTCTCTGCCATTGCAGCTGCACCATTAGAATACCCTTGTACCCAACATTTCCCTTCTGAACTACATTTGTCGGCAATGAAATAAGGCATTTTTATAGAGTGCAGACATTGTTGTGTTTGTGAAAAAAGAATTAAGCAAAAGAGAGAAAGAGAGATCTTCCATCGTAAAATCATCAAGTTTAAATCTACATATTCAGTGCAATCCCTATCAAGATAACACCAGCATTCTTCACAGAGCTAGAACAAACAATCCTAAAATTTGTATGGAACCAGAAAAGACCCCAGATAGTCAAAGCAATCCTGAAAAAGAAAACCAAAGCTGGAGGCATCACAATTCTGGACTTCAAGATGCATTACAAAGCTGTAATCATCAAGACAGTATGGTATTGACACAAAAACAGACACTTAGATTGGCGGAACAGAATAGAGAAACCAGAAATGGACCCACAAACATATGACCAACTAATCTTTGACAAAGCAGGAAGGAATATCCAATGGAATAAAGACAGTCTCTTCAGCAAATGGTGTTGGGAAAACTGGACAGCGAATGCAGAAGAATGAACCTGGACCACTTTTTTACACCATACACAAAAACAAACTCAAAGTGGATGAAAGACCTAAACATGAGACAGGAAGCCATCAAAATCCTACAGGAGAAAGAAGGCAAAAACCTCTTTGACCTTGGCTGCAGCAAATTCTTACTCAACATGTCTCCAGAGGCAAGGGAAACAAAAGCAAAAATGAACTATTGGGACCTCATCCAAATGAAAAGCTTCTACACGGTGCAGGAAACAATCAGCAAAACTAAAAGGCAACCAGCAGAATGGGAGAAGATATTTGCAATGACATACCAGATAAAGGGTTAGTGTCCAAAACCTGTAAAGAACTTAGCAAACTCAACACCCAAAAATCAAATAATCCAGTGAAGAAATGTGCAAAAGACATGAAGAGACACTTTTCCAAAGAAGACATCCAGATGGCCAACACACGAAAAAGTGCTCAACAGCACTCATCATCAGGGAAATACAAATCAAAACCATAATGAGATACCAGCTCACACCTCTAAATGACTAAAATGAACAACTCAGGTAATGACAGTTGTTGATGAGGATGTGGAGGAAGAGGAATGCTTTTGCACTGCTGGTGGAAATGCAAACTGATGCAGCCACTCTGGAAAACAGTATGGAGGTTCCTCAGAAAATTAAAAATAGAACTACCCTATGACCAGCAATTGCACTACAACAACCAGTTGGTTGATACTAGGTAGGTATCCAAAGGATACAGGTGTGCTGTTTCGAATGGGCACATGCACCCCAATGTTTATAGCAGCACTGGTGACAATAACGAACATATGGAAAGAGCCCAAATGTCCATCGACAGATGAATGGATAAAGAAGATGTGGTATACATATACAATGGCAATCAAGAAGAATGAAATCTTGCCATTTACAAAAACATTGATGGAACTAGAGTGTATTATGCTAAGTGAAATTAGTCAGAGAAAGACAAATATATGACTTCACTCATATGTGGAATTTATGATACAAAACAGATGAACATAAGTGAAGGGAAGCAAAAATAATATAAAAACAAGGAGGGGAACAAAACAGAAGAGACTCAAATATAGAAAACAAACTGAGGGTTGCTGGAGGGATTGTGGGTGGAGGGATGGGCTAAATGGGCAAGGGGCATTAAGTAGGACACTTGTTGGATGAGCACTGGGTGTTATATGTAGGGGATAGATCACTGGATTCTATTCTTGAAATCATTATTGCACTATAACTAACTAACTTGGATGTAAATTTTAAAAAAGAAAGAAAAAAATCATCAAGCTTAAATTGTCCATATATTAAAAGGAACACCTTTTAACAATATTTGTGCATCAGTCAAGCTACAGTGAAAAATACTTTGCTAGCATTGTTTGTTCTAACTGGTCCTCAGGATCTGAATATGTTCAAACATGGTGTGTCATTGACAAATGGCACTTGAAGTACCTTCTTTGCAGCAGTTACCAAACACTTCCAAGCAAACACATATACTGCAGTATTTCTTAATGCTTTTGCAATTGTTTGTTTTTCTCAGTCTTAGCAACCCAAAGTTCTACTTTATAAGAGGCTGGAAATGCACTCATGTTTATGTGTAAAATATTGAACATCTGCTTCTGTTGACTTCTTAAGTTAATAATCTGTCTTTCAAATAGTTCTTTGGTTTTGAACTTAATTCTTTATGCTTTTTATGTTAATGCCATGTAAGTTTTGAAAGTTTAATTGCCTTATTAGCTATTACATTTCCACAAATAATACAATGTTGTTTCAGCAACTTACCATCAATTATGGTAAATATATGAGAGGTCACACTTTTAAGTAAAACTAGTATGAACTCATTTGATCCCCATTTCTTCAGAATCATTTTTATTGTCATCATTTGGTTTATTTCTGCTGCTGCATTCGCAGAGTTGAAGCTTGTTTCATCAAATGCAAATTAGGGTTAAAAATGAATAATACAATGTTTACTTCCCTAATGTAGCTAATAATATTAAACTATAAATTTTTTTAAAGCTCAATGAAAACTTTAAATGGTTATATAAATTAAAAGTTATAATAGATTGGGTCTATTATAGTTATATACCAGCCTAAACTTAAATATCTTATGGTGCGTCATGTTTCAGCTGTGCTTGAAAGCACATGCAATTTGTCACACAGCTTTGATAGCAAGCACAGTCCTTTATGCTATTTAGCAACAGGACTGCACCGGTCACTCACTTGAATGTTAAAAGCACTATAAAATTTTCCAAGTATTTATTCTGATTTCTGCATCTATCTCCTGGTAGACTGGTAGCAACATGGCACCTGACATCGCTCATGGACCATTGCTCTCTGAAAGGCGCCATCATTAGAGGGAGTTTCAGACAATGGTGAGTGCCCCAGGGGTTTCAGCTTCCTCTCCCCCCTACTCATACAGCATGGCACTCTTCTTTCTTCTGACCAAGGGTCACCACACATCCATCACCAGATGCTCAGTCCAGTTCAGAATAACTCAAGATCACTCACTGCTACTTGCTTCTCATTCCCTCCCCCACCATTTTTTGAAAAGGTGTGTCTATCAGAGTCATTCTGTCCCCATGTCACTGTTATATGGTGCAAGTACGGGGAAAGACGCTTCTCTTCCAACTTAACAAGTCTCAGATCTCTAGTTGCCACTACTGGGGAGCCCTGGTGTTAATCTGAGATGATGCAGGTCCTGAGACACTGACCTATATTTTGTCCTGGCACTAGGATTTAATAGATAGTGATTCACCCATGTCTGTTCACTTATTCTACTCATTACATTCTATTCTCACCCTAGTATTTTTCACTCTGTGATCTTCAGTCTATTTTAAATTTACTTCCCTTTCCAGAAGTTGTTTTTTTTTAAGCAGGGAAACTTCATTATTATTATTCATTTTTTTCTCCCTCCTTTTCTCCCTTCCTACCCTTCTTCTTTCCTTTCTTTCTTTTTCTTATATCACTTGTAGATACCAAGCTCAGATGCTTTTTTCTCATTACTCTGAAGACTGGCTAACATATTCATGTTTTGTTCCTTAATGTGTCTTCCTCCTATTGTCTGACCTTGATCACATAGCCTCCTCAATACTTGCAGCAGTTCCAGGGTTAGATTCTTCAACCTGGCCTTAGTGTGACAGTCCACATTTTTTTAAAATCATTGCTATGTTCAATTCAGATAAGTGTGACTTTGTTGGACAAGGGACTTTTTTTTAAATTTATGTACCTCTTTTGTAACCTTTTTCTTTTGCCCAAAATAGTTTTCCTGTTTAGACATTACAGACAGAAAATTTCTTCATTCTTCTTTTTTTCTAATATGAGATTAGCACACACATATAAAGTTGCATAAAACATGCATTTGGAGTGTTAAAAATAATTATGAAATGTACATCACGTAACGATGAATCAAATCAATCAACAGGACACTTCCCAGCAGAGGGTTTTCATTAGTTCTTTCGTGATCACACACACACACACACTACACCTCCCTGCAGAGAACCAGCATATTCTGACTTTTGTGGTAATCATTTCCTCATCTTTTTCTTTCTACTTTTATTATGCTTATTAATATAGATTAGTTTTTTTGTTTAGATCTTTATGTGCCTGAAAACATATTGTGTGAATATTCATTGTTTTGTTTCTTTGTTAAACAGGTGTGTCTAGGATTATATTATGGTATGTAGATCTAGTTTGTTCATTTTCCTTGCTGTATATCAATACCACTCAAAGTAGTTCATTCTCAAATGACACATCCACAAGGAATGTAAATGAATACAAAAGAATGTAAATCAATGTACTGCACCTTCATTGAGAAAATCTTCCTAAGACAAACAAAACCTAGTGTGCTTAGTGAAGTAATTAATTGTTTTATTCTTGTAAAAAGTCCTTATCTCATCTCTTCATAGATCAACAACAAGCATTCTTTTGCCACTGTCAGTTAGTGGATCACATTTTAAGTACAGTAAAATCTTGGTTTGCAAGCATAATTCATTCCAGAAACATGCATGTAATCCAAAGCACTTGTATATCAAAGCAAATTTCCCTATAAGAAATAATGGAAACTCAGATGATTCGTTCCACAACCCAAAAATATTTATATAAAAATGATTCTAGGGGCGCCTGGGTGCCTCTGTTGGTTGAGCATCCAACTTCGGCTCAGTTCATGATCTCACAGTTTGTGAGTTCAAGTCCCACATGGGGCCTGCTGCTGTCAGCCTGTCAGTGCAGAGCCCACTTCAGATTCTTTGTCCCCTCTATCTGCCCTTCCCCCACTTACACTCTCCTCCCAAATAAATAAATATTTTTAAAAAATCATTCTAATACTGCAATGGAATACAAAATAATAAAGAAAATACAAAATACAAAGAAAAATCAACAAATTAACTTTCATTTACCTTTGAAAACTTTTGTGTCTGATGTGAGGGAGGAGAGAAGAGAGTTATTGTATAGGAAGACTTTCACTATCACTAACGCAATCACTGCTATCTATTGGCCCAATGGAATCTTTTTCTGCATAGAGGCCATTGTATATACTCACACAGATGTTGACTACATACAGTACGGTATTAATAAACTTTTCATACACTGTATTTAATGTAAATGGCAATAAGGCAGCAGAGGAGAGGGTCTATATCTGCAGGCAGCCTGACCTAGAATGAAGCAAAGCATTCCTAAGCTTACTTCCATGTGGAAAAGCAAAGGACTGTCCATAGGTCCTTTGAAGTGACAAAAAATACACTTGTGCCCGTTGTGGGCACCTTCCAACATTCTGAAACAGCACTCATTTCTGCCAAGCACCATGGCCTGAGATCGAGGATCTGAGCATGGGAGAGGATCACCCAAATTCCCACAGCAAGAGAGAGAGAAGAACCATTGGCTCAGTTTTGATCATATGACATTCAGCATCACGTACTACTCGTATTGCAAGACATCACTCATTTATCAAGTTAAAATTTATTTGAAATCCCTCCTCATCTTGCAGAACACTTGCAAACAAGTTACTTGCAATCCAAGAAGCTTTTACTATACTTGGAAGTGTCATATAGTATTTTATTGATTAACATGCCACATTCTATTTTTCCATCCTGCTATTGATTGAAAAATATGTTGTTTCTAGTTTGAAACAACATTTAAAAAACCCAGTTGTTTCATATCATGAACAAAAACTTGGTAATGTCATATTTTACAATGTCTGCCAATCTGGTAGGTATAGACTAGACTTTTATTATGGTTTTAATTGGCATTTCTCTATTATTATTTATGGTATCTTTGAAGAACAAAAATTCTTAATTTTAATATGATTGAATTTGTCCATCTTTTCTTTACTGCTTAATGCTTTCTTTTCTTGATTAAAAGAACTTTTTCCTATCCAAAAGAGGAAGATACTTTTCCATAGTATCCTCAAAAAGTTAATAGTTTTGCATTTTCCACTTATACCTATACCCATCCCAAAATGATTTTTGTGCAAGGCAGGGGTTCATTTTTATTTTTTCTTGCAAGTTTCCCTCTCTCTCTATTCTCGTGCCTTTGTGATAAATCAAGAGTCCATATTTATGGGGGGGTGTTTTTAGGTTCTCTTCTCTGTTTTCCTCTTTTTCTATCCTTGTGTCAATATTACAATGACTATAGATTCAAAGTAATCCTTGATATCTGATAAGTAATATTTTCCTAGGGATTTCTCCATTTGTCTGAATTTTCAAGTTTAATTGCATGTTTGTAATATCTTGGACATCATAAAGGTTTGTTGTGGAGACTCTGGATACTCTTCTAGTCCTGTAAGAGGGATGGTGTTTTTGCTTGAGAAGAAAGTTAACCAGGTGATTCTCAAACTAAAAACTCAGCCTTGCCTGTGTAGACAGCATATTGAATCTTCATTTTCCTTACCATATTTCAATCTTAGCCCAGAATGTTTTCAGTTTACCTCATGAATGCATGTTTTGAAGGTAAGCCAGAAACATGAACAGAATTTAGACACAGAAACTTTGAGTCTTTTCTCTATTTTTGGATCTCTCTCTCTTGGCTTTCTGAAATTCTATCCAGGCTGACACAACTCATTCCCTGTTTTTCTAGCCAGAACAATGAAAGGCACTCTATTGGAGTTTTATGAATCACTGCAGCTACCCTCAGTGTAAAGCCCCCCAAACAGAAAACTCACCCAGGCAAGTAACCTCCTAGATTTTAGGTCTCCTTCAAAACTGGCCTGTTTTCCTCCCTTTAAATATCCTCTTATTTTGCCTAGATATTACAGTTGTTATATGTGAGATGTGGGTTTATTAAGAAATAAGTTTTCCACAATGAAAGTAGAACTCCTCCTTGCTCTTTCTGAAAAATAAGCAAATGTCTTCTAGGTTCTCATTTTTTCCTATATTTTGACTATGTTATCTCTCTGATATTAAAAAACATTTGGTGGTGGACAATTAAAATTCTTTTTCTCTATCGAGAGGGTTATTGACACAAGTAACATAATATATTTCCACTCAATGGGTAAGTCCTCATGTGATTTCCAGAGTGTGTTGGTAGATTATGTAGATTTCCTAGATTGGCTAAGAAAACTTTGTCTCTCAAGGATATGGACTACCCAAGTAGTGAAACTATGGAATTCTAGGCTTTGTTCTCTATGGCATAAACAGTTAGACTACAAACTAAGGAATCCACACTAAAAAAAATCCAAGTATCTAAAATGGGTGATACATTACAGAGAGTTTAATATAATCATTAGGATGACCCATGGAACAGTTGAGAGTGCCTTTGAGTGTGGATGAGGTTCAAATCCATTCAAGTCTCAACTATGGTGTGGTGCCACCTGGTGGTACTTTTCAGATTTAATTTAAATATTAATAGAGATTTTTGGCTCTCTAGGGGTTATTGGAGTTTCTAGAACAGTGTCAGTCATTCCATGAGTCTTCCTGTTAATTGCCCATGTCTCCAGGCCTACACGGAAGAGACCTGCATAGAACACTGGAGCTCCAGGGCCCACTTCCGTCTCCCATTTGTTCCTAAATCTGGGTTGCCTATTGTTTACCCACATGCACTGTTCATCCCCTCCAACTGCCCCTTTATTTCCCTCCACAGAAGTTAAACACTTTAGCTTCCCTAGGTTGAGAACTGGATGTGAGCTGAAAACAGAAGTTTATCTCCGATCTTATTATGTCAAAAATTTTATTATAATAAGATTAATTATTTGGGGGTTTAATTTTATATTCTCAATCCAAACGCCAAACTGGCAATGATAAATGTACTAGAAATGATGGCATGACTGCAATGGCTCCTTAGGAAAATATTCCTATTTAAAAAAATATATACAGGTTTGACTCATCTAAAGCTTACTTTTCTGAAATGACTGAGCATTTTTCTTTCTATTAAGTCTCTAAATATAAAACCAGTTAACTCTAGATCTTAGGTATAAGCTTCCACTTTCTCCCAAGAAAGTTATTTACCACTTGGTTTCCTTTGGGGCTCATTTGGAAGATGAAACAAAACAGTATCACCACAACCGGCCTTTTGGATAACTACTCACAACAAATCTCCTCTTAACATGCCCTCTCCTCCCCTCCTAGCCACTTACAAGATTCATAGATTATCAGGTTTCTCTTTCATTAACCTTTTATCTTCCTGTTTGCTCCTCCCCAACTTTTATTTTCAAATAAGAGCAAAAGGGCACTGCACATTTAGTTAGAAGTCATTGAGAAAAAATCAGGTCAATGTATTTTTAAAACACCTGTGCTTATCCTGCCGTTATTATCACTTGGTTTACACTACTCCACACCCTTCTCCCTGTGCTTACCTTACATGTAGCAGGCTGTCCGTGTCCCAGCTTACCTTTCTTTGCCATGGTGTCATCAGTTATTTGAACTGCTAGAATATCTTCTATATATGCTCACTCCCCTGAAGCTTAGTAACCTGGTTAATTTTTTCTTACCAACATACATGCTTGTTGCTATTGTTTAAAACCATTTCATGTTTATGTTTGTGTTAATATTTAAGGCAATGATGAGCTGTCAACATGTGGGAAAGAATTGACTAATGCAACAGACATGCAACTTACTTTCATCTATGAAACTCCTGGTGTAATTAGAAACAGTATATCCATGAACATTAGTAAAGAATGTTATTTTATGTGAAGTATTCAGAAATATTTCCTACACTTTGAATGTTTAAGAAATAATACTTATATTGCCATTTTCAAATTAAACTTGTCACAAAATCCCAGCGTTAAGCCTATGTGATATTTTTATAAGATAAATACAAGCAGATTTAGTAAAAGAGCACTATGTTCTGACAATTTATTCTTCTGGGATGGAATAATGACTATGCATAAAACACTCTCCCAAGTACCAAGATACACTACCTGAATAGAAGCTGAATTGCAGTAGTTTTGTGATAATTACACTATATAAGAAGCAGATTGATCTAGCATTTTAAAGCATAAAGTCTGGGAGATAGACTTAATATGTTTAAATTCCAGCTCTGAGACATACTGTAGATGTTGGCCATGAGATCTTAGACAAGTTATTAATTTCTTTGTACCTCCTTTGATTTTTCTCTTTCCAATGTGCCACATAAGGGTTATTGTGAGGATTAAGTGGCTTAGTGAGTAAAAGCATTTAGACCATATGTATTTACTATTCTTATTAGATAAGATAAAATATCATGTATGTGTTGTTCTTAGTTTTGTTATTATTATAACAATATTATTGCTTTATATAAACATATTATCTATATATATAGTAACAATGTTATATATATGCTTATATGACAAAGTAGAGAATGTATCCATCTTTTCCTTTTTCTTTTGGAGTCCTGACAATACTTGAATATCATTTCCCTAGGCAACAGTACAGTGCACTTATCATTCATTTGTTCAAAATAGGATGCCATTGTCTTTCATGAGGACCCAGAGGGGCACCAGACGTGTCCCTTCACGTGTGAATGTGCGTGTTCTCACAATATTCATCTGTAGCATTTGATAGGTATTTTACTTCTCTGCCTTTTTTGACAAAAGACATTGTACTTGGATGCCTGAAGTGGGTGTCCCAGGTCACTCAATTAATTGGGATAAAGGCCCTTCTGTCCTGTCATAAGATACAGTTTGCCAGTCACAATCCCTGCTACTTAGTGACCACAAAGTAGAAAACACCATCGAGAAAACACCATCAGAATTCCAAAATGTATTCCCATGGAAATAGTACATCAAAACTGTTCTACTCAATTGTATTTGGGCAACAAAGCTATAATTCTTTGTTTATTGGAGCCATGTATAGCTCTTGAGAAAAAATTCTGATAAATTTTAGAATTTCATCAATCCTCATGTTAATATTACTATCTGGTATCACCAGAAATAATAATTGATGTTTTTAATCATAATAGATATACAAACAACAAGGAAATGCATGCAACGTTTATCAGATTTTGCAGTGAAAATCAAAAGGTGGCAAAGAGAATTTGAAAATATGTGAATACTTTGAATATGTTGGTTTGCATTTATTGACCACTTCTTTCTGGAATAATTTGAAAAGTGAGGATTTTCAAGTTAAGAAAAATGAAGTATAATAGCTTCAGGGTGGAAATTAATTTACAGAGTAGGGTGAGGAGATTCATTTATTTGAGTTAATTTTGTACAAAGTTGTAGTAAAAATTTAAATCTAAAAATAAAGAGGAAAATAATTTTCTATTTAAATATCATGCATATAAATTGTATGTGTGTGTACCTATCTATATATATTTAAATTAGTCCAAATAAATTCAGTGTTAACATACTTAGTACAACCTTTAACAAAACCTAGTAAAAAGGCCCATTATTGTGTGTGTGTGTGTGTGTGTGAGGGGGGCGGGGAGAGAGAGAAAACACTGTCTTGGAAATTACCTTGGGATTTATACAGCTTGTAAGTAAACCACAATTAGGCAAAAACATCAAAGGATAGAATATTTATAATACAGTGACATCTATTAATAGGATGGCAATTTTTCTGCTTATGTGATCTTTATTAAACTTGATAAATATTTTGCTTACTGAGATATTGTAGGGATTATAACTGGATTATTTGGAATAATAGCACTATGTTAATTTCAAGTATCTTAATAATAATTTTTAAAAAACCTATCATGTAAACCGTTTCAGAAACCTCTAAGATGAACAACAAATCTAATTAAATAGAACAATGCATATCATAGTTTTGTTACTCAGTCTCTAGCTAGGGACACTCCCAAAATTTCCCAAGCCTTTTTTGTTGAAAATATTTCTAAAAAAATTAATAGTGTGTCTTTTTTACAAAATAATAGAAACAAGATTTTTCCAGGTTTTAGGATCGAATAATAGTACAAGGTCACCATTATTACCAGTTCTTTAAATAATAGATATAGAACTAATGGTGATAATGGTGACCTTGTACTATTATTATATATTATATAAACAATATATATGTAAATTCTTATATATAATTTGTATATATAAATTTTCCTATATATGTATATACGTAAATTTTTGACATTCCTCCTATATATGTGTGTGTATAAATCTTTTTTCTCTTTCTGTGCGTATATATATGTAATTTCTACAAACACATAACACATACAGGGTAGAAACTTAGACTGGGTAATAGTCTTTTATTTTTATTTATTTTATTTTTTAAATTTTTTTAATGCTTATCTTTGAGAGAGATGGAGAGACAAAGCATGAACGGGGGAGGGGTAGAGAGGGAGGGAGACACAGAATCTGAAGCAGGCTCCAAGCTCTGAGCTGTCAGCACAGGGCCCAACACGGGGCTTAAACTCATGAACAGAGAGATAATGACCTGAGCCTAAGTCGTCTGCTCAACTGACTGAGCCACCACATGCCCCTATTTTATTTTATTTTTGAGTAATCTTTCCACCTAGCATGGGGCTGGAACTCACAACCCCTAGGTCAAGAGTCACAGAGCCAACCAGACCCCCCTAGACTGACTATATTCTTTACCTGAGTAAAGATCCTGATACTCAGACCTTACACAGATTAATCGAATTGTAGACTCTAGAATGGAAATCAGGCCTCAGTGAATTTAAAACTCCTCATATTTGAGAACCACTATACTTGAACATGACTCAAAGTTACCTGCAACATCAGCAAATCCTTAATGTTAGCTTATTTTGTTGTCATTTTTCTCTTGATTGACTGGAACTTCCAGTTAATCAAGGTTTTACTCTAATGAATATAATGGTTGATATTTTAGACCCTTTTTGTTTGTTTCCCCAGGCCCATTACTAGCTAAAGGTAGATTCCAAGTAGTTATGAGTGCCTGAATTATGGGTATCATATTTCCCATATAAAAAAACAGAAACAGAACACCTGTGGAAGTTTGATTTAATATCTAATTATCTTTCAGTTTTCAGCTTAATTTCAATATTGTTTGGTTCATTTATTCCTGTGATATAAATGCCTTTAAAACGTAGTGGCTTAAACAATAAAGATTTTGATTTCTCATAAATAGAGCTCTCTGGTGATTCTTCAGTCCCTTTCACTTGGCCTCATGCACACTCAACCCTTTAGATGAGGACTAGAAGAACCACATTCTTTTTGTTTGTTTGTTTTTTTAACTTTTTTTAAACATTTATTTATTTTTTAGAGACAGAGAGAGACAGATCATGAGCAGGAGAGGGGCAGAGAGAGAGGGACATACAGAATCAGAAGCAGGCTCCAGGCTCTGAGCTGCCAGCACAGAGCCCAAGGCAGAGTTCGAACCCACGAACTGTGAGGTCATGACCTGAGCCGAAGTCGGATGCTCAACCGACTGAGCCACCCAGGCGCCCCTAGAAGAGCCACATTCTATTTATCAAAGCAGTTTACAAGTCCAGCCCATATACAGGAGAGTAGAAGAACAGACCTCACCTATTGATGGTGGAAACAGCAACAAGCAATGTCATATTACAAGACGTACAATTGGTTGGGAAATATTTTAATGATCTACCACAAATATATATGCTCAAATATTCAGACACTCAGTTTGCCTATGCACAGATCAACCAACCCTGAAAGCAAAAATTCACTCGATCCCCCAATAACATGTGAATCCAACTGATGCATTAGTGGCTCAGCGCTTCTTCCATTCTTCTTTTAGAATTATAGTTATCTGTTTTGTGCTCCAAATATGCACGTGGTGGCGATTTCATCTGTGAAAACTTGGGGGACTTATTATTAATCATTATAACTGAGTACAGATCCTTTCTCAGCATGACTCATAAATATCTTTGGGTTTTAAAGCTCTTTATAATAACATTAATTTAATCTGTAAAATGACATTGCTTGCAATAAATTCCATTTACAAATCTGAATAGGCAATGAATAGAAAGTGGTACTGTCATTGCAAATTTCTGATGGAGAATGAAAAACAAGAGAGTGTTAGAAAACATGGAAATATCTTCTTGCTTCTAAAAGATCCTGCAAAGCCGTGACACCAATGAAGATGGAGTTTGCTCAGAGGGATTTGCCTATATGCCGTTTATTGCCAAAGAAATGGTGATCTGAGTAAAAATCTGTTTTTGATTATTCAATTTAGTGTTCATATATATAAATGTTATTCAGGTTAGGATCATGGTGAAATTTGGGTTTCCCATCTTAGCATGCTGCTGCTGTGGTTGACAACAAAAATGTTAAAATAAAATCATTTTCAGAGTATAAAATGGCCATTGGAGGGCTGTTTCCATTTTGTGGTTTATGGCTTCTTCTTAATATCTGATAATGCAATTATGTTTCAGCAAAGAATGAATCTTCTCCATAAAGGAAGCCATGCCCAGAATATTGATGATTTAAATAAAATAATATCACAGCCTTAAAAAGGATCTTCATTTAGAGATGGTTTTTGCCATGTAAAATATTATTCAAAGCTAAAGATATCTCCCTTCACCAGGAAAAAATGTGTAAGAGTAAGGATTTGGTTTCAAATTGTTGAGTGATAATATTGTTGAAATTGAACTTGCTTTTTTCCCCTTGCTATATTTTACAGTGTAGTAGTTAAACAAAGGAATTATTTTTCAGAAACAAAGAAGTATCTTAAAACTACTCAACCCAATTTGAATCTTTCCTGAAATTTGATCTACATATTTCCAAGCAATGTATTTTTACCAACCTTCAAACTAAACTTCTTTGTTAAATGTATGACTTGATGGCAATGTCGGATATGAAACTACTGTAAGTACTTTCCCTTTTAAATTTCAGTTGTCAAGTCACGTTATCTAGTTTATACTACTCTGAATTATATTCAGTGCTTTCCCATTCTTTGCTAACACAACATCTCATAAAATCACATAGGGTAACATAATATGACAGTTAAATTTAAGAGACCTCTTATTTTATTTGCAATTCAACCAATGCTCCACTTTAATGGCAATAGATGATTAGAGAAGAAATGACATCCTCATTTCAGAGATATTTTTACTCCAATGTATTTTTAATGCTCTCATGTCTTTTATTATTTTGACAGGTTTTCAGAAACAGTTTCAGAAGCCCTTGTTTGGGGCCTGATTTTTCCAAAAAGAGATAGAGACATATTTAAAAGTTTTAAGAGCACGCTATTATAACATATGATACTGTTGGATGGAAAGATTCTTTAATAAGTAATTTAAATATTTACATTGTTGATCAAACCTTCTAGAGAAAACACCTGCAAAATAACTAGGAGGCAAATAACTTTCTCTCAGTAACCTTCTAGATATTCTATGCAATCTGAACCAGCTCAGAACTCACCAATAATGACATTGAAAATGTTCTGATGATACAGTGCTGGCACTTACTGAAAAGGGGTCATGATATGTAAGCATATGATAATATCTTTGATAATTAGAAGCAAAAGATGAATTGAATAACAAAAGATGCACATACAAGATCGAATGTTGATTTTTTTTTAAATAATAATAATAATATACTCTTCTTCCTGAACATTTTAAGTGCCTTAGAAGATATGATCTCTAAATAAACAATGCTTTTATGGGAAA
The DNA here is from genome assembly GCA_028646485.1 of Cryptoprocta ferox. Taxonomy (NCBI): domain Eukaryota; kingdom Metazoa; phylum Chordata; class Mammalia; order Carnivora; family Eupleridae; genus Cryptoprocta; species Cryptoprocta ferox. Next base: position 26,941,405 of record CM053578.1, on the reverse strand, counting down.
ACAAACACACTTTGGTACTTGTATTTATTTAGTATTTGTACATTGCATATTCTAGAAACAAAATGGATTCACATGTATTGAACCACGTGATCCTCAAAAACATCTGCAACATTGATTCCTCCTATCAATCAATGGAAAACATGAGGATCTCCAAGATGAACTGACTTCTTTATTCCACACAAGCATGTGGCAAAGTCCCAATGATGATTTCAGGTTGTCACTTTCCCATAGGTGACAGGTGCTAGTCAGACCCTCTTCTCCTAGTGCATTTTCCTGGACTCATGATTAACCAAAACTCCAAGAGGCTTTAGGTTTTTGTTTGCTTGCTTGTTTTTAAATGTCTTTCCATTTATAGCACTTGTGCTTACATTTTGTGTGTAGGTTTCTTTGCCTTCTAATGCAGTAAAATTTAATGTAGTAAAATTTTAAGTACTGAAAATTTATAAAGAGAAGCCATGAACCTCTTTTAGTAGGTGCAGTTGGGCTGAGACAGATCCTATAGGGCAAAAGAGCCATCATAACAATACAGGACTAAAATATCACCTGCTATTTACATAACAGCTTCTGAGGAGTTTAAAGCATGTTACAAATCCAATTTGACTAATCCCAATGAAGGGTGTGGAGCTTGCAGAGAACTGCAGATGATCATTAACCATCTCCATTACACTGAAGAGGGACTGTGCCTTCTACCTGGGTATCATAAATCTCTGGCACAGCTGAGGCTGATGCAACACAATCAAAAGCTGAGGAATGAGGCAGAGAAAGGCAATGGGAAAAGGGAAGAACCTAAAATTATTAAAGAAAAGAAAACATTGTCTCCTTGCCCCACTAAAGCCTTCCAAGGGCCAGTCTGCTGTGACCATGTGTCCAACACTGGGGCTCCTCTCTCTCCGTATCTGTCACGTTTAATGTTTGAATGTATTAAATCATGGTAGCTAATCATTTTCAAGTTTTGACCACTTTATCAGGAGATTAACATCCCAATAATGTTCATCGTTTTAGGGGGACAGTTTCCAATGCTACCAAGGTTTATCTTGTTTTAGTTTTTCTCTTCAAACTTAATTCTAAGTAGTTAATAAATATAGTATCTGTATTTTCAGGAATACCTATACAGTGACGGCCACTCTTAAGATGTGATTTTATTTCTTATACCATTTTACCCCTCATTACAAACTTAGAAGTATTACTATATACATATGATTGAATATTATTCAACCTCAAAAAAGAAGGAAATCCTGTCATATGTGACAACATGGATGGACCTGGAAGACATCACACTAAGAGAACTAAGCCAGATACAGAAGAACAAATACAGCATGATTCCACATCTTTGAGGTATCTATAATAGTCAAATTCATGGAAGCAAAGAATATAATTGTGGTTTATAGGGTCTGAGGGAGAGGAGAAATGAAGATTTGCTAGTCATCAGGCATATAATTTCAGTTATGTGAGATGAGAAAGTTCTCATGATCTACTGTGCAACATCATGCCTACAGATAACACTTAAAAATGTGTGAGGGTAGAGCTCACGTGAAGTGTTATTACCACAGTAAAATAAACATAAACATAAAAATAGACTACATGCTTATTTTAAGATGAAGAAGAAGAGATTCAGAGATGTCAATGAAATGTCCCAGGGTTATAGAGATGGTAAGTGGTAAACCAGAAGACACGGTACCATCCAAGGGTCTCAAGACAAATATGAACAGAAACTATAGATGGCAATTATAATATTATCTATTAGCTATATGATACATATTATTATTATTATACAAAATATATGGGGAAAGAGATTTTAAGGAGTTGACTTGTGTGATTATGGGGTCTGACAAGTCCTATATCCACACTGCAAGGCAACTGTCTGGAAACTCAGGTAAAATTTGAAGTTGCAATTTGAGTTCTAAATCTATAGGTCAGGACATCAGGCTGGAAACTCAAGAAAGGATGTCTACATTACAGTTTTGAGGAAGAATTCATTCTCTGAAAACCCTCAGTTTTTGCTTTTAAGGTTTTGTACTGATTGGATGAGTGAGGTCTACCTACATTTTTTGCAGGTAATATCTCCTACTTAAGGTCAAATGTGAATTACATCTACAAAATACCTTCACAGCATCATCTAGAGAGCATTTGACCAATCACAATTGAGCACCATTTCCTAGCCAGGAAATGGTTTTAGTTGACACATAAAATCAACTGTCACAATACCTAAAACCCCAAACCATGGGTTTTGATGCACAGAACCACAAATTAAGCTTGATATTCATCATGTATGGTATTACATTATCTCACACACTGTGTCCCCTTTGAAAACCATAGCAGAGCAGAGATGTGCACAACAGTAGTCTAGCTTATTATAGGTATTCACTACTATTTGGTTATGCATTTTTATCCTAAATTTGCTCTGATTAGTATGTGCCTTTAACTTTTATTTTAGCAAATCTTCATTCTGGTGATCTCCTAAAATGGATCAGTTCTAAATCTATGGCAGATAAGATCACTACAATTTGTCTTTGTAGCCCGAGGGATAAAAATAACTCTAATATTTTTTATAAAATTTCTGCTTGTGGCAGCTTTCCTATAAAATTATGCTTATCAAAAATATGTTTCCTCCTAAACAATGATTTGCTGAAATATATGATTTTCAGATCCCATTTTGTTTAGCTATTTTATAAACAAATGCCCCTAAGTAATCTGTAAAGCAGATTTCATATCAGATTAATGCTTTATAAATGAATTTGGTGGCATTCTAGTTATAATTAATACTGTACTTAATATATTACAATAACTACTTTAATTGCCTTAAAAACTTGTTAATCTTTTTATTAAAACTGAGAGAAAAATCTTCGAAGCTGTCAATAGTCAGAAAGACATTTGCTACCATAAGTGATTTCTATAATTACAAAAATGTGGACCTTAAAATATTATGTAAATTTTATTAAGTGACAAAGTCACACAGGTTTTGAGAAATTACACCACAGTTGCTCATTAACAGGTCTACATTAATGTAAATCTCTTTAAAGATTTATTTTCTCATTGTTTTGAAGAACAGTAACTTTACTGATATATTAATGACCTAATTGTGACTAGCTGATCCCATTTTCATTTGAAGGATCGTTCCCTTGATCCATTCAATAAATACTGTATATGGGAAAAAGGAATTTGGATTGATGGGCAAGAATTGTAATCAGCACGCACAGATTTATGGGTTGAGGGAATAATGTGATTATGCAAAGAAAAATGAAAAGATGCTTATGGGCCATTGATGAACAACACAGAGTATTTGTATTTTGTATGTCATGGCTGTGGAAGGTAGCAGGAAGAATTTTGGGAAATGCTCATTGTCTTGTAAGTGTACAAGAGACAGAGTACTAGAAGTCTGTGTGTTGTGCCTTTAAGGGGAATATTTTCTGTTGTCAGTGACAGAATAAGATGAACCGTTGAAGCGGCAGAATCTTTCTTTGGAAAATCTCCAGATTCATATTTCTAAACAACTTTAGTCCCCAGCAGTATGATTTTTTTTAGGATTACATTGTTCTATAAATCGATGTCCAGGGAGATTCAGGAGCCAAAAATTAGTATTATCTGACAATTCCTGAAACAGATAATCACCAAAATAATTTGAGTTGAATATCCTGACATCAAACAAATTATTTAAAACTTAATGGATGAGATTGGAATTAAAATTGTCTTGATATGAGATTTGATCATCATGTAAAAGAAGACAAATGGCATAACACAAAGATGAATACCTTTGAAGACTAATATATATTAGTATATATATGTTATATATATATATATATATTTAGGATTCAAGACAAATAAAATCATCTGTGTGATTCTGCAGTAGACCTTTTCCCCTTTTTCAGCTGGATTTTAAATCCTTTGTCTAAAAGTACCCAACAGAGACGAATTGGCATACTAAGATTGTAGATATGAAAAATGGATTCAATTTTATATCGATTGGCTAATCAACAGCAATTAAGATTGCAATTAGTGAAGTGCCAACTTCAAAAACTCTAGAGCTTAGGCTGTCTCGGAGTAAACTGACAGCAAACAGGGTTGTCTCTTCAGAGTTTACTGAACTTCATCAAATTTGCTGATATCACCAAACTCACCTGAATTAATTGTAAACATTGATTATTCGTGAACACTTTATCCCGAAATGTGGATTTGTGTGGGATTTTGAACACTAGGGAGAATTTGTTGGAAAGTTGAACTTCATCTTTGCTACTTGCTTCTTTTTATTTTTGACATGTTCATTTCCCAAAATGTAAAGCAAACAAAGTTTGCTAATATTTTGTTCTTACTTACATGCGGTCACAATAGGTTTCAAAATCATTTCCTGCTAGATAGAATATTTTAACTAGTAGCTATTAAAAATGTGCATTTCCCTTCAATAACAGGATGAAATTTTCTTTTCTATAAAGTTCATATGGCTTTATTACAAGTGCAATCTGATGTTTTCAGAATTTCCTTAGAAAAATGTCTCTGCATCTTGTCATCCTAATTGAGTAATTTGTAATTGTTAGCTCATGATACTGACTCCCTGAGAAAACGTTGACATGGAAATGTATCTTTTGCTAGCATATAACATAGTCCAATTTTAAAGCAACTTGATTCCCATGTAGGTGATTTGTGCAAGTAAAAAGTGTAAACATAAGGGATATGTTAAATTAGTTTTTTTCTTTGAGATGGGCATTCAAATAGCCATATAATTAATACCTGGCACATCTGTTTTCCTAACAATGGACTGTAAATGTCATTGATATTATTCAAAATCGGGAATTCAGTTTAAGTTTATAGTTCCACTATTTAAGAAAGAACATCCCCAATTGCTAAGATAGTAATCTCAGCAGTGAGAAACAGATGGGGCTAAGTCTTGTATTGCCACATCTTAGATGGGATTAACAGGTCTCTTTTCCTGTAGCAGGACATCGCAATGCTACCTGTATCTTAGGGTTGCTGAGATGCTCATAAAAAAACAATATGTATCATTTACCAAGCATGCAGTAACTCCTAAAGATTTCTCTCGTGCTTTTCTTCCAACACCCCTATCAGCTCACCCTATTCCCCAGTCGAGACATGATGAAGTTTGAGCTCGTTGGCTAACCAAGTCCTGTACTTGCCCACTTTTTACACCTTTGCTGGGTCACCAGCCTCTACCCACAGTTGCCTTCTCCTGGTTTCCCCTTTTAAGAAACCGCCTACTTTTGGGGCGTCTGGATGGCTCAGTTGGTTAAGCGGCCGACTTCAGCTCAGGTCGTGATCTCACGGTTTGTGGGTTCGAGCCCCACGTCAGGCTCTGTGCTGACAGCTAAGAGCCTGGAGCCTGCTTCAGATTCTGTGTCTCCTTCTCTCTCTGACCCTCCCCCGCTCACACTCTGTGTGTGTCTGTCTCTCTCAAAAATAAAGAAACATTAAAAAAAATTTAAAAAAAACTGCCTACATTTTAGAACAATGCTTAGATATGCTTATTTATGAAATCTCACCCAATTTCCCCAGCCTAATATTCTGGCTTTCTATGAAATTATGTTACTTCTTTTTACACATTTCATATTTTTCCTGGGATTATATGAAGTTGTGATTGTGTACTTTTAACGTGAAAGCAAAAATCAAACCATTATAAGGTAGTAATTATGATTATTCGTCTATATCTTATCTTTCGGTCACCATCACTCTACCCATCGATCCATATCACCGCTAACTTTGCTTTTTATCATTCTTCTCTTGCCCATTTTCTCTCTTACAGATTTGTTTCCTACCTGTCCGTTTAATTTCCCCACCTATAGTCTCTGAACTGGCTGTTTTGTCTATGTGGGTTATATTTCTCCCAGATGTTTTACAGACTAAGTCCTTCACCTCTTTCAAGACATTATTTTAATGTCACCGCAATGAATCCTTTTCAAATCGCCTTATTTTAAATTGCCACCAATTACTGAACAACGGATCCCTTTTAATTGTTTTAAATTTTATTTATTTTTGAGAGAGAGAGAGAGAGAGAGAGAGAGAGCTAGTGGAGGAGAGGCAGAGAGAGAGGGAGACACAGAATCCTAAGCAGGCTCTAGGCTCTGAGGTGTCAGCACAGAGCCCAATGTAGGGCTAGAACCCAAGAGCTGCGAAGTCATGATCTGAACCTAAGTCAGACGCTTACCTGACTAAGCCACTTAGGCACCCCATCCCTTTTAAATCACTATATATTGACTTTTTTCCCCTTAGCACTAACTACATTCCAGTTTATATCACTCATTTATTGTGCTCATTGTGTATTTTTATCTAATTATGCTATAACACATACCTTGTGAATGTTGTTTAGTGTCTAGAAGAGAAACTGAATTATAGAGACACATATAAGTTTTATGCATGGTGTGTGTGGCAGTAGTTTCTTTATTCTCATTGCTGAGCAGTATTCCAGTGAGTGGATATAATACAATAGCTTATCTGTCCTATTCTATTGGTGAAGGTAGTTGTTAATTTATTTCTAATTTAGTTTACTTTTAATGAAGCCAAAATTTTGGGTTCTTTGAAAATATCAACAAATTAACAAAAACTTAGCTAGACTAATTGTATGAGAAAGAAGAAGAACACAAATTGTCGTTATCAGAATTTAAAGATGGGTTAAGAAATCCTAAAGACATTAAGAGAATGAAAAGAAGTACCACTGTTTTTAACTAGACAACTTGGCTACTTAGAACAGATTAAAAGATCGTTACAACTGTGAGTTAGGCAAAAATTTTTTAGATGTTACCAAAAAAACCCCACTAACACACAAACAAAAATGTTAAATTTGAGTCTACCAAATTAAAACCATTTGATCTTCAAAATATGAAAAACAGGAAAAAACAAGCGACAGAATCGGGAGAATTATTCACAACACATATAACTGATAGAGGACTTGTAACCAGATTATATAGCCACTTCTTATAACTCCATAATAAGAAGGACAAAGACTCAAGAATATGTTAGCAAAAGATATGAACAAGCATTTCAAAAACAGTGATAGAGTAATACTATTAGCACATGAAAAGATGCTAAAAATCATTCAGTCATTAGCCAAGTGTAATTTAAAACCGCAGTGCAATACACATTTATTAAAATAGCTAAAAATGCAAAAGTAGACAATAATAAGTGTTAATTATGCAGGAAGCCATTAGATTGAGGTAGTTCTAATGCTATGGCTACTTAGCTAAGCAAAGCAAAATCTACTCCTGTAAATGCCTCAAAGCTACAAAATCAAAATTCTTGGGACAATCAGTCACAAACAGCCAACCAGGCTTTAAGCTATAGGTCATCAAATAATTTCTTTTCTGCTTCTATGCTATATCTATATAAGTTTTTCTTGCAGCTCCTATCAGTGGAGCCCTACTAATCACTTCCAGTTTGGCACTGCCCACTTGGAATAGATATTTGCTCAAATAAAATCTTATAAATATTAATATGCCCCAGTTTGTCTTTTAATACAAGCATTGGTGAAGATATGGAGGAAATGATACTCCAATATACTGCTTAAGAGAATATAAAAGTATATGGTCTCTTTCAAGCACATCAGCATGAATGGATCTTCGAATTGCTATAATAAATGCATGGAGTGAGGTACAAAAAACTTAAGACAGGTTAAATGCTAGAAAATGCACACCAATTTTTGGCACAAATATGACAAAAAGCAGATTGGTTGTGCCTGGGACCAGATATGGGTAAATGACAAACTGTAAAGTGTCACAAGGAATCTTTTGGAGATTGTGAAAGTGTCGTACATCCTTAGTGGTGGTGGTTTATGTATGTATATATCCATCAAAACTCATTGAATTGTACAATTGACATGGATGTAGTTTACTTTATGCATATTTTCACTCTCAATAAACTAATAAAGAAAATCACTCTCAATAAACTAATAAAGAAAATAGTTGCCCCAATCAGATGGGAGATGCTCAAATATATTAAGGAGGTAAAAACAAGAAAGAAAGAAGGAAAAAAGAAAAAGAAAGAAGGAAAGAAGAAGGAAAGAGAAAATAAATGCAAAGGAAACAAAGGGAACTCAGAAATGGAAACCAGCTATTTTGATTCTAATCTAATCTAATATTCAGTCTGTCTCTTCTGACACCTCATGGGCTTTTTGTTAAAAGAAACATTTTTTTTAATTTTTTTTGTTTATTTTTAAAAGAGAGAGAGAGACAGAGTATGAGTGGGCAAGAGGCAGAGAGAGAGGGAGACAGAATCCAAAGCAGGCTCCAGGCTCTGAGCTGTCAGCACAGAGTCCAGTGCAGGGCTCGAACTCACGAACCGTGAGATCATGAGTGAGCTGAAGTCAGATGCTTAACCGACTGAGCCACGAGGGTGCCCCTGGAAGAAATATTTAACTTGGTCATTGGTTCTATAATTACCCTCCAGCCATATGTCATCAGAAACATATCTGTAATTGTTGTGTTTATTAGTTGTTGTGTCAAGGGAAAATGCTTACCACAGGACATCTCAGTAAGAGGGTTTTAAAAAAAAATTATGAAAGGATTTAGACTTCTTTTAGGTGGTTTTCGTGGGGAAGAAAGGATTTAAGGAAGTGGGACTGTCAGAAAGTTGGAGTACAGGCATATATTGTCTTATTGTGCTTTACCTATTGCACGTTGCAGATACTTCGTTTTATTTTACAAGTTGAAAGTTTATAGCAACCTTGCATTGAGCAAGTCTTTCTAACAGCATTTACTCACTTGGTTTCTCTGTGTCACATCTTGGTAATTCTCACGATATTTCAGCTTTATCATTATCATTATATTTGTTATGGTGATCTGTGATCAGTGATATTTGATGTTGCTGTTGTAATAGTTTCAAAACACCACAAATTTTGCCCATAAAAGACTGCAAACTTAATAAATACACGCTGTTTATGTACTGACCACTCTACCGACCAGACATTCCCCCATCTCTCTCCCTCTCCGTGGGCCTCCCTGTTCCCTGAGACACAACAATATTGAAATTAAGTGAATTAAGAACTCTACAGTGGCCTCTACGTGTTGAAGCAAAAGGGAGAATCACATGTATCTCACTCTACATCAAAAACTAGAAATGATTAACTTAGTGGTGAAGGCATATTGAAAGCTGAGATACACACTTGTGCCAACAGCCAAATTGTGAATGCAATGGAAAGTTCTTGAAGGAAATTAAAAGTGCTACTTCAACGAACACATGAATTTTAAGAAAGCAAAACAGCCGGAATGCTGAGAGGGAGAAAGTCTTAGTAGTCTCATCAAACAAGCTAAAATATTCCTTAAGCCAAAGACTGGTCCAGAGAAAGGCCGTAATTCTGTTCAGTTCTGTGTAGACTGAGAGAGAGGTGAGGAAGCTGCAGAAGAAAAGTTTGAAGCTAGCAGAGGCTGGTTTAAGAAAGAAGCTATCTTCATGACATGAAAGTGCAGTGAAACAGCAAGTGCTGATGTAGAAACTTCAGCAAGTTATCCAAAAGACCTACCTAAGATAACAAAGGTGACCCCAATAAACAACAGATTTTTCAATGTAGACAAACATTCATATATTGGGAGAAGATGCCATCGAAGACTTCCATAGCTAAAGAGGAGAAGTCAATGCCTGGCTTCAAAACTTCAATGAACAGGGTGACTCTCTTGTTAGGGGTGAATGCAGCTGGTGACTTTAAGTTGAAGCCAGTGTTCATTATTATTCTGAAAAACCTAGGGGTCTTAAGAATTGCTTTGAGTCTACTTTGCCTGTGCTTTATAAGTGGTACCAAAAAACCTAGATGGGCACATCTGTTTACAACACGGTTTATTAAATAAATCAAGCCCATTGTTAAAACGTACTCCTGAGGAAAAAATTTTTAAAAAAGATTCCTTTCAAAACACTACTGCTCATTGACAATGTGCCTGGTCACCCAGGAGCTCTGATGGAGATATGCGATATTAATGTTCTCGTGCCTGCTAACACAGCATCCATTCTGCAGCCCATGGATCAGGAGTAATTTTGACTTTCAAGTCTTATTATTTAAGAAGTAAATTTCGTATTTCTGATGGATCTGACTTGCTGCAATCTCGTGATAAAACTTTAACAGATGCTGGTTTCTTCTTATGGATGAACAAAGATGGTGATTTCTTGAGATGGAGTCTACTCATGGTGAAGATGCTGTGAAGATTTTTGAAATGACAACAAAAGGTTTAGAATATTACATTACTTAGTTGATAAAGCAGTGGCAGGTTTTGAGAGGATTGACTCCTATATTGAAAGAAAAAAAATGTGAGTAAAATGCTCAAAGAGCATCACTTATGATAAATTAATCATTTGTGAAAGGAAGAGCCAATCGATGCAGCAAACTTCATTATTGTCTTATTTTAAGAAATTGCCACAGACATCCCAACCTTCAGCAACTTTCACCCTGATCAGTCAACAGCCATCAACACTGAGGCAAGAGCTTCCATTAGTAAAACGATTATGACTCACTGAGAGCTCAGATGATGGTTAGCAATTTTTAGCAATAAAGTGTTTTTAAATTAAGATATGTACATTTTTTAGACATAATGATATTGCACACTTGATTGACTACAGTATAGTGTTAGCTTTTATATTCACCAAATAATTCATTTGACTCACTTTATTGTACTACTTTATTGCAGTGGTCTGAAACTGAACCCACAATTTCTCCAGGGTACACCTGTAATTCTATACTTGTTTATTTTAACAGATTTTGTCTATTAGAAGCACAAGGTTAAAGCTATAATTAGTAAAGAGCCAGTAGTTACTCATATTCATCAGGATAAATGTATGTTTAATCATTTTGCATTTTGGACAATGGTCTTGTTTCTTCATGTTCAGACAGATTAGCAACTTGCTTTATCTTTGTCTTGATTCATCATGGTCACAGAGTGGCCTTTTTTGATACTTATGCTTCATGAAATTGTTTATGCTTAACAGGAGAGCACCTAGACCTAGCAATGAGTGTTATGCTAGCTCATGTCAATACCAAAAAAAACCTTTGGAAAAGTGTCCTCACAAAGGAAGGGGTGAATTTGTTTTCAGTGATATTTGAGACAACAAAACAATATCCAGGTATTAAATAATTTTATGAATAACTGTTTAATAATATACACATTCTTAGAAGTTGAAGAAATGTATAATTTTAAGGAAAATGAATTACCAAAATTGACTAAAAATTTAGCCTGAATTTATTTCTCTGCAAGTGGGCTAGACTAATCGATTTTTTTTTTTTTTGGAAATTTGGAGTATATCTGAGTAACATTTTTAGTCCTCCCCTGTGGTTTGATCTAAAGGAAGTTAGAGTATTTTTTAATGCTCATATTCTGCCATGTGAAGCATGACATAGATCTAACTAAAATCTAATAAATAAATAAACATGTATCAAGAGAAAAACAATAAGTACCATCTTTGATTGAATCCCTGATATGTTTCTAGTTTCCATTCCCATTTCTCTTCATGATCCAGCTGCATTACTATTCTTGACCTTCATGAGATTGCCAGTATCATTATTATATTCCCATTTTATTTGCCTAAAATTAAAAAAAAAAAGCTTTGTGTTTCTTGAAATAAAATGACCCCACGTAATTTAAGATTAAAGATCACTTCACTGTAACTATAAATATTTAATACAGGAATGAAAAGATGTTATATATTGAGAAAATATATTTATGTAACATATGACACTAAGAAGGTAAATAATAATCCCTGTTTTGGTAATGTTAATTTATGTCTCTCATTGTTCATGCTTTATCATAACAGATCTAAGACAGACATGCACTTCAGAAATACCTAACAAAGATTTTAAATTTCATATTCTTGTGTCTAATACAAGATGTCATGAGTTTGAGTATCCCAGATTGATGCATAGAAAGGGAGGAGAAATAAAAGGAAGGAGAGAAAAAAAGATTTCCATCATTAATATTAGACAAGTTTGAATCCAACAACAAAAGCATTAAATTATATAAAGGGTATATTTATAAAGTTTATAACCTATCATAAATATAGCTTTGCTGTATTCATGTGCATCTAATAGAATAGTATTAAAATGTAGGTAGAACCTGAGAAAATATAGTAAAATATGACACAATTCAATATATTGGAAGACTTTAACATATTAGTCCAAATCCTTTAAAGTCTACCTAGTTAAAATATATGAGCCGATATATGGATATGTATATCAAAGACACTGTCTATTCTGTTGATAAAATATATATGTACATTAGTTCTACGTGGATGATAGACTCTAAGGTAACCCATGACCCCTTCTCGGTGTCCATGCCTTGGTGTAATACCCTCCCCTTGAGTGTAGGTGGGAACTATAACTTGTTTCTAACCAATAGAATATGGCAAAGCTGATAGGATGTCATTCCCATGATTGTGTTATGTCATATAAGGTTTTGTCTTCTAGAAGACTCTCATTCTTTTGCTGTCCCTGAAAGAGCAAGCTGCCAAGTTTGAACTAAGAAAGGGCCACATAGTAGAATACTGTGATGACTTTTAAGAGCTTAGGTGGCCCTTGGCTAACAGCCAGCCTAAATCTGAAGTTCTCAGTCCTGTAACCAAAAAACAAATTCTGCCAACTGCTTAAGTGAGCTTTGAAATTGACTCCTCTTCAGTGACCCTCCAGCTAAAAACACATCCCAGCTGATATCTTTGTTACAGCCTGGTGAAATGCTGAAGCCAATAACCTGAATAATCTATGCATCCACTCCTGACCCATAGAAACTGTGGGAAAATAAATGGGTATTGGTTTAAGCTGCTAAGTTCGTGGTAACTCGTTACACAGCAATAGAAAACCAATACAGGTGTGTCTGTAAAAAGTATCTACAGATGTGGGAGTGGTATTAGAACGGTAAGTGGGTGAAGACTGGAAGAATTTTCAAGAGCATGATAGAGAAAGCCTAAATTGCCTTGAGCAGACTGTTAGGGAAAATCTACAGATAAAGATGCGGTAGGTGAGGGCTCAGAAGGAAGTGAGGAACATCTTATTAATAACTGGAGTTGGAGGGATTCTTGTGATGAAGTGGCAGAATACTTAGTGCAATTGACTCCTGCAGTTACATGGAAGGCAGAACTTGTAAGTGGTGAACTTGGTCATATACCTAAGCAGATTTCCTAGAAAAGTATTGGAGATGGTCACTCTTTTTGCTGCATAAAGAAACATGTAAGATGAGAGAGATCAACTGAGGTAAGAAATGTTAAGTAAATGGAAATGAGGACATAGGACTTCTACAAAGCTTAAGGGTACTGTCTTTCAGGTATCTTAGCAGGACCACACATCTGGAAAAGATATGTGAGTGTGGCTTTACTCTAATGGAGTGGACTTGAGTAAAATAAATGAGAGACATTTAAAGTTCTTGATAAAATTATTTTAGCAGAAATAATATCAGCTTGGACTAAAATGTAAAGAGAGAATACACAATGAAAGGTGACTACTCAACTCCCCCATGATCCTGTCTCTCTCCATATGTATATTTATTTTAAATTATATTCTGTCCCTAATTACAAATCTATTTTAAAACATAACAGTCTGTGCTATTAATTTTAAAAGTATATTTTGCTTTAAACTGAAAAAAATATATATATACTAATATATATATATCTTACCTGATGCTTTCAGTTCTATTTCGTCTTTTCCAAAAAAGTTATATATAATTAATTGCTTTTATTGTAAAATTAATATTAATTAAAAACATATTTTACTCTACTATGTTGGGCTTGGTTTGCTATTTTTTTCCTGGATTCTTGAGAAGATGTGTATATGCAAGCTTTGTTTTATAAATAAATTTAATTATGATCATTAATCTCTCATATATTTGCCACCACACTTGTCTCTTTACCTGCGAATTATTTTGACAATAAATTAAAGTTTCTAAATAAATTTAACATTTTGGAGTCTGACTTATTGCCTTTAATACTATTGGCATTGGGGAAGGTATATATCAAATATTTAGAAGTTTTGCAACAGATACATATTAGTTATGGATTAACCATTAGTTGAATTTCTGCATTATGCAATTTGTTTGCTATATATAAAATTGATTTCCTTAAATTGTTAATTTTATCTAAAACTATTGATGCACATGTATGAAAATCTCTTGCTGTTTTTGTTGATGTTTTCCAAAGTTGCTGCATAACCTGTTCACTTTTAACCTAATTACTTTGAGAATCTTTCTGGTATCCTAATTGAGGTAATAAAGAACAGAAAGCCAAAGAATTTTGTTTCTGATTTTCATCACTTCAATTTAAATTTCATAAGTTAATATGCAATGACCAATTATTTTTCAATGACCTGTCTTATGAAAAAAAAAAAGTTGTAGGAATGTTATAACTGGTCCAGAATAGGAATCTAGGGTTAGATCATAAAACAGTCTCTACATTTTATCTGCTCACCCTCACCATCCTAAACTTTCCATTAAGAACCCATCATGTATGTATCTACTAGTCATAAATTTGTATAAATTCTTTTAAGACCTATTTATATTTTAATCCACTACCTTTTCAGCATAATGAGTCCTTTATGCATTTTACTTACAGCATACATTTCTACTACTTTTAATTTGTTCTCCCATCTACAGTGCTTTCTTCAAGGGTCAAGGGATGAAGAAATCTGAACCATAACATGGACTAAAAATGCTTGGCCTTATTTTCAGTTTAAAATCTTCAAGCTTGGTTTAGATAATACTTATTATTGATATGACAGTGAAAATTTTTTAAATGCATCAGGAATTTCCCAGAAAAAGATACATTAAACGTTTGGGTATTAAATAATCTGATGTTATTCTTTCTTACATGCATATAGTTGTGCACTACACTGGCTACTTTATTTACATTACACAGGAGAGTGCCATTTAAGCCATAAGTACAACTCTACATAATTCAACTTAGTTTAAACATCTTGCTAGAGGAACAGTAATCAAATTTAGATTCAGGACATACTGTAGACTAATACAAAAGCTCTATATGCACAGTTAAGATTATAGTATAAATGTGGTTCCTATTTTATTATTTGATGAATGGTATGTCACAAAGTGTTATGTGATTCCATAATAAAAGATGCTGTTATAATGCCTCTGCCCAGAAGGACAAAGTTAATCTTGCCAAGAGGACTTGAACTCTCAAATTCTAGAGTTAAGTAAGTTGCCTCAGGACTCGTCCTTTGAGTTCTTAGAATGGAAGAAAATCTATGTGGGCATCCAAATCAGGTCTCCCAACTGTATTAGGCTTCCAAAAGCATGCCTTCTTGATGTTATATCTCTTATGTCAAATATTACTTTAAAATACATACACAGCTAAATGTCTTTCAACCATTAAAGCAGCTGTTCCTATCAAACTCAGCAAAAAATTCCATTTATGAACAAATAAGTGTAGTAGTTTAGACTTAAGTAGTAGGGATGTGTGTACAACCCAACCACACATTACTTTTAAATAGTGAACTTCCTCCTTGACCCATCTCAATTCAATTAAAGCTTTCTAAGAAAAGCATCATCTCCACAAGGGTATAGTTCAAAATAAAAAATCTGGGAGCTATAAAATAAATTATTTTATTGGATTATATCATTGACAAGTGGTACTTGAACAGTTGAGCTATCTAATAGATATGCTTCATTGGAAGAAAGATTCCATCACCAATCCATGTGTATTCTAGATCATGATGTAGATAATGGTGACCACGTGTGGCTAATAAAAAGTGTGGTTCTGAAAACTAGAGGGCACCTTGAATATAAACTTAATTTTTAATTTTGTCTTAAACCAAAATAGAATTTTTATTTTATTGATTTGCAAAGAAGAGCATTTAGACAAAACATTTGTGAAGAAGGCTAATTTAGGTTCTCGTTTTAAGGAGATCATCCCTTAATTTTGGGTAACACTGGAGTATTAGTAGTGTGGCCGGTAATGTTTCTCTAACCTATAAGGCAAAATGAAGCTTTGTATGTTTTTATTTTTTGCATTATTATATAGCATACTTTTATGTGTAATATATCATTTGAACATCAAAGCTTTGAGATTTCTGTAAACTTGGGGACTCAAAACAAGAAATACAATCATCTGGAAGAATTGTTGGAATAGCAACTCTGAGATGAAAAATCATGAGTGACTAACAAAAGGCATTTAGAATGAAAGTATTTAACAATGGCACCGCTATTGTGATGCTATTAATAATAGACAATTGGGACAGAGTTCATAATGACTTAATCCCTAGTCCATTAACTTTTATGAATTTAATAAAAATCTATTAAAATGAAAATATGCCACATTGAAATTACCAAGCTTGGATATGCTTATTTTTGATGAGTTTCTAGAATGCATTCTGGTATGAATTTCCACCATCTAAGTGAACTGTGAAACAAATTGCTTTATTTACCATTATCCTAGATTTTGTTTTAGCTTGTCTCTTTTAGTTATTCGTAGAAACCAATATGCAGTATAACAAAACAAAGTATTACAGAAATTTTAAATTATTTTCACTGAATTTGTAGAAAACCAGCTATTGTTTAATGAACCCTGATGCTGCAGTTACTGATGGTTAAAACAATAAGTTAGAAGTAAGTAAGGGTTTTTATCTTCCTTGTTTGAAAGTGCTTGGTATTTTGCTACAGTAAACACCATAAGGCCCAACGTATATTTTCAAATGATTTTGTAATATTCTGAGAAAGCGATCCAGATACATTAGAATGATAGGTGGTTGCTTAGAGATAATTGTATCAGAGCTATTGTCTTCTAGGCTAAACAAAAGTAGGCTGGCTTAGCAGCGGCAATGCTAGGAGAACGGCATCCCGAGTACATTTCCTTGCCTTTTTATACTAGGTAGTTGCCCTCTTCTACATTGTACTTTTACACAGAAATGGCAGATCTATCATTTTCTCTGAGCGTGGTCTAAAATGTCTTCCCGACTTTCTATGTTTGTAGATTTAGTTTTTAACACCCCAAATTTGAAATTTTTCACTTGCTTCAGCACATTTACACTCGTTTTTTAATTCCCATTTCTAAAAGTTTACTTTAGCATTCCAAGCAAAGTACACATATTTACTGTGAACTATTTTTTACCTAGAAGCTTAGTGTTGATTTCTCCAGAATAAAATGTTAAGAAAAGTAGCATCATAAATTCAGCATGATTTGGATGAGATGATACATTTTTTTAATCAACTTTGTTCATTGAAATGATCTTCCTTGCGTTCAGAATAGGCTCAATGCACATGAAGTTTCATTATATATTTTTGAGGAGTATAATTGCCTGTGTGATTAACTCAGAGAGGAACATATACAGTAAAGGAAGAGAGTGGCTTATTTCAGTTACAAAAAACATAAAACATGTTCTCACTTACCTTAAAGGGCATTCGTAAATTAAGGAAATTTGTTTCTAAATAAATGGTACAGATGATGAGCTGAAATGGCTGTCTTTTCTTTCCCCAGCTCCATGGGTTTGTGTTCTAGGATCTTTAGAGACGTAAATATTGAAGTGAGAATACATATCACAACTGGATATTTTAACTGTCACACTAAAAGATGATAGTAAACTTACCAAATAAAGATGTAAGCAATAAAATGAGAAAAAGTCTTGACTGGACAGAATAATAAAACTAATAATAATAATAGCAATAATAAAGGAAGAAACAGCACAATGAGGGCTGTAGTGACTAACATTGATTTAAGACCTATTATCTGGCAGGCAGTAGAAAAGGCAATTTCTCCATAATTTTATTAAAGCATTATAAGAAATCTATGAAGTAAATGTGAACAAATTCCCAAGATATACCATGCCTAGTTGAGAAAAGCAAATGACCTAAGTGACTAGGTTTCCACATTTCTCACAGAGAGTGAGAAGGGGTCAGAATGACTGGTGAAATGTTGGAAATTTAGTACCAAAAGAGAAGAGCAGATGACCAATGGGCCTTCATTTGTTCCTTTAGAATATAACAGGAACCACATTATGGATTATGCTTCCAAGGCAATGCGAGGACTCTGCAACACTTATGACAAAGACTCTGGGAGGTCTGTGACCTTATATGTCACATTATGTCTATGTGTACTTTTCCCAAAAAGTATGTTATCAATTTTTACAATCATCTTTATCTGCAATGGAATCTCTTGCCCTTCCCCACCCTTTTAAAAAAGAAACATTTGTTTGTTTGTTTGTTTGTTTATTGTAGTAAAACCCTATATGTTCAAGAAAGTAAGGAAGCTGGGAACTGGAAACATTGCATTTGCATTGGTCTGCACTCAGCATAATAAATCCCAAAGGCCAAAATGTAATGTAGTTGCCCACTGAAGAAAGAGAACACAAGACTTGACAAGACCACTAGAAATGTCGGTAGAAGAAATTTGGATAAAGTTGTCCTCTTAAAGGTATTAATATGCACATTTCTTGATTAGAAAATTGTACTGAAAGACACAGCTAGTGAGAGGCCAAACTGGGATGTGGATGCCATGTTGTTTTCTGCTACACAATGCCACTGTAAGAGAGCACTACCCAGTGAAATGTCTCTGATCCTCCAATAACATGACAATGCAAAGGGCGAAGAGTGCAAGAAGGGAGTAAAGTAGGAAATGCCTACCTGAAGATGTTGATAGTTTTAAAGTGTTTTGACTGAATTCATGTGAAGTAATAGTGTGCTGTGTGTGATTTTAAGCTCTCGTGTTAAAATAATTTTAGAAGTACAAATACACAGTTATGGTACAATTATAAGCCTAATAAAATCTCTATCATTACTAGAACTTATCTAAATTGTATAGGTTTTAAGTGCATTTTCTAAAACACCCAGGGTGTAATGAACTCAACATGGGGACTAATTCCTATAGTCTCACTATATAGTGACATACGGTTTTGAAATATAAAGTGGGTTTTCATTTGGAAGATGAGAGGTCCAAAAATCCTTTTTTATTTATTTACTAATAAGTCATTTTTTTACCCACAAAGGAAAATTCCTTTAAGAATTAGTTCTACTGCTGTATAAAGTTACCTTGGAAAATAACAGCATTACAAATCAGAGCCCCATGATTATCTTCATTGTAATATTTATCCCTGAAATCATTTAAACACCTTTCATAATATAAATCTTTATACACTATAGCTCATTTAACAGCCATTAGCACATCTTCCATCTCAAGTCAAGTGTACCTACTAATAATGACTTAATTTTATTACTTAGACATGGTTTTACATTATCGACAATCTTATATGAACTCTGTGCAGTTTAATATGTACAGCTTCTGCAAAATATATTGCTAATCTCTTGATATATCATTTTGGTGCTAAAATTTAACAAATAATCACATTTAGGATACAATACTTGTAAAATCTGCCTTTTGTAAGGCAGAATATAAAATAAAATGTTAATATATCTAATTTCAAAGGTTAAGATGAATTGATAACATTTATAATATTTAAAGCAGTGAACTCGCAGTGAGTACATACAATAGAACTGAACACATGTAAATTTCAAACATTTACACAAACATACACACACATTATAGCCAGAAATACTAAAAATAATTAAGTCAAGGAAATACCTCAGAAACTTAAAATTAGACTTCTTAGGCTGGTTGCAATTTATTTAGTCAAGGAAATCTTACACTGAGGTAAAACTCAAGGTGAAATATACCATAGGTTGCTCAAGGTTTATTTCATTTTAACCGGTACAATTCTAGAGTCTAGAATTTAAAAGGTAAGCTTATTTTAAACACTATATTTAAATGATAATTCTTCTTTAACTTGATTTCACTTTTGGTTGCTTCATGTACTCTCTATGGAAAACTGAATGAATAAAACTCCTAATATGGAGAAACATTGCATGACAATTTCCATTTATGCCTCAATTTTTTTCTCTTTATCCAGTGATCAAAGTAGTACCAACTGCATATAGGTCTATTGCAAAGATCAAATTTATTATTAAATGTTTCCATTTTAATGCCATTTTGATAGAGTTTTCATAACGTAAACCTCAAAAGGAAGAGCAGGGAAAAATTAGCAGTGAAGCTTTAATCTCGCTTCCCGTTCTGAACTGCAGGAGAGACTGAAACAGGGTGTCCTATTGTCAGCCCAAGATCTCTCTGTAGGATAGCAATAGCTGGCATTCTGCAAACAGATATTGCATACTTTGGCACGATAAATAAAAATCTGTCACAAGTTTAGTGGTCTCCATAAGGTGGTGGCAATCCCGAGAAGATAGGTGGACAGGGCAAAACCCAGGTTAGGGTTGAGGGGGCCATGAAATACAACAGCCTTTTTTCAGTAAATAAAGGCAAGGTTCAAGATCATCGGCCATTGAAACTGGAAGAGGCCTGTGGCGCCTTGCTGGCAAGCCAGTGACTGCGATAGCCAAGCTACACTCAGCAGAGATGGGGTCTGAGAGTCAATGATCTTCTCCAACAGTGCTGCTTTTCTGACACTAGAAAAATATATCATCCCCTATCTTCCATCTCAGAAGTTTAACTCCTACCAAGAATAAACGAGAAGAAAGGAGAAGAATTGCAGAAAAGGCTATGAATGTACTCTGAAAGAAATTGAACTGTGTTTCATGATAACTAAGAATACAAGTGAATTTGGATGAGAAGTCACATAATAGACTGATGGTAACACATAGGATAAAACAAATGGTCTTCTCTAGGCAGATGATGGCTTCCGGTGTAAAGATGAACGCAACTTTACCCCCCAAAAAATTCTTTTCACGTCTGTATGGTAGTTTGTAAATCATGACGCTTTTATGTGTAGAATCAAGATATTCTTAAATAACCTAATTCTATTATAAAGGCATTTTTTCTTAAAATAACCTATACTCAATAGTCTCTTCAACTCTCAGGTTATGTTTTTAAATGTTTCATACTCCCTCTAAGCAAATAATAATAATACGGGAAGCAGTTCACAGTAGTCTTCATTATTCCATCATAAAATGGAACATCTGAAAAACTGACTTGATAAGCAATTATCATATGTATTTTTGCATAGCAGGCAGTCCTCTAACTTACAAACAGATTGAGTTCCAAAAGTTCATTTGCTAGAAGATTTGTAGAACTCAGAACATATTTTCCCTCTAGGAACAATGTTGGATGTGGTAGTCAGGGTATTACACAAGCCTAAAAAGCCTATCAAACCCATAATAGTTAAATTTAGTTTAATAAATGTTTACCGAACACTTCTAGTAAAGCACAAGTGACTGCTTGTGTTAGGCTCTGACTATGCAAAGATTCACAGCCTTGCATTCAAATACCCAAGATATATCTGAATTATTAAAAAATGTTTGCAGTGTATAAATACTTACCGAGCACCTACCTTAGGTGCTGGGCGTATAATACAAGCAAAATATGGGTTTTCTTTCAAGGAGCATGCTTGAAGTAGAGGGAAAACACACACCTGCTTGACTAAGTTATTCATGGTTAAAGTGGTATTCTAAGGAAGGATCTGGATGCTATATGTGATAATAAGAGGGGACACTGCTCTTGTTTGTGGATCATTTCTCAGAGGAAAGCTGACATAAAAGAATTATTGGGGTTTCCCTAAACCAATCTGTGGGAAGAGTGGGAGGAGAAAGATTTCCTGGCATGAAAAGAAGTCCTTCGGGGAGATAATACATTTAGAGGAGTTCCAGCAGTTAGGCATCTTGGGTTGACTACACATAAGTAATGAACAAATTGATGAAATATACATAAGTCAGGGATTGCCTGATAATTAGGTTATGTTGCATAAGTACTTTAAAAAATCTAGCTGAATTGAAAAGTATTCCAATTAGGCATCCGATTATATTTCCAGTAAAAAATGTGGTTCATAATGGTTTGCTAAAAGTCCTGGTCCAATACATGGGACTAATTGGAAGGTTTTTCACCTTGTTTCCTTATTTTTTTATTCCTGAACAGAACCTAGCATGAATGAGCCATGATTTTACTGCCAGATATGGTCTAGGTTGTGCACTCTGTTTTGTCTATGATGATCAGTTTTCCAATACGGTGTACTTCATGTATTAGATTGTATAGCAATGCCCCCAGAGTGGATCACAATTTCCGGTGTTCATGGCCCTCTGACCCTGACTCAGGGCTTGGCCCTTGGACTTAACTTTGGCCCAAAGGACATTTGCAAACCAGACACAAGTAGAAATTTGTCAGACATCCACACTGTGGGACTTGTCCTCACTTGCTGCTGGAAATTTTTCTCCTGTCAGGTAAAGAAGCCTGCATTGGCCTACATGTAGTCCAACCAATAGCTAGACCCAACTGCCTCACACGTGTAGAAAGCCATCTTAGAACATGCAGCCTCCTTCGAGCTTGCTACATAACTGGGCTTCTTGACAAACTCAGAAGACAGCAGCATCACAGGCCAATGGAGTCCAGCACAAGATGCTGACCCACATGATTGTGAAGTACCAGTTGTTTTAAGACACTGTGTCCTGGCATGATTGGTTATAGAGAAGCAAATCAGTGATCATATTCACAAGAATATTTGGAGAAATCAAATAACCCATTTTTCAGAATACAAGTGTTTATGGGTTCACAAGATCTCTTACAAATGAAAATGGAGAAAAAGTGCAAGTTACCTTGTGTACCCTTAATAAAATCTCTGTTTTTTTGCTATAGCATAAAATTCCTGAAATTTTTATAAATATACTGTCAAACCATTTATTTCTTCCTCCACTCAATCTTCCCTTCATTAACTTAACAATATTTATTGAATGGCCAATACTAGTTGCTTTGTATGCAAAGGGAGGTAAGACATAGAATCTCTGTCCTCAGATCTTTCCTTCCATCAAGGACGAAATGTGGAGAGGTAGACATGCACTCATACTACAAAGTTAAAAGGGTTGTGGGAGATTGAGGATCCTCTGGGACAAAGGCTTCCAGAAATGAATTCTTGGAAAAACAAATATGTCTGCTAAGCCTGCCTCTAGAGTATAGACTTATAACCATTTATATGTGTACCTTAGACCATTACTAAACAACAGTGTTATAAGTAGCAGCAACTCTCTTACTATGATATTTTAGCTTCTAATGTTAATGTGAAGATGAAATACAAATGTATGGCCAACTAATCTTTGACAAAGCAGGAAAGAATACCCTTTGGAAAAAGACAGTCTTTTTAGCAAATGGTGCTGGAAGAACGGGACAGCAGCATGCAGAAGAATGAAACTGGACCACTCTCTTATAGCATACACAAAAATGAGCTCAAAATGGATGAAAGACCTAAACATGAGTCAGGAAATCATCAAAACCCTAAAGGAGAAAACAGGCAACAACCTCTTTGGTCTCAGCTGCAGCAACTTCTTACTTGACACATCTCTGAAGGCAAGGGAAATAAAAGTAAAAATGAACTATTAGGACCTCATCAAGATGAAAAGCTTCTGCACAGCAAAGGAAAAAATCAACAAAACTAAAAGACAACTGACGGAATAGGAGAAGATATTTGCAAATGACATATCAGATAACGGGTTAGTATCAAAAATCTATAAAGAACTTAACCAAACTCAACACCCAAAAAACAAATAATCCAGCGAAGAAATGGGCAAAAGACATGAATAGATACTCTTCCAAAGAAGAAATCTAGATGGCTAACAGACATATGAAGGGATGTTTAACATCAGGGAAATACAAATCAAAACCACACTGAGATACCACCACACACCAGTCATAGTGGCTAAAATCAACAACTCAGGAAACAACAGATAATTGGGGAGGATATGGAGAAATAGGAACTCTCTTGCAGTGTTGGTAGAAATGCAAACTGGTTCAGGCGCTCTGGAAAACAGTGTTGAGTTTCCTCAAAAAATTAAAAATAGAACTACCCTCCAACCCAGCAATAGCACTACTAGGAATTTGTCCAAAGGATACAGGAATGCTGATGCATAGGGGCACATGTACCCCAGTGTTTATAGCAGTGCTTTCAACAATAGCCAAATTGTGGAAAGAGCCCAAATGTCTATCAACTGATGAATGGATAAAGATGTGGTTTACGTATACAATGGAATACTACTTGGCAATGAAAAAGAATAAAATCTTGCCATTTGCAACAATGTAGATGGAACTGGAGGGTATTATGCTAAGTGAAATAAGTCAGTCATAGAAAGACAAATATCATATATTTTCTTTCATATGTGGAATTTGAGAAACTTAACAGAAGACCATGGGGGAAGGAAAGGGGAAAAATAGTTTCAAACAGAGAGAGAGAGGCAAACCATAAGAAAGTCATAAATACAGAGAACAAACTGAGGTTGATGGGAGGGGTTGTGGGGAGGGGAAAATGAGTGACATGCATTGAGGAGGGCACTTGTTGGGACAATCACTGGGTGTTGTATTTAAGCAATGAATCATGGGAATCTACTCCCGAAGCTCAGAGCACATTGTATACACTGTATGTTAGCTAACTTGACAATAAATTATACTTAAAAAATAATTTTTAAAAGATGAAATAAAAGTTATCTCGTGGGGTGCATGGGTGGCTCAGTCAGTTAAGTGTACAACTTCGGCTCAGGTCATGATCTCATGGTCCATGAGTTTGATCCTCATGTCGGGCTCTGTGCTGACAGTTCACAGCCTGGAGCCTGTTTCAGATTCTGTGTCCCCCTCCCCCTTTGTGCCCCTCCCCTGCTCACACTTTGTCTCACTCTGTCTCTCAAAAATAAATGTGTTAAAAATTTAAAAAGAAAAGTATCTCTGTATCTTTAGGCTTAGATCTAAGGCATTCAGTGTTCTCAGGATTTATTTAAAAGGCCCATGTTAATCTCAGACTTCTCTAATGTGTTAAGATTAGTACAAAATGCTACGTATGTCCTGATCCTCTTTAGTCCACAGATATAAAATCTTTTACAAAAGCTTGAATTCATGATAACAAACCAAACTCAGCAAATTAGTGGAAGAGGCCAGACCTGAAATAGTTATGCCAGCCACAGTGAGAACAAAACATTCTCTTGAACTCAGGCTGCCAATAATAAACTATAATCAACTTTGTATTTGCAGTCATGGGAAAAGGGAGGATTGCGTCCACATTCTTGGTCTCCTTGGACTACTTTCAGACAATAGGTTTCACTTGTTCGTTCACAAGCAAAGTCCATGTCTTTGCTTAAATGTGTGTAATGACCTTCCCGATTTTCAATAGCATGGAATCATCATAGGCTTAAAGAACAGCTCATGCCAGATTATCATCATGTTTATTCTGTAATGCCCCTTCAAAAGAACTTTAAGATTTTGCACATGCAGCTCCTTAAAGAAATCCCTTTTTAATAGGAACGGTTACATAAGCAAGTGGAAGTATAGTTTATCAATTTACAGATGAATTTTAAGAATAACTTCCAGGATATATATGTACCTGTGTGTGTGTGTGTGTGTGTGTGTTCTAATAAACCTCAAACAAGATCATAGTATATGTATATGTTGCACGCATATTCATTTTACCAGTTGTGTACAGATAAAAGAATATTTATGCATAGAAACATAACGGACATTGCATGCATTATTACCCAAACAAAAATAAGCAAAGCTTTTATGTTTAAATGTCTCATGATTTTCTGTTACAGAATTCAAATTCTGAGGTCATTTATGTCCTTGAAACTTACTTTTCAGTTTTTACAGTTTGTTAAGTAAATGCCATACACAATTCTCACCAATCGACTCTCTTCTCAATTCTAAGTTCAACAACATCTATGTCTATCTAAACTCTCCCTCACACATCGTGTGTGTGTGTGTGTGTGTGTGTGTGTGTGTGTGTGTGTGAGAGAGAGAGAGAGAGAGAGAGAGAGAGAGAGAGTACAATGGAGAGGGAGAGATTGATAATTGATAACCAGAAGGATGGAAAAAAGATGTGATTAAAATAGACAACAATAAGTTAATGTCACTGACATATTTCTCCATCACCCTTTAAAAATATGAACTAAAACTGAAACTTGTTATCTTATATAAAAATTATTTTATTATAGAACATAGATATAAATGTACAATAACAATCTATAAAACTTTTAGAAGAAAACATTGGAGAAAATCTTCATTACCAGGTAAATATTTTCTGACATGACATCAAAGTTATGTTCCTTCAAAAAGCTGGTAAACTGGACTTTATAAAAACTGAAAACTTTGCTCTGTAAAAGACATTGAGGTAATGAAAAGATAGCTACAGACTGATGAAATTAAATATCCAACAAATGTCAGGTAGTAAGAATATACGTAACAATAAGAAACACAACTCAAATTAAAAAACTGTGAAGAAGCATGAACATTTTAATAAAGAGGCTACACTGCTAGCAAATAAGAACACACATAAAATATTCCACATTGTTAGGAAATAAGGAAATGCAATTATAACAATGATAAAATATTATTATATTCCTTTTAGAATAGCTCACATTAAAAAATAAGATGAAGTTATGGTGAGGATGTGGAGGAACTGGAACTCCTCATGAATTGCTGGTAGAGAAGGCAAAATGTTAAGAAACAAACTGGGAAATAATTTGCCCGTTGCCTTTCTTTTCTTGGGGATTTTTTTCTTCCTAGATCTGTGAATTCCTTAAGATTCCCTGATATCTTGCTTTCTGCTTATGCTCTGAGCCCCAGGTCACCTTGGAACTGGAAAATGTCTTGAGATAAAACATAGTGGATAATATACTCATCTCAATGCAGAAAAAAATTAACCTTTTTTCATGAATTATTGTATTTCTGCTTCACACCATTATCATAAAAAAAAAACCCTACTTGCCTTGTTCAAATTAAAAAAAATAAACTTTCTTAGTTTTGTCCCTAAACCTTTTCACAATGAAGATTTTCATTTTTTATCCTCTACAGTAATTTATATAAATTATTTGCTCTATATTTTATTCTCCTTTATTTTATGCTACCGTAAAGTAAGGCATTCTTACTAACACTGGACCATTTTGCTGTTGCAAAATGAACTTGCTGTAACTTTCTTTGCAATACAATCTTTGTTTTAATCAGACTAGTCCGCATTACTATAAAACTGTTATCACTAATTTATTGTCATATTTAAAATATCACCCACTATATTTTTCTTTTCTGAGTGCACTAAACCAGATATCTCTTTAAATGAGGTCTCTTATTTCCATTAAAACTCCATCAAGATCCAGAGCTTTATATTATTTAAAAACAGAGCTAAGTATTTTTCAAGAAAAGACAATTGTATTTTTGAACAAGATGGTTTAATGCATTAAAAAGTATTGATTTTTCCCTTTATATGTCAATTGTAAAATACAAAACAGAAAATATGTAAGTATTGAGAATCATTCCTATTACAGTTAAGATGATTGAAAATACCGTCTACCTGAATTTTAAAGTATGCATCCAAATAAAAACCAATGTTTGATAGAATGAAAAATTTAAAGAATGTTAAAAGAGCTAAGCCATCAAACAAAGCTTTTTACTCAACCAAACTGAACATGTAATTAATAAAGTTTAATAAATATCCTATATGGTTAGAGACAATTTTGTTATTCTTAAACTAGAAATATGTTAACTATATCCAAATAAAAAAATTCTACCTATATTTTACTAAACACTTTTTGCGCCAAATTTTGATGTCTAAAACTCACACTTTCTTTGCAAAATTGCCCCTTACTTAATCCCAATGATTTGATTTCTGTTATACTTCTTAAAGAGCTTACAGTACTGAGTTTTTTACTTGAATGTTTGGAGGATGTTTATATTAATGACAGCTACAGCATCCTCTGCAAATACAGTTTCTGCCAGGCACTTAAAATAACAATTTCTCTCATCTTTACAACAGCTCTCAAAGACACATGTTATCAGCCTCATTTCTAAGAAGGTCAAAGTTTTCAGATTGCCAAGACTCAGACAGCAGGTAAGTGGCAGAAGCAGGATTTGAGCCCAATTCCCCTACTCCAAATTCTCTGACGCTTCAATAGTACGTGAACATCTTTTCAATGATGTTAGTGGTAATTTGGAAAAGCTCAGCAAGATCCTTTCCTGTAGATTTTAAGGGACACAAGCCCAAAGAAAATAAAACAGGTGATTCTCTTTTTGCTGTTTGCATAAAATATCTGATGTGTCAGAGATTCAAATAAAGCTGTTTCTTAGAATATCTTGGAACAATTATGCCACCTGCAGTCATTAATTTGAAAGCCTTGAATTTATAAATGCAAAAGTAACAAAGTAACTCGTGACATGGGGATGGGAAGAGGTGCAATGAAATCCAACCTGGTATTTCTCTACTTACTGCCTTATATCCATTATATCAATAACATTTGTTGCAATTTATCTTTTGGTGTGGTGAATATACCTGATGAATGTCACCTTTGATATTTCCAACATTCTACTAAGTCTCAAGTCTTTCTACTGACCAAATTTTTTTCAAGCTAGTGATTATTTTACCAACCACTTATAAAAGCAATTGTCATAGAGCAAAACAAATTAAAGAGGTAAGTTGTTGTCTTTTAAGAGCAAGCAGAGGGTAATTGTGTTGAAGTTGCTTTAGAAAATGTGCACATCTAAAATTATCTCGAGTCCTGAAGTGTCTCATCTGCTTTCTAATTTTCTACAAGATGCTTTTAATATTTTGAGATTTATATTAAACCACGGGGGTCTGAAAGATTTCAGGAACTCTTGCATATGCATCAGAGATAAACAATGAATTAAATTAATAAAAGAAAATCACAATTTAGATGTTAGTGGCTATAAATTCTGTTGCTATTCCTTTAACTATATGGCTCTTAGTTTTCTAATTCTGGCTTGAAATGACACTGATGCACACACATGGAAGTAGCTGGCACATTCTAACTCTCTCTCCAGCTTCTAGTCATACGTGAAAGTTCTACATTTTGGTCACAAAATCTAGCTGTTTTAAATAATTTGGGACCAGCTTTTTTCCCCCTACCAAATGAAATACTGAAATACTAAAATCTCAGTGATTTGGGCAATTTCTCTCTCATTGCCAAGGGATGTGTAACGATAAATAAAGATCCTAAATACTGAATTGAGATGTGTTGTTTCGTTTACCATTTGTTTCAAATCAATTTTTCTTCTTCCCGGAAAGAAAACTCTGAAAACCCATTACCAAATTATGCAAGCTCTTCTTAATATCATTTAAACAATATAAAGAGCAGATATTATTTTTTCCTACCAAAATTTACTTTCTCATGAATATAATCTTCATCAAGATGAAACTTGACTGAAAACACAGTTAAAGAACAGAAGAAAAAGATACTGCCTGAAGAAACTAGAATCTCTGCAGTATTTCTGTTTTATAACTAAACCTGTAATATTCCCTACCTGGTCAGAATCCCAGTTATCCTATAGCAAATATTTCCTGCAACTCAAAGTGATGAATACATGTGAAAGAATATTCTTATTGAAACAAGATGCAGAGAACTTTTTCTATATTCTGGCTGTTATGGGAGGTAAAATCAGCATGAATTGCTATATCTATTTAATAAAGCCTCTGATATATAACAGTACCATACAAAGTCCTTGCACTACAAGATTACCAAAACCTGGGATCCACCTGAAGGAGACTATATAGAATAACGTGGAGGAGTCTTTCCAAATGTAATTTTTATACACGTAAGTAGTTCATATAAATTAAAATAAAATTTTAATAAAATAAAAAATAAAATTAAAATAAAAAGTGTATAACTTTTACTTTTAATCTATATTCAAAAGAATGTGAGTGATAATTACCATCAGGGAACATAGAATCTTTTTTGTGTAGTTACAAATATTTTTCAGATATCTTAATTTTCAGTCACATGGTAAAAAATATTTCCATGTATGTTAATTTCTTAAGTTGTAAAAGCATGTAATGTAAAAAAGGAAAAGATAGGTATTCTTTGTAGTAAATAAATAATCTTTTAAACGTGATTTGAACTATATGTATAGAAAACTACACGCAGTTAGTGTATACTTGCGGAATTTTCACAGACTAAAAATACATATAAACAGCCCCTAAAATTCTGATCATTGAGATTTCTTTTTAAAATGGGATATTAGAGTTTTCTGTGAGGTACTAAAGATACAGAAATGCTACAGACTTCAAAATAGTTGCTAGGTTATCTGTGAATTGTAACTGATTTGAATTAAGCAGTTTTTCCCCCTCAATAGTTTACTGGGTTTTTTTTTGGGGGGGGTGTGTTTGTTTTGGTAGAGAAACTATGTTACATGTAAGAAAGGCATTTGAAATATTTGTATTGTCAAAAGACAAGAAGTAAGGGCATCATAGATTGAAAATGTTTCCAATATAATAACTTACATGTTCTGATTCTGCCCATGTATTTGAGTGATCACAATCAAAGCCTGTAAAATCACTTTCCATTTAGAGACAGCTAATGTTGAAAACTGAGGCATAAGTGACCAAAATAAATTCAAACATGCACGAGGGATAAGTCACAAATTATTTGGAACTGGTATTTTATCTTGTTAGGTTATACATATACATAACTACAATATCAAATAACTATTGAAATAAACTAGGCCCTAATAAGCTGAATGTGTAGATTTTGAAACCAGAAAAATGTAGCATGGAATCCCAGGTCTGTCATTTACTAGCTGTATATGCTTCGATTCTAGTTTTTTTCAATTGTGAGAAAGGGAAAATGAAATGTGATTGTATGAAAATTGCATATCACAGTATAAGAGATCGATGTATTTTACTCACACTTAGACAAACTTTTATCTCCCTCTCCCTCCCCTCTCTCCGCACATACATGCATATATCACACACATCCTTAGCTGGGTTTCAAATTCATATATTTAAAGGAAAGCTCTTAACTGAGAATAATGAGCAAGGAAATCTTCCTAAAATTTTAAGTACTTATCATTGGATCTAACCTCACAGTATCTGCAATACCAAAAATCAATAAGATTTAATTTAATCAAGATCTTAAACCATATCTTGACCTTTCAGATGGCTTATATTTTCAACATAGCTCTCAACAAACAGAATTCCCTAAATCATAGCACTCAGTAAAAAATGTGTGACAGTGTTCACTGGTACTGCTTTCTTCGGGAGATTATTTGATATGAAAATAGGACAGCAGAAATTCAGGTATCATAAGAGCATAAACTATGTCCTACCTCTTGCTTTCAGAGGTCTCTGAAAGTTCACTTAGCTCAAGAATCCTATTTAAGTAACACATTTACAGAAGTAGATATCCAAATACTGACTAATTTGGAGAGA